>JALAZF010000424.1:4312500-4912500 GCA_022829125.1 Lathyrus tuberosus | reverse complement strand
CATTACGTGGGACATGTCTCATCGGGTATCCGAGTTGACGACGAACTAAAACTGGATGATAATTGATTCCTCCTTTAGTTCCTATGAGGGGTACGTTAGGGAAATTTCCACAATGGTCAATGATCCTGATCCCGTCATAGATTCGATTGTACCAATCGATGTCAGAGTTGGTAAGAGACATGATTCTCTACGACCAACGTAAAGTACTCTTTTGATCCTAAAATGCAGCAGACTTGGGCAAATGGGAAATGAACCATTTGTATAGAAGGGGTACATAACATGTGATCATTCCTCTGCTGTACAAATTCCTTAAGTGTACAAAATGATACGGAAATGCGAGCAAGGTCGGTACAGGATTTCCAATTAGAAAAATCTTAACGACATTGATATTAACGAAGTTACCAATGTTGGGAAACAGAAATAACCCGTAGGTGAGCAAAACAAAGATGCTCTTGAAAGCGGCCACATTCCCTATACTAGCAAAGTACAGAGCTTTCTTTATCAAGAACTGGGCTGGCAAACCCTGGATTCCACCCTTAGTGGTCATGTGAGTCCTGACTTCTGACTCGTCCAAATAGATTGCTCTTGCAATGGTTTGATCTTTTGGAATTTCTTCCAGTCCAAAAAAGGGAGCCTGGTCAGTAATGTGCAAATCAGTCAGGTGAGAGTACTCCTCCAGGGTTGGTGCTAGTTGATAATCTGGGAATGTGAAACAGTGATAGACCGGATCGTAAAACTGAATTAGCATGGACAGGATTCCTTCGATTACATGGACCCTTAACAGAGACAGCAGCCCTCCATATTTGGCTCTGAAAGCCTCAGGGTTGGTTATCATCCTTGCCAATCCTCTTAAATCCTCTAGTTTTGGAGCCTTGCAGGTGTACTTGTGAGTTTTCCTTCTAACGAAATCCATTAGCGCAATCTTTTTATCTGACATTTGCAATCATTGTCTTAGTTTAATTTGAAAAAAAGAGACTAGAAGAGAAGATTTTTCTTTGTTTTTTAATGTTTTTAAATGAATGTATGAATGAAACACACAAAAACATAGAAAAAACATGGGGTCAAAGGGTCGGTGTCATGAAGTCAAGGCTCTACCCATCCCCAAAGGTTTATACTGGTGATTTTTGTACCTGTCCTCAAAATCACTGACCCCTCTTTGGATGACGGCAGTAAGCGGATCACCAAGCGAGCTGGTTCATCTTAGAGTAGTCTCAAATGAGGGTAGTATCGCGTGACAACTATTTCCGATAGCTTCCGCACTACAAAATGGTTTCAGTCTACTAAAATCCTCAGCTTCTCTGATAACCCAATGGAACAATCTGCTTTCAACAACCGAAGTCGTATAGGCATTGAATCCGCAAAGGGCATCTCCACTGATTTGATGGCCTACCGAGACCTCTTATCTGGGATTCACTCCCTGTAAGATTACCCATAAAATGTGTCGTACCTCAAAAAAATTGCTTAATAGAAGACACGACCCTCGCGCGAAAGGCGCGGAACGGTTCGACAGAGTCGCCACCAAACTTTATTTATCCCAAAAGAGGGAAAGGAAAATATCGAGAAAACCTTTAAGGAGGGGTAAGAACATGGTCGTCGCAACCATATTCTAGGTTTGGGAGTCGGTTACGTGAGGGGAAGGTACGCGCACCCCCTCACGTCCGTTGTACTCAACGGGAACCTCTTAATTCGAATCGCGATACTCGTTAGCTAAGCTTGTTTGTTTTCTTCTCTAAAATAAATGTGAAACGATAAGATAAAAGGAAAAGGTGCTAAGGGGGAAATGGGTGGTTTAAGGATAGGGTGCTCAGCAAGATCATTGCGACCTCGGGCCTACGTATGCTCATTCGGACGAGAATGAGGAATCAGAGCAATCGTAGTTCGACCACGGGGTTTGACGGAAAAAGATGGTAGTGTAGAAAAGGTGGAAAAATAAAAAGTGTGCTCGCCAAGATTATCGCAATCTTGTGCCTACGTATCTTTACTCAGACGAGAATAAAGAATCAGAGCAGTTGTAGTTCGTGGTACACCCACGAAACAAGGGAGTTGGTTGATTTTTAAAAGAGGCGTCAATTGCTCACACACGAGTAAGAGAACTCGCACCCAAACAATCGTAGGAAGATCAAAGACTTGAACCCCCATTTTTCACCTTGAAAGAGTTTCGATAGTTTTTAGTCGTTTTGAGATTTGATTATGAAAATCCGCTTGACGTGGGATCAAGGGTTTATTGTATGCGCTTGGTTATTTTGAAAAGGATTTTATTTGTTAAAAGAAGAGGCGTCAATTGCTTACACACGAGTAAGAGAACTCGTACCCAAACAATCGAAGGAAGATCAAAGACTTGAACCCCCATTTTTCACCTTAAAAGAGTTGCGATAGTTGTTAGTTGTTTTTTGAAGTTTGTTATGAAAATCCGCTTGACGTTGGATCAAGGGTTTATTGTATGAAAAGAGTTTGGTTTGAAAAGAGTTTGGTAAAAGGTTGATTTGAAAATGGGCTCGACGACGAATCGAGAGTTTGGTTGAAAAGGGGTTTGTTTGAAAATGGCTCGACGACGAATCGAGGGTTTGGTTGAAAATGGGTTTGTTTGAAAATGGCTCGACGACGAATCGAGAATTAGTTTGAAAATGGGTTGTCTATGCTAGTCCCTAGGGGTGCTCCTAGTAAACAAACCACAATCAAAAGAAAACTAAATGCGTACATCGGAATGGGGAGCGGGGTACATGTAAATTACAAGGGATGACATAAAATAAAGGGTCTCATTGTAAGGTAGCCCAAGAGAAAGCCGTGTGTGTGCAAGGTGTCCTAAGCTAAGCCTTGATCGAAAGTCGCCAAGCAACCAACAGTCCATCAATTATTGTTTTAGGGTTTCGATATTTTTAGTGTTTTTTTTATTAATGGTGAAGAAATGAAATGGTTAGATAAATATAAATATGGTATGGACAATATGATAAGAGTATGAATAATATAATCGAGATAATATGAACAAGGTATAATATTGACATAAAATAAAATTGGTCTCGTCTTAATCGGAATCTAATCGCGAAATCGATAATCAACGATTTTTGACTTTCATTGACCAAAAGTGAAAATAAAAGAATATAAATCGAAATAGACATAAAAATCGGAAAACTAAGAAAGGTCTCATCTTTACTAAGATTTTAAATCGAAAAATCGATAATCTTTAGTATTTGATTTTCATTGACCCAAAAATGAATAAAAATGAAATAAAAATAATATAAATGAAATAAAATCGAAAATGACAAGAAAAATAATAAAGGTCTCACCTTTATCAAGATTTAAAATCGAAAAATCGATAGATCTTAGATATTTGGTTTTCATTGACCCAAAATGAAAAAAATAATGAAAAATATAATAAGAAATGAAATAAAAAATCGAAAAAAGATAAGAAAAAGAATAAAGGTCTCACCTTTATCAAGATTTAGAATCGAAAAATCGATAAATCTTGATACTTGGTTTTCATTGATCCGAAAAGTTGAAAGAAGAATAAAAGAAAATAAAAGTGGCCTCATATAAATCAACATTTTGAATCGATTTGTGAAAATCAACTAAATCAAGATTGTTGTCATATCATTGGCCCAAAAATGGAATCGACATTAAAATCGAAGTGAATACGAAATGAAAATCAAAATGGAGGATAATATCTAGACAAAAATGATAATTAAATATAACTAAAAAGGTTTGAGGAAATAAAAATAATTTAAACAAAAGTAGTAACAAAATAATTATGAAAGAAAAAAAGAAAAAAAAAACTATTAAAGAATATTAACAATATATTATCAAAAAATAATTAACCGAATTATTAATAAAATGATAATTAACAAAATATTTAATAAAAATGTTATCAAAGTTATGAACAGAATTAATTTCATAAAAATAAATACTGATTAATAACAAAAACAAGTTAGAAAACAAACAAGGGGGTAGTAAATTGTGAACCCAAAATGGGCTTCAAGCCCAGTCCACACACTGTTAGACAGTCACGATTGGCAATAAGAAAGGGTGGAAAGCCAAAACGGGCTTGTGAGCCCAAGGCGCAGCAACAACCATCAGACTCACATAAGGTCATGGCCAGGAATGTACCAACAACTTATTCCAAAACGTGAACAGAGTAAAGTAAAAAAGGGTTAATCACCAAAAGGAGAAACAAGGTCAAAAGGGAAATAAATCAACGTTAGAAAACAATGTCAAAGCAACAGAAACAACATCATGGCATCATCTCGTTTTGACCTTATTCCACCCCGTTCTGTTCGACTTCAAATTCGACTCAGCTTCAATTAATCCAACCTTCTGTAACACGATCTCTCTCCTTCTATTTGAATCGGTTTCTAGGTTTGTAATCTGCTTCGATTTCTCAGTTTCTCGTCAGCTGCAGGTTCATTTGTTGGTTTGTTGAAACTCTCTCTTCTTCTCCCTTTTCGATTTCTCTGATTGGTTCTGGGTTTGTAGAAAATGAGGGTTATGCGTGAAGATGATTTGGTTACAGAGGAATATTGTTGCGGTTAAGATGGGGATGGAGTTGTTTGAAGACTAGAGATTTATTGATGAAGAAAGGAAGAGATTTCTGGGTTGTGTATGGGATATGGTTGGATTTAGGTTGCAGGAGAAATTGGAAGAAGAAGGTGAGATTGGAGATTTGAAAGGTTCGTTTGGGAGTGATTTTTGCAGGGTGTATTTGGCTTCTAGAGCTTGCAAATGAGAAAAGAGGGAGGCTCCTTTTATAGAAGGATTAAAGGGTAGAAATGGAAAAGGTTGAGAGGGAATATTCTGCGGATTGATGATGGTGTTGTTGCTGCGTTTTGATTTTCTGAGTGGTTTTGTGGTAGTTGTGCGTGAAGGTTTGTGTGGCGTGATACGTGGGTTCAAGGCGTGTTGTACGTGCGAGAAGCATGGCTGTAATGCATTTTTGCAATTGTTGATTGTGTGTAAACCAAGGCCTGTTTCTTTTTGTTAGCAGGTTTGCAAGGCAAGGTTGTGGTGTGGAATTTGTTTGTACATTGTGGTTGTGACGTAGAATTGTGTACGAATTGATCTTGTGGAAAGTTTGTTTTGGTTATTGTGAAGGTCAGGTGAGAGGGATGCGCAATGGTTTGGAAAAAAATCCTGTTCATTATTAACTTTGCAATTGGTTAGGTGACGTGTATGGCTGTGATGTATGCTGAAGATTTCCTTCGCCTGGTGATGTGTGAAATAGTTTCAGGGCTTGAAATGTTGAAAGTTAGGAATCAATGTTCATGTGCTTTATGACCTTTATACGTGGACTTAATTTTGAATGCAAAATGAAGTTAAAACATGGATTAAATTGAATTGTCATATGAGTCTTGAAATGGAATTTTGCCATGGATAATGAAAAATTGGTAGGAAAAAAACGTGGAAATGGTTAAATTGGATATTGAAAATGGATTTATGGTGGATAATCTGAATGGTTTAGAAAAATGGATTAAAATATGGATAAAAATGGTTTATGGACTATGTTTTATAAAATGAAAATGGACAATGAATATGGATATTAAGATGTTTTTTTAGAAAATGGATATTAGAAAGATTTGTGAAATGAGTTTAAAAAATGGAAATCGTTTATGAAGGAAATGGATAACCAATGGATTTAATGGATAAAAAAGTGGTTTTTGAAATGAATATTAAAAGTGGATATGGTTTAATTGATAGAAAATAATGGAAATTGATAAGAAATAGAAAGTGGAAATGGATATGGACATTGGATTTTATATATGGATATTAAATGGATATAGAAATGGTTTAAATGAATATTTAATTGGATGAAGGATAAAAATGGTTAAAAGATAGATATGACTTGAAATGAAAATGGATAAGAAAAAAAGAGAGATGAAGTTGAAGACAACACATTTTTTTGGATTTTTTCTGAATATGGTTAGTGGATGGATGTACAAGTGAAAGGTGATTTACAGGTAGGACAAATTTGGGGTATGACAGATGCCCCTATCTAATTGGCTTAAACCGAGGAAAATGAATTATTGCGGTGTTTGTTCTATCGAGGTATAAGTCAATTAGATATAAAGAAGACCAAAATTTGTCTGAAAGAAAGAAAAGGGATTGGGCAGTTGAAATACATGAAATCTGACGCCAAAAGGACGACAGACCTACTACCAAAAGGATAATAGGGCACACACGCACACAGGCCCTTCCACCACAAGGATGAAAATGAGGTCAAAGCCTGCTACTACCAAAAGGATAATAGGGCACACACGCACACAGACCCTTCCACTAAAAGGATGAAAATGAGGTCAAAGCCTGCTATTACCAAAAAGATAATAGGGCACACACACACACAGACCCTTCCACCAAAAGGATGAAAATGAGGTCAAAGCCTGCTATTACCAAAAGGATAATAGGGTACACACACACACAGACCCTTCCATCAAAAGGATGAAAATGAGGTCACAGCCTGCTATTACCAAAAGGATAATAGGGCACACATACACAGACCCTTCCACCAAAATGATGAAAATGAGGTCAAAACCTGCTATTACCAAAAGGATAATAGGGCACACACGCACACAGACCACCAAAAGGATGAAAATGAGGTCAAAGTCTGCTATTACCAAAAGGATAATAGGGCACACACACACAGACCCTTCCACCAAAAGGATGAAAATGAGGTCAAAGCCTGCTATTACCAAAAGGATAATAGGGCACACACACACACAGACCCTTCCACCAAAAGGATGAAAATGAGGTCAAAGCCTGCTATTACCAAAAGGATAATAGGGCGCACACACACAGACCCTTCCACCAAAAGGATGAAAGTGAGGTCAAAGCCTGTTATTACCAAAAGGATAATAGGGCACACACGCACACAGACCCTTCCACCAAAAGGATGGAAAACGAGGTCAAAGCCTGCTATTACCAAAAGGATAATAGGGCACACACACACAGACCCTTCCACCAAAAGGATGAAAATGAGGTCAACGCCTTCTATTACCAAAAGGATAATAGGGCACACACAAACACAGACATCTAACACCAAAAGGATGACAGTCTTATCACCAAAAGGATGATAGTGGACACAACTTACTACTACCAAAAGGATAATAGCAAGCAAAACGATAACAAAGGTTGTCACTCACCAAAAGGATGACACACAGACCAAGGGTTCACGGATCGGCGACACCAAAAGGATGACGGATCAAAACAAGCTGCTACCACCAAAAGGATGGTAGGAACTTCCCACTTTGCGAGGACCAAAACCAAAACGACATGAATGGCTACCACCAAAAGGATGATAGGAAGTTTTTGTTGAGGTTTACCAACACCAAAAGGGTGTAGGTTGGGTTGAATTTACAAGGTTTGGCTATCACCAAAAGGATGATAGTGAGGCAATTGACAAAAGGTCAAGTTTGCTGGGGATGTGATGAGTGAAGCTTTTTTGAGACATCAACAAAAAGGTTGAAGAGACCCAACTCAACGAGGAATGCCCACTGATTTGCTTGGCGATCACAACTTTATCAACAAAAGGTTGAAAAACTTCATGAGGAACGCCCATGAACTGAAGGAAATGCCCCTGACTGGGCTGAAGATTGCTTTGAAATTTTGTCTTGACCAACAAAAGGTTGAACCAACTTCATGAGGAACGCCCACGGATTGTTGAGGATGCCCCTGACTGGGCTGAAGATCGTCTTAAAATCTTGAGATTGATCCTAGATCTTGACTATGCGTATGAATGCTTGATTTTGTAATGATGTACAATGCAAATGCTGACGCGCGGAGATGCAAGTGTCGGGGAAGCATGATTTGGTTTTTTGGGTATGTATATGATGCAGATGATGTCTCGAATGCGATGCATATGATTGCAGACGGGTGGCTGGATATGTTGGAGAGGGTGCCAGCATGGTGGACTTTTGGTAGTTGCCAATGAGGATTGGACTTTTGGGCGGTGGGAGGAATTTGATTTCCTCGACACTCAGTTTGTTGAAGATGCCATGATTGAAGTAGACGAAGATGCTCTTGAAGCCTCAAGTTTGACCTCTTGTTGATTTGTTGGTGAGTTCGTTCCTGAAAGAACCATAACTTTGCTTGATGGTCAGGGTTGCCTGAAAAATTAAGCGTAGCGACATGGTCAACTCATGAAGACCGTGCCTTTGCTCTGAACTTGATGATTGCCAATGTTTGGAAGGATATGCTTGTCCAAGTTGAAGGTACATGAGGGATTTGCCTACTACAATGGGTATTGCCCCAGTCTGAACGTGGTAATGGTCTGCCCCAGTTCTGAAGTGGTCTGATCTTTGGAGGTTGAGATTTGATGTGCTTTGAGATGGCTTGCCCCTCATTGAGCTGTTGAAGGATTTTACCCCAGCCTGTGGGTTTGAGGGAGTCTTGATTCGGGTCGGCACCACTGAAAGCTCAAGTTCCTCTTCGATTGCCCCTTGTAGGAATGTCTTGAATGTCTAGCACTGATTTGCAATTAAAATTGCACATTTCACAAATGGTAATCTTAACACAATACTCATGCAAGTTTTGAAAAAAAAGTCGTTTATTGGAGTGTCGTGATAGTGAGACGAGTGGACCGTTAGCCCAAACGTGTGCTGATTTTGATGGTGTGACAGATATAGCAAGGAGAATGACACCAATGCTGAAGATTTGCAAATATGGGGAGTCAGTTTACGCAACCTTGCAATAGTATGCTTTCAGAATAAACCTCGCCTCAATTAGGTCTTTTGAGGGTTGTAACGTGGTCTGGTTCAAAGTTTATGAAACAAAAGGATATGAGGCTCAAAACTTGGTTTGTACCCACCCCTTCTTCGTGATGATCTCCAGTCCTACGTTCAGTTAATTCTGCACATGTTTGTCTTCCAAAAGGGTTGACGGTGTAAGAGTGATGGCTTAAGGTTTGTTCGGACTGGCAGTCACCTTATTTTGTTTTTGATGGATGTCAGTGACCCTTTTGATTTCGATTTGGTGGTCACTGGATCTTATTTTGTTTTTGTTGAGGATTCGAGGGCCTCTTTTGTTTTTTGATCCCTATCTTTTGCATGGACTGATTTCGCTTTTCGAGTCCATCAGGGTAGCCTTTACTTTTTCCTAAGTCTCCTTTGAGGTGCTCGACTTAGCAGGTTTTTGATATTTTTGTGTTTGGTTTTTTTTTATTGGAGGATTGTGACTGCCAAGTCATGGGTTATTGATGAACAACCGTCATGTCTTTGGATTTTGATTTGTGATTTAAGCGTATTATTGGATTAACTGAACACTACCCTGCCCCAGGTTGAGTGTAAGGGTTTGAATATCCAAAGGAAACTACTACTTCTAGGCTCGAAGTGGTTTACTAGGGATTAACTCCTTGTCTCTCCAGTAGTTGAAACAATGCATGTACATCATCGACGAGATTTTATCCGAAAGCATACATTTTGCAATTATGGGTATTTCATTGTCATCATCCTCCCTCTAATCATTGCTAAACGGCAGTTGATAAAGAGAGTGAAGTGGAAATAAATGGGTATGTGATTTGCAGTAAAAGGAAAAAATGAGTGAATACGACATAACTGATCCAAAACATGCATAATCAATACATTAAAAAAACCAAATACAAACGGCAATGTTCAAAGCATACAGTACTTAAACAAATAAAGACGAAAAAAAACAAGAATACAAATGATGGGATGGCAACATGACTGTCTTCTTCGGGGAATGAACTTGACTTGACTTGACTTGATTTGACTTGGCTTGCTGCTGGCACTAGCTTGGCGGCAGCAGAGGGTTTTTGATGACGTTTGGAGCCCTCCCATTGAACGTGAGAAACTTTGAGTTGATCATGTCTTGCACCTTGTGTTTGAAAGCTCTGCAGTCCTCGATCGTATGCCCTGGAGCACCCTTATGAAACTCGCAATGAGCATTAGCATATAATCTGGGGGAATGACAGTTGGAGGAGCTAGGTCCCTCAGAGCGATTGCCTTCTTCTCCATTAATTGAGCAAAGATCTGAGCATATGATGTTGGCAGACGATCAAAGTCTCTATCAGGCCTCTTTGTCCTTTGTTGATTAGGCTGACATTGTTGAGCAGCTCTCTGTTGTTGATGTTGAGGAGGATATTGATACCCTTGCTGGTTGTAGGATTGTTGTTGAGGAACCTGTTGTTGAGGCATTGGAGCTTGAACAGCTTGAACTGTTGGCTGATAAGGCATTGGAGCGTATTGCGCAGCAGTAACATACGGATACTGGAAGTAAGGGATTTGATAAGGCATTGGAGCAGGAGCTTGTTGAGCTTGCCCTTTTTGAGCTGAGACATCATTTGTTTCGCCCTCTTTCTTTTTGTGTCCATTGAAGGGCTTCTTGGCTGTAGACTGACTGCTAGAACCTCCTTAGATCTTTCCACTTTTCAGACCTTCTTCAATTCTCTCACCGACAATTACCAAATCAGAGAATTCGGCATAAACATTACCAATCAACTTCTCATAGTATTGGCCTTGCAAAGTACCCATGAAGATGTCAATCAGTTCACGATCAACAAGAGGTGGATGCACCCTTGCAGCTAGCTCTCTCCAACGTTGCGCGTACTCTTTAAAGGATTCGTTGTCCTTTTGAGCCATACTCTGAAGTTGAGTATGATTTGGAGCAAGGTCAGTGTTGTATTTGTATTGCTTGATAAATGCATCAGCTAGATCATCTCAAGTGCGCACATTGCTACGCTCCAACTGCATATACCATTCGAGTGATGCCCCAGACAAGCTGTCTTGGAAGCAATGGATCCTCAGCTTTTCGTCTTTGGCATAGGCAGCCATCTTGCGGCAGTACGTCTTCAGATGAATGGGAGGACAACTGAGACCTTTGTACTTTGGGAATTCCTGTACTTTGAACTTGGGAGGGATGACAACATCTGGCACTAAGCACATATTCAGAGCATTCAAAGAAGTTGAGTTGCGTCCCTCCATGACTCGGAGTTTCTCAGCTAGATCACGACACATCTTGATAGCTTCAGAATCCTAAGCAGCAGTAGGATTGACAATTGGGATAGCAGCGTGGTAGTTCTGGACCTCATCATACTGATCTAGCAGATTTTTTTCAGCATGAGGAATAGGAATCTGAGCGACAATAGGTTGGGCTTACAAAATGGCACTAACAGTAACTCCAGATGTTGGAAGTGGTTGAGATGTGGCAGGAGCGAAATCTATTGGTATCCCATAAGTGATGGGGTTGGGAACAGGAACAGAGAGCCTTGAGGTTGATGCTTGAACAGGAACAGTGTTGTTGGCAGCAGCGGCTTCACGTAGTTCTTCTTCCTTTCTGGCCATCATGATGGCTTCGAGAATCTGATCGATCTTTCCTTTGATAGAGTCTAACTCTTCTCTGAAGGCGGCTTGCTCTTGTTGAATCTGCTCCATCATGCGTCTGGTATTGGCTCGAGTTGCGTACCGGTGTTGAGGAATCAGCTTGATTTACTGGAGAAGGAAAGAAGTTGAAGTGATATTCTGAGGTTAAAAATGCAATGCAAGATGTATAACAGATGCAATGCAATGCAATGACATGAGATGCAATGCAAGATGCAAGATCCAGGATCGCAGGATCAAACTGCTTCAAATAGTTCTGAGGTTGGCCGGAGATGACGGGTCAAGAACCATAACTAGGATCAAAGAAAGCCCATGGGTAGGTTTCTAAGACGGGTAGGTGCCTAGAGTTATGAATATATCTCGAAAACATTATAACCAAGACGAAGAGACATCTGACTATAATATCCTCGAAACAATCTCGTCTAGGTGAGGTCTTCGTTTTTTCCCCACGAGAAAGATTCCTCGGAGGCGCCCACTACACAACCATCGACACACGGGTTCTAAATAGGGTTCTCAGAATCCTAGATCGAGGTCGAAAATATTACTGTCAGGAAGTAATACGTTCGAGGGATCTCATCTGATTGGGGCATTCGCATTAACTCACATAGAATTAACACTACCAACCACCATGGGTAAATGGGTTAATGGTCCTTGGGATCAACGACCCACCTCGAAGATATTACTGCCATGGCAAAGATTCACCACAGCCATAATATCTCCAAGGGAATCTACTCGAAGCGGGGTTTTCGCTTCAACTCACGCGGAAGAGACCACGCAAGCCTACACTACACAACCACCATCCTAATCCTAGGGTTTTTCTCGACTCGGGTGTAGAGCCATCTCACAAAGTTCCCAATATCAGAACAACCCAACAATGTCACAAAAGGTAATACAAATAAGGAAATAGGAAAGCAAGTAAACGAGAAGAAAATAAATAAACAAAGCTAAAGAGCTAGCAATTCGAATCAAGATAGGCTCGACTCTCTCTTGCATGGAGCAAATGATCTCCAGCAGAGTCGCCAGCTGTCACACCTTGAAAAAATTGCTTAATCGAATACACGACCCTCGCGCAAAAGGTGCGGAACGGCTCAAAAGAGTCGCCACCGAACTTTATTTATCCCAAAAGAGGGAAAGGAAAATATCGAGAAAACCTTTAAGGAGGGGTAAGAACATGGTCGTCGCAACCACATTCTGGGTTCGGGAGTCGGTTACGTGAGGGGAAGGTATGCGCACCCCCTCACGTCCGTTGTACTCAACGGGAACCTCTTAATTTGAATCACGATACTCGTTAGCTAAGCTTGTTTGTTTTCTTCTCTAAAATAAATGTGAAACGATAAGATAAAAGGAAAAGGTGCTAAGGGGGAAATGGGTGGTTTAAGGATAGGGTGCTCGGCAAGATCATTGCGACCTCGGGCCTACGTATGCTCATTCGGACGAGAATGAGGAATCAGAGCAATCGTAGTTCGACCATGGGGTTTGACGAAAAAAGATGGTAGTGTAGAAAAGGTGGAAAAAGAAAAAGTGTGCTCGCCAAGATTATCGCAATCTTGTGCCTACGTATCTTTACTCGGACGAGAATAAAGAATCAGAGCGGTCGTAGTTTGTGGTACGCCCACGAAACAAGGGAGTTGGTTGATTTTTAAAAGAGGCGTCAATTGCTCACACACGAGTAAGAGAACTCGCACCCAAACAATCGAAGGAAGATCAAAGACTTGAACCCCCATTTTTCACCTTGAAAGAGTTTCGATAGTTTTTAGTCGTTTTAAGATTTGATTATGAAAATCCGCTTGACGTGGGATCAAGGGTTTATTGTATGCGCTTGGTTATTTTGAAAAGGATTTGATTTGTTAAAAGAAGAGACGTCAATTGCTCACACACGAGTAAGAGAACTCGCACCCAAACAATCGAAGGAAGATCAAAGACTTGAACCCCCATTTTCACCTTAAAAGAGTAGTGATAGTTGTTAGTTGTTTTTTGAAGTTTGTTATGAAAATCTGCTTGACGTTGGATCAAGGGTTTATTGTATGAAAAGAGTTTGGTTTGAAAAGAGTTTGGTGAGAGGTTGATTTGAAAATGGGCTCGACGACGAATCGAGAGTTTGGTTGAAAAGGGGTTTGTTTAAAAATGGCTCGACGACGAATCGAGGGTTTGGTTGAAAATGGGTTTGTTTGAAAATGGCTCGACGACGAATCGAGAATTAGTTTGAAAATGGGTTGTTTATGCTAGTCCCTAGGGATGCTCCTAGTAAACAAACCACAATCAAAAGAAAGCTAAATGCGTACATCGGAATGGGGAGCGGGGTACATGTAAATTACAAGCGATGACATGAAATAAAGGGTCTCATTGTAAGGTAGCCCAGGAGAAAGTCGTGTGTGTGCAAGGTGTCCTAAGCTAAGCCTTGATCGAAAGTCCCCAAGCAACCAACAGTCCATCAATTATTATTTTAGGGTTTCGATATTTTTAGTGTTTTTTTATTAATGGTGAAGAAATGAAATGGTTAGATAAATATGAATATGGTATGGACAATATGATAAGAGTATGAATAATATAATCGAGATAATATGAACAAGGTATAATATTGACATAAAATAAAATTGGTCTCGTCTTAATCGGAATCTAATCGAGAAATCGATAATCAACGATTTTTTACTTTCATTGACCAAAAGTGAAAATAAAATAATATAAATCGAAATAGACATAAAAATCAGAAAACTAAGAAAGGTCTCATCTTTACTAAGATTTTAAATCGAAAAATCGATAATCTTTAGTATTTGATTTTCATTGACCCAAAAATGAATAAAAATGAAATAAAAATAATAGAAATGAAATAAAATCGAAAATGACAAGAAAAATAATAAAGGTCTCACCTTTATCAAGATTTAAAATCGAAAAATCGATAGATCTTAGATATTTGGTTTTCATTGACCCAAAATGAAAAAAATAATGAAAAATATAATAAGAAATGAAATAAAAAATCGAAAAAAGATAAGAAAAAGAATAAAGGTCTCACCTTTATCAAGATTTAAAATCGAAAAATCGATAAATCTTGATACTTGGTTTTCATTGACCCAAAAAGTTGAAAGAAGAATAAAAGAAAATAAAAGTGGCCTCATATAAATCAAGATTTTGAACCGATTTGCGAAAATCAACTAAATCAAGATTGTTGTCATATCATTGGCCCAAAAATGGAATCAACATTAAAATTGAAGTGAATACGAAATGAAAATCAAAATGGAGGATAATATCTAGACAAAAGTGATAATTAAATATAACTAAAAAGGTTTGAGGAAATAAAAATAATTTAAACAAAAGTAGTAACAAAATAATTACGAAAGAAAAAAAGAAAAAAAAAACTATTAAAGAATATTAACAAAATATTATCAAAAAATAATTAACCGAATTATTAATAAAATGATAATTAACAAAATATTTAATAAAAATGTTATCAAAGTTATGAACAGAATTAATTTCATAAAAATAAATACTGATTAATAACAAAAACAAGTTAGAAAACAAACAAGGGGGTAGTAAATTGTGAACCCAAAATGGGCTTCAAGCCCAGTCCACACACTGTTAGACAATCACGATTGGCAATAAGAAAGGGTGGAAAGCCAAAACGGGCTTGTGAGCCCAAGGCGCAGCAACAACCATCAGACTCACATAAGGTCATGGCCAGGAATGTACCAACAACTTATTCCAAAACGTGAACAGAGTAAAGTAAAAAAGGGTTAATCACCAAAAGGGGAAACAAGGTCAAAAGGGAAATAAATCAACGTTAGAAAACAATGTCAAAGCAACAGAAACAACATCATGGCATCATCTCGTTTCGGCCTTATTCCACCCCATTCTGTTCGACTTCAAATCCGACTCAGCTTCAATTAATCCAACCTTCTGTAACACGATCTCTCTCCTTCTATTTGAATCGGTTTCTAGGTTTGTAATCTGCTTCGATTTCTCAGTTTCTCGTCAGCTGCAGGTTCGGTTTTTGGTTTGTTGAAACTCTCTCTTCTTCTCCCTTTCTGATTTCTCCGATTGGTTCTGGGTTTGTAGAAAATGAGGGTTATACGTGAAGATGATTTGGTTACAGAGGAATATTGTTGCGGTTAAGATGGGGATGGAGTTGTTTAAAGACTGGAGATTTATTGATGAAGAAAGGAAGAGATTTCTGGGTTGTGTATGGGTTATGGTTTGATTTAGGTTGCAGGAGGAATTGGAAGAAGAAGGTGAGATTGGAGATTTGAAAGGTTCGTTTGGGAGTATTTTTGCAGGGTGTATTTGGCTTCTAGAGCTTGCAAATGAGAAAAGAGGGAGGCTCCTTTTATAGAAGGATTAAAGGGTAGAAATGGAAAAGGTTGAGAGGGAATATTTTGCGGATTGATGATGGTGTTGTTGCTGCGTTTTGATTTTCTGAGTGGTTTTGTGGTAGTTGTGCGTGAAGGTTTGTGTGGCGTGATACGTGGGTTCAAGGCGTGTTGTACGTGCGAGAAGCATGGTTGTAATGCATTTTTGCAATTGTTGATTGTGTGTAAACCAAGGCCTGTTTCTTTTTGTTAGCAGGTTTGCAAGGCAAGGTTGTGGTGTGGAATTTGTTTGTACGTTGTGGTTGCGATGTAGAATTGTGTACGAATTGATCTTGTGGAAAGTTTGTTTTGGTTATTGTGAAGGCCAGGTGAGAGAGATGCGCAATGGTTTGGAAAAAAAAGCATGTTCATTATGAACTTTGCAATTGGTTAGGTGACTTGTATGGCTGTGATGTATGCTGAAGATTTCCTTCGCCTGGTGATGTGTGAAATAGTTTCAGGGCTTGAAATGTTGAAAGTTAGGAATCAATGTTCATGGGCTTTATGACCTTTATACGTGGACTTAATTTTGAATGCAAAATGAAGTTGAAACATGGATTAAATTGAATTGTCATATGAGTCTTGAAATGGATTTTTGCCATGGATAATGAAAAATTGGTAGGAAAAAAAAGTGAAAAATTCAAGGTTAATGGCCAAGGGATTAAAACCTATTTTGGTGACCCTTCAAGTAGCACTAGGGGAACCATTCATTTTATTGATTAAGGATTTCTGTGTTGGTCAGGCTATAAGACCTTAAAATAGCGCCACTGGGAGGCAGCCCAGCTTAATGAAGTTTTTTTTAGTTTGTACAGATGAGCAGTTTTTGATGGCAACAAAAGACGTTTGGAGTCATGACAGTTGGAACAATAACGAATGAGAAAAGAACAATGTGACATTCAAGGCAGATACTTCTAAGTCCAGAGACATTAAATAAATTCTGAGCTGACATTTTTATTTTATTCTCTTGGATAGGAATTGAAGTGTTTTTGAATTATGAAGAGAGAAGCTGAATGAGTGGACTGCACGCGCCTAGAGCCTTGTGCTAGACAAGTCATGATGACCAATCTGACACGTCAGATTGGTGGGACGTAGCAGCACGCCAACCCTCTTCCATGCTAAAAATTCAAAATTTTGTCTTTTCCCTCTGTCACATCAACCAGACCTTTCAGTTTCTTCCCCTAATTTCACAAAAAGAAAATTCTCACTTTTCTCTTTCCAAACCATTTTCATTTCACCATCACGCTATCTCACTTTCTCTCTCTAAAATTCCCAAGCAACATTTTTTCTTATCTATTTCTCTTTTCCTCCCTTCAAACCCTAATCATCATTCCTCCTTCACCCCAAACACAGTGGAAATACCAACTGGAAGACGTGTCAAAATGGCAGCAAGGAAGAATGCTACGCAATATGTAGTGTATTCTGACGAGGAATAAGAAGGGCATGCGAAGTTTATCAACAACGAAGCTTCTCGCTGCTTCATGGAATATTTTAGCAAAATGAGTTTTAACGCTGAAAGAGGTTTTGTCTTTGATAACCAAGAATAAAACTTAGGACTTGCTGGGGATTTAGGAACAACCATCATAAATCTGGGGTGGATGAAGCTCTGTCACCAGCCAGGCCCATACAACATCTCTCTAGTCAAGGAGTTATATTCTAACTGTAGCGTGCAATTTTTGTCGGTGACGCGAACACCTTACCACGAATTAGATTTGGGTGCTACTTTCTTATTTCTTATTTATCCTATGAAGCTGGAAAGGAAAAGGAAGAGTTGAAATATCAAATGCCATGAGGTTCTGATTCTATTGAGGATTTGTTGATGGTCAATTGACCCTGGCTGGGGATTTTTAAGGTGAAAGTTAAGCCTTGTTGGGGTCAGAGGGGATTTAACAATGAGTTTAAAAACCTTAGAGGTTTTAACTCTATTGGAGACTGTTGTATTGGTAGAATGATCAGGGTTTTTCCTATGCTTTTAGGAAACTTGAGGGTCTCTCTGTGAGATCTAAGAGGAGATAAGACTTTCCAAGTCTACTTGAATGAAGCCCAAAAGGAGGCTGAAACTGTCCAAGTATGCTTGTATGAAGCCCAAGAGGAGGCTGAGGGTTTAAGGGATGAAGATCAACCCTAGAATGGTATGATGTTCTGGAATTTTAACTCTCTTGGGGATTAAACTAGTAGAGATAACTAATTTCTATCTTATACCTTTAGGAGACCTTTGGGTCCTTGTACTAAGCCCAAGAGGAGGCTGTGGGGAACTTTTAAGAAGCCTGTTGGTCCTTGTACTAAGCCCAAGAGGAGGCTGGGGATGATTTTAGGAAGCCTGTGGGTCCAAGCCTAAGAAAAGTTCAAGGAAGGTTTCACCGGGAATTAGTCATTTCTTTGTTGAACAGTTCTAAGGTTTGAAGAAATTCAAAAGAGGTTTCACTGGGAATTAATCCTCTTTGCAGAAATGAATTTCTTGTATACATATATATTTCTAAGTTTGACAGTCTTGAGAAAAGTTTCACCAGGAATAATGCCTTTCTCTATTCCATATTGAATAATCCCAAGAGGAGGCAGACTGTATAGGTAATTTCCTATGAGGGAACTAGTTTTTGACTATGTTGAAAGTAACCTCTGGTTTAACCTAAACATAGACCTAACTGCTGGGGAAACTCTGAGCAAGATATGCACAAGAATATACAGACAATTGAATTGACAGATATATAAACAAATATGCATTTAAAAAGATGTTGGGACTTACATTCTGAGAGGAGGCCCAAGTGTATTATGATCTGTTGTATTGACTACAACTGTATGTTTGATTAGGGTTTCAAGAAATTGAAGAAAGTTTTGAGAAAACTTTGAATTTGAATTTGAATTAAAAGAAGTTTTTTTAAAAAGAAAAGAAAGTTTAGGGCTTATAACTCAAAGAGAGGCCCAAGTGGTCTAAGAGCAGTTTCACCGGGAATAATGCTCATTTTAGTACCAGTTTAAAAACAGATAGATGATTTTGAAAACAGAGGTATGGGGCTTACAACTCAAGGGGAGGCCCATGAAAGTTGTTTGTTGTTAAAAACAAAGTTTATGTACAAAAAATTAGGGCTTGTACTCAAGGAGAGGCTCAGATGACTTATTTGAAAACATTGATTGCACTGCGACACCTACAGACGTTGTGGGACTTATACTATAGTAGAGGCCCAAAATTGTTCTTGTACAAAGAGAGGGTTGGGTCTTACACTCTAATAGAGCCCCAAAAGTGTTTGTAAAGAAAGAATAATGTGGCTTATACTCAAGGAGAGGCCCAGATGATTTATTTGAAAAGGTGACGATCGCGTCGTGATTTTGAAAACCACAGAGGGACTTATACAATGATTGAGGCCTAAAATACTTATGTACAAGAAGGAATGGGTCTTACACTCTAATAGAGGCCCAAAAGTTATTTTTACACAAGAGATGGGGCTTATAGCTCAAGGAGATGCCCAAATGAAAAACAACGATCGCACCGTTTATTTTGAAAATCGTATCGGGACTTATACAATGACTGAGGCCCAAAAATTTGTATTTACAAAGGGGATGGGTCTTACACTCTATTAGAGGCCCAAAAGTGTTTCAAATAAAGTTTGAAAAAATCAAAATTAAGAAAAACCCTAATTTTAATTTAAAAATATAATTTTCAAAGGAAATTAAATAAAAAATGATATAAAATATCAAATATATTCAAAAACAAGTTGTCAACTTTGAAAAATGTTTTGAAAAATCATGTTTAATCACATGAAAACTTGGAATCCAATTGAATTTGAAAAACCAAGGTGGAAATTTCATTTTAAAATGTTTGAAAACAAATAAAATGAAATTATTTACAAAAATTCAAACTATATTAAATAAATAATATACATTTAATTTTTTTGTAGAATAAAATACTTTAACATTTTTGTGAATTTAAAAAAAAGAACCAATAAAAAACGATAAAAATGGAGAGAGAAATTAAATTTTGAAATCAATTAAGAAAATGATCAAAAATTCAAAAATCCAAATTATGGTGCCAATGGTCATCTTCTTCCTCATGACCTCCCTCCATGGCTGGTTTGCAAAACCTCACATATCTCTCTCAATATGTAATGGTTTTGACTTTTGTAAACATGAAAGTTGTGTGTTTTTGAACAAGAATTTCAGTGATATAAAGTAATTGCATTTATATTAAGTGTGGAGTGAGAAATCAAATGATGAACACATGAACCCTAATTTCTGTAAGAACACTATGAAATCCTTTACATGATAACTACAAAGCAATTGATTGAGAGGAAACACTCTACATAAGTGCAGAAACATATTTGTAACTTGAAAACGCATTTATGGTGCATAGATCATTGAGTTTTAGAGTGTCAGGCTTACCTCTGCAAGAGGAAATCGAATCCTCAGTTGTAGGTGTTACAGATGTTGTGTGATGATCTGGACAACTTCAATGGACCTTATGTAAGGTGTTTGGAAGCTTGGAATAGATTGAAATAACCTGGAACTTGTTGTGGGACCTCAACTGCAACCTTGCCAAAAAGATTGAGCAAATGGGGGGTGACTTTATGATTCTGGTGTTCCAGATATATTTTGAGGTTATGGATCACCTATATATGATATGTGTGAGGTGTTGGGATGGTTGGTTTTGATGGAATTGCTCTCTATTTGAAAATTTGAATGTGACTTGAAAGAGAAGCAAATTCTAGTTTTTTAGAGTGATTGGAAGAAAAGTATGAGTTGTTATGCTTTGGTGTACTCAAACTGATCAGAGATAACCTCTATTTAAAGTAGAGCAACTTTGTTTTGGGAGCAATAGTGATTTGAGGCCGATCATGGCATGTAGCTTGTAGCCATTGACTTGGATAATCCAAAAGTGCCAAGTCAACTCTCTTATCTTGACTCCATTCAATTCTGCAGGTTTGAATGCTCAGAGTTTGGACTTTAATCTTGACTGGATTGGAGTGTTATGGTCTGGTTCATGACACCTCAATGTATTGCATTGATGTTACCTTGCCAAATTTGAAATTCCAAGTTTCATGTCATGATGGTTTTCACATGCCAAGTTGAAATTCTTGCCTCCTTGATCAAGAAACAAGTGAGCCATCAGATGTTTTGCGCTTTTGTAAGATGACAAAGTTGGTAAAATGGCAAAACTTGAGTGACAAAATCATGTGGCACAAGTTTCGTTTTCATGCCTTTGTGTGGGCAGGGTGAAAAATGCCATTTTTTTAGGCTTATAACTCCTTGCTCAAGTTGAACCATGGGAGGCTCTTGTACATTTTGGAAAACCCCTATATCATACTTCAACTTTGATGTTTAACTTTGGTCTTGAATCATCTTGGATCATGATGAAAAATGGCCTCAAAGTTAGTGAAAATGCAAAACAGATTCTGTCCAAAATTTCACTAAGTGTTGGAAAAAATGGCCATTTTCATATTTTTGTGATTTTGATCAATCCATGACTCAAAATTCATGAGGATTTGGAATGATATGTAGTTGAAATTCTTGTAGTATGTAATGAGAGCTTTCATTTGAGCTTTGGATGGAAGAAAAAGCCTTTGTGGTTTGGAAGTTATGACCTTGCAAAGTTGGGTTGAAATCACTTTTTTCCATGACTTAGTGAAATTTCCAGTTTCTCATGGTTGGCCCTTTTGCAAGTAACACCACTTTTCTTGATTTTTCTTGATGGATAATGATCCAAACCATAAGTTAACATTGTTTTTTACTTAGGGAAGCCTTGTTTGTCAAGAAATTCAAAAAGTCAAACTTGGTTTTTGGCACAGTTGACATTTTGTCAGATGAATTCCAAACTTTGTGATCCTCTATGAAATCAAGTCCTTGACCTAATTAAAACCTAATGGATGGATTCCATAGGTGTTTTAGAGTGTCTTGAATCATGTCCCAAGGTTTGGGATCATGTCTTGGTCAAAAGTCAAAGGTATAGTTGACTTTTTCATCAAAAACCCTAATTGGTCCAGATGAATTTGAATCCTTGTATTGCTTATGAACCAAGTTCTTTGAACCAATCCAATCTTGTAAATGGATCAATATGATGTATTGGAGGTCTTCAAAACACTTCTTGAGGTCTTGGTTCATGTCTTGCTCCAAAAGTCAACTTAGGGGTGAATTAGGTCAAGAAACCCTAATTCCTGATTTTTTATGAATGCATCCCCTGAGGCTATTTTGAACTTATGATTGGATCCATAAGGTCCCTTTGAGCTTCTTGGATCATATTTTGAAGTATTGGCTCATGCCTAGAGGAAAATTTCTCTTTGGAGGCCTTGGTCGACCAAAACCCTAATTTTGTGACACTGATGATCTAGAGGCTTGATCCACTTGAAATGTTGCACTTTTGAGCTTGATTCTTGATGTGGGAGACCTATTGATCCTTTATAGATGTTTGAGAGACTTAAAAAGTTGAGGATCATGTCCATTCTTGATTGATTATTTGTCTGAGTGCTCTGAGAGGGCCCAAAACCCTAATTCTTTATTGAGGTGAATGCTCAACAATCTTTGAGAGGATTGATGAGGCATGAAGGTACATCCATATTATGGTGATGATTTGCACAATGATGGGAAATCTTGTGGTCAAAATTTGGGGTATGAGAGATACCCCTATTTAATCTTCTTGGACCTGAAGGTATGAATGGCAAAGACGTTTGGACATTCAAGGTAAAAGAGGATTAAATATCGGAATACCCGAAATTTTGATGGTGGTTATGAATGGTAGTTGTTTGCTCATCCATCTTCTTTTGCTAAGAAAGGCTACTTAGAAAAGGGAAAAACTTCCCCTTGATCCTGGTCTTCAGCCATGGAACTGGTCTCAGTTTTCTTTTGAAATAAACCTCCCCTCGATCCTGGTCTTCAGCCACAGAACTTGTCTTAGTTTCTTGAAATAAACTTCCCCTTGATCCTGGTCTTCAGCCATGGAACTGGTCTTAGTTTTCTTCTTATCCAATTCCTCCTTCGACAAGGAACACTATTTGTAGCGGTCTTCATTAAACTTCTCACCGAGTTTTATTGGGGAGACGTCATTTGATGGAAAAAGATTTAATGTCAGACTTACTGGGGAGAACCATTTGTCTGAACTTGTAGAGGTGTGCAAACTTCTCTATGGAGATGCCATTTGTCGACCTACTAGAGAAAATAAGTCTCTTGAGAGATTGCTTTTTGCTTGGTGAGGTTACATCATACTTCCCTTCGAGACCTTTTCGGAGAAATTCCATGTGATGTAATCCAATCTTGAGGTGCTGATGACTTCATTGAAAACAATTTTTCAGGGAGAAATTGCCGTATTGTCAAGAGTCTTTTGGTGGAGAAGCTTTCTCTAGGGATCTTCAAGCAAAATACCATCTTCAATGATGAAGAGTGATGTTCCAAAAAATGTGCATATCCAAATGGCTTCTTTCCCTATAGAGGTTCAAGTTATCAAAGTGGTTGAGGATCGATTTCAATCCAGGAATACACTGGAGAAAGATCATTTAGATGGTACATTTTCCTGACGAGGAAAGAACTTAGACCAAAATTTTGTCCTATCTGACGTAGAAAGGGAAACTGACAACTCTATTGAAGAGATAACGCTTATCACTTGGGGATGAGTATGACTAAACTGATATTAATGCAACATGAATATAAATATGAATCAATTATGCATGATGTATGTATGTTTATGCTGACAAAATAAGACACGACATACAAACAGGTGATAAGTTCAACTGGATACTCGGCCACTCTGGGAGACGGGGGTATCACTGGAGATTTTAAAGATTGTACTTTTGTTTGGGAGTAGGGATTCCTGTGTCCGTTCTGGTTTCCAGAGGAATAAACCCGCTAGGGATAGAAATCCGCCCTTGTTTTTCAAAGATGGATCCTACTGGGGAGAAAAACCAACAATTGGTTTTCAGAGGTGAGAGCTCTGTCGGAGATGATAGATGAATCATTCCGTCTGAAGTAGTCGATCCTTTATTCAGGAAGTACTTTTGATTCGGCATTTTGAAGTTAGATCACTACCAGAGAAGCAGTCGATATTCCTTTTCGTGCTCATTAATAAAAAAGAAATTGCCATCTTTGTTTTGAAAGAAAAAGTAAATTTGAAAACAAAAGTAAAAATTCATTTTTTTTGTTTCAAGAATCGTTGATCATAGTAAAATGTTATTTTGCAAAGAAGAATAAATGAGAATTGTAAACAAATGGCACACAGGCTCAAATTTTATTGATAGAATGACAATCACCTTAATGCGTGATTCCATGGAACATTACAAGGTTTAGAAAATGGTAATTTAAAAGGAAGGGGGCTACATTGAAACATAACGACTGCTATCCTTCCACCAACTTTGAATTCTGGATGTTCTGAGCTTCTGTCGAAGGATGCCTGATGAAGTTTTCTCGACGGATGACATTACCACTGAGGAGTCAATCTTGTCGGATAAAGTTACTTGCCATGAATCCCTAATTTTGGCCTGGATTGCCTTTTCAGGTTTTCAACCCATCAGGATGACTATTGGTTATGTCTCTAATTTTTTCTTGGACCGCCCTTTCGGGTTTTCAATCCACCGAAACGTTTTTTTTATTTAGGTGAAGTATTTCTTGACTACATCAACATTCGTGGGGTAGGTAAACTCCTCTTCATCCATGGTTGCGAGTCTTAAGGCATCACCTGAGAAGACTTTCTTAATAACATAGGGGCCATCGTAATTCGGGGTCCATTTTCCCCTGGAATCAGTGAGAAATGATTGTATCTTCTTGAGCACGAGGTCTCAGTTCCTAAAGATACGGGTCGGACTTTTTTGTCGAACACTTTCTTCATTCTTTGCTGATATAGCTGACCATGGCATAAAGTCGTCATCCTTTTTTCTTCGATCAGATTTAATTCATCGTGTCGGCTCTGACACAATTCAGCTTCTATTAGCTTGGCTTCCATCAATACCCCGATTGATGGTATCTCTACTTCTATGGGGAGCACTGCTTCCATGTCATATACTAGAGAGAAAGGGGTTGCCCCTGTTGAGGTGCAGAAAGATGTACGATAACCGTGAAGAGCAAAGGGTAGCATCTCGTGCCAATCTTTATAAGTTACAACCATCTTCTGAATGATTTTCTTAATGTTCTTATTATCCGCTTCTACCGCTCCATTCATTTTAGGTCGGTAGGGAGATGAGTTATGGTGTTCGATCTTGAACTCAGCACACAACTCTTTCATCATCTTGTTGTTCAAGTTAGATCCATTATCCGTAATGATCTGGCTTGGAACACCATAACGGTAGATGAGATTATTCTTGATAAATCGGACCACCACTTGTCGGGTTACATTGGTGTATGACACTGCTTCGACCCATTTGGTGAAGTAATCAATGGCTACCAAGATGAAACGATGTCCGTTTGAAGCTTGGGTTCAATCATGCCAATCATGTCGATTCCCCATATAGAAAAAGGCCTCGGAGAAGAAAGAACTTTGAGATGCGTTGGCGGTACATGGATTTTGTCAGCGTATATTTGACATTTGTAACACCTCCTCATGTACTTGTAGCAACGGATTCCATTGTCAACCAATAATATCCTGCTCTCAGAATTTTTCTTGCCATTGTATGTCCATTGGCATGAGTGCCAAAGGATCCTTCGTGAATTTCTTTCATTAACATGTTTGCTTCTTGTCTGTCTACGCATCTGAGCAAAACCATGTCGAAGTTTCTCTTGTAGATTATATCACTGTTCAGGAAGAAGTTGCCAGCCAGTCTTATGAGAGTCTTCCTATCTTTTCTTGATGCCTCAGGTGGGTACTTTTGTCTTTGAAGGAAGCACTTGATATCATGATACCATGATTTGTTATCTATAACTGATTTAATTGTGAAGATGTAAGCGGGCCTTTCAAGGTACATTATGTCAATCTTAGGTACGTTGTTCCATTGACTTACACTAATCATGGAGGATAGAGTGGCTAATGCATCATCCATGTGATTTTCTTCACGAGGGATATGATGAAACTCGATTCTGTTGAAGAATGGTAATAACCTTCTCGCGTAGTCTTTGTAAGGAATCAATCAAGATTGATATGTGTTCCACTCTCCTTTAATCTGATTGATAACCAGGGCTGAGTCTTCATACATATCCAAGTTCTTTATCCTTAAGTCGATAGCTTCTTCGAGACCCATGATACAAGCTTCGTATTCGGCCTCATTGTTTGTGCATTTGAATGTCAATCTGGCAGTGAAAGGAATATGTGTACCCTGAGGTGTTACGATGATTGCCCCAATTCCATTTCCATAAGCATTGACAACTCCGTCGAATATTAATCCCCATTGGGAACCTAGTTCTGGCCCTTCGCTGGGTAGCGGTTCATCGTAATCTTTCATTTTTAAGTACATGACATTTTCGTTTGGGAAGTCAAATTCGACTAATTCCTGATCCTCAATCGGTTGATGAGCCAAATGATCGGCTAAAATACTTCCTTTGATGGCTTTCTGAGCATGGTACTGGATGTCGTATTCCGATAACAACATCTGCCAACGGGCAATCCTTCCCGTGAGAGCAGGCTTTTCAAAGACATAGTTGATCGGATCCATTTCGGAGATTAACCAAGTAGCGTGACGAATCATGTACTGGCGTAGACGTTTGGCTGCCCAAACCAGAGCGCAGCAAGTTTTCTCGAGCATAGTGTATCGAGTTTCACAATCTGTGAACTTCTTGCTTAAGTAGTAAATGCTAGACTCTTTTCTTTTTGTCTCTTCTTGTTGGCCAAGCACATAACTCATAGAGTCTTCCAAGACTGTTAAGTGGATGATCAATGGTCTTCCTTCCACTGGAGGAGACAAAATAGGTGGATTCAACAGATATTCCTTGATGCTGTCGAAAGCCTTTTGGCAATATTTTGTCTATACATAGCTTTGATTCATTCTGAGTAGTTTGAAGATTGACGTGCATGTCGCGGTCATGAGGGATATGAATCTTGAGATGTAATTCAGACGCCCCAAAAATCCTCTGACCTATTTCTCAGTCTTCGGTGAAGGCATCTCTTGAATGGCCTTGACTTTGTTAGGATCAACCTCAATTCCTTTCTGACTGACGATGAACCCTAAGAGTTTTTCGGGGCGAACACTGAATGTGCACTTATTGGGATTCAAGCAGAGTTTGTATTTTCTCAGACACTCGAATAACTTTGACAGATGTGTCACATGCTCTTCTTCTGTTTTAGATTTGGTAACCATGTCATCGACGTACACTTCAATCTCTTTGTGCATCATGTCGTGAAATAGAGTTGTCATAGCCCTTTGATAGGTTGCCCCCGCGTTCTTCAGACCGAACGACATTACCTTGTAACAAAAGGTGCCCCATAGGGTGATGAATAAAGTTTTCTCCATATCTTCCGGCGCCATTTTGATTTAATTATAGCCCGAGAATCCATCCATGAAGGAGAAGACTTTGAATTTTGTTGTGCTGTCTACCAGCATGTCAATGTGTGGTAGGGGGAAGTCATCCTTTGGACATGCTTGTTTAAATCCCTGTAGTCTACACACATTCTGACTTTTCTGTCCTTTTTCGGAACTGACACTATGTTGGCTAAACATTGAGGATATTCTGAGGTGGCAAGGAAACCTGCGTCGATCTGCTTTTGCACTTCCTCTTTTATTTTGATGGCCATATCTGGATAAGTCCTTCTCAGTCTTTGTTTTACCGGAGGACATTCTGGTTTCAGTGGTAAGTAGTGTTCCACGATGCTGGTATCCAACCCTGGCATGTCCTGGTAGGACCAAGCAAATACATCTAGAAACTCTTTGAGAAGTTTTATCAAGCCTTCTCGGACAGTTGGACTGAGCAGTGCTCCAATCTTAACTTCTTTCTTTTCTTTTTCTGAACCTAAATTGACTGTTTTCAACGGCTCTTTGTGAGGCTCAATAGACCTTTCCTCTTGCCTGAGTAGTCGGGAGATCTCTTCTGGAATTTCTCCGTCCTCTTCTTCTTCAACTTTAAATACCAGGAATTCAAAGTTGGGAGAAGGCATTGGATCGTGTGTTTCAATGGGGTTTAAAACAATCAATCTGCACGATGTGATGATTCCTTTTTAGAAAAGACAGAGAGAATGCAAGAGTGTGTGAAGTGTATTTTTTGAAAACGCTTGTTTTTATTTTGGGTTGTTTTTCAGGATTACCATTTTCTGAAAAACGAAAAGTGAAAATAGCAATAAAATGCAGGAATTCAGAATGACATTATTTATTCATGATTTATCGATTCTTGAAACACAACCCTATAAAACAAAACTTTGTCGCTTTGGACGAAGCAAAGAGGGACATTTACAGAAAAGCAAGCCCTATAAAACATCCATTTCACCCGGGCAAAGTGAAAGGTTAAATCAAAGATGGTAATTACTTCGACTTATGAACGACTTTCGGGACATCGACTGCAGCCCAATGGCGACGAACTCCTCTGTGAATCACAAAGTTTGGTACTTTCCTTCTTGGTTTGTCTTCAGAAATGACACTGATTTCTGGTGGATTAGGATCATTGGAGTCTTCTTCCCATGCAGAGTTATCATAAGAGGACTCTTCTGTTGCATCTTCTATAGTGTTTTCACTCTCAAGAGGATCTCCCCATCTAGTTAGTTGGATGTCCTCGTAACTGATGCGAAAGCTTTCGGGAGCAGTGTATTTGACTAGAAAGTCATACTTGCCGCTTGGCTGTCCCAAGGTATCCCAGGTTTCTATGGGAATAAATGAGTCATCTTCCTCAATAACGCTGACCTCAGGAAATGCATAGTTAATAAATTCTTGTGTTGCAGTCTTTGCAAATTCATCACCATGGTGTCAGACATTTTCGGAATGTTCTGAGTAAGGATTCCATGACTCTGTGGGAACATGGGTATTCTTTTCAAGACTACTCAATTGATAGGCATTGCCCGACTGACTCTTTTTCCCCAAGTCTTCCGTGTATGGCTTCCAGATAGGCAAGTCATCCAGGGGATCATAATAATCGTGCTCAAAGTTATCTTTCATCAGATTGTCTTCCTCTAATGAGTTGGGCGGAGCACGACATCCTTCGAGATCACAATCTCCATAGATCATTCTGACGTCTGATCTTGGTATATATCTTGGGCTCTGCTTTGGAAAACAGAATGGCATGTGCGTTTCTCCCTGAGATATATAACCTTCGTCATTGAGATAAGACTTCCACTCTTCCTCCGTATCAGAAGAGTTGTTCTTCTCAATGGTGTGGACTTCTTGAGATACTGGGTGGAGGAAACCTCCACTGTGAAAGAAATCCTTAATGGGACGAAAACCTTCATCTTTCTTCGTAGTCTGGGTACAGGTCAGAGAGAAACCAAGACCTTTTCTTATCTTGTTATCAGTAGGAATTACAAGCTGTCCCCATCCTTTTATGTCACTACTCCCCATTACTTTGAGAGCGTCCTTGTATGAGGAAATCGATGTTCCTTTTTCTTGGTGATTCTCATTGCTCACCGAGAGTGCTTGAAATTGAGTTCCAACGACCTCCTCTGGTTCTACACAAGAGAATGATGATAAGTTGCTCATAATTAAGGCTTGTTCTCCACATACTGTGACTAATTTGTCGTTCTTGACAAACTTCAACTTCTGGTGAAGTGTCGAAGTGACTGCCCCAACTTCGTGTATCCAAGGTCTTCCTAATAAATATTTGTATGCTACTCAGATGTTCATGAACTAGAAAGTGACTTGGAAAGTGTGAAGGCCGATGGTTATGGGAAGATCGACTTCGCCGATAACTGTTTTCCTGGATTCGTCAAAGGCTTTGACGATGATCTCACTACCTCTCATTGGAGTACCTTGAAAGGATAGTCGTACCAAAGTTGACCTTGGCATGACGTTCAAGGATGAACATGTGTCTACCAGTACGCTGGCTAAAGCATCGTCCTGGCAATTGACTGTGATATTGAGTGATGTATTATGGTTCTTGTCATCCTCTAGAAGTTCTTCATCACTGAATCCCAATTTGTTGCAGGAAGTGATGTTGGAGATGATGTTGTCAAATTGTCCTATTGTCACATCTTGTTCCACGAAGGCTTGTTCTAAGACTCTCTATAGAGCTTCTCTGTGAGCTTCTGAACTAAGCAGGAGAGATAACACAGATATCCAAGATGGAGTTTGCAACAATTGATCCACAATGTTGTACTCGCTTTTTTGGATGAGCTTTAGCATCTCATCATTGTTCTTTACAGGTTCTGTATTGTTGGATTGACCAACTTGTGGGTTAGGAACTTCGACTTGAGGTTCCCTTTCTTTGGTAGGTTCTTCAACTCCTCTGTTGAAGATTCGACCGCTCTGGGTAACTCGACTGATGTCGGCAATGTTCACAACGGAGGATAATGGAGTTTCTTTTCCATTTTCTATGGTCGTTGTACCGTACTTGTACGGGATAGATTTTTATGACTTGTATGGTATTGGACCTAGCAAGTAGATAACCACAGGGGTTTTTTGGGCCTTTTGACCGTCGTAGGCCACCTCAATCAGCTCTAAGTTTGGAATTCCTCTATTTCCGAGATAGACTTTTGACTCATCGAGTAGAGGAATTACGGCACAAACATCCTTGGTTATTTCATGATTGGAGATTATGACGGTGTTTTTGCTTTGAAAAGGGATGTAGCCTTGTATCATGTTGATTTACTCAGAATTCAAGCATGGTTGAATTTCCTTTTGGTATAACTGATGCTGGAGGGTTGCTCGCACTAGATAGCATCCTTGGTTATTTTCCGAGCATACTCCACAGCGCTCATTATTATGAGGTGGTACCCGACCATATCCACTTTGTATGCAGTGTATCCTCACTAGATCTGTTTCTATTGAGCGGACATCACGACTTTGATGTCTATCTGGATTTCCATCAGTCATGCTAACTTATTGCGTGTCTTCATCTAGGTAAATCGGAAGCCACCAATGGTCCAACAGATGTTGAAGAGTCCTTTGCACAAGCGTACACCCTTGGTCGTTTTCGTAGCAGTCTTGATAATCATGTGAGGCCAAGTTTGACCTGCTTAGCATGTAATTCCACTAGACTGGTATTTATTAAGGGTATGTCAAAGATTTGAACCATATTGACTTGATGGTCAATTTTTTCATGGTAGTCTTGGATCCATTCGAGATCTATTTGACTTTGGAGGGCCTCTTGTACAAAAGAACATCCCTGATTGTCTTTTGAGCAGATCGGACAAGTGTTGTAATCGTGCCGCGGCAGATTGTAATACTGACTTTGTCTTGAATGCAATACCACTAGATTGTCATTCATTGCACGAATGTCGTGGTTTTAAACAATGTTGGGATGCGCATGGGCCATGTTTACTTCACGAATCCTGTGATCCTGAATCCAGCCTAGATCCATTTATTCTTGCAAAGCTGCTTGTACTATGGCACACCCTTAATTGTCCTTGGAGCAGTTATCACACTGATGGTAGTTGTGAGATGGCACATGGTCGTACCCGCTCTGTTTGCAATGCATCTTTACCAGGTTGGTTCCCAGTAAGCGTACATTGTGAATTTGATAACTGTTGATAGCCTCTCATCCTATCAAATTCACTGTAGTCTTCTCATGTTACGGTAATGGGTTCGTCTGAACATTTGGATTAGTATCTTTGAAAGATAAAACCCCGTTCCTGATAAGCTTCTGTACATCAGACTTAAAGCTGAGACAATTCTCAATGTTATGTCCCGATCCTCCTTGATGGTAAGGGCAAGTCTGATTTACTTTGAACCAAAAAGGTGGATTTTTTGGTACCATAAGAGGAGTCCTGGTTTGAACGTACCCCTTGGGCAGTAGAAGTGGAATTAACTCTGCATACAACATCGGTATAGGGTCGAACCCTGATGTTCGTGTAGTACGATTGTTAATATTGTACTGTGGACGAGCCTGCTAAAGAGGTTGTTGCTGCCTTTGCTGATACTGTTGTTGATTTGGTTGGCTCTGAGCAACCTAAGGTTGATATGTTGGAGATGGCGCTGGTTTGATAGCAGGAGTTACTGCTGCTACCGGTTGATACCTTCGCCTTTGCTTTCCCAGAGAGATATCACTGATATCTTGCTCTTTCTTCTTTTGGAAAGCACTACCATATCTTTTGGTACTGCTAGATGGCTCTGCATCTTTGACTAATCATCCTTCTCGGACTGCTTCTTCAAGGGGTACTCCCATGTTCACCATTTCAGTGAAGTCACTGGGCGCACTAAAAACCATTCGGTCGTAATAAAACGAGCGCAATGTTTTCAGGAAAATCTTTGTCATTTCCTTTTCTTCGAGAGGAGGACAGATCTGGGCGGCAATTTCACGACATCTCTGAGCATATTCCTTGAAGGTTTCTTTATCCTTTTGTGACATTGCTCTGAGTTGGTCCCTATCTGGTGCCATGTCCAAGTTGTATTTATACTGTTGAACGAAAGCTGCCCCGAGATCACTAAAAGTACCGATCTTGGTGCGGTTTAAACCCATGTACCATTTGAGTGCAGTACTGGTTAAACTGCCTTCATTACTACAAAAAACCCATTTAGCAACGGTTAGGAATGACATATAATGACGTGGGCGAAGGCGTTGTTATGTAGATTGTTGTTGTAAGTTCGCCGTTTCTACAACGGTCTGGAAACCGTTGTTGAATTCTGGAAGCGCGCAATATATTGCAACGGTTAGGTATTTCAACTGTTGTAATATCAATTAACTATCACAACGGTTATGAGTATCAACCGTTGTCATATATATTAACTAAAACAACGGTTATATGTCTCAACCATTGTGGAATGTACCCTTAGTTTATTAAAAACAAATGTTTATTGCTTGTTTTACCATACACCTAATTAAAGAAATACAACCATTAAAATTGGTAAAGAACTATATAATCTGAAAATTAAACTGTTCTTGAAAACCAACTTAAACACACCACTGTTTTCCGAATTGCATCTATTTCATTCCGCATATTTTATGTTCCTTAACATAAAATTTATGGTTCAATGGTCGGTTTCCTTCAATCCATTGATATCTTTTATTATAGTTTACCTCATCACCGCCAAAAATCATCGTGATTTTATCATCATAACAATCATGATCTTAACAACCACAATGATTAGTGATGACGATGAGGTAAACTATAAGAAAAGATATCGATGAATTGAAGCAAACGGACCATTGGACCATAAATTTTATGTTAAGGAACATTAAATGTGAAAGGTTGGTTTTCAAATACATCCTAATTTTCAGATTATAAGGTTCTATATCAATTTAATTGATTGCATTTTCAATAAAAGGATAGTGAAACAAACAATATACATAGTATATAATAAACTAAATTTCATATACAATATCAGAATGAATTCATATATATGTACCTTATCAGAATGAATTCATATGTATGTACCACCATCATCATCACCATGTGAAACAAACCCTAAGAAGTGGGAAGCAATGAAGAAAATTAGTTAGTATTCAATTTAACTATATACAATATACATAGTATATATATAATAAACTAATGTCTATATCAATTTAACTGATTGCATTTTCAATAAAAGGATAGTGAAACAAACAATATACATAGTATATAATAAACTAAATTTCATATACAATATCAGAATGAATTCATATATATGTACCTTATCAGAATGAATTCATATATAGATGTACCACCATCATCATCACCATGTGAAACAAACCCTAAGAAGTGGGAAGCAATGAAGAAAATTAGTTAGTATTCAAAACAAAACAACCAAAAGTTGAAACAAAACCCTAAGAAGTGGGACTGTACCATTACAATGAAGTTCACCTTGCTTGTGAAGCATTGAAGTCGAATCTGCACAAAATAAGAACAATCAACAAAAACAACATGAAGCAGACGAGATAATGGGAACTATCTAACAAAAAGATTGAAGTAGAAGACTACCTTATTTTCCATAAACAATATGTACAATACGCTTGCTACCGCCAGCATCATCACCATGTTCATCTAGTTTTAGATTCTGCAAGAAGAAATACAATGAGGAAGAAGCTTAAAACAAAAGCTTCATACTTCTTGTATTTCTTTTCATGAATTCTATAAAAAGATGAAGTTTGCTGCCAAAAATGGGTGCTAGGGTTTCGTGGTGAAGGAAACGGCGCTACTGTCAAAAATAGAAAGTTAATTCCTTTATATAGGTAAATCTTTCACAACGGTTTTCTAAAATAACCGTAATGATAAGTATATATACTATTTTAATAATATCACAATAGTTAGTTATATTAACTGTAGCGATAACCCTTCTAATTGGTACAAGGTTCGACTCCAGGCAACAACATTTTTCTATAATTACGTAAAATAGAAAAATGTTGTAATATTATAAGGGGTATCGCTACGGCTATTATTACTAACCGTTGTAATATTATAACCCTTGCTCTTCCCGGAGTAGAGAACACTCTGGCCATAATGATTTAAAATTTTCTACGTTTTTCAAAAAATATCGTTCCAGAATATCAACCATTTACAAGTTATCATCATTGCAAGCATTAAACTATCAGACTTTTCATCTTCAACCTCATCTATAAATAGACAACTTTACATTTCTTCATAATATATTCTTCATAACAATGAGTTCTACAAATGAGAATCCTAGAATCACCAACGAGGAACGTCAGGCGCCAATAGAGGAGGTCCAACCAGCGGCCAGGGATGCCTTAAGGGTGAGAAAGGATAAGAAGAAGAAGAAGAAGAAGAAGCTGAAGAAGAAAAAGATAAAGAAGAAAAGGAGAACAGTTTATTATGATTCTGATGAGGGGAGTGAGGAGAGATGTCTGGATTATGAATATGCATTTGCAGCAATGGGCTCTGACATTGATTAATATATGTAATATGATTATCAATGTACTCTTTTTAATGGAATCTTAATAAAATGTTATTTTATATATGCTCATCTCTTACAGTTTTATTTTTAAAGTTATATATACTATTTTCTTGCACTTAAAAACACTAACAAAAGAAATAAAATATATGTTTAAAAGAAAAACAATGATGAATTTTGAGTTTTGAAATACAATATATGTTTAAAATATATTTTGAGTTTTTAAAATATATATTTTTAAATTTATCCCCGTAACACTAACAAAAGAAATAAAATATATGTTTAAAATACAAAAACATGACAAAAATATAGTTGCTGGGAATCGAAGCTTGTTACATGTATTACAATGGTGTTTTAATACAACCGTGTTTAAAATGTAAAAATATGGAAAAAAAATGTAGTAGCTGGGAATCGAAGCTTGTTACACAGCTTGTATTACAACGGTTCTTTAGTACAACCGTCATTAAATATGGCGTTATAAATTTTTTAACGTATTACAACGTTGGGATACGAATTCGTGGTAAACCCGGCATCATTAAATAGGTTTTTCGTAGTAGTGCTTGGAAGTAATGGATTAGTAGCTGTTGATTGTCTGTCTGGGTAGACATTTTTCGAGCGTACATCACCAAATGACTTTGAGGGCAAGAGTTGCCTTTGTATTTTTCAAAGTCGGGCACCTTGAATTTGTGCGGTTTCTTCACATTAGGGACCAAACAGAGGTCGGCGGCGTCTTTTCCGAATAAGTTTTGACCGCGAATAGCATGCAGTTCCTTCTGCATTTCCAAGAATTGTTCTTGGAACTCATTCATCCTTTCGTATACGTCTTCGTTTCCACCAGAAATTGCTTGTGGAATTTTTCCTTCCGAGATAGTGTGTACCACTGGCTGTGGTATAGTCATTACGGCGGTAAATCTTGGCGCTTTAGCGACCTGAAGTTTGTAACCTTCAGGAGTTTCTGTTGTAACCCTTGCATCTTCATTTCCCCGAATTTTGTAACCTTTAGGTCTGGTGGTTCCTGCTACGACTTCCGGGTCTTCAGTGACCGGTGGGATATATCCTTCAGGTATAAATGAGAGGCATGTCCCAGGGAAATCCTTTAGGCATGTTGTAATGAGGATAACTGCCAGGCGTCTCAAATGCTGGTGTGGATGTAATCTCCGAGATTACAGTCCTTTGATGTTGTTGTTCCTGGGCTGCTGCCAGGGGTTGCATGTCGTGGTGGAGTTTCTCCAAACTCTCTTTCAGAGCGTTGATTTCTTCTCTTAGCTCTTTGTTCTCTTCCTCGAGATCTTCCATTTTCTTTTGTCGATTGGCCCGAGTATTGTACGAATGAGACAGTTTGACTCTAGAGTGCGACACATATGTGAGACTCAAAGACAAAGATATGTTATGTGAGAATGATGAATGATATGCAAAGAATGATATATTTTTTAGTTTTTATTTTCAAAAGAAACTTCAACAATTATATTACAAATATCATATAGCGGGGGAGACCCTTTTATTGAACTCAAAAGATTGCAGTATTTTACAAGGAAAATTACAGTATTTTACAAAGCGCGATAAGGAAAATTAGGCCTATGGATCCTGAGTTCTCTCTGAAGAGAGCTCAGATGTTGGTTCCTGAACTTTTCTTGTCTTTGATTGGGCTTCTTTAGCTGTTGTCGGGTCGAAGATCCTTTGCCAAGTGAAAGGAGTGATTAAATTTCTCCGTTTCTCCCGACTTTCTATAGCATGCTGCTCTAATATCTCAATCAGAGCATCCTTTTCCTTTAGCAGTTCCTGAATCTTTGTACATTCCAAATTAAGGATTTGGTACTTGTTCTTCCAAGAGTTCTTCTCACGTTGGACTTTGTTGAGAGCGACCTGGAGTTTTTCCGCATCAGACATGAAATAAAGGATAGATTCCTTTAAGGGAAAAACTTCTTAACGAGGGTAAGGCATCCTTAGTTTGATAGCTCTAGTTTGTACCTAGTGGAGATAAGGTTCTGTATATGAATAATTTGGTCTTCCCAGGGACTCTCTCCCTTTCCTGTGAATATGTTGCCAGGCATGCACTATTTCTTTCTTTAGTGCCCTGTCATTTTCTCCTTCCTTCAAGAAAAGACCTTCTAGATGAGCATTATGTGGGATATTCTTCATCGGGTATCCAAGTTGACGGCGAGCTAGAATTGGATGATAGTTGATCCCTCCTTTAGTACCAATGAGGGGTAAATTGGGGAAATTTCCACATTTGTCAATGATTTTTATCCCTTCATAAATCCGATTGTACCAATCTATGTCTATATTGGTAAGAGGCATAATCTTCTGCGACCATCACAAATTACTCTTGTGATCCCAAAAATCAGCAGACTTGGGCAAGTGGGAAATAAACCATTTGTAGAGTAATGGTACACAACATGTGGTCATTCCTCCACTGTACAAATTCCATAAGTGTATAGAATGATAAGCATCCACGAGCAGGGTTGGGACTGGGTTCCCAATTAGGAATATCTTAACAGCATTGGTGTCGATGAAGTTGTCAATGTTGGGAAAAAGGAATAACCAGTACATGAGTAAAACAAAGACATCCTCGAAAGTAGTTATATTTCCTAGACTAGCAAAGTATAGAGCTTTCTCCATCAGGAATTTAGCTGGTAAACCCTGGATTCCTCTTTTGGTGGTCATGTGAGTCCTGACTTCTGTCTCATCCAAAGAGATTGCTCTTGCAATAGCTTGATCCTGTGGAATTTCTTCCAGTCTAGAAAATGGATTTTGATCAGTGATAGGTAAATCAATCAGGTGGGAGTACTCTTCCAGTGTTGGTGTAAGTTGATAATCTGGAAAAGTGAAGCAATGGTAAACCGAATTGTAGAACTGAACCAGTGTAGACAGGATGCCTTCAACCATGTTAACCTTCAAAACAGACAACAATCCTCCGTGCTTAGCTCTGGAAGCTTCGGGATTAGTAATCATCCTTCCCAATTTCCTTAGGTCTTCCAGTTTTGGAACCTTGAAGGTGTACTTGCGCTTTTTTCTTCTTCCGAAATCAATAACGCAACCTCTCTGATATTTGCAATTATTGTTTTAGTTCTTTTAGAAAAAGATTTTTCTTGTTTTGAAAAAGGTTTTTTAATGAATGCATGGATGTATGAATGCAGCAAACAAAAACACTTGAAAACATGGGTTTAGGGGTTCATCGTCACGAGCATGGAGCCATGGATCTACCCATCCCCAAAAGGTGTGTACTAATTGGTCATTTTTTGTACCTGTAGAACGGGTTCTAACAAAGGTTCCCAAAATCATTGACCCTTTTAGGGATATTAACGACAAATCGATTGACTCAAGCGAGCCGTAATATCCTAAGATAAATCTCCTTTGAGTGTAGTATAGCGTATCAACTATTCCTGATAGTCACCGCACTACCTAATGGCCAAATGGTTAAATGTCTATTAAATCCTCAGTTTCATGGGTACCGCACTGGGAAAACTATGCTTTCACGACATGGTCGTTCAACATTAGCAAGTCCACACGGGTACCTCCATTGATTCGGTGAACTGCCAAGTTAACTTGGTCGGGATTCACTCCCTATAAGCCTTCCTGGAGACGCCACCACTTATCTTAATATTCTCTCAGACTTACCACATGCGTATTAATCACATTCCCAGATAACTGTAATTTAAACATGGGTATCAAGTAAGGTGACAGAATATGATATATATGTAGCAGAAAAGTGAGAAAACAAGTAAATAAACAAACAAATAAATGCAAAGCAAAGCCTAGACCTCTTAGGAACTCTAATCCTAAATTTCCAGCAGAGTCACCATTTTTCTGTAGTGTGTGCTTTTTGTTGGTGACGCGACCACCTTACTGCAAATTGGATTTGGGTGCTACTTTCTGATTCTATTGAGGATTTGGTGATGGTCAATTGACCCTGGCTGGGGATTTTTAAGGTGAAAGTTAAGCCTTGTTGAGGGTCAGAGGGGGTTTAACAATGTGTTTGAAAACCTTAGAGGTTTTAACTCTGTTGGAGACTGTTGTATTGGTAGAATGATCAGGGTTTTTCCTATGCTTTTAGGAAACTTGAGGGTCTCTCTGTGAGATCCAAGAGGAGATAAGACTTTCCAAGTCTACTTGTATGAAGCCCAAGAGGAGGCTGAGACTGTCCAAGTCTGCTTGTATGAAGCTCAAGAGGAGGCTGAGGTTTAAGGGATGAAGATCAACCCTAGAATGGTATGATGTTCTGGAATTTTAACTCTCCTGGGGATTGAACTAGTAGAGATAACTAATTTCTATCTTATACCTTTAGGAGGCCTTTGGGCCCTTGTACTAAACCCAAGAGGAGGCTGTGGAGAACTTCTAAGAAGCCTGTTGGTCCTTGTACTAAGCCCAAGAGGAGGTTGGGGATGCTTTTAGGAAGCCTGTGGGTCCAAGCCTAAGAAAAGTTAAAGGAAGGTTTCACCGAGAATTAGTCATTTCTTTGTTGAACAGTTCTAAGTTTTGAAGAAATTCAAAAGAGGTTTCACCGGGAATTTATCCTCTTTGGGGAAATGAATTTCTTATATACACATATATTTCTAAGTTTGACAATCTTGAGAAAAGTTTCACCGGGAATAATGCCTTTCTCTATTCCATATATTGAATAAGCCCAAGAGGAGGCATACTGTATAGGGAATTTCCTATGAGCGAACTAGTTTTTAACTATGTTGAAAGTAACCTCTGGTTTAACCTAAACATATACCTAACTGCTGGGGAAACTCTAAGCAAGATATACACAAGTATATACAGACAATTGAATTGACAAATATATAAACAAATATGCATTGAAAAAGATGTTGGGACTTACATTCTGAGAGGAGGCCCAAGTGTATTGTGATCTGTTGTATTGACTACAACTGTATGTTTGATTAGGGTTTCAAGAAATTGAAGAAAGTTTTGAGGAAAATTTGAATTAAAAGAAGTTTGTTTAAAAAGAAAAGAAAGTTTGGGGCTTATAACTCAAAGAGAGGCCCAAGTGGTCAAAGAGCAGTTTCACCGGGAATAATGCTCCTCTTAGTACCAGTTTAAAAACAGATAGATGATTTTGAAAACAGAGGTATAGGGCTTACAACTCAAGGAGAGACCCATGAAAGTTGTTTGTTGTTAAAAACAAAGTTTATGTACAAAAAATTGGGGCTTGTACTCAAGGAGAGGCCCAGGTGACTTATTTGAAAACATTGATCGCACTGCGACACCGACAGACGTTGTGGGACTTATACTATAGCAGAGGCCCAAAATTGTTTTTGTACAAAGAGAGGGTTGGGTATTACACTCTAATAGAGGCCCAAAAGTGTTTGTAAAGAAATAATAACGGGGCTTATACTCAAGGAGAGGCCCAGATAATTTATTTGAAAAGGTGATGATCGCGTCATGATTTTGAAAACCACAGAGGGACTTATACAATGATTGGGGCCCAAAATATTTATGTACAAGAAGGAATGGGTTTTACACTCTAATAGAGGCCCAAAAGTTATTTTTACACAAGAGATGGGGCTTATAGCTCAAGGAGATGCCCAGATGAAAAACAACGATCGCACAGTTTATTTTGAAAATCGTATTGGGACTTATACAATGACTGAGGCCCAAAAATTTGTATTTACAAAGGGGATGGGTCTTACACTCTACTAAAGGCCCAAAAGTGTTTCAAATGAAGTTTGAAAAAATCAAAATTAAGAAAAACCCTAATTTTAATTTAAAAATATAATTTTCAAAGGAAATTAAATTAAAAATGATATCAAGTTGTCAAATATATTCAAAAACAAGTTGTCAACTTTGAAAAATATTTTGAAAAATCATGTTTAATCACATGAAAACATGGAATCCAATTGAATTTGAAAAACCGAGGTGGAAAATTCATTTTAAAATGTTTGAAAACAAATAAAATGAAATTATTTACAAAAATTCAAATTATATTAAATAAATAATATAAATTTAATTTTTTTTGTAGAATAAAATACTTTAACATTTTTGTGAATTTAAATAAAAAAGAACCAATAAAAAATGATAAAAATTGAGAGAGAAATTAATTTTTAAAATCAATTAAGAAAATTATCAAAAATTCAAAAATTCAAATTATGGTGCCAACGGTCATCTTCTTCCTCACGACCTCCCTCCATGGCCGTTTTGTAAAACCTCACATATCTCTCTCAATACGTAATGACTTTGACTTTTGTAAACATAAAAGTTGTGTGTTTTTTAACAAGGATTTCAGTGATATAAATTAATTGCATTTATATTAAGTATGGAGTGAGAAATCAAATGGTGAACACATGAACCCTAATTTCTGCAAGAACACTATGAAATCCTATACACGATAGCTACAAAGCAATTGATTGAGGGTAAACACTCTACATAAGTGCAGAAACATGTTTGTAACTTGAAAACACATTTATGATGCATGGATCATTAAGTTTGAGAGTGTCAGGCTTACCTCTGCAAGAGGAAATTGAATCCTCAGTTGTAGGTGTTACAGATCTTGTGTGATGATATGGACAACTTCAATGGACCTTATGTAAGGTGTTTGGAAGCTTGGAATGGATTGAAACAACCTGGAACTTGTTGTGGCACCTCAACTGCAACCTTGCCAAAAAGCTTGAGTAAATGGGGGGTAACTTTGTGATTCTGGTGTTCTAGATATGTTTTGAGGTTATGGATCTCCTATATATGATATATGTGAGGTGTTGGGATGGTTGGTTTTGATGGAATTGCTCTCTATCTAAAAATTCGAATGTGACTTGAAAGAGAAGCAAATTCTGGTTTTTTTTAGAGTGATTGGAAGAAAAGCATGAGTTGTTATGCTTTGGTGTACTCAAACTGATCAGAGAAAACCTCTATTTATAGTAGAGCAACTTTGTTTTGGGAGAAATAGTGATTGGAGGCTAATCATGGCATGTAGCTTGTAGCCATTGACTTGGATAATCCAAAAGTCCCAAGTCAACTCTCTTATCTTGACTCCATTCAATTCTGCAGGTTTGAATGCTCAGAGTTTGGACTTGAATCTTGACTGGCTTAGAGTGTTATGGTCTGGTTCATGAAACCTCAATGTATTGCATTGATGTTACCTTGTCAAGTTTTAATTTCCAAGTTTCATGTCATGATGGTTTTCACATGCCAAATTGGAATTCTTGCCTCCTTGATCAAGAAACAAGTGAGTCATCAGATGTTTTGTGCTTTTGGAAGATGACAAAGTTAGCAAAATGGCTTGAGTGACAAAATCATGTGGCACAAGTTTGGTTTTCATGCCTTTGTGTGGGAAGGGTGAAAAATGCCATTTTTGGAGGTTTATAACTCCTTGCTTAAGTTGAACCATGGGAGGCTCTTGTACTTTTTGGAAATCCCCTATATCATACTTCGACTTTGATGTTTAACTTTGATCTTGATTCATCTTGGATCATGATGAAAAATGGCCTCAAAGTTAGTGAAAATACAAAACAGATTCTGTCCAAAATTTCACTAAGTGTTGGAAAAATGGCCATTTTCATATTTTTGTGATTTTGATCAATCCATAACTCAAAATTCATGAGGATTTAGAATGAGGTGTAGTAGACCTTCTTGTAGTATGTAATGAGATCTTTCATTTGAGCTTTGGATGGAAGAAAAAGGCTTGGTGGTTTGGAAGTTATGACCTTTCAAAGTTGGGTAGAAATCACTTTTTTCCATGACTTAGTGAAATTTCAAGTTTCTCATAGTTGCCCCTTTTGCAAGTAACACCACTTTTCTTGATTTTTCTTGATGGATGATAATCCAAACCATAATTTAACATTGTTTTTGACTTAGGGAAGCCTTGTTTGTCAAGAAATTCAAAAAGTCAAACTTGGTTTTTGGCACAGTTGACTTTTTATCAGATGAATTTCAAACTTTGTGATCCTCTATGAAATCAAGTCCTTGACCTAATTAAAACCTAATGGATGGATTCCATAGGTGTTTTAGAGTATCTTGAATCATATCCCAAGGTTTGGGATCATGTCTTGGTCAAAAGTCAAAGGTATAGTTGACTTTTTCATCAAAAACCCTAATTGGTCCAGATGAATTTGAATCCTTGTATTGCTTGTGAACCAAGTTCTTTGAACCAATCCAATCTTGTAAATGGATCAATATGATGTATTGGAGGTCTTCAAAACACTTCTTGAGGTCTTGGCTCATGCCTTGCTCCAAAAGTCAACTTAGGGGTGAATTACGTCAAGAAACCCTAATTCCTGATTTTTGATGAATGCATCCCCTAAGGCTATTTTGAACTTGTGATTGGATTCATGAGGTCCCTTTTAGCTTATTGGGTCATGTTTTGAAGTATTGGCTCATGCCCAGAGTAAAATTTCTCTCTGGAGGCCTTGGTCGATCAAAACCCTAATTTGGTGACACTGGAAGACCTCTTAATCCTTTATAGATGTTTGAGAGACTTGACAAGTTGAGGATCATGTCCATTCTTGATTGATCCTTTGTCTGAGTGCTCTGAGAGGGCCCAAAACCCTAATTCTTGATTGAGGTGAATGCTCAACAATCTTTGAGAGGATTGATGAGGCATGAAGGTACATCCATATTGTGGTGATGATTTGCACAATGATGGGAAATCTTGTGGTCAAAATATTGGGTATGACACTAACCTAACCGATCATGGGCACAAAAGGATCGAAGTGGTTGTGAGAGGCACAAAAGTGATATACAATGAAGCCACTATAAACCTTGCTCTGAATATAAAGAAAACAGGTGATGAGTATCAAGGGTTGGTGTTGAAGTTGGATGAGGAGGATTTTGATGTGTTTATGCAATCATTATGCACCCCAGGAACTAAGTGGGTGGAGTCCAGTTCTGAAAAGGCTGTGAGAAGGATGGATCTGTTGCCTGGAGTAAAAGTGTGGTATTAGTTTGTGAAACATTCATTGAAGCCCACTGCTCACAATGAGACGGTGAGCAGGGAAAAACTGGGTTTACTTCACTGTATCACATCACTGAGCAAGATCAACGTAGGAAAGGTCATTATGCAGGAGATCCAAGCTTGTTTAAGAAAGAAAAAAGGAATGTTGTACTTCCCATGTTTGATCACTATGTTGTGTAGAAAGCATGAAGTACCAAAACTTGACATAGATGAAACTGGGCAAACTCAAACTACGTTGGATAAAGCATTGATCCAAATGCTCATGAAGCCAAGAGGAAGAAAGAGGCCAGCTGAGGTACGCCAGGCGTCGACAGAAGCTACTGAGGAGCATGGGAGAGATGGAGTGTTGTGGGATGTCCTTCTGCAAATGTAGAAGGATCAAAGAGATTATTTCAAGTTTCAAAAAGACAAGTTCAATTGGCAGGAAAAAGTTGTTGCTTTGCGATTCCCGTATAGTTTGTTGGATCTACTAGTTTTCCCTAATCACATCTTGGGAGAACTAGAAGAAAACAAGGAGGAGAAGAAGCCAGTCTCTGAAGAGAATAAGGTGAAAAAGAAGGAGAAGTAAAGAAGAGGAAAGAGGAGAAAAGAGAAAAGAGTTTGAAGAAGAAAAATAAAGAGGTTGCTGTTGGGAAAAGTGGAGCCATGCCTGTTCAGGACAGCCCAGTTCAGCCCAAAAAGAAAAAGAGTGGGAAAGCTGATATCACCAAGAAAGCTGAAGTTGAGCCCCCAAGGGACACTCGCAGTTCTCCAAGGAAGAAAAAGTTAAGGCAATAATGGAAGAAGAAAGAAACCCCTGCTGTCAAGACCCCAGAAAATAGTCCTCTGAAGGACTTTGATTTAAATCAAACTGACTCGGAACTGAGCCTAGTTGAGAAGGATGATGACCTAGAAGAATTGATTGAAAAAGCTAACAAGGATAACAATGAGATGAACTAAAATCAAGGCAGAGAAGATGATGACAACAAGGAAGAAGAAGAGAAATTGATGGAAGATGAAGATCAGCTTGTGGACGATAGTTTACCCAAGTATTATTCGACCACTGAGGAATCCTCCCCTGGATCCTTGAAGGCAGAAGAGAAGAAAATTGAAGAAAAAGCTGAAAGTGAGGAAGTTAACAGTGAGTCAAGCAAGGGTGAAGCAGTGATAGTCACTACTGTGACTACTCCCGTTGTAACCCTAGTCAAGAAGACAGCTGCAGAAAGTGAGGAAAAAATTGCAGAAGAGTGTGTACTTATCCTAAGGAAAAAGGAGCTGAAGAAGAAATTGCTGTGGAGGAACCTGTGCTGGAAGAAGCTGTCGCGCCTGAAGTCTTCAAGGAACAAGCCAAGGAGCAGGAGAAACCAAAGGTCGTAAAGAAGGAAGCCAAGAAGAAAAGAAGAGAAGATATACAGCCTGTGCACAAGAGCACCATGCTTAAGGCCTAATGGGTATCATTTAAAGGCAAGCTTAGTCTTGCCTTCCCTTAACACTTGACAGTGAGGACGTTGTCCTTGCTTTAAGTTTGGGGGAGGTAGATAAAAGCTTGACCTTCTCTCTTTCTTTTCTCTATCCTCTATTTCAATTTGTTTATGCTTAGGTTATGATGACAATTTGCTGGGATAATTGCTGGGATGTTTGCTGTGATATTTTGCTTGGATATTTGCTTAGGTATTTTGGAGACCGTGTTTTTGGCCAAAGTTTGATGTCTAGATAATTTACTCATCTAGTTTATGTTAAAATTTATGTTTGCATAGTTTATTCTTGTTTAAATTCGATTTCATTTTGCATGAGTTATTTTAGGGAGTACTTATTAGGATTCCATGAGTAGTTTCTTTTTAGAATAGCTGAGAGTTGAGTAAAGAACAACCAAGGATAAGAAAAAATTTCTTTGTGCTTAGAATAAAAACAGGATGATGAGTCTGCTCGTGAATCTATGGAAACAAAGCAAGTTGTTACCTAGGGTGTTGTTGCAGAAGAATACTGATAACCTCTGTCCCGCCTCTGCTAGTCTGCTGAATTAGCAAAAAAAATTAGAAACTTATTTGTTGGAAATTGTGAAGCAAGTAGAAACCTTAGGGAATTACTCTGGAAGGATGAACTGATTTTGATAAAGATTTAGACTTTTCACACAAAAAAGAGCACACTCCACTCGTTACTAATAAAACACACAAAAGTGTGCAAAAAGGTGGCAAAAACCACTCTTGATGAAAAGTTCCTGTGCCCGAAACTGGAGGAACAGCCAACATATTCATCACAATAGTCAGTTGGACTCATCACAAGTGAGATCCCGTTGAGTGAAAAGGTGGAGTGTTGAGCTATAAAAAAAAAGAAAATAAATAAAGTGGAAAGGTGTGATATAGAATGTGAAAGTCAAAAGTTAATAAAAGAGTCAGGACAAAATTCCATCTTAAAACCCAAGAGGAGGAAAACTTAATTCACAAGAGTACTCAAATTAGAATCACAAAGAAAAATTAGCTCATTCTTTTGAAGAGTAGTGGCGTGACAATAGGTGTCTAGTCACTTTGGTAGTAACATCTCTTGGGCTAAAAACAGGTTGAGTTACGCCAATTACTTCCCTGCCCAGGCTATCCATCTAGTAAAGAACTGAGCCATATTCACTAATATGATCCTACTTTGTTCTTGAAAATCTATTTTGTTGTTCACTGTCACATCACTTGAGGACATGTGATAGTTCAAGTTTGGGGGAGTGATAACGCTATTTTTGTGTGTCATGATGACCCATTTTCTCTTATGATTTTAGTTAAGTTTAATTAGGATTTATTTATATTTAATTGTTCTAGTATGTTTTTACCTTAAGTGCACTAGGTGCACCTTTTATGGTTTTTCGTGTGTTTTTGTTTTAAAGAGAATCTGATAAAGGCAAGTTGAGGCATGACACCTCAAGACACAGTCTGGAGTAGAATGAAGATTAATGGAGGGGGGATGTTGAGTCTTGTTATCTGCAAATTCACCAAGAGCTTGTAAGGATTTTTATCATTAGGGCACACGTGGCAAGGATTTGTGTCAAGAAAGAGCTAGAGCATAAAGATAAGATCAAAGAAGCTTGAGGACAAAAGGTAGTACAGTGGGGACCATGCTTGCAAAAGCGCATCCTGCACCCAGCCACCCGCCATCTACTATGCGCCACTACCTGCTGCAGCAGCCTGCCAAAGACACCTTGTCTCCCAATGTTGTATGTACTAGATAACTTGTTCACGAAGGGAGAATAGACAGCTGTAATTTTTAGTGTTTGATATGGGCTGAACCTTATTCTTATCAAAAGCCCATGATCCAAGATCCATCAACTTCCTCACTCATACTCAAAGTCTATAAAAGCAAGCCTTGTCCATCAGAGCAAGAGAGACTGATAGCTAGAGATTACACACACTCAGATTTATTTTTAGTATTAGTTTATGTCATTTTGAGGGTTAGGAAGAATTAGAGAGTTTTCTTCTTCTCATCTAATCCTATATTCACTGCTTGGAGATGTCGTGACTGAAGAGATATGTTGTTGTCTATCCAACGCAAGGGATATTCAAGTTATTACTAGGTTGTCACTTCTTTTGCATAATCTTGCTAAGAATATGTCATCCTGTAGCTTCATTCTAGTAGTTTGTACTCAGCTCATTATGAGCTAAACTCTTATTTGATGAACAAAGTGAAGTTAATATAAAGTTGTTTTTATGTTGAAATGATGCGTTGAATAGTGTCTTATTTTGTTATGTGTTTTTATCCTATACACCTGCTTCTTAGAATGATCAACTTAGAAAATGGTACAAGCGTGTTGTTGAGAGAGATCCAACAACACGTGGATTTCATAACAAAAGTGGTTAATAAAGTAGGATAGAGATATTCACTTAATTCAGCTTGCTTAGAGATAAGAAGTTGAGACCATAAAGATTTTCAGAATTAAAACTAGACGCATTTTAGGGTTATAAGTGAGGGTTAGAGATTTGTTCCCTTGCCCTAGTTATGCATGCTTTGATGGTGTAGAGATACACCACTAGATCACGTTCTAACCTTTTGAGGCACGACACTTCACATCATGGATACATTTCAGCAATAATATATTAATGGATCTTAGCTCATCAATCATTCTCTTTAATATCTTATTCCTTCTTATTTAGTATTTTAGTTTGTTGTGAGAATTTCTTGCTGCTATTATTATTAGTGTTCTATTACCTTGCTCATACTAGTTTTAAACAAGAGTTGAATACTTTAAAGTTCAAAGCTAAATCAGTTCCACTCCCTGTGGGTACGATCTCTTATTTTATTACTTGCATGTGACACATTTGCTTTAAATCAATATCACAAAGTAAACACGTAGAAAGCAAACAACACCACTTCCTACATGAAATCCACGAAGGAATCAACGCCCAACACCTCGGAGGAAGATCCCTCACCTGGAAGGCCCTGCGAGTAGGATACTACTAGCCCACCATGCAAGACGATGCAAAAGAACATGTTTAAAAATGTGATAAATGCCAACGACGCGAAGACATGCACTTGGCACCGCCCAACGAGCTTAAAACTCTCTCCTCCCCGTGGCCCTTCGCCTGGTGGGGAATGGACATCCTCAGGCCGTTTACCATAGGGTCAAACCAGAACAGGTACCTGATAGTCAGCGTTGATTATTTTATGAAGTGGATAGAGGCAGAAACCTTCGCCAAAATCATAGCACACTATATACTTTGTTTCTATAAGAGAAAGACACTTGCCTGATTTAGCATACCACAAGCACTCATCACCGAGCTACGCAACGTACTCTAGGCCTGCAGAATGACACCACCTTGTACAGGAATAGCCAGGAGGAGTGAGTATCTGACCATCAACCACCTTGTATAGGAACCCGGTCCCCTCAGTGACGAGCTCGACTCTGGAGTTCACGATTTGGATTTGAGCCACTGCATTTTCAAAGCTGATCTCAACAGCATCCAGGAAATCCTGCTCGAGGCTCCTAATCTGGGAAACCAGCTCAGCACGGATCAGCAAGGCTTTCATGTCGGCATCCTCATAGTTGGTGGGGGCCGCAGCAGCTTCCAAGGTAGAAATCTTATCCTCGAAGCTCTTCTTCTCGATAGCATGCTCGAGCGTTAAAGCAGTCATGTCCGTAGTTAACTTGGCAAGTTCCTCTTTTTTCTCACGCAGCTCGGTCAAAATCTCACTCTGGATCCTATACTTCTCCTTATAGTCGTCAAAAGTGGTCTCCAACCTGAGCACCTCCGCTTCAAGCTTCGCATTTGTTGTCCGCAAATTCTCCAGCTCATTAGTAGAGCAGGTCTCCTCGTCGTTAAGGACCAAGGTCACTTCTAGGACCCTCATCAAAGCGCCGCATCCTGAACCAATGCATTTTTTCTGCCCGCCGCATCGAGGCCCAGGATGACCGAAGACTTTGCCCGAGGCACAACTATAGAATGGGCCCCCTCAAAGAACCCCATGTTAGAATAACAATGGGGCAACACAAACTTGTTCTCGACAACATCCCCCGTGAGATCCATATCCACGGTATCCTCCAAGCGCTGCCTTTTCTTTGTTGGTGTGTCCTGCTGAGGAAAAGACTGGTTACCCTCTATGAAGAAGAAGTGCTGAGACCGAAGTTACCCTTGGATTAGTTTAGGAGTTGGACAATCTGATTCTTATAGCTCCTCTTTCCACCCTTTGAAGAACTCCCTTTGTTCATCGCCATCTTGATCACAGATCTTGAAGGTCTGTCATTTTATCTGCGAGAAATGGTGGGCACAGGTTAATATACCGAGAAAGAATAAGCATACAAACAAATTAAAAGGAAAAAAAACTACCAAAAAGTAATATAGCATCCTCGACAGTATCGCACTCGAGGAGCTCCTTAGCATTGATATATCGAGCCTCATATATGGGGTGGCTATGCTCGTCGAGGACAGCCTCCCTGTTCTTAGTCCCCCACCGAGCAGGAGCGAAGTTGTCGACGAACTTCACAAGCTTGTCGAAACCACGTTGATCCTAGGAGTCCAACTCGTTAGGCTTAGTAATATTATAATTTGTATCTCATCAAAGTGGGTACTACACCAACAAAGGGGAACCTTGAGACCATCCTCGTCACCTCATACCCATCCTCATTGCGACGCATACTCCCATCTTCTTCGGTTATAACCATACACTCGAACACGGAATTGATGGTTACTCGCGTTACGGGCTTAACTGTATAATACCTATCCTTAAAAGTGCGAACGGAGTCCGTAAAAATTTTGAACAACTTCTTCAGCAGATTAAGGGACACCCAACTGTGCTTCCCCTTTGAAGTTTGTCGTTGAAGGTAGAAACAGCAGAAGAACAAAGGAATGGTGGCGCCGATCTCAAGATATTGGCACACGATCTCGAAGGCCTGGATAAATGCAATCAAGTTCAATTGCAGCTGAGAGGGCGCTAACCCCAACCGATATAAAATGCCCACTTGGAAACCGCTGAACGGAAGCTGAAGCCCTAGCTCTTTAAAGGCATACTCGTACATAGAAAAATGGTTCCCCGAGAAACGCGAGCAAACCTGTTCCTCCCGTTCAATTTTATAATCCGCTAGTTCTCCGGAGCCTCCGGATACCCCACGCATTCTACAATGATCGTAAACACACTCTCTAGGAAGTTAGCAAAACGCGAGGCTATCCCTCGAGGTTCTGGACCGACCCAAGCTAATTCAGGATCGTTGATTGTGTCGACCAAGCGAAGACCCTCAACGCTACGAGCCATACAAACTTGAAATGCTGAGGACAACAATGAATTTGACAATCAAATCAAATCCACCCTTCCACTACAAATCAAGTGAAAGGGTGAAGAGAGGCACGAGGATACTGCCCTTGACCAAAGCCCTTATTCAAAGGCAACCAAGGAAATCGCGATGACCTTCTCCTCGACGAAGGTCTCAGTCAACTCACCAACAAAACCACGGGGAAGAGCCTCCCCGACACGAAGCTTCATCATAAAATTCATGAGATCCACCAGCGCAAGTCCTATCCATCCCGTTAACGGTGGCGTCAGAGTGGCTATCAGAAGAGATAACACGCGAAACACTAACTTTCCTACTCAAAAAATGCAGTTCTAGCATAAAAAAACCCCCCAACAGCCGGTGTTTGGGAATAACCAAACCACCACCAAACACCAACACCCACCAGAACCAGGAGAAAAGGAAAACTTACTTGGTTTGGGAAAGCAACGGAGGTTGATGACGGTTTGGCAATGACAACGGTGGCGGTGATGCTCTGCAACTCAAAGGGAAAGTAGAGGTAAGAAGAAAGCAAACTTTGCAAATGTCCATCCAGTCTTCCTATTTATAAGCCAGCTCCACTACATGGGAAAACGTGGCACTGTTTGGGAAAATGTGTCGTCGTTTGGGCTCATAATTACCCCTATTCATAGGCCATCATTACACATTTAATAGCTGTGACGTATGGCTCGAAAGAACGAAGCATTTGTGTCTTCAAGTCCCATCAATTTTCCGGATTCCAAGACGTCGAGCATCTCTCATCGAACACAAGCGACAAACTTTTGCATTCCCTCACGAGCATGGCCTTGGAGAAAAACTTGAAGCAAATTTGCAGGCAGCATGATAACTCGCGAGCAAAGCCAAACACTCAACGCAAGCTCAAGCTAAACTCTCGACCGCAATCCATGTACGACGCATCTTCCTCGTAAGCGAAATCTAACGAGTTACGGGCAAAACATCATCCTCGTGGGTGCAAACTCACGAATAAGAGACGCCTATGGCGAGCACCGTCTACGGCAGCGTGAGCTCGCATCGCATGGAGTTCCTTGTTCCTCCTCTAAAACTTTAATGGACTTTTCAATCAAGTCAGAAAATATGGCTTGCATGCACCGTTGAAAAGTAGTCGGCGCATTACACAACCCAAAAGGCATCCTCCTTAAGCAAAGACCCCAAATGGACATGTAAAAGCAGTTTTCTCATGATAGGATACACATTCTCCAACCGGTCACGATTCTTGATGGAATTAATTCATTATATTCATCCCGCCTTTCTTCAGCACCACTTGCACCTGACTAACCCACGGACTATTAGAAATAGGATAAATCATTCTGGCCTCAAGCTTATTCAACACTTCTTTCCTCACCGCTTCTTTCATGGTAGGATTTAAGCAGCGTTGAGGTTGAGTTACCGGCTTAAAGTCATCCTCCATTAAGATCATATGCATGCAATAGGATGGGCTTATTCCTTTTAAATCAGAAAAAGTCTAACTCATAGCATTTTGATTCTTTTTCAACACCGCGATCAATTTTCTTCCTCCGCATTGGTTAGTTCGTTACTCATGATCACCGGCTTATGCCCCCCATCATCAAGAAACACATACTTTAAATTAGGGGGAAAAATCTTCAACTCAATTTTTGTGTCCTCCATCTTTTCTTTTTTCAACTCTTCATCAAGCTCTTCCACGGGAGGAACTTCTTCTAATGCTTCAAGTTCTCGCAAACACTTTTCAATCTCATTTTCTTCACTCTCATTGAGACTAAGCAAAGCATGAGTAAGAATTTTTTCGAAGGGGTTAGCAACATGAACTTCTATTTTCACCTCTTCAATCACTTTCTCCATTGCATCAAGAAGGAAACAATCATTCTTTTCTTTTGAATGCTTCATGGCTTCAAAGAGATTAAAGTAAACTTCTTCATCTTGTACTCACACTTTCATAAGACCATCATCCATATCAATAGCCATTCTTGTTGTTTTCATGAAAGGTCTTCCAAGAATTAGAGGAACATCATCATCTTCGTCCATGTCTTTCACCACAAAGTCAATGGGAAACAAAAACTTATCAACTTTCACCAATACATCCTCAGCTACATCGTGAGGACGAGTAGTGGAATTATAAGCTAATTGCAAAGTCATTCTAGTAGCCCTCAACTCCATGTGTCCCAATCGTTTAACAATTGATAACTGTATCAAATTTATGTTAGAGCCCAAATCAATCAACCCATTACCAACATAGATATTTCCGATCACTTTGTTTCCTAGGAAGAGTCCTTTGAATAATTGCACTACAACTAACATCACTAACTATGATTTATTGGTCCGTGTACCGTTTCTTCTTGGTGATGATATCCTTCGTAAATTTTGCATAAGTAGGCATTTGCTCCAATGCCTCAGCAAATGGAATATTGATTTACAATTGGTTAAAAATATCCATAAACCGAGCATATTGCCTTGCATTGTCCCTTTTTATAGGACTATGAGGATAAGGTAAATGTTGATTAGGGATGTTCACTTACTCATTCCTCTTCCTATCATTATTCTTTTTCTCTTCTCTCCATTTCTTTTCAACTACATCATCCTTCACATTTTTTTCAACTTCCTCCTCAACAATTTCATCCTCCTTTTCAACTACAACCTCATTCTCCACTTCATTCTCACCAATGCCCAAATCAATTTTTCTACCACTCCTAGTAAGGATAGCTTTGCATACCCCATTAGGATCCACTTGCGACTTAGCTGAAAATGCTTCTTTTTGTTGATCGGCCAATTGTTTAGACAATTGCCCAATTTGTGCCTCAAGATTCCTAATAGAGGAATCGGTGCTCTTTTGGTTGGACATTGATAGTTGCATGAATTGATTGAGAGTTTCCTTAATCTTAGAGCCTCCGCCTTAATTTTACTGCGATTGGTTGTAACTTTGGTAAGGTTGACGGTAAGAAGATCCCGGTTCTTGCCTCCCCCCTTGTTTGTAACCTTGGCTATTACCTCTCGGTTGGTAGCCTTGGTTATTGCTTTGATACAGTGGTCTTGGTTGATAGCCTTGATTTTGGTTTCTCGCATAGTTGATTTCTTCAACAACCGGTGGACAATAGCCGGTAGGATGATCACCTTTGCAAAGTTCACAACTTCTACATGTTGGTTTTAGTTGGGAACTTCTTGCATCTCTTTGATCTGTTGTGGAAGCTTTGACATTTTCTTTGTCTACAACTCCACTTGTTGCGAGAGTATTTTTTTTTTTTAGCAAGAATAGCATCATTCGTTTCCAACTCGATAATTCCTGGCTTTCTTTGGGAAGTACCACAGTTGTGTTGACTTTGATGATCATTTAGTGTCATCCTATCAATGATGAACACCGCATCTTCCGCGCTTTTTGACATTACAGAACCACCCGCCGTAGCATCCAAAAGAGTTTTATGAACGGGTTGAAGTCCGTTGCGGAAAATGTGAACTTGAGTCAAATCATCAAAACCATGGCCCTTGCACTTTCTCAGCATAGATTTGAATCTCTCCCAAGCTTCGTTGAGAGACTTGCTTCCTCCTTGCGCAAATGCCGAAATTTCCTTCTTGGCCTCCATAAACCAATTGTGAGGGAAGAATCGTTCAATAAACTTCTCCTCTAATACGTTCCAATCCATCTTCATAAGAGTAGGTTGGTCAATATACCATTTCTTTGCCTTACCAATCAAGGAATCCAGGAATAGTCTTTTGAACAAAGGTTCCTCTTCGACTTCTGGAGCTCCAGTTGCACCCGCTCTCTCATAAAACTTTGTAATATATGTAAACGGATCCTCATGGTCCATCCCCGCAAAGGGATTTTCATATAAAAGATCAGGGATTCCCATTTTCATCTCAAAATGCCTCCCGTTGTGGGCGTTGTGCGCAAACTGAGCGTTGTATCTTAGACTGTTAACACATGGTGTTGAAGCAGGGGGTGGTGGTGGTGGTATTTCTGCCATGTCTGTCAAAACAATGGGTGCAGATGTAGAAGTTTCTCTGCACTCTTGTCTTTCCTTGGCAAGTTGCCTCGTCTAACTAGTTCTGCTATTGAGCTTACGAGCGGTTCTTTCAATCTCAGGATCAAAAAGAAGTTAGTCTGCAGGTACACTCACTCGCATAAACAGAATATGCACACTTAACCAAACAAATTAAACAGCACAAAAAAAGTAAATAGAGGTAAGAATAACAATACAAAGATCTTAAAATCAATAAACTATTGCAATGCTTGCAATATCACAATAATCCCCGGCAACGACGCCATTTTGTTCGAATCGTACTATAGGTGGATTTTTGTTATCGTGTCCACTGGCATTGTCTGATATCTTGATGTTTATCATTCAATAGTTTATCATTTCAAGAAAAAGGGTTTTCAAAGTTTTGTTCATAAATTGTCACATTTTTAGTAGCAAAGCTTATAAATTCTAAAGTGTTTGATTAACAAAGTATATCAAAAGTAGTTTTCATCTACCCTAACTTATACGTGTTCTTTCAATCTTGCATGTGAAGTCGGATCCGATTAATACCGTCGTGTATTCTCTAAACATCGTTTATTTCTAGAGCGGCATCATGAGAAATATCGTAATCATCACTACATGATATCTCCATATAACAACCAATATAGTAAGCTTTAAGTTCATCACAAAGCAACTATCAACCATAGACCTATCTCTCCAATCTATAAATCGATAGATGAATGTTTTAGGTCAAGTTCCACAAAATCTATGTCTAGAGTTTTACAAAACAAGAATGGATCATTAAGAACAAAAATATTCATCATATATTAATCATCACTTGTTCACATACAAGGCCAATCAAAAGAAATACATAAAGTTAATGGTAGACTACCTCTACCTTTGATACAAAGGAAATTAGCTACCCATAACCATGGTAGCTTGCTTAACAAGTAATGAAAGAAGATGAATGAGCATCCACGTCGAAAAATCGAACTTGGATGCGAATCCAACTTCTATTTGTAAAATATCACATTTTGGTGAAGAAATGCTTAGAAATGAAGCTTCTAGGTGAAAAATGGGTTATGATCCTTTTTATAGCACCTGAAGTGCCTCTAAACAATGAAACTGCCCTTAAGGATTTTACAAAGTTTGCTATGCGAGCAATTTTTCGCCCTGCCAAATACTTCGCTACAACTCGCACAATGGACTTATGGTCCTTTAGCTACTGACTTCAATCTGAGATGGTTCGCTGGTCCTTCACTACAACCTCGCCCAGCGAACATTCGCTACCAGTTTGCCCAGCGAACTTAGTGCCATTTTTCTACTGCCATCATTCTGAGATGGTTCACTGGGGCTTCGCCATGAGCTCACCCAGCGAACATTTGTTGCTACTCCTCGCTGGTTGTTCGCCCAACGAACATGCTAAATCTCTTATTTTCCTTTGGCTTCCTTATCCATTTACTTTTGTCCCACACTTTGATGTTTTATGCCTAATTCCTGTATAATAACACACAAATCAAAGCAACCAAAGGTATTTTCAACAATATTGAAGAATAGCATGAAAACATGGAGTAAATCCGACAAAATATAACAAATGAGATGAAAAATGTCAATAAATATGGATCAATTTAAAGCATGTTTGACATTTAACAATCGTTCAAGACTGCGGACGTGTTGATGGCCACTCACCTATTATGATCAACTGGTCGGATCAAATCTTAACAAGCATAGTTATTTATCTGGTAATGGGTTGAGACTAGTTTATATATATATATATATATATATATATATATATATATATATATATATATATATATATATATATATATATATATTGATTCAAATGTTTCTTCTAAGTTTTTTACATGATTCATCTTCTCCCGAGTCTTGATCAACATGTCATCAACATATACTTTCAAGTTTCTTCTTATCTGCGATGAGAATACCATATCCATCAGTTTTTGATAAGTAGCCTCGGCATTTTTAAGACCAAATGGTATTACTACATAATAATAGTTGCTTGTGTTGGTCATGAATTCCATTTTGGGAGCATCTACCGGGTTCATTCATATTTGGTTGTAGCCTGAATAGGCATCCATGAAACTGAGCAGACGGAACCTGGATGCCTCATCGATCATTCTATCAATGTGTGGTAATGGATAAGGATCCTTAGGGCAAGCATTGTTAAGGTCGGTGAAATCTATGCACATGCGCCACTTTCTCGATTTCTTCTTTACCATGACGATGTTAGACAACAAGGTGGGATATTTTATTTCCCAGATGAATCGGGCCTTCAAGAGCTATTTTACCTCCTCTGTGATACCTTTTCTTTTTTCTTCTCCATTTTTTCGCTTCCTTTGCACTACGTCCTTCTATGATGGATCAAGAGACAACTGATGACACATGATATTTGGGTCGATTCCGGGCATGTCATAGGGTTTCTAAGCGAAGAGGTCGACGTTGTTTCTTAATACCTTGATAATGCCTACTTCTTCTTCCTGAGATAGTCCTGAACCTATCTGTGTGATCTAAAAATCCTCAGTGCCGATTTTCACCTTTTTTAGTTCTCCAATAAGGGTCAAGCTATCATCTGCCGAATCCCCTCGAGGATCAAGGTCAACCAAATTCCCCTTTAAAGTATTTTCTATCATAGGCTGATCCTATTGGGTCTTCTTTTTCAATTTTAGGCTATCCTTGTAGCATTTCCTAGACAGTACCTGATCACCCTTAACTACTCTTATTCGTCCATCGTCCAGGGGATACTTCATGGTCGAATAAAGAGTGGATAGCGCAACCTCTAAAGCATTGAACACCAGCCTTTCAATGATGATTTTGTACGGTGAAGACGCATTTACTATCAGGTATCTTACTTTGATGCCTTTGGCATTTCCTCCACTTACAAAAACGGTCATGATAGGTAGATGACATAGTACTTGGACATGTTCCCTAGAGAATCCGACCAGGGTACCTTTGAAGGGTAGCAACTCGGGCGTGTCCATCTTCATGCCTTTAAAAGCATCCCAATACAATATGTCGACGGAATTGCCCGGGTCGATTAACACCCGCTTGATACTCCAATCATGAATTTGTACTTTTATGACCATTAGGTCATTCTCATGCGCTAACACGCCTTTTAAATCCTATCTGGAAAAACCAACAACGAAAAATCTTTCTTTTTTTCCTAAAAATAGATTTTGTGGCACATTCATTACTGATCGAGGGTATCTCTTTCTTGCCGAGCTTGTTTCACCCCCACCCGCAAAACCTCCCAAGATGGTGTTGAGCGTGTGGCAGACTATCCGGGTTTCATGCACCTCCTCGGTATTTTTCCCTTTTTGGAAGAAAAGTTCTATGAGTTTGGCTCTCTCATAGAAGGACTTCTCTTTCCCGCTGATCATTCGACATCTTTTACGTACGACAACAACCGGCCCCTTTGGATCAGGATCTCGATTTCCCTTTTTAAGTGATGACAATCTTCAGTATGGTGTCCTCTTAGATGATGATAAGCACACCACACATCCCCATTTTTTCCCAGTACAACGTTGACCTTCTTAGGTGAGTGGGTTCCGGTAATAGTTTGAGATGATATCTTCGCGCAGGATATCAACATGTTTTGCATTGAATGGGGTAAAGTTCTCAGTGAATTTTTCATATGGCCTCCGGGAAGGTTTTATCACCAACCTTTCCCTCGACCCATGCTTGGGGTGCTCTTTCCTGGGCCCGAATCCGTCATGCCTCGGTTGTATCTTTTCTTTAGAATCTTAGGATCTCTTATCCATATTGATTTATTCACCATTGATATAATGTTCTACTATATTCGTTACTTCCTCCATGCTAATGGCCGATTTTTGTGCCACTGATTCATGGAAATGGCCGGCTTTTTGGCCGTTTTTGAAGGCTCCCACGAAGATTTCCTAATTTGGATGAGAAACATTTATAGTTTCTATACTAAATTGCGCCGTATATTCGCAGAGAGATTCAGATGGCCCTTGGCGTATGTTGAACAATCTGATAGTGGTCACCTTTCTATGTTTGTTGGCGTAAAAATGTTGCACCATATTGTTGGTTAGATTTTGATTACCGATGATTGATAACATGGGCATGCTCATGTACCAGCGTAATGCTACATCCTTGAATGGTCTCACCATAAGCTTGCATTTCAAAGAGTCAGAAGCCATGACTATTGCCATTTGATTGTTAATTGAGATTATATGTTCCTAAGAATCACTTTTGACATCAAAAGATGGCAAAGGTGGTGGTTTGAATTTCTCTGGGACTTGGTCGCCCCAAATTTCCTCTGAAAGAGGTTAAGGATCAAGAAGTTCCTCTTCCCTAGTGCTTTGTGTTTGCTAAAGTGTGTGAATGCTTTCTTGCAAGGACTCATTCTGCTGATGCAGTTCTCCATAATCATTAAGAGTTGTGCCATGTCTGGTGGAGTGAGAGGTTCACTCCTGTTGGGAGATGATCCAGACATCGTGATATTACAGTGTTTTTGTGTGGCCTGGGAAAGTTTTACCGATGCCCTACTGTGGATGCCAAATGTTCTTGATAAACACTTTTAAGATAATCTCCCTGAAGATGATCAGGTGATATCACAAACATAAGGAGATTTTCAGTGTTATTATTTTCCCCTTCCCTTTCTGTAGGTAGCCTTTTTTATACCCATCTCACTCCCTTAGATCATTAAGAAGTGTATCCTTTAGTTCCATGTTTAAATGGTAATCATAATGTCTGCCACCCTGATTACTATCATGTAATGTATTCTCAATCACTTTCTGTAACTCTCATGAGACCTTGGAGCTAACCTATAACTATTACACCGATCTGTACATGTCATCCAAAAACATGTCTCTAATAACCCTACAGCTCGGGCTCCGACATGTTTCATTTGCAGCAACTCGGCACTTGCCATTCTCTGCAAGTACTCGGCACACTAACTCTCCACGCTCAGCCTCAATGACTTATAACTCGTCTTCGAGAATTTTAGGATGTAAATATATATATATATATATATATATATATATATATATATATATATATATACACACACACACACACACACACACATACATACATACACACACACACGCGCACACGCACAGGCACACACGCACGCGCGCACACACACACATATACATGTTAATTTATGAATTTTATTAAATACATCACTAATAAACTTGTACGCAATTTAATATATATGTTCGTTTATTTCTTAACTTAATAATAACATCTTTGAATTTATTTTTAATGTTGTGAAAAACTTAAAATAACATGATAAATTATAATTGATAGATTAGTTTTTTATTAGAAATATGGGTAAACAGGTATGTACATGGGTATTTAGGTACCCATAGGGTACAAGTACAGTTACGGATGTTTGTGCCCACGCGGTTATAGGCTCGGGTACTGAGATTTTTTCAAACCACAGGTATAGGGACGGGTACTATAGGACCCTGCCCAAGCTCTCTCCATTTCCATCTCTATATGTAGAGAGCCCGAAGTTGGAAAAAAACGATGGTCGTGGCCCATATCCAGCAAGCGGACACTTGGGGAGTGAACATTGTAGACTTAAAATTGGGGGACAAGACATAAGAGGTAACTCTTGAGAATGAATATTTGTTTGCTCTATGCCAAAACATTGGGGAGGTGGCAAAGGAAGACCCTTGTTGGAAACTGTAATACCCTAATTTTTACCCCTAAGATCCCACATGTATTTTTGCATCTCATACCACAAACAAGATCACTAGTATCCGTGTGTTTTTATTACTTGCTTTATGTTTGTTTCTGTTTACTAACCTCTAACCAAAAATACCAAAAAATATTTTGCAATTTTTGCTTGTTTCTTCTTCTCTGTGTGATTAGGGTTTTGCAGGGAGATTGATGGCAAAGGTATGGCTCGGAATCAAGTGTGTTTATTCAATTGTGGTTGAGGTCAGATGGAAGTTTGACCTAATCTTGGTCAAACTATCAAGAGATTGCTTCAATATAAAACTGGTTGTGGCAGTGGGCTATTTCTCAGGCAATATGTACTCAAGGATAAGTTATTTTGTGTTGAGATTCTTCAGTTTATCAAACAGTGGTTCATGTGAGGTTTGGATTCAGAAAGTCAGGTTCATCATGATTAGAGTTCATCAGTTTAATGTTCAACTGTGTTCATCTCAGACAATTGATTCAGACGAATTTTAAAGTGATTCAGAGGATGTTTGATTCAGATGTTTTGTTTATGTGGCAAGATTGTTCAATGGTAGTTGTGCTATGGAAAGCTTCAAATGATTCATTTGGCCGTTGCTTAAGTTGCAAATTGTTCAGTAGTGGTTGTGTGCACTCTATCAGAGGCTTGTGAAAAAGTCTGGGATTGGTTTTGGATTCATTTGGTTATCCATTTTCTAAACCGAGTTCATAATCTTTTTTTTCAATATTCATAACCATTACCCTTCCATATCCATTTGCTAGACCATTTTCCTTATCTATTTTTTATCCATATTTTTAACCATATTCAATTTTCAAATCCATTTCTCCAAAACAATTCAATTCCAAATATTATTTTTTAGCCCATTTTGATATCCAATTCAATTTCTAAATCCATTTCAATATCCATTAATATTCAACATTTTTTCCAATTTCCATTTTTGTATCCATTTCCATTTTTTTTCACATAGATATCCATTCAATTTCCAATTGTCCCATTTACTCTTTTTAAACCAATTCAATTCAAAAAACTCCACATTTACCAAGTCCATTTACAAAATAAAAATAATAATATAGAAGAAACAAGTTGCAATGTGATGTTACTACACAATCAAACAGATGGGCAACTTCTTGAAGCTACATGGCTGGCACATTACAATTGGCAAAATTCAAAAAAGCAAGCCCCAATTTGTTTCCAAGAAAATGCTACACCAAGGCCCACGAAAATCATGCTTCAAAAGTTCAAGTTGCCAAGCCTTGAAGCTATTATGCTACTTTACAAGCAGCCATGCGTGTTACTCCAAGCCTTCCAACCGACTTTACCAAGCCACTTCAAATCGCAAGCCGAGCTTCCATGTTTTCACAGCCGTGCCAAATTCCAGCCACGCAAAGTCTCAACCAAAATAACTCCACGCACTGCTCACGCGACATACAAAACGCAACTGCTACTTCTAAATGAAAACATGAGCTGCAAATCACACCAAAACGCGGTGCACCACAACACAAAACGGCATCGCAAATTTAATTTTGCAGGGAGAATCACGTCATCAACCAAGTTCCAAAAACGCACAAACCACTGCAAACGACATCACAAAAAAAGGTTCAGAAATAAGTCACGCAATTCACATCGCTCAAAACGCAAGAAAGAAATAAAAAACGGCAGCAATAAAGCACCCTCTCATTTCAATTCTAAAGCTTGGATAGCCATAAACACTGCCAAAATCTCAACCTTCAATTCCCAAATTGAGCTTCAACATCAATTCTTCAAACCTTCAAAAAGCTTCAACCGCAAATTCAGCACAAAATAATTTCGAACTCCTTCTAATTCACCGCGATCAGATTCAACACCTCATTGATTCTTTCAACTGCAAACAAGAACTCAACCTTGATTCAGATTCAACACCTCATTGCTAGAACTGTTACGTTCGCCGGAATCTGCAAAGTTCATCTTGCTCCGATCAGATTGTTGAGTTGTGAATCCATCCGTGAGCTTAATGATGATGAATGATGGCAAGTAAGCCTCCGCTTGGCTACAGGATTCCGAGTTGAGATTGTATTTTTGTTCTCTGAGCAGTGACGAAGAAGACGAACAACGCGGTGGTATTCTTGTATTTCCGGCGCCGTAAGCAAGGATTGGTGGAGACCGCGACGGAACAGTGGTATTCGCGGTGGCTTTTCTCTCCGACGAAGAAAGACGGCACGGATCGCGACTGAAAACGAACTTGTCGCTTACACAATGGGAGAGACCCGATAATTTTAACGGTGGCGGAAGAATTGAAAGAGGAGAGAGGAACAGTAACCTTTCACGTGAGGTAGAAGGAGATATTTGACCTTCTTTTTGTCTGGCTTTGTATATTCAATTTTTTTTATGACTTAAACATTCTGATTTGGGCATGGGCCGTGTTGCTATCATCACCACCATTTCATCTCTTTAAACCTCACTCTTTTTTTCGAAAAAATTCTCTTTAATTTTTTTTTAATTCTTTTGACATAATTTCTTCTTATTATTTTTTTTTATTTATTTACTATTTCTTTTAAATTTTGTTTTTCTAAATATTTCTTGGAAAAATTCATTAAAAAAATATATCATGTGATTTCATTTTAATCTTGATTTTATTTTGAAATCTACTTTGGATTCTCATTTGTTGGTTGTTGATGGATCATAACTTGTTAGATCCATCTTTCTCTTTATATTATCTTCTTTTTTTATTTTGATCGATGAAAGTCTTATGGATCTTAGAATATCTTTGTTGAATTCTTGATCAAGACTAGATTGTTACCTATTTTCTTTTCGTGCGGTATTGTTTTCGGATGACGATCTACATATCGTTCATCTAGCATGCATTAGCACAAAGATCTATTGACCGGCCTCATTGTAGGGTAATTACTCGGTGATTGCTTAACATAGAGCAACATTTGTTCCTCTTTATCCAATTCAGAATTTGAACTTTCATGGTCCGGACCTTGATTGGTCGCGTCAACCCAATGGTGATTGATCTTTTGTATTAGGTTCAAAATCTTTGAAGCTTGTTGTTGTAGAGGCTTTGATTCTATCAATCTTCTAACAAGTTTTCATTAACCTTGACCTAAGTGCATTGTTTAATCACTATAGTTCAAAACGCGAAACGGAATAATCGGTGAAGGCTTATGGCACTAGAGCCTTATGCTACTAATTACTAACTTTTAACTTTTTTATGTTTCCTTCTCGCTCCCTATCTCTCTTTTACTTTTATGCAATTTTTTCCTTTATCCGTTGGACACATGTTTATGCTTCCGCATATTTTTCCTTTGTCCGTTGGACACATGTTTATGCTTCCGCAATTTTTTCTTTGTCCGTTGGACACATGTTTATGCTTATGCCTTTTTCTCTTTGTCCACTTGGACCAAAAATATTAATAAAGGCCAAAACCTCTAAAAAAACTTGTGCTTCTAATCTTGGACTATGGTTACTATCCTTTGCAATGGACATGGAATTTTGTACCTAGACCTTGCACTTTAATGCTATTCTTGGATCCTTGGACTTAGAACTAGGTCATTTTCCCTTTGCTTTGGAATTATGGTTTGAAGACTTTGAAGCCTTATGCTTTTGTTTGGTTTATGGTGAAGATAGCTGCGTTTGTGGTTAGATCTTTCTTATCATTAGCTTTTATTTTATGCACTAGGATAATCACTTCTTCTCCACCCCTTCTTCAATTTTCAAAATCTTCTCCCTTTTTCAAAACCTTCTTGTTTTCAAACTTAAAACCGCTTTCATAATAAAACTTTGACTTCGGTCAAGCGATTTTTAAACTTTGCTTTGTTTTCTTTAATAAATGTCAATCCATGTTAATCATATTTTGACCATTTCAAAAAGACTTTAAAAAACACCAAAACTCATAAATCTCTTTTTTTTGTGCCTTGTGCACTTTTTCTTTTTAAACCTTTTCATAAGTTTAGACATGATTCATTTCTTTAAGCGGAATTATTCGCTTGGAAATGACGACTTGTCTTTACACTTAAAATCAACCAAAACCAACAAATTTTTGTTCTTTGTACCACGAACTACGAGGTTTTGATCTTACATTGCACATCGTGGGTACGTAGGCATGAGGCGATAAGTCTCTCCAAACACAAAAATCTTAAAAAATATTTCTCTTCTCATCTCTCCCAATCTCTTTCAAGCAAACCATTTTCAGACCAAAAGCATGAATACATCAAAGGGCTCCTATAGAGTACTATAGATGTATTGGGTGTGTAACACCTTTCCACTGCGTAACCAACCCCCCTTACCCATTTCTCTTTGTCTTTTTTTAGCTTTTGCTTTTTTAGACTTCTTAGGATTTATTCGCTCATTTTTCCTTTTCCTTTGTGGAATAAATAAAAGCGCAGTGGCGACTCTGTTTTCCTTGAGTTAAGTTAATCAATAGCTTACACTCACGATTTTTACCGCTACAGAAACCTTTTGATTATTTTAGGAATTAAGCCATATCTTGTTTAGTTTGACTTATTTTTTTAGTTTGTTTAATGTGAGATACCATATATTTTGTTCATATGGTTAAATTCATGACATTATTTAACCAGAGTACGATTAAACTGACTCAACTCTGGCTCTGATACCACTTGATGTAACACCCCCTTTCTATACCCCCAAATAATCACATAAATCATTTAGGCACATATATAAAAAAATATAATATAAAAATTCGCCAGAGTACGATTAAAACATGGTATAAAAGAGGCATGTCACATCATACACGCAATTAATACATACAACACCTGCTCATTCTATTGATATGCAACAGTGGGGTAACTTATCACAGAGGAACTTTGTCCTTACACCCACATCTCAATATTTAGAATAAAAGCGGAAACATCTAAAATATTGAAGAACAACACATATGTACATCATCCAGTATGAATCACTAGCTACATCATGCTTATACACAAATTCATCAGCAAGATACATATGCAAATGTATCACAAAAGAATAATATACATCCTAGCTACCCGGTGCTACATATCAGAGCCAACCGACCAAAAGAATGAAGACACGCTTCACAAAAAGACCTCCAGCATACCTACTCTGCAATGCCTCATAGAGCATCATAAAACAGCAGAAGGGTGAGAAATATTATCATAATAACAATGCATACAATTATATATATCTTAACATAAAAATACACATATTACACATTCTCACCACAATTCATCTCATTTTCATCTATATACATCACAATGTATATATATATATATAACAAGTATATTCATCATGCACACTTTCACATTTCCCAATCATTCCGTATGAACATACACAATTATGTTCATTCAACAACACATCATTATAAAGATGATAAATGCAAATCATAGAGACCGACTCACGACTCTATGCAAATGCAATGCGGTACCGACTCAATCATCACTAGTTCACTCAGGAACTCTGCTGGAACCATCGCTCGTTACCGAAGTAACTCCCCGTCGGGCCTACGATGTTCACCCATTGCTCACACCCCACATGGGCACACAATGTTTATGGATCGCTCACACCCCACATGGGCACACGACCCGATCGCTCACACCCCACACGGGCACACGATCCGATTGCTCACACCCCACATGGGCACACAATCATTCGTAATCATCGCTCACACCCCACATGGGCACACGACGTTACGACGGATTCTCATTAGAATCGCACAACACAAGAATGCACATCATGATGCTTCACATGCAAAATGACTCAAAAGACATTCTTGAAATGCATACATACTCACAATATATTCATGCATTCATCTCATACAATCACATACAATCTATATACATTCACATCAATGCACTATTGTATGATTCACATTCAAACACACAGTCAAAACGGTAAAAGTCGCTAAATAGCACTATTCCCGACTTTCCGACATAATTAAATCGGCTAACGATTTTCAAAACATCATAATAAGAAAGTACAGCTCAAAACCTTTCCAACGACACCAAGAATGTAAAAATCGGATACTCGGAACAAAAGTTACGGACGAAATCGAAAACGACATTTTGAAAAATCCCATTTTTACATACCTCCTGTCCATACGCGTATCACCCATGTCCATACGCGTACGGACAGAACCCATTTCCTTCACAAATTCCTCGTTCCAAATACCATACGCGTATTGGCCCATGGCTCGCCCCTTTTACGCGTAATGCCAATATTCATACGCGTATTGGCCCAAAATAAGCCAATGATACGCGTATTGCCTTGGCTCATACGCGTATGGACATGCCCCTTACGCGTATGGCCAGAGCATACCCAGAAAAATTCTGCAGAACGAAGTTCTGCGTTTTCCACTCCCCAATCATCCAAATCTTCACCTAATACTCAGAAAAATGCCAATTGGATGTATAACAATACATACCGATCATGTATAAACAACTATGAACACAATCAACATAAGTTTTAATACATTTGGATCAATTTCTAATCAATTTCTCAAAAATGGGTTATACCCTAAAACTCACAAAATTCATCAACAACAACAACAATTCATACATAATCATATACATTGATAAGATAACAATGTTTCACACCCTTACCCGGATTCCAAGCTTGCTAATTGATTGATCTTGATGAATTTCTAAGTTTTTCCTCCTTTCCTCTTCTTTTCTCTTCCTCTTCTTTCTTTCTCTCCTTTTTCTTTCTATCTTTCTCTATTTCTCTCTAATTCTCTTTTCTCCCTCTTTTCTTTCTATTTTCTTTCTATTCTATTTCTTTTCTCTCCTTTTTCCACACAAACACTTAATTCATTTTAATCACACAATTCTAATTCCACAAAATTTCTAACTTATAATTAATTGAGAAAAGACTAAAATACCCTCCATTCTAATTTCCCCGAAAACTCTCGAAAATGGTAAAATAACATTTAACACACCAATTTAACAATTAAAATAATTTATCACCCAATTAAATTAAAAGACTCAAGAATAATGGAATAATCAAAATCGGGGCGTTACATCCATCACCTTGTTGCCCTCGTGCCCGGGAACCCTCATAAGGAAACTTTCATGATTTCTAACATATAACGTTGAATAAGTACATTTGGCTCAGATTCCAACCCAAGGAAGGGGAAGGCTACCTGCTCCTTTGCTTGTTCAAAATACTTATCAAAAGTTTCCACTAATTCATCCTTGAGTGAGGACAACTCCCCTTCCAATTTCTTTAGAAAATTGAGGGCTCGCTCAAGAGACCCATTCAGGCTCTTTTTTGAGACGACAATAGCACGTTCCTCTAACGCCACCTTTTTAAGTAAGTATTTCAAATCCTCATTCTCTTTTAGTAGGATCCTTACTCTCTTTTGGCCCAAGTCCATGTTTCCCTTAGCCATAGAGAGCTAGGATCTTAAATCACTAATGATCTGGTAATATTTCTCATGTTATACTCACTTCATCAAGAGGCCCCTTAGTAAGTGATTATCTTCCAAGGTTGATAGCTTGAGGGGCAAAATATTATGGAGGGCCTTATAGTCAGTAGAGAAGTCCTCAAGAAAGGGAATGAGGGCTCTTGTGAACCTAATGAAATAAAAGTGCTAGGCCACTCCACAAAGAAGATGGAGAGGGTGAAGCATTATTTACTATTGAAGGGCCCCCCTGCATCTTAACTTATTTTGGGATTATTATGTAATCACCCTTTAGAACAGGAGCAAAGCTCCGACCTTGATTTTGGATCTTAAGGGGGGGGGGGGGGGGGGGGAATCGTCAGGGGAGAGGTCCTCAACGTGCATTTTCTCTCTCCTGTCACTATGCTACCTGAGTGACTCCTAATGTGGTATGTCATCTAGAGTTCATCTTTCTTCCTAACCAGGTGCTCCTTCTTCTCAATTAGTGGAATGGAAGACATTTTCTCTGTATGAAAGATACAAGAAAAACATAAGTGTTGTTATGAGTGAACAATCTTAAAATAAAGATCTCCATGACCATAAACTTACCTAGGTAATCGTCTATCTTTCTCTCTTCTCCCCGAACTAAGGTGATCATGGCGCGAGAACTCATGGAAGACCATAAACTTACCCAGGTATTCATCCAAAATTTAAACCACTTCCTTCTCAACAGAGGCGGGGTAGCAAAATCAAAGTCAATGATGGTCTTTGGATCTCCTTTCCATGATAGAGAGAAGAAATAGGCACCATCCGCTCCGACCTTGACCATAGAGGCCCAATCTCTCCCTCTAACCCTCACGAATCTCTCATTCTAATTTTCATTGGTGTTCGGGGCATAGGGCCACCCAACTACTTTTGACGTTGGCTTTAGTACCGTAGAAAGAAAAGAACACCCCAACGGTGGGAAAAACTTATTTATTGGTATATTTGTAAAGGACCATGAGAGGCAATGGGAGTGATGCATCACCTTGCAATAAAGCCCTCTTAGTCACCCATTTACGAGATCGATCACCTATTTTTGGAATGACCCACCTAACGTGGGAGGATGGCGATGTAATGTGTCCATTATTTGCTGCGTTGTAGAAGAAGTCATAGGGAAGTTAATCATGCTCCCCTAAGTATTAGGAGATTAATTATCTATGCCCAATACGACTATAAATATCTTATCCATGAAGTTAGAAAGGGAACAATCACATATTCACACAAAAATTACCTACGCGGAGCTTCTCACCTCATTACGTGAGCTAGTTCTCAATCCTACAACATACCCTAAAGCCTATGACAAACCTTAATTACTAGGGGTTATCATGTATTATTCTTTTACCAAGTACAATTGGCACTCACTATGGGGTCCAATAAAACTGACCTGAGCTACAATCACAAATCCTAGCCAGATTATTGTCCTCACATTCAACCTCTCTGACCAACATGGTGAAAATGTGTACTGTTATGGGGCGATCCATGTTGCCAAAACCAAGCTTTGGAGGATAACGTCTTCTATATCCAACAGTGCCATCGGCAGGTATAAGCCATAGGCAAGGTGAAGATGTTTGACCCCCAACCTCTCTCAGACAAGATATGAAGATAAGATTTGTTATAAAAAGAAGATAAAATAGATCCTGATTTATTTTTATTTAGTATTAATTAATTAAACAAAATCCAAGACACTTTTTGAACTAAAAGAGAAAATAACTTGCTTAAATTCCATGTTTTGCATTTACTCAATTTCTCTTATATAAAAAAAGTCAATGTGTGTCTTAACTACTCATCATCTGCTATTTAATTGTTCATACTTAAATTTCAACGATATATGCATAACTTAACTACTCACACGGGAATATCAACATTATATCTCTCATCATATGTGACTTAACTACTCACTCTTGAATTTCAAGAATGTATGTATGATTTAACTACTTACACTTGAATTTTAACAATCTCATTCTCAACTGTGACTCACTCGCATCTCAACTCAAAATCTTAAAGCATTAGATATATGAGTTTTTTTAAATTAAACATTTTCTTCATTTGTATATAAGACTTAACTACTCACTTGAATCTAATAATCTCTCTTAAAAATATGAATCACCCACATCAATAATCTTGATCTACGTTATGATCTCACTCCCACTTTTCTACTTAGCATTCATTCCCACTTTTCCACTTAGTCTTATTTAAAAAATTTAAGATCCATAAGAATCATTGACACCCCATCTCCACTATGTAATTTTGGAGATGAGTTTGTCATTGTGATGTGTTACAGTTATGTTGTTTTCTCGGGGCAACTTGTTCAATTCCTTAGCAGGCATATCTACATTCTTACAAACAATTTCCTATGTAAAGAATATCAGACGGTCTATTCATCTTAAGACTTAATTGATTTGATTTTCAAAATTTGATTATTAATTTGACTTAATTTTAATTTTGATTCCTTTATTTTATTTTATTTTTGTTTTGGTCCTCCTATTTTAAATACCACAATTTTGTTGCTTATTTAAGTTTTTGTGTTGGATTTTAGTCCTTAAAAAGGGATTAAAGTCCAACCCAAAACTTAAATCGCGGCTTTTAAAATAAGACAGTCAAGACTTTAAAAAAATAAAAATAGGGTACCAAAATAAAAAATAAATCTTTTAATTTTTAAAGTTTTATATAATTTAAAATTTATTTGATTATATGATTGTTAAATTATTTTCAAAACCTATTCTTTATTATAGTGTTTTAAAAAAAGCAAGTTTTATATCTTTTACTTTTCACAAAGTGTCTTAAAACCAAACAACTTTTACATGTTTTACTTTTCACTTTTTAATTTTTGAAAACTAAAAAATACACACAAAAATAAACTGTATTTTGTTTTTTTTACAAAAATTAACTTTAATTTTAATAAAAGTAAAATGGTGATATATACTAACTTTGATTTTTCTTCTAAAAAAATTAAGAAAGAGTGTACATTATAGAATCGACATAAGTTTTAGAATCATAAATTATATATTTATTATATAAAACTTTGCTTATTAACAAAGGTGTAATGGGTTTGTTACTTTTTTTTTTTAATTTCAAATTGAATATCATTTTTTTAATTAATATCTATATATGTGCATATGTTAAAATTACATTATTTATTTTTAAAAATAAATATTTATTAAAATATTATACTTTTCAACTTAAGTATTTGTTTTTTCATTATTCAATCATAAAATTTGTAATTTTTTTTAATATTATTAATAACTTAAAATGAGATGATGCTTTATAATCGATTGATTTAGTTTTATTAAAAATATGATTAACAAGTATTGTACTTAGGTGTCTATAGGATACTTGTTTTAATAAAAAGGTTAATATCCATGTGAGCATTACCGCATGTACGAAAATTAACACAAAGTAAATCTAATATTAATAAATTTTACAAATTTTATAAAATTAGTTATCTTCTTTAATATTATTCACTATTTATTATCAAATTCCATTTATTTTTATAATAAATAACTAAATCTATTATTTAAAAAACAATAATTTATATTACAGTAAATTTAAAAATAATAACTGAAATATTTGTCTAAAATCATCTCCAAAAACAATTACTTTGCCACCAAAAATGGACTTTGAATTAGGATGCTTACCCATAATGTCTCTTAGTGTTTGTGAGTCATGAGAGCCTCATCCCAGATTATCAATTGTGTTTGTCTAAGCATTTCAACAAGATCATCTTTGGGTTCAATATTGTAAAGAGAATTCTCGCAAGTATGTACATGAATTTTAAATTTTGAATGAACAGTTCTTCCACCGGGTAGCAAAAGGATGTAATCCTGCTTGATGCAACAATTATTACAATTTAACGCTTTGATCTCAAAAAAATTGCAAGCGTTCTCCCCGTAGATGTTTTTCCAGTTCCACCATGGCCATGTAGGAAAAATCTATTTTGAAATTAGAATAATATAAATGGAGTCATAATCATATCGAAAAAGCATATTTTCAAATTTAAATACAATTGGTAGTTGAATGAGGTAAAGATAACGATATATAACATGGATATTATGATGGTTACTGTCCTTCATAATAGAATTTGAATAAAAGCATAGAAATCTTTATTGCATTAAGTCATACTGGTTTAAATTGGAGTACATATGTAATAACCATTATTAGAGATTATAAACTTCTATATTTATAAAATAACTCTAATTGAATGTTTCAACAACATTGAAAGTTCAAATGCATTATTTAGTATCACCTAAAGCACCATAAACAAAATTATTGGAATATTGAAATGTAATGCAATAACCTGTAAGTGAGGCAAACAAATTTTGAAATTCAATTTTCAGAGCAGCAACATCATTATTCCGCTCGTCGTAAATCAAACGATTAACAAGTTGTTCCAAAACATAATTATTTGGATGCTTGCAAGATCTTTTCTATTTCAAGTAATGTCAAATTTTGAAGGTCTTCATCATTTAATATAAGACCTGCAATATTTCAAAATATTTAGATTTCCATCGGTAAATTAAATGTGGTATATGGATATATCAATGAAAATAAAAAGTCAATAACCGAAAAAATGTTAAAATTTGTACCTTGATTTGATGACAAAAGTCTTTGTTCATGCAAAATACCATCTGATAACCATGTCCAAGTGTTATTTCATACATGACATGGTCTATTTACTGCACTAGACAACAACATAATTACAAATAACTTCCTCAGAAATCCTCCTGAACCTCATTCACTTACTTCCTTTATAGCCATAATGAATGCCTTGTCATCCTCAAGAAACTCCATTGCAAATCATGCATCTCTGAAGGTAAAATATTGTGTACCGCCAACTTTATGAATGTCCTCGTAAGTTGCTGGTCCTTTTACAACGGTTAGCATCATTCTCAAATAGAACAACTCCCCTGTTGTAGGTGGAACCCAAATTAACCGGCCAATAGTAAAATCTTTTTTTCGTGGTTTCCAACATCTATTCCTCTTATCATAGATAAACTTTGAGACAAATTGGTCATATTTCAGGCATCTTGCCTCTTCATACCTTTCATTAGCAATCAACCATGCAGTAAACATAGTCTCAGTTGCACTTGCTTTTTCAATGACATTTTCCATTGTGGCATGGTCGGTAAAAAAAATAGCTTTCTCTTCAATCAAATGGTAAAACATACGTTCGACGGCTGGTTTCCGTGCATGAATCTTGAAAGAGAAAATTCTCCAACATGCCTCACTTGGTATTACGTATCGGCAATCAAGATATTGTTGAATTTCATCTATAACCCCACCGAAAGAAGAATTTCCTCCTCTTGATTGGACAATTGAGGCAGTAATTCTATCATAGCCCTTATGAATATATTTGAATAAGTACGTTATGGCTGAACATTGGTTGCACCATTCCATATTGATGTGTGCTTGATACTTCAACAACAACCTTGTGTTGTACGACACAACACTATTTATAAAATCAAAAACATAAGTTACATAACAATTTAAGACATATGTGTAACAACAATTGTGATTCAGAAAATGCATTTTTTCCTTCATTACATTAGAAATAGTTATTCCATAGCCTATTGATGTAGTACTTAAGTTGGTGTAAAACCGAGATGTAACGTTTATTTAGATATATAAATATCAAAAGAAAAATAGTTGGAAACTCTAAATCATCTTCTACATCCATTAAAAACTTGATACTACTACGTGACTAATATACTATTAAAATATCAATTGTGATAATGGCTGGTGCCAATAAAATCACGTGTCTTACATACTCCAGCATGCATATTACAAAAAGAAACTTTGCCACATAAAATAAAATAACACAAATACAAATTGATAAATTTTCTTATTTTTTTCTCAATCTTAACATGCTTGCGACATAGCCTGGTTGAAGATTCTTTTCCTTCAGCAAGTTCGTTGATGGTTGTAGAGTCGCTTGATGGATTTAGTGCACCCCGTTTACTAGAATTCATTGGAGTCACTTGGGGTGGTTTTACTGCCTTAGCTTTTGCATTTATGGGAGTAACTGGCTGTGAGGTTTTTGGCATACCTTTTTTAGGGGTTTTAGACTTCTGAACATAATTCAACATTACCAAACAATCATCAAAATATATATATATATATATATATATATATATATATATATATATATATATATATATATATATATATATATATATATCTCAATAAACTAATATAATAAACGCTACATGTAATAGGAAAAGTTAAAAATAAACTCAACCATGATTGGAGATGGAACAGAAGGTGAACGTTGTGTTGTGCATTCAACTTTGAGGTGATTTCCAATTCCTGCAACATCACACATTTTCAATTAATTTAGGTGTAAGTAAATAAACATTTAACATAAAATATGCATATCAGGAAGCATGAAGTTGTTCATACATTTATTATAGTCCATTCTTCAGTCATTACTGCTTCATCCACACTTTCGCCAATCTAAAAACATAGACATGTTATGACTACAACATATTAAGGGATGGAACATAATCAACGAAAAAAACAAAAGAATTATTACCAAGTTGACCAATTACCTGATTTACTTGTTGATCAATAACTTCAATCAATACAGACTGATGAAAAATCAATTACACAATTTCAGTTGACTTAATACACATATACGCCATACAAAAAGAAAGATAAAATAATTATGAAATACCTTAGACACTTCTCATTGAGCAAGTACTTTATCTTTTGTCTCTTTGTCACTTTTGACTGCCATTACACTTGTATTCTTCCATCTAGGTTGCCATTTAACTTTAAATGCAAACTCATGACCAATCAACTTATCCAGGTCCAAAGGAAAATTAAGTGGATCTTCAATACCATCCTGATTTAAATTAATTAAATGTTAACATATATACCTTAATTAATGATTGGGAAATTGTAAATATCACAATGATATAAACAAACCTGAATCATTTTTTGGTGGAGTTGAGCTGCAGACATTTCCAATAATTCATTGCATTCACGATCCAAAAAAAAAAAAATTGCAGAACTTCCATTATCAACAACTTCAATCTCAATTATATACCTATAAAAACATAACAACTAACCATTTAAAAGTTCACTCAAATAAGAAATAATATTGAAATAAGCCATGCTACGTAATACCTATAAATCTCTGTCTCCGTTGAATGGCCATCAGCACATATATAAGGGGGAGCACCACCCTTAGCTACTTTTGGACACTTGCAGCATGCCTGATAGTACCAACCATTTGCAGTTGCTTTTAGTTTTCTTGTCGTAGCCACGGTTACACACCATGACATATGGAGCATGTGATATGAATGAATAAATGGAACAAAATAATATAATATTAGCCAGAATTGTATTATTTCAACACAACTAAAAAAATACTTACATCAGGAAGGTTAATTAGATCTCGTAGACTGAGAGGGGTAACATTTATCATGAACTTGTCATATGAAGTGACTTAAGAACCAGCTGAGTTTTGTGACCACACATTAGATTGTGTGCACACGAGTTGACTTGAACTTCCAATGTTGTTGTCCTTAGATAGCCTTTGAAACCAAACAATAACATCCTCATTTAGTAGTTTATAGGTTGATTTGCAAACGAGAGAATACAATTAAAATGAAAATAGTTTTGTTCAATGACTACGATTTCATTGAATATATTACCTTTTCCTAAAACCAACTATATTCGGTACGTCTTCATTTATTAGCAGCCTTGTTATGTTGTACATGTTCGATACGGATAAAGGATACTTCCCTATATTAAATTAAACTATTCTTATTAAGTATTACATAATGTTATTTGCATAAAAATGCATTAGGAAATTAAAATACTATTTTTACCTTCAGCTTTAACCTTCGCATATTGTAATAATATGATTGTAGGAACCGAATATGTGTTCTTCTGCACAAAATTCATGAATTGCAGAGCATATGTTTCCCAAAGAGTGCAATTCAAAGTGTCATTCCTGTACATTATAAAAGATTAGAATAAGCAAAACTTGAATAGAAGTATTAGGACAATTGTTAAAGCATAAAAACAAACTATTTGGATAATGAAGAACACTAACTCAAGGTCCTTTAAAATTATATTGACCTGTTGCTTCTTGCCAGCACTTATCTGTGTATAGCCAATCTCTTTCACAACTCCAATAACATCTATAGGTTAACATTTCATTAGTCAACATATTATTATTAACTACATGTACAACATAAAAATTATTTAATCATAACGATATACCTATTAATAAATCATTCCCCCAGTTCCCAAATATGATATCTGCAAACGAATTCAACTTTAACTTTTTTGCAGCTATTTCATGTTTGTTTATGTCAGACAGACGAGTTGCAGGATTAAATTTGATGAGAAATGGGTGTTTCGAGGTTTTGAACACAAAATGGTTTAATTAAGGAATGAAATTTATAACGGTATACGTGTTGTTAACCAACAAAACGACATCATACATTGCTTTCAACGTGGTTGGTACTATGACATGTATATCTGTGCCCTAGAAATCAATTACAACATAGGTTAGTAAACAACAATTATCACTTCAACAAATATCAGTTCAACAAATATCAGTTCAATAAACCTCAGTTCAAAGTGTTTGAACATAAGTTCAAAATCAATCATTCAGACTTACCTCAGCATCAAAAAAATATCAATTTAAAGTGCTCTTTGTTGCTAGATATTACAGCCAATTTGTGGTGAACTTTTATAGCAATCTTCCATAGCTCTTTAGTGTCATTAATATCAGCAATCTTTTCAAAAGGCCTTGCCATCACTTTCAGACTGCATTTTTCAACAAATGTCTACAAATTAGCTTCAAGGAAAACGCAACAAGAAAAAGTTATGTTTATAGTTTCAATAGAACAAACATAAAGTTATTGATCTTAAGGTCATACGAAATCTCTACATAATAGCTTCAACGTAGTACACCAAAAAACAAAATTGATGTTTATAGTTTCAAACGAACAAACACACCGATATCAAACATAAGCATTTCGTTTGTCATCAAAATGAAGAAGATGAAGACAGATGATTGTAACTTTACGACAAACCATGAATAACAGTACAGAAAGAGCCAAAACACAACAACACAGTTAATACATTCAATAAATTGTGTTTCTTAAAAAAAAAACAAAGATGCATGCGCAAAACCACATCACAAACTCTAATCTTTACAACAAACTCATATCTCAAATACATTAAAAAAGAAGAACAACAAAGCCTTGTAACCTCACCTTCACTGATGAGCAATCGGTGAACAAAAATGGTGTTTCTGAGAAGTTGGTAGAGAGAAGAAAGCAAAAATGAGAGAGAAAATGAGAAGAAAGCAAATGGAGAGAGAAAATGAGAGATATGATGTAAGTGAGATAATGAAGTTGATAAAAGTGATTTGATAGTTTTCGTACTTTTTACATTGGGACAATGAATTAGTTAACTTTATCATTTCTTCTAGTTACTTAGAAACAATTAACATGTGACAGCACTTAAAACTTGAACATGTTTGCCAAGTAATAGTAACTATATTATTTGAAAAGGTGTTTTGGTTGGAAAAATTAATATTTGGAAACAATTTGCTCATAAAATGAGAATGTGGCAAAAAAAGAGAAATGGGCAAAGTTGAATTTTTCAGAACCCTTAATTTTCTTATATTATAGATTATCTTATATAACTTAAAAGAGTAATAATTTAAAAATTCTGATTAGATGTAACAATCCTTTATACTACTAAGTTAAAAAGTAGGCATAATTAGTCCCTAGGTCCCTTAACTTTGAGCGAAGTTTAGTTTTGGTCCTCGAATTAAAAAATGTTACATAATGATCCCTTAACTTCACTTCTGTTAAACCATTTGGTCCTTACTGTTAGTTTGTGTGAAAAAACGTTAATTATGGCTGAGGTGACATGCCAAGTAAGCTACAAGCTAAATTGAACAATCAGTTTCTGTATATTTTTCCTCCATCTACAGTGTTCATCCATCTTTCCTCCATCTACAGTGTTCATTAATCTTTCATTTTCTTCTCCTAATTAGGGTTTAATGTCAAAGATTGCAAGCCATGCTTCCTCCAAACACAAACCATAGAACAAAGAAAACCAAGAAACAACATTTAAACATCATTCGAAAAATGCAGAAAAACAAAATAGGCAAACATCATATCAAAAGCGAAAAAATGCAGAAAAACATTCAGTCCTTCAAACATCATATCAAAAGCGAAAAATGTAGAAAAACAAATAGAAAATTTATCATATCAAAAGCATAATTATTGTCATGGCAAAATAGGCAAACAAAATAAAACAACTTTTAACATATGCCTGACATTTTATAATCATAGAATTGAAATGAAATGGATCTTCTAATCACAAAATAATCAAAACCCAACACCTAAAACCTAAAAAAGGAACCAACTATGTAGAAAAATATAAAGATTTTCATAGAAGAAATTGGTGAAATTGCAAACAAGATGAAGAAAAATGTGAAATTTTTCATAGAAGAAATTCGTGAAATTGCAAACAAGATGAAGAAAAATGTGAAATTTTTCATAGAATAAATTGATGAAATTGCAAACAAGATGAAGAAAAAGGTGAAATTTTTCATAGAAGAAATTGGTGAAATTGCAAACAAAACAAAACACATTAGGGTTTTTCATAGAAGGAAAGAAACAAGATGAAGAAAAAGAAAAGTAACAAAACCCATTAGGGTGATTGATTAGAGTGAATGAAAAAGGTGGAAAAGAAACAAAATGAAAAAAAAGTTAATTAAAAATTAATATTTCATGATTTGTTTTTTTGCAGGTTGTGATGATGTTAATTAAAAATTAATATTTCATGTTTTTTTTTTTCTATTTATTATTTGTAATATTTTAATCAATATAAAATAAATGAATATTCCAACTCAGCCATTAAAAGTCCTGCAAAACATGTTTTAATGTTTTTTTAACAGAAATGACTAAAATATGTAACGGAGTATAAGTTAAGAGATTAATTACTATGCACTGTCAGTGTAAAAAGTTTTACACAGTCAATTCATCACCATCATCCCTTTGCATTATTTTATAAGTGGTTATAATAAAAGTCAAATACTTTCCAAAATTCAACGATTATGATTAACTGACTGTGTAAAATCCTTTTACACTGTCGATGTATTCCAATTAAATTTATAAGTTAATGGACCACTATGTAACATTTTTTTGAAAGCGCAAAGAGAAACATTGACTAGAGTTAAGGAAGCAAAAGAGGTATTAAGCCTAAAAAGTAACTTCATATATATATATATATATATATATATATATATATATATATATATATATATTAAAAAAAACTAATATTATGAACATAATCAACCTGGCAAACTTAATAAGAAAAAAACTTATATAAACGATATTTATTTTTAATTTGACAAAAATCAATAGTTATCTCAAAAAGAACTTTTGAATTATAAATTGATTCAAATCATTTTTCCGGAAACAGTTTCTATCAATTTTAGATTGATTTTCCATAAACTTATGATGTTATATGAATTAATCAAATAATTTGATTCTACCATCAAGATCAAGGTATTATTACTCATTTACTTTTCATATTCTCATTATCATTGTGATTTATGATATTTTTGCTTTGTGTGAAATGAAATTTGTTTAATAATCATCTGGGTATGTGATTCTGACCTTATGGAAGTTAAAGCAATGGAATCCCAGGAAGGAGAAGAGATTCATAACTGTTTGATCAAGCTGGTGAACTCATTGTTCTTTAACTTTTGTTATCTTTTTCTAATTTTTGTCTTTTATTAAGCATCAAAATCTACTATGTTGATGTTATATTACAGAGAGATAATTCCAAAAGGAGAAGGGATAAGGTTTACATTGGCTGTGGAGCAGGATTTGGTGGTGACAGGCCTTTGGCTGCTCTTAAACTGCTTCAAAGAGTTGAAGAACTGAATTATTTAGTCCTTGAATGCTTGGCCGAGCGTACTCTCGCCGATCGATATCAAATTAAGTCGTCTGGCGGCGATGGTTATGATTCCCAGAGTATGTGCTTGATACATGATTTGAACAAACTGCTCTTTTCCGCCATCCGTGTTTGTCAATACTGATTTTATTTTCTTGCTATGATATATATACTTGGTTTTTGATATAACATTATGGCATAGTAACGGGGCCCCCGCTAGTGGACGGTGGGATTGGTCCCTCTTGGATTAGTCGGTTGCAAAGCCGGATACCAAGATTTCTAACAAAAAAAAAAAACCATTATGTCATAGTTTTGATCCATGTAGGTTACTCCCCTTAGTGAGATAAGATTTGGTTGTTGTTGTAACAATGATATACTTGGTGTAAGCTGCTCACAAACAACTATCCCGCTTATGTATATATCTATTACCTATGCCTCAACAGGGCCGTTTTCTAGGGTGTGTAAGGCGAGCTACTGAACATGGCCCAAAATTTGTCACGGTTAAACCCTTCCTAAATAGGCCCTCATAGAATCTGTCATTGTTAAAACGTGGTTAAATATGACTTCTATTTGTTTTGTCATGGTTGAACGGTGGCTAACCTATATAGAGTCTCTAAAAACTTAAGATGACTCTGCATCAACCGAGCCTTCTGTTATTAATATCAAGTTCTGAAGTTGTTTTGAATATGTATAATTCACTTGTACGTGTACCCTTATATGTATGGTTTCTTTGATCCATTTTAAGATAAAAACTTAATCTATCTATACATGACTGTCTTTGAGGGCGTGCAAGGCGGGCTGCCGCACAAGACCTCAAATTTGTCACCGTTAACTTGTGGTTAAATAGGGCCTTATAAATGTTTATAATGGTTAAACATGGTCATATAAGACCTCTATTTGTTTTTCCATGATTAAACCATGACTAATCTACACAGGGTCTCCAAAAAAATTGAGACGGCTCTGTATCTATATATATCAGGAAAAAATGCAGTTTGGTTTCCTGCTCATTTTTCTCATCATAAGTTTCTGATTGTTGTAACATTTTATTTGCAGTTTCTAGCTGGATGAATATGCTGCTGCCTCTGGCTTTTGAACGAGGAACTTGCATAATTACCAATATGGGTGCAAGTAAGAACTTTTAATGCTGCATTTAGTGGACCATGTACCAATTGTTGATCATCGAACGATTTTATAAGTTCATTGACATTTTTAGAGTGTTGAACTACATGGTTTCTTGCTTTTTTTTATAACGTCGTTCATTCTTCATTTATAAAGTGGATCCTCTGGGTGCTCAACAGAAGGTCTTAGAAATTGCTACATCACTCGGGCTTGATGTTTCTGTTGTCGTTGCTCATGAGGTGTCTGTTACAAATTTAGGTATTTAGATTTCCCAATGAACTTTCCTTTGACCCTTTTATCGTCAAACTTCAAACGAAAAAAAAAATAAATTGGTAGATTTTCTTATCATTCTCCATCCAAAGTTCTACTACTTATATACATATGCCGTTTTTCAGGTTCCGGATTTTCACCTAAAAAAATATATATCACAGAGGGTGTAAGAATCTATTTTTATTTCTCTTGTGATTTTTTTCAGCTGTCGACTTTTACGGCTACATTCTTATTTACATATTGAACCAAGTTAAGGGATCGTTCTATTCCCCTTTGTTTATCTGTCAATAAAACCAAGCAGAATCTGATCAAATTTTGTTTTTCATGTATACTTTCTCGATTTACTTTTTTGTTAAGCTGGATATGAAATTTGGCTGTAATATGCGAAGGGTATCAGCACCTACTTGGGAGCTGCTCCTATTGTTCAATGTCTTGAGAAGTACCAACCAAATGTAATAATTACATCACGACTTGCAGATGCGGCTTTATTCTTAGCACCTATGGTATGCTATCTGATCTGTTCTTTACTTCATATTTCCCAATTCCCATCTTAGCCTCCTTACTCAATGCTTATTTTTTAAGTAGCATAATTGTGTTTTCATATGTAAAATAAAAAATACGATTAAGCCAAATATAGGATCATAAGAGATGCATTGTTGTTCCAATTTAATTATTGTTGGATGAATTCTGAATTATTAGGTTGATATACATGCAGGTTTATGAACTTGGTTGGAACTGGGACGAGTTAGAGCATCTAGCTCAAGGATCTCTGGCTGGCCATCTTCTAGAGTGTGGTTGTCAACTCACAGGAGGATATTTCATGCATCCAGGTCTGCGATTATTCCATATGGTCCGAGATTTAATAATATAATATAAGTCGCACGTAGTGTGAAAGCGATGACTCTTTAAGCCCTGTCTTGTTTATTTCAGGAGACAAGTACCGTGATATGTCCTTCCAGCAATTACTGGATTTATCACTTCCTTATGCTGAAATCCGTTTTGATGGAGAAGTGTGTGTGGCAAAGGCTGAAGGTAGTGGCGGAGTAATAAATTTCAATACATGTGCTGAACAATTACTCTACGAAATTGGAGATCCCAGTGCTTATGTGACCCCTGATGTAGTAAGTTTGATCTTTGTTACAATTTATGAAGCAGCGCACATCGAGGATTTATGACTAAAGGGTAAAATATGCCAAAAAAAACTCATACTGTGTTCTATAACAGGTCATTGATTTTCAGGATGTTTCCTTCCTTCCATTATCAAGCAGTAGAGTACTATGTTTTGGGGCTAAACCATCTACTATATCAGTTCCTGATAAACTTTTGCAGTTAGTTCCAAAGGTACATTTCTTAATCATTCTCTTTAAATTGCAAGTTCGATATGTATGTGATCACAAAAAAACAAACTTGTACATATTGATAGTATATCTTTTTGTTCACTTTCTCTGAATATTTCTTACAGGATTGTGGTTGGAAAGGATGGGGAGAGATATCTTATGGAGGTTATGAATGTGTTAAACGTGCCAAAGCAGCTGAATTTGTGGTAAACTTTACTCCATTTGTTCATTTTTACTTATCGTTTTAGAGTTACTGAAACATACCAATAATATTATTCATATCGAGCTTACAACCAATTAATATATTATTCATATGCTTTATTAGGTTAGATCATGGATGGAAGAAATAATCCCTGGTCTTAATCACCGTATAGTTTCTTATATGATTGGATATGATAGCCTCAAAGCTTTTAGCAGCGACGAAAATGCTTCACCACAGAGGACTAGTGAAGATATTAGGTTACGCATGGACGGACTTTTTGAGCAGAAGGAACACGCTATCCAATTTACCAGAGAGTTTACGGCATTGTATACAAATGGACCGGCTGGTGGTGGGGGTATCAGGTCAATCTCATCTAAACCTTAAGTTTTCTATTACTTTGATTTTGCTTACTTTGCTTGTAGATTTCCACACTGCTATAATGTTTCTATTGGAAACTGCAATGGCAAAAGATGTTGCCACAAAAAATTGAACTTTGCGTTGCTGATGTGAATATCATAATATTCGAGAGACACTGTATTACTCCTGCAACTATTAGTGACATTTTTTTTTCCGGTTTGAATGCAGTACTGGATATAAGAAAGAGATTCTTCTAGAAAAACATTTGGTACTCTCTTCTTCCCCTTCATTTTTGGCCTTTCTTGCACTTGATCATATGCATGCATTTGGACTATTTTTTTTTTACTTCAAATTTCATTACCATACTGTTAGATTCATTATAACTAGGTTCTTCTTCAGGTTAACCGTGAAGACGTTTTCTGGCGAATCGGGATAAAGAGAAACACAAAAAGCCAGTCAAATGAAGTAGTAGTTGATCCTGAATACAATCTGAAGCACATATCGACTATGCAACCAAAGTTACAATTCGAAACTGACAAATCCTCGGAATTTGTTTCATCTTGTAGAAGTTCCATACCAGCTCCATCAGGACAGAAGATTCCACTTTACAATGTAGCACATAGCAGAGCTGGAGATAAAGGAAACGACATCAACTTTTCTCTCATCCCACATTTTCCTCCTGATATCAAGAGATTGAAACCAATCATCACATGTGAATGGGTAAAATCAGTCGTCTCGCCTCTTATCGATTCGTCCCCGTCTCTTGATTTAGATGCAAGAGATCAAAGAGATAAATGGGTCAGTGAAAATGTTAAAGTTGAGATATATGAAGTTAAGGGAATCCAGTCACTGAATATTGTTGTCAGGAACATCTTAGACGGCGGTGTCAACTGTTCGCGAAGAATTGATCGGCATGGAAAGACCATTTCAGATCTCATATTGTGCCAACATGTTGTGTTGCCACCATGATTATGGCAATGTTTTAATGAGTTTCATCTTGTGTCATGGTGATTATGGAAATGAAATGAGCAATGAGCATTGCTAAAGTTTAAATGGAAAAATATTTTGAAGCTTGGAATTGCTATATTTGAAGTAAAGCTCGTATAAACTTTCGGAGTATAGTTAAGGTGGAATATAATCCATTTTATACTCTTTAGTATTTACAGACTTATAATAAAAAATTTATTGTCTCTTGTAATTAAAAAATTATAAAACTTGGCTCAAGGTAATCAGTTAATTGCTTTGTATACTTCCGGACAAATTTATAGCACCTATGTATTTCTACCGCATTATTAGAATAGGAAATGAGTCGAGTCGAGTCGAACTCGCTTTAATTCGTCTTGACTCTTTAAGAATTAGTTTAGCTCAAATCTTAGTTTGAGTTTGACACGAATTTTTTTTTAAGCTTAAATTCAACTCGTTAAAAGTTTACGAAGTATTCGGTTCATCTCGTTAGGTTCAGCTCACTTGTTTCACAGACTTAAAATCCATTTTTAAGTCTATTTTACTTTTACATTTGACATTTTAAATTAATATTTAAAAGAAAATATTGAAATTAAATAAAAGTTATGAGTATGGAATTTAACTTTATTTCAAAAATCTACTAATTTAAAAATTACACAACTTTCAAGAAACATATTTGAAAGTCTAATTCAAAAATCACTCAATTGAAGTTTAAATTTATCTCAAAAATCCATAACTTCATCAAATATTTAAGAAACATATAAATTTAATGAAATAGTACACAAAAAATTACTAGAAATTGATACATTTTCATCAAATAATGATTACACCACTTGCAACCTTCATTACACATTTTATTTTAGGAAATTTCATAATGTCTCCAACAAGAATAACTCTAAATGCGATTGTCAGCTTTATTGTCATAACTAGTACATAAGAGACAATATAGGGTTAAAATTTGGAGTAAATATTTAAACTTACTTTTAAAAATAATATAACCATTCTCATATATAATCGAGTTGACTCATGAACCTAACGAATCGAGCTATGTATAGTTCAACTTCAACTCATTTAGTTAACGAACATAGTTTTTCACTCATATTCAGCTCATTTGGTTCATGAATCAAGTTCAACGATTTAATTGTCGAACCGAGTTCCGAATTATTTTCGAGTTGGTTCGGTTCATTGTCAGCCCTACACACTATGTAAAGTTTCACATATACCCTATGATTTCGGAGATATATCTCAGGGTGTAGCAAAAGTTCATTGAACGTTGAAATATTCTGGAGATATATCTCCGAAACAATTTGGAGCATAGGTCGCGTCAAACTTTTCTTCTCCCTCAATTCACAGGTTATTCAACACACAACATCAAACTCTTCTCAATACACTTCCCTACATCAAATCAAATTTTATCAAACAAGACTCAAAGAAACTCAAGGGAACGTAAAACATCATCTCCAATATCAGAAACAACATCTGAATCATCAATTTCACGTAAGTTTTTTTAGTTTTCAGTAAATATTTGAGTTTTTAGTGTAAATGTGTAGAAATCAATGATTAAGGGTAGAAATGTGTAGAAATCACATGTAGCATAACTTAGACTTAATGTATGACTTATTTGTTGACTTAAAATAACGATTAGATCATTTTATTTCACATTGCATGTGGTACATTATGCCATTGTCGCGACCTCTGACTTGCATAACATTCTGGAGACACATCTTCGGAATTGTTCAACGTTTCATATACTTTGAAAATTTCCAGAGATGCATCTTCGAAACTCTTCAAAGTTAATAGTTTTATGGTGTTTCCGGAGATGCATCTCCGAAACTCTTCAAAGTTAATAGTTTTATGGTGTTTCCGGAGATGCATTTCCGAAATTGTACAACGTTATTGTTTTATGGTGTTTCCGAATATGCATCTCAGGAATTTCCTACAGTCTGTTTTTTTTTTTTTTTTTTTTGTGTTTTGCTTGTGTGCACTAATGATGTGCCTTACTTTACCTTACAAGCATAACGACTGACAGATTCGACAGACTGAGACATGGTCGGGTTTCCCAGCACACATTCGTTCAGTAGGAGCGAAGCCAGCATGTTTCAGAGGCAGCAAGTACCTCTGGTCAGGCAGAGGCGTCGACTTTTGGAGCGCAGTTTACTTCTGGGGATCGTGTTTCACCTCGGGCCACTTCACATTCTCCTTCTTCCCATAGTAGTCAGGATTCACCAGCTGACGCGTCACTTCCCGTATCCTCTCGTAGGCGTTAGGATTCACCAGTGCCACCTCCTGCTGATCAAGTGTCACCTCCCGCTGAAGATCTTGCTGATTCAGTGCCACCTCCAGAGGGTGAGCCTGTTGCGGGTGCCGAGCCAGAGGGTTTTGGAGGAGGTCTATTTATTTTGTCCTTACTTTTTATGTATCCAGACCATATTGCCAAACATATCTGGGACGAAGAGGTAACATTAGTTGGATTTTTTATTTATTTTGTACGTCTATTTTAATTGCTGACATTGATTATTTCTGGCAAATTTCAGGAGCGTGATCCCTAGAAGTTTCTTAACCTTGTGAGGAAGATTGTTGCATTGCCTCAGCAGGAGGGGGATTAGTTTCAGACGATTCTATCTTTATCTGGTATGAAGGACCTTTACATGATCGGGTACAACATGGTCAACCACAAGATTCTTAATGCATTCTTTGAGTGATGACATTCTGAGACCTCTTTGTTTCATCTTCTGCATGATGAGATATCTATCATACTGGGCGATGTCTCATGTTTGTTACATCTTCCGATCAGGTGTTGAAAGAGTAATTCGAGGGGGGGTGTTTTTATCGTATCTGCAGGGATTGTGCGATATTTTGATGCTTGTCGTTCAATAGTCGAAACGGTTTAAGTAAGGGGATTTTCAAATTGTTCTTGGTTTTGTAACATCAATTTTGGTAGCAAAGAAGTAAACTATAACAAAGATGTTGTAAGTTTTATAAAAGCATGTCAAGATTAGATTTCACTAATCCTTTTCATACATATCCGATTAATCAAGCATATGAACTTAGTTCCGACCAATACAATCGCGTATCCTCTCGAATAAGTTTATGTCTAAAGCAAATTCGTGAGTATCGTTGTTTAGACCGTTAGATGATGTCTCACGCTAACAATCAAAACAACAACCGTTAAGATCAATACAAAGCGAATATTAAACCCCAAATCTATGTCTAGAGTTTGGTTTTTAAGAGATGAAGATATTAGGTCAAGATTTGGAAAATCTATGTCTAGAGTGATTCAAACCACAAATACATCATTAAGAACAAACAACTTCATCATATATTGATAATCAACCTTGTTCATATACAAAAGATAAAAAGAAATACATATAAGCAAGATTAACTACCTCTAATCTTAACACAAGAGGTTTAGCTACACATTTCCATGGTAGCTTGCATCACAAGTTTCAAGAGGAGATGAAAGAACATCTGCGTCGAATAATCGAGATCGGATGTGACTTCAGCTTCTCTATGTGGAAATTCACTCTTGGATGATCAAAACTCAGAAAAGTATGTTTTGATGTGAAAATATCAAGTCATGATCCCAAGAAAACATAAAAATCTATTTATAATACACTTGAGATCAGCAACATTCGCACTGCGAATGAATCATTCGCCTAGCGAATGAGAGAAAATGGCACCTTAAGTGCCTCTGAAAGTTAAACCGCCCTTGGCAGTTTTCTTGAGTTCACAAAGCGAACCACTCGCCAAAACATTCGCAAAGCGAATTTTGGGTCCTTTTCCCACTTCCTTGTTCGCTGAGAACTTCGCCAATGTTCGCAAAGCTAACATTCGCTGGGGACTTCGTCATGGCTCGCAAAGCGAACCTGCTGTTGTCTTCCACTTTCTTTGGCAACTTGCTTCAATTCTTTGTGTCTTCTATCTTTGATGTTTTTAGTGCACTTTCCTGCACAATAGCACACAAATTACAAGTACCAACGATATAAATATAATGCATGAAGACAACAACAATTCAATACAAAAATCCACAATTAAGACATGAAAGTAATGAAAAATGCCAAGTATCAAGTACAAATATATAACATGTTTGACATCTAACAACTCTCCCCAACTAAGTCTTTGTTTGTCCTCAAGCAAAGTATGTCTCCCATTGAAAACAAGAGGATTTGCTCGAGCATTTGATTCAATCCAAGAAAGGATAAACGGCTCAAATAAAACAACAATTGTAACAAAGCACAATTACATAATCCTAGAATCGACAATGGAAAAGAACTTGATTCTTAAAATAAATCTCAGACATGTTTCCAGAAACAACTAAATCATCATGCTCATGTCACTCTAACACTCCTCTTCGAAACAGGATTGAAGGAAATTAACGTGTTTGCAACCGCGGGGCAATTTCGCTCAAATGACAAATGAAGCAAATACTAAGCAATTCATACAATATCTAATCGATCGCAAGAAATTATGGAAGCAAAAGATCACTAAGGGATTTTATCGGTTGTAACTTGGCCGAGGTTAAAAACAAGGGACATATGTACACGACCATTGAAACAAGAAAGGGTAAAGACTTTGAAAAGCATTTCTTTTTCAAAAATTTCGATCTTGTTCAATCCTTATTTCTTTCTTTCACAACGCATTCTCTTCTTTTCTTTTTCTTTTCTTTTTGTTCTTTTTCTTTCTTCTCTTTTTTTTTTCCAATTTCTGTCTTAGAATGCATTGTACACCAACTCCTTTTTCTCTTTTCAAGATAAACCATTCTCCCCAACTTCAACATTGCCATAATCTTAGCTTAAATACTCTTCAAAACGGGTTAAAACCGGGTTCATGATTCAAACAAAAATTTTATTTCGGCTCAAAAGAGGTTTCAAATACGCGCACACTCACAAGGTGAGTTGAAGTATTTTTGGAATGGTGGTTATACTCAAAGTGCACAAACATTGCCTTGATCATTTCTATGCTTCCACAATTTCAAAACAACAAGCAAGATAAAGCATGAATTATAAGTATAAAACAACATTCATCATTAATCCTATGCATTTAGTATAACATGGAGGTTTCTCACTTTTGTGATTTTTGGACTTAAATGACACAAGCAATCAAATAGAGTTGTAACAAGAAACAAAATTTTCATTTGTACAAAGACAACAAAGTTCCCATACATTCTAAATTCTAGAACTAGGTAACTATGTACCTTGTCACAACATCATGCTTAAAGTACTATCATAGCCATCCAATCTTGGAGGAATCTTCTTTGATGCATAATCAGCACCAACCTAAGTTTCTTCCACAAAACATCCAAAAGTTGGAAATATTAACTTCCACAAGCTTACCAACATAAAACAATAAAAAGCATATCAACAGCTTAAGAGTTGAACATTCGTAAACTGAAGAATTCAACTCTTAATAACAACAATTAACACAAAAGCATACCAACAATTTAAGTGTTGAGCATTCGTAAACTAAAGAACTCAACACTTAATAACAACAATTAAAACCAAAATATTAGTAAAATTAAAAACAATTTTTTTTTTACTGAAAAACAACATATATTACTACTAATAATAATAAAAATGTACTAGTGTGAACACACCTACAAAGTCAAAAGTACCACAAAGGGTACAAGTACATCATAATAACCAAAATAATCCAACAAAGTGAATAGAGTACATCAATAAAAACTGAAATAAAAACAAAATACAAGAAAACTTCACTTTGATGCTCAAAGGAAGTACAAAATCATCATCACAAAAAAAAAACCAGTCCTCCTCAGACTCTGTAGCATACACCTCAACCTCCTCCTCCTCTAAGCCAGAACCTGAACCAGATACCTCAGCATCATCACCATCAGCACCCTCCTCCTCATCAGCATCAGGACCAGCTGCATCCTCTCCCCCTCCGAATACTGGTCTGGACTTAGGCCAACCAGCATGTGCAAGGAACTGCTCCCTTGACATCATCGTATGCTCAGTGGCGGGATCGCGAATCTGCAGCTGTAGTACATGCATGGAGTCATGTAAATCAGTTATGGCACGCTGAGAAGCGGCCATCCAGTCCTAGTTGTACTGGCATATCTCATGCTGATAAGGGTAAAACTCTGAGATCCAGAACCAGAAACATCTCCACCCCTTGTGCTGGCATCAGTACCAGCACCCGATGTCTCGCCTCTTGCCCCCTTAGGTTTGCAGAACTTGTCCACATATCTGTCGTCAATTGCAGAAGGAATAGTAACCTGGCGACGTGTGGGAATATCAACCCCAACACTCGCACACAAGGACATAATAAGACAAGGAAATGCGAGAGGGGCATTCGCCCGAGAAGCGGTACCACCAAGGCAACTCTCCACAATTGCCCTTATCTCATCGGCAATAATACGGGCTACGTCAATCTGCAAGTTTGTCAAAATAATGTGGACAAGGTGTGCAAGAGGAATCGGGATGGTAGATGAATGAGACTTTGGCTTGATATTGGTTATCACCAAAAGCAAAATGAGTTGGTCCAAAGGCTGCATGTCCTCCCGCCGGTACCTAATAGCAACCCCATATGGGTTGAGTCCAACAATTTTTCCCGGACAAAGGAGATCTCTGGTCATTTTTGGGATATCTCGGTGAAGATGTAGATCCCTATGGTAATCATCAATCTCGCTAGCTCTTAAAGGCATAGGACTTCCAAGAAGAATACTAATGGCTCTACGGTCAAATCTCACAACCTTCCCCCCAACTAAGGTTGTCCAACTAAACTGTTCGCCATCATCAGGAAGGGCGTTCGCATAAAATTCTCGGACAAGCTCTACATTGTAGCTATCAACCGGAGTTATCATTCGTCCCCATTTTTTTTCTTCCAACATTGCAGCCACAGGCCGATAACTCCCTCAGTCACTTAGGTTGAATCTCTTTTCCGCCAAAATGCTTCTTTTTTCCAAGGTAAGATACCTTGCTGCTTGTTTGGCACCTCTAAAGCGAGTGTCGTCAAATTGGATTGGCACTTCTCGCGATGTGGAGGACTTTCTTTTCTTAGCGGGGTTAACTTTGGGGGCCATCTGCACACATCAACAAGTAAACAGCAAAAAAAAAAAGTAGAAACACAGTCATTAGAATTGGCAGCCAAAAGAAAATCACAACTGAATCAACATAAAATTTTTTTAGCATTCTGCTATGTTCGCTCCAGAGTTCGCAAAGCGAAGGCTGGCGAACATTCGCCCCAAATTCGCAAAGCCGAGGTCTGGCGAATGCTCACCCAAGTTCGCAAGGCAAATAAAGCAGCGAACCCACAAAAATTCAGAAAAACACAGCAGCCAAACAATCCAACATTACAACTCCATTCACAAAATCATTTCTATTCTAAGGCTTAATCAATATTCAGCATGCATCAGCATCCAAACCTTACAACAGAAATTAAACCCTAAATTCCTAAATGTCTCTAATGTAAACCACAACCCTAGCATAATGTCTAACATAAATTAGCAAGAAAAAGAGATGCAAACCTGAACTTGTGATTGAAATTGGGGAAAAACTTGAGTGAAATTTGAGAAACTAGAGCACGTGAGAGATTGAGTTCTTGAGAGTGTTTTGTTTGAATGAGAGGGAGGCAAAAGTGGGAGTAGGGTTTTTCCTCTCACTTTTAGAAAATGATATGGGTCTTGGGCCCAAGTGTTGGCCCATCCAAAAATTTAAAACCCATTTTAAACTGAGGTGGCAGCAAACAGACTTCCCCTGTCTCGTTGGGTTCGCAAAGCAAACTGGCTGGCGAATGCTCGCCTCAGGTTCGCAAAGCGAACGCCAGCGAACATGACAGGTTTTGCAAATTTTTTCTCTACACTGCTGCCACTTCCTAATTCACTCTAAACATCAAACATAAGTAAAACAGCAAATAAATCATTAAATACTTACAATGTTGAGGTGCCTCCCAATAAGCGCTTGTTTAACGTCAGCTAAGCTCGATGGTCCAATGTAACCTCAAGGATCGCAAAACGGCACAACGGAGGGATTCTGCTCGAAATCACCACCTAGATACATTTTCAACCTCTGTCCATTTACAGTCCAATTCTCATTTGACTTTGTGTCTTCAATGACTATTGCCCCATATGGATTGATTTCACGAATCCGGAATGGACCAGACCACTTAGATTCCAATTTACCAGGGAACAATTTTAATCGAGAATTGAAAAGTAGGACCAGCCGACCAGCTGCCCTACTTCAAACTGTTTGGTCACTATCTTTCTGTCATGGTAAGTTTTGACTCGATCTTTATACAACTTGTTGGAATCATATACTTGGAGGCGCAATTCCTCCAATTCATGCAATTGCATCTTTCTTCTGTCTCCACTTAAAGTTGAATCAAAATTCAGAAATTTCAAGGCCCAAAATGCCTTATGTTCCAACTCCACCGGTAAATGACAATTCTTACCATAGACCAATTTAAAAGGTGTGAGACCAATCGGAGCTTTAAAAGCTGTTCGATAAGCCCACAAAGCATCGTCTAGCTTATTTGACCAATCCTTTCTTGAGGATGACACCGTTTTTTCTAAAATTCTAATTTCCCGGTTTGATACCTCCGCTTGCCCATTGGCCTGTGGATGATATGGTGTTGCAACTTTGTGCTTTACACCATATTGCTCCAAAGCTTTTTCAAGCTGAGTGTTGCAAAAGTGGGATCCTCCGTCACTTATCAACACCGCGGAGTACCAAATTGAGAAAAAAATTTCTTTTTCAAAAATTTTATCACAGTTTTTCCGTCTGCCTTAGTACATGTTATTGCCTCTACCCATTTGGATACGTAATCAACTGCGACCAAAATATACTCATTGGAAAACGATGATGGAAAAGGTCCAACAAAGTCGATTCCCCAACAATCAAACACTTCAATTTCCAACATGTTTTGTAAAGGCATTTCATGCCGCTTTGAAATTCCACCACTCCTTTGACACTTGTCACAACTTTGCGCATGCGCATGCGCATCTTTGAATAAAGAAGGCCAATAAAAACCCGATTGAAGGACTTTCGTTGCCGTTCTTATTCCGTTAAAATTTCCTCCATAAGGAGAGTTGTGACAATGCCAAAGTATGCTAGTGGCTTCATCTATTGACACACATCTTCTCAAAAGGTTATCGACACCAAGTTTAAACAAATATGGTTCATCCCAAACAAAAGACTTGGCGTCCGATAAAAAATTCTTTTTCTGATGGTGAGTTAGACCATCCGGTATTAATCCGGCGGCTTTGTGATTAGCCATGTCGGCGAACCATGGTCTAACTTGCACCATATACAACTTTTCGTCCGGAAATTCCTCCTTGACCTTTAATTCCTTTTTGGTCACTTCAACATTTACAAGGCGGGATAAGTGATCCGCCACCAAATTATCAGATCCTTTCTTGTCACGAATTTCCAAATCAAATTCTTGTAACAAGAGGATCCAATGAATTAGCCTTTGTTTTGAATAGGGCATGGTGAGCAAATACTTAATCACTGTGTGATCCGTGTATACGACAACTCGATACCCAATTAAATAAGAACGGAATTTTTCCAATGCATACACTATTGCAAGCAACTCTTTTTCAGTTGTTGCATAGTTTACTTGAGCTTCATTCAAGACTTTGCTCGCGTAGTGTATAGCATGAAAAATATTTGTTACCCAAAACCGCACCCATCGCATAATCGCTCGCGTCACACATGAGTTCAAAATCCATTTTCCAATTGGGCGCGATGATTATGGGTAAGGTAGTCAAACTTTTCTTTAAAGAATTAAAAGCGAACATGCAAGATTCATCAAAATCAAAGGACTTATCTTTGTTGACCAAATTGCTCAAAGGCTTTTCTATCTTCGCGAAATCCTTGATGAACCTCTGATAAAATCCCGCATGTCCGAGGAAACTCCTTATACCTTTTACGTTCAACGGTGGTGGTAATTTCTCAATAACATCAACCTTGGCTTGATCGACCTCAAGGCCCTTTAAAGAAACTTTGTGGCCAAGCACAATTCCTTCGGTCACCATGAAATTACATTTTTCCCAATTGAGTACCAAATTGGTTTCCACGCACCGTTCCAAAATCGCATCCAAATTTTTCAAACAAATATCAAACGATTGTCCAAAAACCGAGAAGTCATCCATGAAAACCTCAATTGTCTTTTCGATCAAATCTGAGAATATCGCTTGCATACACCGTTGAAAAGTCGCCGGTGCATTACACAACCCAAATGGCATCCTCCTATAAGCAAAGATTCCAAAAGGGCATGTAAAAGCAGTTTTTTCATGGTCCTCCAGGTTCACAATAATTTGGTTGTAACCCGAATAACCATCTAAAAAACAGTTGAATTGTTGACCAGAAAGTCTCTCGAGTATTTGGTCCATAAACGGGAGAGGGAAATGATCTTTCCTCGTAGCTTGGTTAAGCCTACGGTAATCTATGAACATTCTCCACTCGGTTACGGTTCTCATTGGGATTAACTCATTTTTCTCGTTTCGGATAACCGTCAATCCGCCTTTTTTCGGCACCACTTATACCAGACTAACCCATGGGCTATCAGAAATGGGATAAATCATTCCGGCATCTAACATTTTTACCACTTCCTTCCTAACCACCTCTTTCATGGTAGGATTTAAGCGGCGTTGCAGTTGAGCGACCGGTTTGAAATCTTCTTCCATAAATATTCGATGCATACAATAAGAGGGACTTATTCCTTTTAGATCGGAAATAGTCCATCCCATTACCTCTTGATTCTTCTTCAAAATACCCATTAACTTTTTCTCCTCCATTGTGGTTAGCTCCGCGCTTATTATCACCGGTTTATGCCCCTCATCATCAAGAAAAACATACTTAAGATGAGACGACAACAACTTCCATTCCAGTTTAATTTCCTCATTGTTTTCTTTTTTCAAAATTTCCACCCTTTCTTTCAAAGGAGGAATTTCATCCAATTCTTCTAGTTCTCGCAAACACTTTTCGATCACTTTTTCTTCGGCTTCATCGATACTTTGAAGAGCATTCGTGAGAACTTTTTGCAAAGGGGTTAGAACTTGTAATTGCTCCTTTACTTCTTCAATCGCCTTCTCCGTTGCGTCTATTCTAAAACAATCGCCTTTGTCCTTTTTGTGCTTCATGGCCTCAAATAGATTGAAACAAACCTCCTCACCTTGGACTCTAACCTTCATAAGACCGTCGTCCATATCAATTGCCATTCTAGCAGTTTTCATAAACGGTCTTCCAAGAATCAATGGAGCGTCTTCATCTTCCTCCATTTCAATCACCACAAAGTCGACAGGAAATAAGAATTTGTCCACTTTAACCAATACATTTTCCGCTACACCGTGAGGACGGGTAGTAGATTTATCGGCAAGTTGCAATGTCATTTGAGTGGTTCTCAATTCCATCTGTCCCAACCGTTTCACAATAGACAAAGGTATCAAATTGATACTAGAGCCCAAATCAATAAACCCGTTGCCAACATAGATATTTCCTATTGTAACCGGCAAAGTGACTTGTCCCATATCACTTCGGGAGAGTACGTTGAATGATAGCGCTACAACTAGCATCCACCATGATCGTCTCTTGATCCGTATACCTCTTCTTTTTTTGTGAGAATATCCTTCATAAATTTTGCATATTTCGGCATTTGCTCCAAAGCCTCCGAAAATGGAATGTTTATTTGCAATTGTTTGAAAATATCCATAAACCGAGCATAGTGCGTCGCACTATCTTTCTTTGACAGAGCATGAGGATATGGAAAATGTTGGATCGTAATAGTACTCAACGGTTCCTTCCCCTTCCTAGTTTTTTTCAATTTTTCTTCTCTCTTTCTTTTTTCTTCTTCCTCACTTTTTTTTCTTTCATTTTCAACTAAATCTCCCTCAACATTTTTTTCTACTTCAATCTCATCGCTATCTTTTTCTTTTTCAACTACTTCCTCCTCCTCCACTACAACTTCACCTATGCCCATGTCAATCTCTCTTCCATTTCTTGTTAGAATAGCCTTACAATGCTCTTTTGGATTTGGTAGAGTATTCGCCGTAAAAGTTCCTTTGTGTTGGTCGGCCAATGTTTTGATAATTGTCCGACTTGTGTCTCAAGATTCTTTATGGACGCATCGGTATTCTTTTGATTTGACATTGACATTTGCATAAATTGTGTGAGAGTGTCCTCCATTTTTGTATTTCCAATTGGAACTTGTGGAGGTTGAGTGTAATTTTGGTATTGTTGACGATTTGAAGGTCCGACGTCTTGCGGTCTCCACGGTTGTTGATAACCTTGATTACCTCTAGGTTGGTAACCTTGGTTGCCTTGTTGGTAAGGAGGTCGAGGTTGGTATCTTTGATTTTGGTTTCCAGCATAATTTACCTCTTCCACTACCGGAGGACAATACCCAGTAGAGTGATCTCCTCTACAAAGCTCACAACTCGCTATTATTTGGTTTTTGTTGGGAACTTCATGCATCTCTTTTATTTGTTGTGGGAGTTTTGCCATTTGTTGTGTCAACAACTCCACTTGTTGTGATAACAATTTGTTTTGTGCAAGAATTGCGTCATTACTTCCTAACTCAAGTACTCCTCCTTTCTTTTGCGAAGGGCCATGGTTATGGTTCCCCTGATGGTCGTTTAAAGCCATTTTGTCAATGATGACAATGGCTTCTTCGGCACTTTTTCTCATTAAGGATCCACCCGCGGTGGCATCCAACAATGTTTTATGGACAAACTGAAGACCATTTCTAAAAATATGAACTTGAGTAAGCTTATCGAACCCATGCCCTTTACACTTTCTCAACATGGATTTTAATCTCTCCCAAGCTTCGTTGAGAGATTCATTTCCACCCTGATTGAAAACTGTTATTGCTGTTTTAGCCTTCATGAAACGACTGTGTAGAAAAAATCGTTCCAAAAAATTTTCCTCAAGTACGTTCCAGCCCGTCATGATTGCCGTAGATTAGTCAAGATACCATTCCTTGACCTTCCCAATGAGGGAATGCGGGAATAATCTCTTATACATTGATTCCTCTTCAGCTTCGGGTGCACCAGTTGCTCCCGCAATCTCATAGAACTTAGTCAAGTGTGTAAAAGGATCCTCGTGATCCATACCAGTGAAAGGATTCTGATATAGAAGCGAGAGGATACCAGTTTTCATTTTGGAATGTCGACCGTTATGAGCATTGCGCGAAAATTGTGCAGTGTGTCTCGGACTATTTGTACAAGGTCTTGAAGCAGGTGGTGGTGGTGGTGGTGCAGCCATAGTTGGCGGTAACTGTGGTATTTGCGTCGAAGTTGAACTTTCGTCTCGTTCTCGTCTTTCTTTGGCAAGTTGCCTCCTCCGCCTTGTTCTGCTATTTAACTTACGCGTAATTCTTTCGATTTCAGGATCAAAAAGAAGTTCGTCTGCGGGTAACTTCCCTCGCATAAAACGGAGTCTGCACACTAAACCAAATAAATCAACAAGCTCAAGAAAAAGTTAAACAATCTTAAAATAAAACAACTATTGCAATGCTTGCAATATCAAACAACAATCCCTGGCAACAGCGCTATTTTGTTGAAAGAGTAATTCGGGGGGTGTTTTTATCGTATCCGCAGGGATTGTGCGATATTTTGATGCTTGTCGTTCAATAGTCGAAACGTTTTAAGTAAGGGGATTTTAAAATTGTTCTTGGTTTTGTAACATCAATTTTGGTAGCAAAGAAGTAAACTATAACAAAGATGTTGTAAGTTTTATAAAAGCATGTCAAGATTAGATTTCACTAATCCTTTTCATACATATCCGATTAATCAAGCATATGAACTTAGTTCCGACCAATACAATCGCGTATCCTCTCGAATAAGTTTATGTCTAAAGCAAATTTGTGAGTATCGTTGTTTAGACCGTTAGATGATGTCTCACGCTAACAATCGAAACAACAACCGTTAAGATCAATACAAAGCGAATATTAAACCCCAAATCTATGTCTAGAGTTTGGATTTTAAGAGATGAAGATATTAGGTCAAGATTTGGAAAATCTATGTCTAGAGTGATTCAAACCACAAATACATCATTAAGAATAAACAACTTCATCATATATTGATAATCAACCTTGTTCATATACAAAAGATAAAAAGAAATACATATAAGCAAGATTAACTACCTCTAATCTTAACACAAGAGGTTTAGCTACACATTTCCATGGTAGCTTGCATCACAAGTTTCAAGAGGAGATTAAAGAACATCCGCATCGAATAATCGAGATCGAATGTGACTTCAGCTTCTCTATGTGGAAATTCACTCTTGGATGATCAAAACTCAGAAAAGTATGTTTTGATGTGAAAATATCAAGTCATGATCCCAAGAAAACATAAAAATCTATTTATAATACACTTGAGATCAGCAACATTCGCACTGCGAATGAGAGAAAATGGCACCTTAAGTGCCCCTAAAAGTTAAACCTCCCTTGGTAGTTTTTGTGAGTTCGCAAAGCGAACAATTCATTCGCAAAGCGAACCACTCGCCAAAACATTCGCAAAGCGAATTTTGGGTCCTTTTCCCACTGCCTTGTTCGCTGAGAGCTTCGCCAATGTTCGCAAAGCGAACATTCGCTGGGGACTTCGCCAGGGTTCGCAAAGCGAACCTGCTGTTGTCTTCCACTTTCTTTGGCAGCTTGCTTCAATTCTTTGTGTCTTCTATCTTTGATGTTTTTAGTTCACTTTCCTGCAAAATAGCACACAAATTACAAGTACCAACGGTATAAATATAATGCATGAAGACAACAATAATTCAATACAAAAATCCACAATTAAGACATGAAAGTAATGAAAAATGCCAATTATCAAGTATAAATATATAGCATGTTTGACATCTAACATCAGGGGGAGATTCCTCTCATAAGAGAATCACCAGAGACGAGGTAGTTGAGATGATGGTGGAGCATCTAGGGGAAAGACTAAAGAAGGCGATGAAGGAGGTGGATAAGACCAAGGGTGCTTATGCTATATTTGAGTTCCTGAGGAAGTTGTATGTGGTCGAGATTGAGAAGGCACAACAGGCACATAGTGATGGTGAGCAGGTGACGGTACACAGGACGCATGCTTTGAGTGCATACTCTTTTTTTATTGGCACTTGTATTTTTATGGACACGAGTGCCACTTATATTAATGTCGTCTACCTCCAGTACTTCTTGGATCTACAACGGATCCATGAGTACAACTGGGGGGGGGGGGCGACTTACCTGGCTGATCTTTATTAGAAGTTGAGGGAGAGATGTCTGTGGAAGACGAAGCAAGTCACAGGCAGTGTGACACTACAGGTGGTAATAATTCTTGATGCTTGAATGTATTTTTGTCATTTTCATTTCATATTTCCCAAACCATTGCCGATAATTCTTGATCCTTGAAAGTTTATTTTTTATTTCAAGCTTGGATCCTCCAGCACTTCTCGCGCATCGCTGTCTAGGTGAGTGTGGATGAGTACACTGAGGACACGCCTCGTGCCCGTGCTTTTATCCTGCTCAGAGGGAATCATGCGGTCGAGCCATTCAGAGTCTATCTGGACCGTTTGATTGTTGAGGATATGCACTTCAACAGCTACGACCTACGTGGATCACCATCAAACGTGACCATTTTACGAGATATCGCTATACTCCAGATGGTTGGCCTGTGGATCGTGTATCACTGCTTCTCAACGTTCGAGCACATCATGCGGTAGTTTGGGTACACCTAGACCATCCCTAAACACCATACTATCTCTGCTCTTCCTGCCTTGACTCGTAGACAGATAGAGGATATGTTTGCTAATTATGAGAGTCATCTGGTTCTGAAGGAAGCACGAGCTACCAAAGCGCCGAACGACTAGAGCTACGCCGAGGGGTACATCACATGGTTTTTCAGGGTGTCACATCCGTACATGGTACAGATTGCTTCAGGAGATCCGCTGAGACCAACTTATCAGGAGATACTAGAGGAGGAACAAGCTCAGCCCGATCATACTGATGATGTATTGCCTGGGTGTGGTCGCATAGTGGAGATTGTGCGGGCAGACATTGACGAGGGTATCTTTTCTAATGGGTCTGTTGTCAGGCGAGTCCTGGATGTTATCATGTCAGAGGCACAGAGGGCATTGTTATACTTAAAACATCGCCGGAGGATGGGGGAATTGATGGTCGAGGAGGCAGAGCAGGTATAAGATATGTTGTTAGGCACACACAGTAGTAGTCTGTTATTATTTTGTTGTATTGCATGCACTATCTACTTTATGTTTACTGTTTTATTACATTTTGGATCTCGATTATACAACATTTTCTACATATATTGCTATATAATTTTTGACACATCCAGTATTAGTATCTTATTATTTTGTACGTCTATTGTTTTATTCGAGATCGTGCTTCATACTTCATCTGAAAACAAATACACAACTTAGATGCAACAAACAACCTGTTCTGATACACTTCGGAGATGTATCTCCGGAGTATTACCGGAGATGCATCTCCGGAACAATTCAAATGTAACTGGTCTCAGAGTGACATGTTTCGAATGTTTAAAATGGTTCCGAAGATGTATCTCTAAAATATGTCAACGTTTATTCAGAAATATGTGCGTCCAGAAATGTATCTACAGAAACAGAGGACATATGTGAAAATTCACATGGTGCATTAGAAACATATAGGGTGGAATAAAAAGTTCTCTAAAAATTTTAGGGGAAGAATTTTGCAGTTGGTCCTATCTTACTTGAGAGATTAATAATGTATGCAGTTACATGATAATAGGGTTTCACAAAAAAATTTCAATTTAACTTTTGGCCTCCTAAATATTTCGATTGCATATTTTATCTCCTTATATTTTACCCTTTGTGATTAGGTAGTTTTCTCTCAAGTTTTCTCCAAATTTATACCGAAGATGTTAATTCTAATCTAAACTATATTAGTAGAAGTTAATTACATGTAATTTCTTTTCTCTTTAGTTTGTTAAGAGATAATTACTTGCTGAACTTGTAGCAACTAATATGTATACTCCTATGTGGTTCAATGCAATAAATCAACTTTCATTCTCTCACGTACTTCTCTTAATAACTCTTCTTCATAACCATTATCCCAACAAATTGGTATCTGTAACTTTGTTGATCCTAAGAGATATCAATTATAGCGGGTCATGAAAATTTGAAAGCACACCTACATATTCTTGATGGCAAGATGTTTGGTGCACAAGATGTTTGTAATATGGTAGAAACAGATGTTGTACCCAAAGATGCAACTCCAGCACAAAGGAAAGCACACAAAAAAGATAAGAAAAGAGATTACCGTGCTTTACTCCTCATTCATCAAAGTGTTGATTCAAATGTATTTGAGAAGATTTCTGGTGAGACAAGTTCCAAAGTAGCATGAGTCAAGCTTGAAAGATATTTAGGTGGTGATGCCAAAGCCAAGAAACACGAGTTACAATAATTAGAAGACAACTTAAATTGTTTTAGATGAAAAATGATGAAAAGATAGGTGACTATATCTCAAGATTGCTAACCTTGACAAATCATATGAAACAATATGGTGAATCTCTCAATGAGGTAAAGACCATTGAGAAAGTCTTGAGAACATTGCCTCCCTTATTTGATCACACAATGGTTACCATCAAAGAGACAAAGGACCTCGATATCATGGAGATGGAATATTTTTAAATCACTATTGAAGCCATGAGATGAAGGTAGATGAAAGAGAAACTAGAAAACAGGATGAACAAACACTCTTTTCAAAATTCAAGAAGTTGGAATCAATCTAGGAAAGGCGGGAGAAGAACAAATGAAAGAGCCATTTCAAAGAAATACAAAAGAGTGATGACAAGTCGGAAACATTAAGCAAGAGTGGTGGAAGGTCAATCAAGAACCAAAGCAAGAAGAAGGCCTTTGACAAAAGAAAAGTACAATACTACAATTGTGAGAAGATAAGACACTATGCATATGAGTGTTGGCTAGGTAAAGGAAATAAACTCAAGAATGGTGAAAAGGAGACCAAAATAGCTTAAGAAAATTCTGGCTCAAACTCATATTCAGTTATGCTCATGGCTGCAACTGATGTTGAGGTTTTAAACTCCCAATTTTGATACCTTGACAATGGTTGCAACAATCATAAGATTAGAAGGAAGGATAAGTTGATTAACTCTGATTCAAGTAAGAAGACCAACATTAAGTTGGACAACAACAAATCCATTATAGAAGTAATGAGATATGTAGCAATATCAAGAATGTATTCTGTGTGCCACACATGCAATGTAATTGTGTAAGGTGACTAGTGAAAAAGGGATTTTCAATGCTCATGGAGTATGATTACTTGAAGATTTTTTATCACAAAAGGAGACTAATCCTGAAATTTTCCTGTCAAGAAACAAAAATGTCAAGGTGTGCATCCAAAATTCAAAACTAAGGTGTCTTGCTGTAAAATGACATGAACACGAAGTTGAGCTATTGTTAATGGTGCCATAATCACCATTGAAGCTCATGAAGAAGAAACAATTTCACAACTGATAGAGAAGAAGTTGTAACAGAAATCAGTTAGAGTATTGTAACTGTAAATTCTTCATTAGATTAGAAAAATAGATTACAAGAGTATTTATACAATGTCTATATCTTATCTCTAATGTGTGATAGCTAATCTAACTAACAAGCTGATGTGGCACTATGCTATTGGTTAACACTACTATACTATATACAATAGAAAGTAAGATATTAACAACCCCCTCAAGTTGAACTTTGGATGCTACAAAGACCTAACTTGGATAAAGACCTCTGAAGAGCAGGAGAATGCAGAGGTTTAGTAAGCATGTCAGCCAGCTGATCATGTGTAGATATAGGAAGCAAATGAATAAGTTTGGATTGTAATCTCTCACGAACCACATGACAATCCAGCTCTATGTGTTTGCTTCTTTCATGAAAGGTGGGATTATGAGCCAAATAAATGGCTCATTTGCTATCACAGAAAATAGAAGCAGGTTGAGAAAATTCAACCAAAAGATCACGAAATATGTAATGCAACCATTGAACCTCACAAGTAATAGCAGCGAATGCTCTATATTCAGCTTCTGTTGAAGATCTTGATGCAGTATGTTGTTTCTTGGACTTCCAGCACAACAATGAATTGCCTAACATCACACAATAACCAGTGATAGATTTCCTAGTATCAGGGCATCGAGCCCAATCTGAATCAGCAAAACCTAGGAGTTTCAACTCACTAGAGGCAGAAAATAAGATACCAGTAGCAGGTACAGATTTGAGATACCTCAGAACCCGAGTGGCAGCCTGAAAATGTGGGAGACGAGGTTGTGCCATAAATTGACTCAAATGCTGGACATCATATGATATATCAGGCCTTGAATTAGTAAGATAAATGAGCCTTCCAATCAATCTTCTATAAGATGAAGCATCTTCCAAGAGAGCACATTCACTAACAGACAGCTTGGTGTTGGGGTCAATAGGAATTGAGGAAGGCTTAGCAGCAAGGACACCAGCATCTTGTAAAAGCTCAAGAGTGTATTTTCTTTAGTTTAAGAAAATACCCTTTGTGGATCTAGCAATCTCAAACCCCAAAAAATACCTGAGCTTACCAAGATCTTTAATCTTAAACTGCTGATTCAATAAGTCCTTGACATGTTGTATCTCAACTAGGGAATTTCCTGCTAGCACAACATCATCCACATACACTAGGAGGGCAGTGAAATGAGGATCTTCATGGTTAACATAAAGTGAATAATCTGCCTGAGACTGATGATATCCAAGAGAAATAAAAAAGGTAGAAAGTTTTGAATACCACTGCCTACTAGCTTGTTTTAGGCCATATAGGGATTTTTGCAACTTACAAACTTTAGAGGAATCATAACCAGATAGGCCAGGAGGAAGACTCATGTATACTTCTTCATTTAAGTCCCCATGAAGAAAGGCATTATTGACATCTAATTGTTCTAGATGCCAGCCTTTAATAGCTGCAAGGGAAAACAAGACTCTAACAGTAGTAAGTTTGGCAACAGGGGAGAAAGTGTCAAAATAATCAATACCTTCCATTTGAGTATAACCTTTTGCAACTAATCTGGCCTTGTACCTTTCAATGGATCCATCAACCTTGTATTTCACTTTATAAACCCAACGACATCCAATAGGTATCTTACCACTAGGCAGATCCACCACAGTCCATGTTTGATTCTCTGCAAGAGCTTTAAGCTCCACATCCATGGCCTTAACCCAACAGTCATGTTTAATGGCTTGTTTGTATGTGGTTGGTTCAGATATGGAAGAAATAGCACAACAAAATTTTTTGTAATAAGGAGAACACTTATCATATGAAAGAACAGAGGATAAGGGGTATATGACAGTAGAGTTAGAAGAATGAGAAGTAGAGGGAATGTTATTGGCATGATAACAATGATAGTCAGCTAAGTAACTAGGAGAATTTGAAACTCGAGTGGAATGTCTAAGAGGAAGGGGAGAAGGAGTATTTAAAGCATCATTGTTATGATTAACACTATTTAAATGTGTATTGGGTGGATTATTACTGTCATTATCAGAAGAATTCAAAGAATTGGGTGGCTCTATGGACAATGTGGGACCAGGACAATTAATATTTGTTGGACTGGGGTTAGAGGATGTACTTTGAGAGTACTGAGGAAAAGGGGATTGTGATTGTTGTCTACAAGTAGCAGGTGTACTTAAAGGTATATTTTGTGGGTTATCAGGTCTGAACTGTGTAGACTGTTATGAAATAGGACTAGACTGATGTGAAATAGGGCTAGACTGCTGAGGGGATAGAGGAGAGGAGCAGGTATTGTCATCAGGTAAGGTAGATATGTCAGTAGAGGTATGAGACTGATGAGATATACCATGATCATCATAACAAATAGGGCTAAGGTTGGGCTTAACAGGATTATGTGTAGAAGGATGTTGAGAGGAGGATTTCTCATTATCAAAAGGATAAACATTTTCATAGAAAACAGCATGTCTAGATACAAAAACTGTATGATGTTGAATGTCATATAGGACATAACCTTTTGTACCATCTTTGAAACCTAAGAAAACTGCCTTTCTAGCTCTTTGACAGAATTTTGTTTTGTTTGGGAGATTAGACACAACATAGCTCAAACATCCAAACACTTTCAGATGAATTAAAGAAGGACGTTGATGATATGATATTTCATGAGGACTTTTAAGATTTAACAAGGGAGTTGGAAGTCTATTGATGAGGTGTACAGCATGAGCAATACAAAAATTCCACATATTAAGAGGAATATGTGAATGAAAATAGAGGGACCTAGCAACGTTTAAAATATGCTGATGCTTCCTTTCAACCACCCCATTTTGTTGGGGTGTGTAGGCACAAGATTTCTGGTGAATAACACCTTTGGCTAAGAAAATGTCAGATAGAGGGAGGAATTCAGTTCCATTATCTGAACTGAAAAACTTTAAGGAAGTGTTAAAATGATTTTCAATATAGGCTATGAATTGAATGATACTTTGTTTGGTTTGGTCTTTAGATTTTAAAAAAATAACCCAAGTATATCTACTGTAATCATCCACAAGAGTTAGAAAATATTTGTGTCCTAAAGTTGAAATAGTTGAGAAGGGTCCCCATATATCAGCATGTAAAAGTTCAAAGGGGAAATTAGATTGGGTAACACTATGAGGAAAAGATAATTTCTTTTGTTTACTAAAATGACATGGATCACATGGAAAAGTATGATTATTGTATTTGGAAGAAATAAAAGGAAAATTTTTGGATACATGTTGCAGCCCTATAGAAGATACATACCCTAATCTCAAATGCCAAAGAAAGGAATTATCTTGTACAAATGTATTACAAACATGTTTATTTTGAGAAGAATCAAGAACATATAGTCCTCTGTGGAGCTTAGTTGTACCAATCATTTCCTTGGAATGATTATGCAGAATATTGCAAGAATTATCAGTGAAATGAACCACACAGTCATTACTTTTCACAAGTTTGGCTATTGAAATTAAATTGACATGAAAACTTGGAATATAAAGGACATTATGAAGAACTAAGGCTGAAGAGAGATGAATGCTGCCAGAAATAAAAGCAGTCACATGAGAACCATTAGGTAGACTAACATGAATAGGAACAATGTTTGTGTGTGAAGTGAAACAAGACAAATTACATGAAATATGATCAGTGGCCCCTGTATCAAGGATCCATAAGTGAGGATTCTTACCATTTTCATGTTGAGAATGTGAATTCAATTCAAAGGGTGAGGTGGTAATGGAATTGGCTTTAGGAGTGGACTTGGACTGTTGGAGTAATTCCAGGATGCTTTGATATTGCTCTTGAGTGAAGCCAACCATAGACTGAGTTGAATTTTGCTGTGATGATCCCTGACCTATTTCAACAGAAGCAGCAGACTGAGAATTTGCAATGGAACTTTTGGATTTACCTTTACCTTTATATCCAGGTGGATATCCATGCTTAATGAAGCAAGTTTCAATTGTGTGATTACTCCTCCCACAATGAGTGCACACTCTGTTTTGTCCTTTGGCCACACCATAACCACCAGTTTTGCCTTTGGATTGGTTGCTACCAGTTTTGCCCTGATTGTTGCCAGAAGAAGAATTCAAATGCATAACTGTAGAATCCTCAGAGACAGTGCTATTCGAGATGGTGCTTTGAGAGCTATTTATCTCTCTTTCTTGTTGAATAACAAGAGCAAAGGACTTATCTATATCAGGTAAAGTTTGGATCATCATAATTTGAGTCTTGGATTGAGCAAATTTCTCATTCAAACCCTTAAGAAAATGTATTACGTAATCTTGTTCTCGATATTTCTTAATCGATGCAAGAGCACCACAAGAACACTGAATAGCGCAAGAACAAGCAACAAGAGGTCGATATGTCTCTAATTCATCCCACATAACTTTCATATGAGTAAAATAGCTAGAAACATCAAGAGTACCTTGACGAAACTTATACAAATCCTCTTGTATATCAGAAATGCGAAATATGTCACCTTGTGTGAATCGAATCTTCAGATTTCTCCAAACTTCAACTGCACTTTCAATCCATAAAATCGACTTAGCAATGGACTCCGAAATAGAACGATGAATCCAAGATAAAACCATAGTGTTGCAACGGATCCAAGGAGCGTAAAGAATATCTGATACCGGCGGTTTTGGGAGGGTTCCGTCGATGAACTTTTCTTTATTCTTCGAAATCAACGCAATGTGCATTGACCTAGCCCATGTGTGATAGTTCTTTTCATCCAGAAGAGGAGTAACAAGAACTAGAGAGGGATTTTCATTCGGATGCAAGTAGTATGGATTTGAAGAATTCGTGGAAAAATCTGAGAAGCTCTGGTATGCCATCAATGGAAAAAAAGGACAAGGAATTCGATTGCAACAGAAAGGGAACTAAGGTTGAAGATTGAGAAAGAAAACGAATTGCAAATAAGAAAAATTTGCAGAAATCAATCAAAACGAATCAAGAACGCAATCGAAAAATGAATGAAAGCTGAAAACAAATGGCTACCAGAGCTTTAGAAGCTCTGATACCATGTTAATGGTGCCATAATCACCATTGAAGCTCATGAAGAAGAAACAATTTCACAACTGATAGAGAAGAAGTTGTAACAGAAATCAGTTAGAGTATTGTAACTGTAAATTCTTCATTAGATTAGAAAAATAGATTACAAGAGTATTTATACAATGTCTATATCTTATCTCTAATGTGTGATAGCTAATCTAACTAACAAGCTGATGTGGCACTATGCTATTGGTTAACACTACTATACTATATACAATAGAAAGTAAGATATTAACAACTATGGCCACTTGAAATACAAAAACATGATTCAACTTAATTCAAAACTTTCGTACTTTGATTGAAATGAGTTCCACCATTTGTAGGTTAAAATTTAGAATTGAATCTATGTTAGCATGTTAAAGCAGAGTGGCTAAACTTTGAGTAAACTTGACACTGAAAACTGTTATTGCCAGGGGACCTACCTCCACGACTTCTGCCAAATCTTCCACCACGATTAGACTTGCCACCATGAAAGGAGTTTTAACATGCTTCCACGTGAGGATAACTAGCCTGAGATGAGGAAGAATCAGTACTAGGAGCCTGAGAGTCCTCAATAGGAGCAGATGGAAATGTCACATTTGTGAGATTAAGTGCAACAAGATTTGGAATAGGCCATTTCAAAAACTTAGCAAGCCTGAGTTCACGTGCAAGGAGAAGAATCTCAACTTCTTCAATGTTCATAAGTCCAAACTTACTTTCAACCACTGATACAACAGGCGCATACTCAGCACTGAGTCCCTCGAGAATCACATCAATGTGATAAGAGGATGGAATAAGATCTCAAATGGAAGCTAACGCATTTACAATCGTACGAATCTTGAGTAGATAATTCCAAACAAAAAGAGAATCAAGCATGATAGCGCGAAGTTTAACACGGATAAGACGAGCACAAGTTCATGTTTTCTTCTAAAAGTATGAAAACAGGCGATCCCATAGCTGATGAGCATGGTAGCAACCAAGAACACACGGGAGGATTTCGTTGGATAGTGTGGATTAAAGCCACGAGAGCAACATCTGGTCTTTCTGAATCCAAGTGGAGTACACCAGATTTACTGTACCAGTGCGACAAGCTTCATCATCTAGAAATTTAGTCGGAACACAAGTATATACCACGAGAGATCATGCATATTGATGTATGGTTCCACTTTCTGACGCCATAGATGAAAGTTCTTTTCATCTAGATTTTGCGCTATCTTGAGAGAGAAGTGGAGACGGTGCGTTTCATCAAACTGAGACAAAATCATCGGCACCGGAGAAGTGATAACGTGCATGAAGGAAGTTTTCGGTGGAGACGTTACCAATGGAGAAGTTTCCGCCATGGATCGGCCTAGCTATCTGATACCATATTAGAAAGCTATGAGGTAATTCAGTTTTAACATAACTGTTTGCTGTTTCTCAAAAGTTAGTTACAATAGTTTGTTACAAACTGACTTTTATAGGATGAACTAGGTGACCTGCAGTAGCATGTGATAGCCATACAAAACGGACACTTATCAGTTTTGAGATAAACTCTTAACTTAACCTTAGATTACATTCAATACTACCAAATTGAGGCAACTGGTAGGCTCATTAATGTACTTAATTATGCTAAAATAGGCCAAATATAAGCTACTTAGTTGGACTGGTTAACATGTTCATGAGCAACCCTCTCAAACAACACTTCATTGTTGCAAAGAGGATAATGAGGTACATAAATGACACATTATACTATTATCTCTATTTCTAATAGGAAAAAACACAAAAAAATTGAATTAATTGGCTTCTCTGATGTTGATTGGTGTGGTGACAAGATTGACAAAAGAATTACACCTAGCTACCTTTTCAAATTCCTAGGAGCACTTGTATGATGGTGCTCAAAGAAGAAATTAGTAATTGCCTTATCTAGTTGTGAGGCTGAGTATGTTGCAGGTGCTACTGTAGTATGTCAAGTAAATTCGCTCCAATCCTTATTGAATGACTTGATGATGTTAAAATAAGATTTTTTCATGACATATTTTCTTTAGATTTTGATGATAACAAAGTATTGAAACAACAATGGTCAGAATCTGTTATACATTAAGCACACTTTGAGAGTCGCTGAATTGCTAGCTTCTGGTGGCAGAATCTGAAGAACACTTGCTAAGTGATGTCTGGCGTAGACTCTGAAGCTTAAGGTCTCAGCATCAGAAGAAACAACATAATTGTCTCCAAACTTAGTAAATGTAAATTTTCCCTGGGTACCATTCAGAGTTGGTGATAAAGTTGTAGTTGTCTGTACTGCAGAAAGCAAGCTGTATTGTCAAATCAGTTTGTCAGCTAGAGTCTATAGATTGCAAGGCTCATGAAAAGCTGAGATGCTTTACGGATATCTACTCTCAACGGCTCTATTAGTACATAATCTCTTGAAGTCTCAAAGGCTAAACATGTTACACATTGGATCAAGATCTTCTGGTGTATCTATCTTCAACGACTCTTGTACTATGACGTAACAGCAAAGACTCTTGATCAAGTTACCTCTTCAACGACTAGTTTCTGAAAAGGCTATAAATATGGCTAAAGGTTCAAAATGAATCTTTAACAAGGATCAACCAGAAGAAGGAGTAACAAGATCAATAATTATCAACTCAATGTTTATGCAGATTTTTCTGATGTATGTTGTAATTGTAAAAGCCTTAAGATTTCTTACACATTATATATCTTAGAAATCTTAAGAGCTTTAGGTATTTGTTATGGTGATTTCTCGTACCTATGATACTTGTGTAATGTACACCTTGTTCTCTATTCTGCAGAGCTTGTTCAGCAGTTTGGATAAAAGTATTGTATCGTTGAGATACAAGCAAGGAAGTCTCGAGCCAAGATGCTTGAGCCACATAAGTCTCTTGCTATGTGCTTGAGCTGCGAAAGTCTTAATCAAGTGGATTGATTGAGCAGAAGTCTTGTGTCATTGGGATACAAGCAAGGAAGTCTCGAGCCAAGATGTTTGAGCCACGTAAGTCTCTTGATATGTGCTTGAGCAGTGAAAGTCTTAATCAAGTAGATTGATTGAGCAGGAAAGTCTTGAGCCAGTGTGGCTTGAGCAAGATAGTTCGGTGCATGAAAGCGTAGTAGTAAGTCTTGGCCAGTGGGTGTTAGACGGTGTGGCTAGTGATCGAGAGGGGGGGGGGGGGGGTGAATAGATCACCGCTTGTAAAATACGGTTTTAAAAACCTTAACAGAGTTTTTGAAATATAGCGGAAAGTTTTGGTCCCGAATCGACTTCCGTCTATTCTGAACCGCTACCAAAAAGACCAGACACGCAAGTATGATGCTGGATTTGAATTGATTGATAGAAAACGTTAACACAGAATTTTCTCGCACTAAATGCACTTATCACAAATTCTGATTCCAATGAGTAAATCACAACAAACCGTTTTGTCAAACACTTGGCGTGTATGTGTTCTATGATAAACAATAGTGATGTTTCAATAAAAGGTTTTCTTGCCACTATTGTATCACGACACGTAAAACGTACTGCGCCAATTTGTATCACAAAACAGTTAACGAAAACGTAAAGGGAGATAGAGATAGAATACGATACACAGAGATTTATTAAGGAAGTTCCCCACTGTCGTCCTCGCGTGTGGGTACGTCTCCCTCTCAATTTCAAAAGAAATTGAGACCTTTTCTTATCAATAGTTGCTGAATTCGTTCTTACAAAGGTTACAATACCAAGACAGAATTCTAAATCCCTAGAACTTCTTCTTCTCGTATAGAACCTCGACTTGATCAGAGCTGGATCAAGAATTCCCCGCAAGACTTGCAAACGATTCACCGGTTCCACGACCTGTTTGCGAAACAACCCCGTTTCCAAACCCTACGCTGCGGCTGAATCCGTCTGCAATCGTGACTAACAAACCCGCAAGAACAGTCCCGTTCTTGAAGGACAAACCAGTAGGTTTTTCCTCGAAACCCCCTTCACTCTTCAACCCAGCTAGATCCTTGATCGTTCCACTGACTCCACAGCTAGATCGTTGATCGTACCACTGAACGTTATCTCGTTGATCCTTCAATCCGAAGAACAAGAATGATTGTGTGTAATTGTTCTTGAATTGAAGAGATTGAGAAGATGATGAAGACGAAGTATCTTTCAGGTTTCTGAATGCTCAATCAATTGCTGCTACAAAGACCTCTATGACTTGTGTATTGCAATTTTCACTTGTGAATTCATATTTAGCCAATACCTGCCACTTTGTATTTATACTAAACAAGACAGAACTGTTAGAATTAAAATTATGCAGAAAAACAGACTTTGGGATCGATCCCAACATCGTATGGATCGATTCCTGACAATTTTTAACTGTTAGGGATTGATCCCAAAATCTATGAATCGATCCCTACTGAAGGTGAACTGAAAAACAGAATTTCCATTAAATCAGGGATCGATGCCAGACACTTATGGATCGATGCCAGACAGTTTTTAACTGTTAGGGATTGATCCCAAAATCCATGAATCGATCCCTACTGAAGGTGAACTGAAAAACAGAATTTCCATTAAATCAGGGATCGATACCAGACACGTATGGATCGATGCCAAAGGTTATGTATTGATTCAAACCTTATAAAAAGTGTTTCTAACAATCATTTTAAGATGAAAATCACACATATTCACATGTAGAATGAAGCACAACAAATCATACGCGCAATTTGCAATCATACAAAAACAAAACCAAAGTAAAGGATTGTCTCACAAACTCCCCCTTTTTGATGATGGCAAATTGATGTGTGATACTCCCCCTGAGTTTGTGCATACCATTCTGTCATGTCAACATCTTCTATACTTCTCCCCCTTTGTCAACATCAAAAAGAGGAAAGAAACAACAAAGAGAAGAACAAAGTAGCAAACCGCAGCATAAATTGATAACAAAGCTAACAATCACAAAGAAAGAAAGCTTAGAAGAATAAAATCACTCACAAAGAATGACCAATAAAGGGCAAGGAAACCATAAACAAGCAAACGGAAATAAGCAATGAAATACTAGGAAAGTATTGAAAATTACATAAGCCAAACAAATATAGTCAGAATATTCGAAAAATGAAACAACAATTCAAGCAACATGAAATGAAATGCATATGAAATGAAATGCTAATGGGGAAAGTGGCCTCCACAAGACTCCTCGTCATCTTGATTTGGATCTCTGAAGCTAGGTGGAGGCGGAGGAGGAGGCATTTCATCAGGATTGTGTCCCATGAAAGAGTACTGTCTGAATCGGTCCTGAACTTCAGTGCTTCGAAACCTGTCCATAATACCCGGATCTGCACGACAATCGTCCATAAAACCTGTCATTTCATTATAAAAGACTTGATGCCACTTAATCAAGTCAGTGTGCCAAGAGTGCTGATTCTGATACATCCTTGTGTGGTCATCATGCCACTCCCGATGTTCGTTATGCCACTCAGCTTGTTGAACATGCCAAGCTCTTGCTTCCTCATGATTTTGTCTATTTTCTAGCTGCATTTGCTGGAGCATGGTTGTGACATTTACAGAAGTGGAGGTAGCAGCAGAGAAGTGAGGAGGAGGTGGTGGAGCAGGTTCATAGTGGGATGGAGACCACCTTTGTGGCACCCACTCACCCCAACCGGTATTGGCAGCAGCTTCAGGCACTTCTGGTTCATCTACATCCTGCATTTCTTCATCATCTTGATCTTCAACAATGGAAAATCTGTCAGCCGGCTCATCAAAGTTGTAAATCCTTGTCCTTGTTTTGCTTATATAGATATAGAAGCATTCACGCTCCTTATCCCACCGGTATCCCATGTGCGACAAGGTGGAAGAATCAAACTCTTGGGCAGGTGTGGGAGATACAAGAGGAACCAAAGGCACAGTGATGTTCCAGAATTTTATAATCCTCATAATCTGAGAGGCATATCCGAGAGCAACATTTTTGGAACTGTTTCGTACGGAGAATAGACGCTTGACAAAGTAATTGGGCCAATTCAACTTAACCTTCTTTAGCAGAATGTACATGAGATGAGTGCTTGGTCTGTCCAGCCGGGAATGACCACCAGTTGCTGGACGCAAGACATGTGATACAATCCAATGAAGTATCCTTGGTACTCGTTTGATCATACCCGTTGTCAGACGTTCATCCTCAGTTATTGGTCGTTCTACTTTAGAGATAGATTGAGTAAATTCCAGCAAATTAAACTCAGTATCAAACTTAGAATCATTCCATATCTCGAAATCAAGCGGCGGAAGTGGGATTTCAAATACTTTGAGCCAGTCAGCAGCCTCGAATGTGTATGTGCTAACACCAATGGAACACTTAAAACTATATCCTTTACTAGTTTGCAATCCAACATAAAATGCACGTATAAAGTCCTCATGGTACTCATTTCTTATAGTTAAAAAGGAACCCAATTGTTGTGCATTCAACAGTTCTACCACATCACCTAAGTGCAAAGGGATGGCATCATGCTTATCAAAAACATGAGGTTTCATGACTAACCTTGTCTGGAAGTCTTTCTCAAACTCATCAACAAAGGCAGGATGAAGGAGATCCAAAGCCTTTGGAGGAATTTCTGGTGGTTGAGTAGAGGTTCCAACCTGTTGTTTTCCTTTTTCTCTTCGAGTTGCTCTGACCGGATTCATTCTTGGAGGCATTGTTGTGGATTGGAAGGAGATTGAAATGAATTTGGGGTTTTGGAGAAGAGAGGGTTAGAGAGAAATTAGGGTTAGCCGTGTGGAGGAAGAGAGGTTATGAGAGGTATGGGGATGCTAGGATGAATGCTAGCAAAAAAAAAAATGATGATGTGTCGAACCATGAGAAGTTAAAAAGGACGGTTAATGAACAAGAACAGTAGGGATCGATGCATGGGTTTTGGAATCGATCCAAACCACGATGAATTTGATTTTTAAAAGCTGTAGGGATCGATACCAAAAGCGTATGGATCGATCCATACTGAAGCGAAATTAAAAAAATTGAGTTAAAGTGATAGAGATCGATCCCTAGGTCGTGGTATCGATACATGCGAATGCAAAACAGACTTTTATGACTTTTTTTATGCAGAATGCAATGCCTATGAATCATGTTATGAAAATGATGCTTAAGAATAGTTCTCAATCCAGATATTAATATTCAAACAATAAATGCAAAAGAATTTACATAAACGAACATAGAGAATTTGTTCTAACATACACAAACACATAGATCCAAAGAGTAGTAAAGAGGATTGATATTACCTTTGTTGATGTACCTTTGTGAAGTATAAGCTCATAACTTCTAAAACACAACTTATCAACCAAGGTGAGGCAAAAATAGAATCTAACAAGCTTAAGATAGTAATGAAGAAAGATCAAGAATCCCTAATTCACGACGAATGTTAAAGAAAGGTTCCGTTGCTAGTGGTTTAGTGAAAATATCAGCGAGTTGATTCTTAGTATCAACATGCTCAAACACAACGTCCTCTTTCTCAACATGGTCGCGAAGAAAGTGATGCCTAATCTCTATGTGTTTAGTGCGTGAGTGTAAAACAGGATTCTTAGTAAGATTTATAGCACTGGTGTTGTCACACTTTATTGGAATGCGTTTGAGTTGAATATCGAAATCTTGTAGTTGTTGCTTCAGCCACAAGATCTGAGCGCAACAGCTACCGGCTGCAACGTACTCAGCCTCAGCAGTTGACAATGCGACAGACACCTGTTTCTTGCTATGCCAACTGACCAGAGAGTTTGAAAATAAGTGACATGTACCACTAGTACTTTTCCTATCTGATTTGCAGCCAGCAAAATCAGAATCGGAGTAACCTACTAAGCTACAATCGCTTCCTTTTGAATACCAGAGCCCATACTTAGATGTTCCATGAAGATATCTAAATATGCGCTTGACAGCTTTCAAGTGTGACTCTTTAGGATTCGATTGATATCGTGCACACATGCAGACACTAAACATGATGTCAGGTCTAGACGCAGTAAGATACAAGAGAGACCCAATCATACCTCTATACTGTTTGACATCTACACTCTTACCGTGTTCATCTTTATCTAGATATCCGTTGGTAGGCATAGGTGTGTCTATTGATTTTGAGTCGTTCATTCCAAAGCGCTTGAGCAGCTCTCTGCAGTATTTTGTTTGACTCACAGCTGTTCCCTCATCAAGCTGCTTTATTTGGAGACCGAGGAAGAAATTAAGCTCCCCCATAAGACTCATTTCAAATTCACCCTGCATAACTTTTGAAAACTCTTCGACCAAGTGTATGTTAGTTGAACCAAAAATTATATCGTCTACATAAACTTGAACTAAAAGAATGTGTTTTCCTTTGTGCTTAATGAAGAGGGTGGTATCCACTTTACCTCTTGAATATCCATGATCAAGTAGAAATTTGCTAAGTCTTTCATACCAAACCCGGGGGGCTTGCTTAAGACCGTACAAAGCTCGTTTTAATTTGTAAACATAATCTGGATATTCAGCATTCTCAAAACCAGGAGGTTGTGAGACGTATACCTCTTCATTTAGGACACCATTTAGAAACGCACTCTTTACGTCCATTTGGTAAAGCTTAAAATCTCTAGAACACGCATAAGCGAGCAAGAGACGTATAGCCTCAAGGCGAGCAACTGGAGCATAAGTTTCCTCATAGTCTATGCCCTCCTCTTGGTTATAGCCTTGTGCTACTAAACGTGCCTTGTTCCGAGTTATCACTCCACTTTCATCAAGCTTATTCCTAAAAACCCACTTAGTACCTATGATATGATGTTCTCGCGGACGCGGGACAAGTTCCCAAACGTTATTTCTTTTAAATTGATTAAGCTCTTCTTGCATGGCCATTAGCCAAAATTCATCAATCAAGGCTTCTTTGGCATTTTTAGGTTCCACTTGTGAAACAAAGGCGAAGTGAGAACAAAAATTACTTATCTTAGAACGAGTCATGACTCCCTTTGAAATGTCTCCCAAGATGTTGTCAATGGGATGGTCTTTTGAAGATTTCCAAGCTGGTGGAAGGTCATTCACATCAGCTGTCCTTTCTTCCTTATCTTTTTCATGACTAGTATCTTCCTCCTTCTCAATGGGAGCTGTCTTGGATTGATCAGTTTCCGCAACAGCTTCCTTGAGTATGTCTTCTGTAGATACACCTGCGTCATCAAAAGAAATACCTTTGCCGACATTTTTCGGATAAGACTCATCAAAGGAAACATGGACAGATTCTTCAACAGTAAGTAAACGCTTATTATACACTCTATATGCTTTACTTGATTGTGAATAACCAAGAAAAATACCTTCATCCGCTTTTGCATCAAACTTCCCAAGTTTTTCCTTACCATTATTCAAAACAAAACACTTACAACCGAATACGTGAAGATGTGATAAGTTTGGCTTTCTTCCTTTTAAAAGCTCATAAGGGGTTTTATTTAACATAGGGCGAATTAGAATCCTGTTTAGAACATAACAGGCTGTGCTAACAGCATCAGCCCAAAAATATTTTGGCAATCCACCCTCATTTAGCATTGTTCTTGCCAGCTCTTCTAAAACGCGATTTTTGCGCTCCACAACGCCATTCTGTTGTGGAGTTCGAGGAGCTGAAAAGTTATGCTCAATACCATACTTATCACAGTACTTATCAAAGAGATAGTTTTGAAATTCTCCTCCATGATCGCTTCGAATTGTAACTATTTTAGAATTCATTTTATTTTGGGACAGTTTTGCAAAATTCTTAAAAGCAGAAAAAGTTTCATCTTTGCTATGAAGGAATATAGTCCAAGTAAATCTAGAGTAGTCATCAACAATTACAAAACCATAATAGTTTCCACCTAAGCTCTTTGTCCTAGACGGACCAAAGAGATCCATATGGAGAAGCTCAAGAGGTCGTGAAGTTGAAATTACATTTTTGGATTTAAAAGAGACCCTTGTTTGCTTTCCCATTTGGCATGCATCACATAGGTGGTCTTTTGAAAACTTTATTTTTGGAAGACCGACTACTAGATCCTTAGATACAACCTTGTTAAGCAAATCGAAATTAACATGCGCTAAACGTCTATGCCAAAGCCAAGAATCATCATTCAAGGTAACTAGACATTTAGTGCTTGTTAAAGATACATCACAAAGATCAAGCATATAGATATTGTTTACTCTAACACCCTTAAACACAACATTATTTTCATCATGTTCAATTATGCAACAAGTTTTTGTAAAAGAAACTTTGTAACCCTTGTCACACAATTAACTTATGCTTAACAAATTGTGTTTAAGTCCCTCTACAAGATTGACATCAGAAATGGTAGTGGTAGAGGGGTTACCTATACTACCTTTGCCAAGTATAACTCCTTTGTTATTGTCTCCATAAGTAACATATCCCTTTTTCTTTGCTTTGAAGTCTATAAAAAGTGATATGTCACCGGTCATGTGCCTTGAGCAGCCGCTATCTAGGAACCATCTCCTATCTTCGGATGCAAGGCACTCTTCCTACAATATCAAAAGAGAGTGGTTGGTACCCAATTTTCATTGGGTCCAAAGGGGTAAGTGGTAACATGGTTGCCTTTTGGTTTCCATTGATAGATGCCTTTAGGAACAAGAAACCTCCTAAACTTGCATTTCTCAATGGTGTGGCCAGCACGACAACAATAATGACATAAACCATGATGATGCAATTGTTTAGTTTTGTTCATTGAATCCTTTGGAGTAAAAGAGTATTTTGCATATGGAGGATTCAATGACTTCTTAAACAATCTAGTATCAACGGCGTAAGTCACCTTGGGTTGTAAAGCTTTTTCCAATTTGACTTTAAGAGTATTAACCTCTCGTTGCCAAATATGACAAGCTTCACAATACCTAACTTTACTACATCCGTTAACATCAATATCTTTTGAATTTTCTGCAATACTAGCCTTCAAGCTTTCTAAATCTTTTTCAGCTTTGTATACTTTACCTTCCAAGAATGAAAAAATTTGTTTATCGGAAGATAATCTTTTGAAAGCATCTACAGCTTCGTTATGCAGTTTTTCAAAAGCGATTTTCAGTTCAGAAAAAGACATAGAGGAGACATTATTATAGTAGGCTTGTTTTACCTTCTTTTCTTCTTGTTTCTTCTTGTAGTAGGCATGGTCTTTGATGTGAGCCATAAGACATAGGTTTGCGGTTTCATCACTATCACTTGAACTTTGTGAGCTTGATGAATCGCTATCGCTTTCCCATGCTATATAAGCTCTCCTTTGTTTGCTGTACCGTTTAGGTGAATCCTTCCCTTTATCCTTTTTCTTCATAGGACATTCTGTTTTGTAATGTCCAGATTTGCCACAATTGAAACAAGATCCTCTACCTTTATGCTTCTTGTTCTCTTCCTGTTTTGACTCACTAGATTGTCTTCTAAACTTCATGAGGTTTTTGTCGGAATGCTTGTATCCATTCCTTCGAATGAATCTATTGTATCTCCTTACAAAAAGTCCCATTTCTTCATCATCCGAATCTTTGTCACTACTTGAATCATTGTCACTTTGCTCTTTTCTTGAGGACTTAGTGCTAGAGGCCACAAGAGCAATTGGCTTCTTCTCACCCTCTTTGTCTTTCTTCTTCTCTTTCTCCTTCTTACTTTTGTTCTCATACTTTTCAAGACTTTCTAGAGCTTGCTGATGTTCTTCCAGCTTTCCAAAAAGTGTTGTAATCGTAAGAGTCGTCAAGTCGTTGGCTTCCTTGATAGCTGTCACTTTAGGTTGCCATTCCCTGCTAAGACATCTCAGAATTTTGTTAGTAGCTACCTCATTGGAAACAGGTTTTCCAAGTGCATTTAATCGATTTGTAAGATGAGTAAACCTCTTTTGCATGTCGGAGATAGATTCTCCATTTTTCATGCGAAAGAGCTCAAACTCTTGATTAAGTGTGTTAATGCGGGACTGTTTCACTTCAGTAGTACCCTCATGGGCGATTTCTAAAGCGTCCCACATCTCCTTAGCAGTCGTGCAATGGGATACTCGATAATACTCATCAACACCAAGTGCTGAAATTAGTATATTTCGAGCTTTCCAATCACTCGACCACTTTTTCTCATCTTTCTCAGTCCAATCAGCTTCTGGTTTAGGTACTATGGCGCCAGCCTCATTGGTCATGGTTATTTGAAAATGACCATTCTCAATGGCTGTCCATACTAGCCTATCCACAGAATTTATATGAACTCGCATGCAGTCTTTCCAGTAGCCATAGTTTTCTCCGTTAAAGACGGGAGCTCTATTGTACGCCCCCTTTGGTTCAGAATCCATATCGTTACAGGCAGCCACAGAGCACCAGCGAACCGGCGCTCTGATACCACTTGTTAGACGGTGTGGCTAGTGATCGAGAGGGGGGGGTGAATAGATCACCGCTTGTAAAATACGGTTTTAAAAACCTTAACAGAGTTTTTGAAATATAGCGGAAAGTTTTGGTCCCGAATCGACTTCCGTCTATTCTGAACCGCTACCAAAAAGACCAGACACGCAAGTATGATGCTGGATTTGAATTGATTGATAGAAAACGTTAACACAGAATTTTCTCGCACTAAATGCACTTATCACAAATTCTGATTCCAATGAGTAAATCACAACAAACCGTTTTGTCAAACACTTGGCGTGTATGTGTTCTATGATAAACAATAGTGATGTTTCAATAAAAGGTTTTCTTGCCACTATTGTATCACGACACGTAAAACGTACTGCACCAATTTGTATCACAAAACAGTTAACGAAAACGTAAAGGGAGATAGAGATAGAATACGATACACAGAGATTTGTTAAGGAAGTTCCCCACTGTCGTCCTCGCGTGTGGGTACGTCTCCCTCTCAATTTCAAAAGAAATTGAGACCTTTTCTTATCAATAGTTGCTGAATTCTTTCTTACAAAGGTTACAATACGAAGACAGAATTCTAAATCCCTAGAACTTCTTCTTCTCGTATAGAACCTCGACTTGATCAGAGCTGGATCAAGAATTCCCCGCAAGACTTGCAAACGATTCACCGGTTCCACGACCTGTTTGCGAAACAACCCCGTTTCCAAACCCTACGCTGCGGCTGAATCCGTTCTGCAATCGTGACTAACAAACCCGCAAGAACAGTCCCGTTCTTGAAGGACAAACCAGTAGGTTTTTCCTCGAAACCCCCTTCACTCTTCAACCCAGCTAGATCCTTGATCGTTCCACTGACTCCACAGCTAGATCGTTGATCGTACCACTGAACGTTATCTCGTTGATCCTTCAATCCGAAGAACAAGAATGATTGTGTGTAATTGTTCTTGAATTGAAGAGATTGAGAAGATGATGAAGACGAAGTATCTTTCAGGTTTCTGAATGCTCAATCAATTGCTGCTACAAAGACCTCTATGACTTGTGTATTGCAATTTTCACTTGTGAATTCATATTTAGCCAATACCTGCCACTTTGTATTTATACTAAACAAGACAGAACTGTTAGAATTAAAATTATGCAGAAAAACAGACTTTGGGATCGATCCCAACATCGTATGGATCGATTCCTGACAATTTTTAACTGTTAGGGATTGATCCCAAAATCTATGAATCGATCCCTACTGAAGGTGAACTGAAAAACAGAATTTCCATTAAATCAGGGATCGATGCCAGACACGTATGGATCGATGCCAGACAGTTTTTAACTGTTAGGGATTGATCCCAAAATCCATGAATCGATCCCTACTGAAGGTGAACTGAAAAACAGAATTTCCATTAAATCAGGGATCGATACCAGACACGTATGGATCGATGCCAAAGGTTATGTATTGATTCAAACCTTATAAAAAGTGTTTCTAACAATCATTTTAAGATGAAAATCACACATATTCACATGTAGAATGAAGCACAACAAATCATACGCGCAATTTGCAATCATACAAAAACAAAACCAAAGTAAAGGATTGTCTCACAGTGGGGTGTAAGCAGAGAAAGACTCGTTTCATGTGACCTGGAGCTGAAGTCTTGGGCCTAAGGGGCTTGAGCAGGAATGCTCAGTACATGAAAGCTTAGCAGTAAGTCTTGGCCTGGGGTGGTGCAAGTGGAGGCTCGTTTCATGGGACTTGGAGCAGAACTCTTGGGTCTGAGGGCCTGAGCAAGGAAGTCTTAGGTTCGTGGAACCTGAGCAGAAATCTCGAGTGAGGAGCTTGAGCAGAAGTCTTGGACCTTGGGTCTGAGTAGGTGTAAAAGTCTTATGTAGAATGCATAAGCAATTGTAATCATGCTTTGATTATAGTGAAAATCTCTTGTGAGGCAAGGGGACTGAACTACTCTCAATTAGGGGAGGAACCAGTATAAATCTATGTGTCTTCTGCTATTATTTATTTGCTTTTGTTAACATTCCGCTGCTAAGAATTAACCAGAATCTGAACACCAGTCTAGATTCTGAACTCTGATCAGATGCAAATTAAGAAAACGAAAAACACAATTCAACCCACTTCTTGTGTACTTTTCTAACCTTTAAATGATAAAGTTAAAAAATCCAATCAAGCTGCTAAAAGAAAACAAATCAGCTATCAATTTAGCCAAAAAATTCTATTGCATATGGGAAGAACAAACATATAAAGACCAAATTTCACTTTCTAAGGGACTAAGTCTCAAAGGGAAAATTTGAAGTGATGTAGTGTCTAACAGAAGAACATGTAGCTTATGTGATAATCAAAACAATTATAAAAGATTAAAATTTACAAAATTCTGAAGGGAATTTAGAGTCATAGCATTTGATAGCTTAAATTAAGAAGAGATGTTAAGGCTAATTCAAAATATGTTAATAGAAGTTAGTTATGCTTATAGTAGTTAGTTAGAAGTAGTTTCTTTGCTTTTTAGTTTGTTAAAAGGCAGCTATTTGCTAAACAAATAACAACTATTTTGTATATAAATAGCTCTTACGGAGTTCAATGCAATATATCATCTTGGCTTAAATAGTGTTTTAGTCCCTGTAAGTTGGCGAGATTTTGGTTTTAGTCTCGGTATCTTTTTTTTTCGGTCCAAGTCCCCACATGTTCATTTCCTTTTGGTTATAGTCCCTGCCATCAATGGAACGTTTAAAAAAAGCTGAGTTGGTAGACGATGCTGAGGTGGAATATTGTTTTATCATTTCTTGTTTAATTTTCTTTACACACGTGGATTTAAATGTTTACCCCCATAACATTTCATCAAATGTAGTTTCCCTCATTTCCTTTAAGTCCTTGTAAACTAGGGTTTGTCTTTCCATTTCCATCTTTCTCTTTTCCACCTCAGTCATAGTGGGAAGGTTAAGGGTGCTTGTACGAATACGAGTGAGCTTCCAAATCGAATCATCCAGGTATGTTTTTCACTGTGAATTTGCATTACGGGGGAAAGTTTGTTAGGCATGGTGTAGTGTACTACCTAGGTGAGGATAAAGTGGAAGTAGACATTGACCCTGATAGGTGGAGCTTCTTTGAAGCAACCGGTATTGTTAAAGATATTTGCAAACTTGAAATCAATGATTATTGGCTATGGTGGTATAACATTGTATCGGGTAAGCATGCAAGGGTAGTTAGTGATGTTGATGTTGCTAAGATTTATGAACACTCTGTTGAAAATAGTTGTAGTGTAGACCTTTTTATTGAGCATAGAGTTATGGAAGATGGTGTTAATGATGTGGAAACTGACAATGTTATCGAAGATGATGTTCTTGAGAATGATGTAGAAGCTGACAATGTAGAAGCTGACAATGTAGAAGCTGACAATGTAGAAGCTGACACAGTTGGTGAGGATAATGTAAGTAATGTTGAAGTTGAGACAGTTATGGATGATGGTGTTCCTCATGTTGAAGGTGACACAGTTGGTGCTGATAATGTAAGTAATGTTGAAAGTGATAGTTTTGATAGTGATGACAGTGATTACAATGGTTTATCATTTGAGGACAGTGACGATGAAAGAGCCCTTGGTTTGGATGATGGATTTGATGTTGTAGAAAAAACCCCTGCAAGGGTTAAGCAGATAGCAAAGAAACATAGGAAAACTCCATCAAAGATAAGAAATGTTGAAGCAGCTGAGGGTTCATCTAGTGGGAATATAGTTGGTAATGAAGGGCTTGAAACTAATTATTTAAGTGATGATCTAGGGAGTAGTGATCCATATGCATCAGATGAAGAGAAAGGACCAGCATATCCTAGATTTAAGATGAAGGAATTAGACAAGGATTAAAAGTTCAAAGTTAGGTTGGAGTTTGTTTCTCTGCATGAGTTTAAGGAGGCAATAACTGAATGGTCAGTCTTGAATGGAAGAGAGATAAAGTATCTGAAAAATGACAAAGTTAGAGTGAGAGTGGTGTGCAAGGGCAAATGTGGTTTTTTGGCTTTGGTTAGTAAAGTGGGAAATAAACACACGTATCGATTGAAGAAATGGTTTGGTACCCACACGTGTGGTAGGGTTTTAAATAACACTACTGCTAACTCCAAGTGGATTGCTAAGACTATAGCGGCTAGGATGGCTTCATCTGATGGAATCAAACTTCGTGATATTGTGACTGATATTAGGACAAGTTATTCTGTAGGTATTAGTATGAACAGGGCATGGAAGGCTAAGCAAATAGCAAAGGCTTTGGTTGAAGGTGATGCCACAAAGCAATATACACTTTTGTGGAGGTATTCTGCTGAATTAAGGAGGGTCAATGCAGGCAACACTTGTAAAATTAATGTCACAAGAATTGCACCCACAATTCAACCCAGATTTGGTTGTTTTTACTTCTGCTTTGATGGAATCAAAAAGGGATTCACCACCGCATGTAGACCATTCATTGGTGTTGATGGTTGTCATCTAAAGACAAAATATGGAGGAAGTTTGCTTATGGCTATTGGAAGGGATCCTAACGACCAATACTATCCATTGGCCTTTGGTGTATGTGAGACTGAGACAAATGAGTCATGGAGGTGGTTCTTGACATTACTTTTGGAAGACATTGGACAAGAAAAAAGATAGGTATTCATCTCAGACCAACAAAAGGTACATTTCATCAGACAACACAGCCTGTGAATCCAAGTCATGCTGAAGATGAGGCATCAAGTGAACAACAACAACAACAAAATGACCAACCAACTGAACAACAACAGAATCCAAGTAATGCTGATATTGAGGCTTCAACTGAACAACAGCAGGGAACACAATGTTATGTGGATCCAGAATTTGAAATGCTTGCAGCAGATCTCTGTGCAGCTTTTGAAGCAACACAAGCCCAACCCAATATCAATGACATCACTACCAAAATTCCAGCTAATCCCCAAGTTGCTAATGTGGAAGTTGCTAATGAACAACCTGTACAGGCTTCACAAGGAGTTGGTGACTCTCAGCCAAATTACATTTTGTCTGCACCTATCAAAGAAGGTGGTGACTCACAGCCAACTGTTGAAGTTGGTAATGACCAACCTGTTCATGCAGCTCCACCAAAGCAACATGATCCTAAACCAGTTGAGTGTAATACTGAGTTAATGTCTATGATGTTTGGTCTGCTGATCTTTCTCTAATTCTGTATGTTTTTTATGTGACTTTGTAGGCCAAACAACCCAGACAAAAGGTGGCAAGGAAGTTGGAATTGAGGAGAAGTGAAAGAACAAGGGTACTAAGATGCAAAAAGCTTAAGGGAGAAGGAAGTAGCCAAGACCAACCATGGACTATGTAGACAATGGTCTGTTTTGAATTATGTTGTACTTTTGATTCCATCTAGAAGTTTTTTGTTAACTATTATGACTACAACACTGCTTTGGCTTTAGCCTTGTAGTTAAAGCATTTATGTATTTCGTTCCCAACAATGTATTATGACTTAAGTATTTATTTTGTTATGACTTTAAGTATGAAAATTATCAAGATATGGTTTAAGTACAACTACAAGCACAATGATCAACTTAATTGAATTCATATACTGAACAATATAATTGCATACATATACTGAACAAAACTAAAACATGTTTTTCATTCATCATATGGTACAGGGACCAATTCCAAAATACAATAATGTTACAAGGACTTAAAGACAAAAAAACTGAACAACAACACAAACAATTAAATTCACCATTTCAGATAACCAAAGAACATACCCCATGAAACAACCAACAATAGCTTCAACAGATTCACTTTTCTCTTCTCTTCTCCAGCTTAATCTTCATCTTTGTTTTTTTTACCATTTTCAATCTCCTTGACCATGAACCCCAAATCCTTCAACACTTCAGAGCAGTTGCAACCACCTAAACATCTAACATCACTTGCTGGATTTCTTTCAAGCTCATCGTCCCAAATAAACAACTTGCAACCAGACATTAATCCTGAATTTTGACACTTCCAAAATCGTCTTTTAGGGTTTTCAAATGAATTTGACATAAACATTTTCATGCTTCTATTGCAACCACAAACCGGTGCTTGACCATGATGAGAGTTCGCAGAAGAAAACGAGGCCATGGATGTTGAAGGTATAAGAAGAAGAGAACAGAGCCAATGTAGAAGAAAGAAGAAGAAAACAATGCCAATGTAGAAGGAAGAAGGAGCAAAACAAATTTGTAATGTTTTTTGTATTTGGTCTCTCTTTATTTAACGGTCCATTGATTAAATCCACGTGTGTAAAGAAAATTAAACAAGAAATGATAAAACAATATTCCACCTCAGCACCGTCTGCCAACTCAGCTTTTTTTAAACGTTTCATTAACGGCAGAGACTATAACCAAAAGGAAATGAACATGTGGGGACTTGGACCGAAAAAAAAAAGATACAGGGACTAAAACCAAAATCTCGCCAACTTACAGGGACTAAAACACTATTTAAGCCTATCATCTTTCATTCTCTCACATAGTTCTCTTAATAACTCTCTTTTTCTCTTCTTCTCAACTATTACCTCCAATAGAATAGAAGAGAGTTGACACTCCAACTAACTATCATATTAAAAAATAATATTAAAAAATAAAGGGTTAATACCTCTTTTGGCCCCTGGCATATAGGCGAAATCCCAAAAACAACCCTATAAAAAAAAAACACAGATTCCATCCCTGCCATTTGTAGATTCCCTCGTTTTGCCCCCTGAGTGGATTTGGTCAACCATATTGATGACATGGCGCTGCTTAGTTGGAATTTTATTTATTTTTTATTTATTTAATTACACGCGTGGCATTTTTATTAATATTTTTTTATTTTTTTATTTTTATTTTATTTTTTTTTTTATTTTTTTATTATTTTTATTATTTTTATTATTTTTATTATTTTTTTATTTTTTTATTTTATTTTATTTTTTTAATTTTTTTAATTTTTTTTAATTTTTTTTTAAATTTTTTTTTAAATTTTTTTAATTTTTTTTAATTTGTTTTTTATTTTTTTTAATTTAATTTTAATTTTTTGTTTTATTTTGTTTTATTTTTTTAATTTGTTTTTATTATAATTTTTTTAATTTTATTCTTTTATTTTTTATTTTTTTTCATTTTTATTTATATATTTTTTATATTTTTATTTTTTTTTATTTTTCGTTTTTGAACCTAATTTTTATTTTTAATTCTATTTTAAACAAATTGTTCTTTTAAAAATTAGTTTCATTATACTAATCCATTTATTTCAATTTATTACCATACTAATCCATTTATTCTCATACTAATTTCAATTCAACAATACTTATGAGTGATTTATTACCATTATAACTCCACTCATCAACCATCTTTATAACCTCTCTCCACTTTTTTTTTTACCGTTACAGTATTGTTTCATTTCTTCTCCATTGTTTTCAATACTCATCAACCATCCAAAACTCAATACAAAGCATACTCACAACACAACAATACCACAATACCATTGAGATTCTTGTTTATTAGGGTGTGTGGTATTGTTGTGTTGTGAGTATGCTTTGTATTGAGTTTTGGATGACTGATGAGTATTGAAAACAATGGAGAAGAAATGAAACAATACTGTAACGAAAAAAAAAAGAAGTGGAGAGAGGTTATAAAGATGGTTGATGAGTGGAGTTATAATGGTAATAAATCACTCATAAGTATTGTTGAATTGAAATTAGTATGAGAATAAATGGATTAGTATGGTAATAAATTGAAATAAATGGATTAGTATAATGAAACTAATTTTTAAAAGAACAATTTGTTTAAAATAGAATTAAAAATAAAAATTAGGTCCAAAAACGAAAAATAAAAATATAAAAAATATATAAATAAAAACGAAAAAAAATAAAAAAAAAGAATAAAATTAAAAAAATTATAATAAAAACAAATTAAAAAAATAAAACAAAATAAAACAAAAAATTAAAATAAAATTAAAAAAAATTAAAAAAAAAATTAAAAAAAAAATTAAAAAAAAAATTAAAAAAAATTAAAAAAAAATTAAAAAAAAAATAAAAAAAATAAAAAAAAAAATAAAAAATAAAAAAAAAAAAATAAAAAAAAATAAAATAAATAAAAAAATAATAAATATTAAAATATTAATAAAAATGTCACGCGTGTAATTAAATAAATAAAATTCCAACTAAGCAGCGCCATGTCATCAATATGGTTGACCAAATCCATTCAGGGGGCAAAACGAGAGAATCTACAAATGGCAGGGATGAAATTTGTGTTTTTTTTTTTACAGGGTTGTTTTTGGAATTTCGCCTATATGGCAGGGGCCAAAAGGGGTATTAATCCTTTATTTTTTAATATTGTTTTTGAGATTTCGCCTATATGGCAGGAGCCAAAAGGGGGATTAGCCCAAAAATAAATAAGCGGAGAGTCAAAATCTCACAATCCCAATACTTGAAATGCCAGAAATACAATTAAGTCAAAAAATTATATATTAAACTATGGTAAGCCCTTGTAAAAAAAGACTAATAATAAGCCACTCACTTTTTCATAACGCTGGATTTTCTTTCAAATACTTCAAAATATTATGAAGGGCAGTTAAAATATCACATTTTTAATTTATTCAAATACATGTTTTTTTCTTTTCAATATCACATTTTTATTCTCTTCCAAATAACAGCTGATTACAAATAGGGATGCTCAAATAAACCGGTTATTAAAATTATCCATAACCATATCCAAATCCGGTTATCAAAAACCGGTTAATTATCAATATGGTTTTAACCAAATCCATATTTTGAATATTTTTTTAATATGGATTTAAACAAATCCATAATTTGGACATCCATATCCAAAATAAAAACCAAATTAGTCAATTTTCTTATTAAAAAAAAATTATTTTGAATTTAAAAAAAAAAAAATTAATTTTTTCTCAAAAAAAAAAATATTTTTTTAAAAAAAAAATTAAATTTTTTTTTTTAAAACTTAATTTTTTTTCAAAAATATTTTTTTTTTAATTTAATTTTTTAATAAAATATATTAATTTTTAAAAAAAATATTTTGTCAGAAAAAAAAAATACTAAAAAATAAAAAAATTGATTTTTCAAAAAACCGGTTTGATAGGCTCATTGGCCGGACCAGAGTCACCAAGACCATGAAGCCACAGAACAAAACTTCGAGCCATTGGTTCCGATACTGTAACTCTAGAGGAATTACTAAACGTGCTTTTAGGGGACACAACAAGTAGAAACACAAACACACTGCTTAATGTGATTACCAACAATACAATTGGCTTAATCACGTTTGTGAAGTCGCGAGCCGTGGCGGAAGCCAAACACGTCACTGAAACAATGTAAAATGAAAGTGATTATCATGAGGAAGAAGATAGATCGGAACTAAATTGAAAAGAGAAGAAGGAGTGGCAGGAAAGACTTACGGCGGCGACCTGACGGAAAATGGAAAAAAAATATTAATTTTTTAAAAAAATATTTTTTTAAAAATCGGTTTTAGCTTAAAAACCAGTTGTAAGAAAATCAATATCCAGTTTTAAAAATTGGATTTTTATATTCAAATCCGGTTTAAAGTAGAAAACCGGTTATGAAATATATAACCGGTTATAAAATTTAGTTATGGATATAACCGGTTTTGTAAAAACAAAACCATTTAAATGGATTGGTTATAATAACCGATTAAGATAAATGGTTTTATATTAAATATGGATTAGTTACGAGAATAAACCAACGTTGAACATCCCTAATTACAAATATAACATTTTAAAGAACCGTTTAAATAAGAGGCAACAAAGCCAGGTTGGAGGAAATATTATTTTGACTCAAGATTGGGGGTGTAGGGTCTCTATAAATTTATCACTTTAGTTATGAAATTCTAAAAAGGATTATTCATTACATAAAAAATATGATTAATTAATTTCGACTCTTTTCATGATGACAAATTATATACTAAAAAAAATCTTTTCTTTGACACATCAATTATGAAATCAATCTAGAATTACTCACATATTTTTACAAAAATAGAAAATAACAAAAAAAGAAAGAAGACAAAATTAGTTATTTTTGTCACAAACATCCTAAAATATCCTTCATTGAAATAATCAAACAAACAACCTGTTTTCACTCAAATCAAACAGGCTATATCCACAAATCACAACAAAAATTTTCCATTTTTGCTTCAAATATTTTTGGGTCTCCACTCACTTCTCTCCACCATTTACTCAAATGTATCTATCTATATCTAATCCATCATCTTATGATATAATCAAGTTACATCTCCTCAGACATTCACAAGACTTTGTGTTAATCCTCATTTGTCTGAGGTTTGTACTCTCATTTTTATATTTTAATCCTCAGACATTAACATTAGAAAAAAAAATTAAGTCACAAACACAAGAAACAAAGATTATCCATCTTGTCAGGAATTTGAATTAAAGGGAAGAAAACAACATGTCTTTCACTGGAACTCTTGATAAATGCAAGGCTTGTGACAAGACTGTTTATGTTGTTGATTTGTTGACTCTTGAAAATATTCCTTACCATAAAAACTGCTTCAAATGTAGTCATTGCAAGGGCTGTCTTACGGTATGTTTTTTTTTCATATCTTTGTTCTTAGATTCATTCTAGGTTACTTTTAATGATTATGTTTTTTTTCCCTTAAAAACTGGTTTAGATGAGTACATACTCTTCCATGGATGGAATTCTCTATTGCAAGACACATTTTGAACAGCTTTTCAAGGAATCTGGCAATTTTAGCAAGAATTTCGGTATCATCAAATCCATCATTTTTTTTTTAATCTACATATGTCACATTTATTCATTTGGCTAATAACTATGTTTTTGTTTTTCTTGACCTTAAATATAACAGCAAAGTCTTCTGACAAACCAAATGAGCTGGTATGTTCCATATCTCATAGTTTTATGTTTCAGAAATTTAATATACACCGCTAATAGAGATCGAATCAGCAATGAAAATTAGAGAATTTTTTTTTATATAATTTTTTCTCTAATATCATCACTAAAATATTAGAGATGAGTTAATATAGATATACACATTTGTATATATTAGGGTTATTTAATGCTTCTACTGATATATGTTAAAATGTGTTATCATCAACAGAATAGGACACCAAGTAGACTATCTTCCATGTTCAGTGGAACCCTGGACAAATGCGCGACTTGCTCTAAAACCGTCTATCCGCTGGAAAAGGTTTGTCGCAATCCTTAAATTCCGCGTGTTATTTTATTGCGTTTTTAGCATCCGATTTCATTTGAATCCGGAATATTGTTGTAGGTGACACTGGAAGGTGAATGCTACCACAAGAATTGCTTTAGGTGTGCTCATGCAGGGTGTCCTCTGACACATTCAAATTATGCTGCACTTGATGGTGTCCTCTACTGCAGGGTCCATTTTGCGCAACTTTTCATGGAGAAAGGTAACTATAGCCATGTACTCAAATCTGCACACAGGAGGAATGGTTCTTCTCCACCTTCTGAGCCAATTGAAGTTGTTGAAGAGCCTTCACAATCAGCAGCAGAAGCACCACAAGACCCACCAGAAGAAACCTCTTGAATGAAAACAGTTAAAATAACATGATAAAATTTCCTTTCTCCCTTTGTTTTGGAGCAAGGTTCTTTTTAGTTAAAGTTTACTGTCTAAAACATTTATTCAAAAGTTGTTTTTTCAGTTTTATTTGTAAGCTTTAACATGAGAGGTTGTTTATGTGTTCAAAAGTTTCAAACCAAATATTTGAGCAATACAATATATTCTTTCATTCAAATTTTGATTCTATCGTACACTTTTACTATAAGTTCTAGATTTGATTCTATCTTTCAATCATGAAGTTCTAGATTTGATTTCTCAGCGCATCTTCTCGTGATCTATTGACGATATTTTGTTTTGTAAAGTCGTAATAATCTTTACTTTTAAAACCTTTTTTAAAACGATGATCAGAGACTTGTCACATTTTACAAAATAATTTCGTCACGATTAACATACTCACAAACCAAATACTTGACATAAATACTAGTACAAATACATCCTTCCAAGTTGAGTGACTCCGAATAAAAGAGAAAAGACATATCCAGAATAATAATCCTAACTCTCCTTCATCCATCATTTACCTTGCCTTGAAACCAAAAACACGACCGAAGGTGAGTTTCTAAAGTTAGGTCATGATCATAATTTAGGCTAGTATAGTGTTCTTGCATGATGTTGGATGGAAGTTTAATTTGTGACATGACGAATGCATTCCAGGACCTAGTATCTTGATTATGAAAATTTATGTGTTCTATGGGGTGTTTGATGCCATGATGTCCTTAAATGAAACTTGAGGTTAGGGAAAAACATTGTAGGTTTAAAGATGATTTTCTCGTGTGGAAAAAGTTGTTTTCTGAGATCTCGAAGTGTGACTCGAGTTAGAAGAAAGCTTGACTCGAGTCACAAAAGAATTTTGGCCTCTGACTCGAGTCAGAAGGAAGTTTGATTCAAATCAAGTTGTGCAAAGTTGTCCACGGGATTTGTGACTCGAGTCATTGAACTTTCTGACTCGAATCATGAATCCATAATTGAATAAAAACCCTATTTTTATATGATGAGCTCCAAATTAAGTTGATTTATAACCCCTTAAGCGATTATCACAATTCTAATCATAAACATTATTAAGATATTGTTATAAGTAAGTAATGTGTGATTAAGGGATTAGAATCATAGAGTCACATGAGCGACTAACATGATGCTTTGAATCTAGATAACCTTTATGGTTAGTTAAATTTGGATTGGCTTGCGTTAAGCTTGATTTATCATAGTGTAATGGTACCTTTGTGGTGTGTAAATTCATGGAGTGGTAACTTCAGGGCAAACTCCTAGAAGAGTGACTAACTCGGAAAGTACAAATATGTGTGTTGTACAATGTATGATGGTGGATGATTCACTTGGATAATTGCTGAAGTCATGAGCAGTGTGAGTGTTACTTACAGTTTCCATAACACCTCATTGATTAACGCATATAGGGAATGTTTGGGTCACAAGGTATAAATTTTTGGATGACACACTTGGGTAAGCACATAACCAGACTCTCAAAGTCAGAGTGGTGTTCTATGATATGGGGGGCTTTGATTGGTCAGGGGTCGTGTGAATGATGCATGACTCATATGGTGGCTAGGAAATTTCTCTATAGGGGTGGAATATGTGGTTATCCCGAAGGTTCCATAACTTGTAGTCCGAAGAGTGAATTTCCTTGAACAATAGGTGAATATTCTGGTGTTGAGCTAGTAGTGGGTTAGACTGCTTGTTCTACTAGAGGAAAGTTGAGGAATTAGTTAGGAATCCACTGAAATTCACCTCATGTTATTTTGTTTTCTTCCAGATGAGCAAATGATAGGGAAGGGAAGACAGAAGGCTATAAGAAGACGATAATGTTAAGTTTTCTTTTTCTTGTTTTCGTTGTGTGCTTTTATTGACATTCTATTAAGACATTCTTGTGTTTGTTTAGTTTTTTTTTGAAAGGCAAAAAGAAAATAACATTAATACTGCTAGCATAAGAAATGCTAGCTGAAGAATACAAAAGTGCCAATATAACAAGACTCAAACTGCAAACAAGAAACAAAAAATAGGCAGCAAGCAGCCTGCTACATCAGAAGCACCCTCGCAACCAAAAACAACAAAGGAACCCCCACTAGAGAAAACCCCAAAAAACCAAAAAGAACACTGCTGCACCAAGGGAAGAAAAGGGCCAAAGACAGCCCACCAGCTTGCAGAAAAACAGCCACCTGCACAAAGTCCTAACAACATAAATCTTGGTGTGCGATTGAATCTTACTGCAGCCAGAAAAGCTAAAATAATCTCAAACCAACATCAACAACAACTTCCACACCCTGAACATTTAATCTAAAATCTCCGCACCACCCCAAATCATTACCCCACCACGCACTGCGACTGATAAGGCAGAGCTACAAACCCAAGACTGCAACCTACGGCAAACCAAAAAGCTGCAAGAAGAGATAGAGGCGAACAGATACAAATCGAAGCAGCATTAGAGGCACTCCAATGGAAATAAGATCCATTGAGACAAGGAGTAAGTGAAGCATTTGGACTTGGATTTAATCCATTTCCAGGATAGCACTTGGATTTCATCAAAGCAAGTTGACAATGATTTTTTGGAATTCTGAAAACCTTGTCGTTACGCCACTTCCAAATCACCCAAATACACGCGAACCAGATAACCGAGAATTTAGAATCCTTCGCTTTCCCTGTACCTAACAAGCCGACAAATTGCGAAAGGTGAATTAAAGGAGAATAATGCATAGCAGCTGATAAATTCAACCACCGGAGGATTTTCTGCCATAGAGCAGAATAAGCTGGACAATCAAAGAAGATGTGTGAAGCGTTTTCAGCCGATCCGCATTCTACAGGGCACTCTAAGAGACTGATAAAAAGGTTTCCACAACTATTTCTTAGATCTAGGGTTCTACCAAAAAGCACACATAAAACTAAAGGATAAGAAGAAAATATAAAATTTTGTGAATTCATTGCCTCTTTCATTCAGCCAACATAGGGTAACACCCTAAATATGTGGTTAATGGGCCAGCCCAGTTAAAGAAGAAATACAAACATAATTACTACTAATTAAAAACATTATTTAAAAAATAAAATCCTGCATTCATTTGAGTTTGACTCTAATGCGAATGGGCCTGTTATCACTACTTTCCGGTCCACTAACACCCTTGTCCTCAAGGATGGGTGTAGAGAACTTTGTTTTTGTGGAAAAAGAACCAGCCCAATTAGAACTCATAGTGTAGGCCCAAGGGACGTGGCAGTTGTGTGAGAATTCGGCTGAGAGGCGTGTGGAAACTTGGAATTATTAGAAGAACTAATGCACTCCTTTCCATTAGCATATGAATGGTCCCAGCTGTGCGGCGCATGCGGGATACTAGGCTGACAAGTCAAGGGAGTAGGTGGCGGTTTTTGGGGCCCGATGCATGCATGCGGGCCAGGTGGATTGGTGGGAGATGAGTTGGCAGGGAAGTGGTTGGGACAGGTCTCCCTCAAGGCACGTGAAGGGTCAGATGGCGTGTTCCCAATGTTTGGAACCCCAACGTCTCTCTCTTTGTCTTTATGAAGAGGAAAATTGGGACTTTCAATATTTTCATTTCCCACATTTACATCTTGCGATTTCTCCCTCTTGTCTCTCTCTCTCTCTCTCTCTCTCTCTCTCTCTCTGTCTTTCTGAATTGAAAAGCTTGGACATACACTCCCTCCAATTCTCTTATTTAAACCTTGTGACTTATCCCTCTTATGATACGCCCCCTCTGAACAAACAGAACCAAACATCAAAACATCATGGTGGTCTTCTTCTTCTGAAGGCTCCAAAACTCTTCTTTCCTCGGATTTTCATCCCGTGTGGTCGAAGTATTGGTTGGAGGCATGCTTTCGTCGTGTTTCTCAACCGTTATGTGTGTAGGCCCGTTGGGTGAGACATGTACGGTGGAAGATGGTAGTGCATGTGGAAGATCTTCGCTGAGTTCGTTTTCTAGTTCTGATGGAAGAGGAATAAAGTGTGAAGTCGGGTTGGTGCCATGGAACATGCGCAACTGGGAGATATGGAAGACCGGGTGAATATTCTAAGAAGCAGGGAGAGCTAGATGATAGGCTATCTTTCTGATCCGACGATGCACCTTGAAGGGCCCAAAGAAGCGTTTTGCTAGCTTGTTCGAGGTTCGGCGTTGTACGGAGGTTTGACGATACGATTAGAGTTTAAGCAGAACTAGATTGCCCTCTGAAAAGGTGACATCGTTTCTCTTTTTGTTGGTTTGTACCTCTATATATTTTCTGCTTCGTTCTAGGTTATGTTTTAAAACTCTTAGGATTTCATCCCTCTGTTGCAGAGAAACATTCACTTTTGTGATGGTCGAAGATCCGGGGTTGTACTGAGTGAAAGAGGGAGGCGGAGGTCCATAAAGAGCCTCAAAAGGAGACATTTTAATGGAGCTGTGATGAGCGGTGTTATGCCTAAACTCCAAGCTCTTCTGATCTATATATATGTGAAAATGTTTGCCGATTAAATACTGATGCCATTTCTTTACAGCTTCTGTAATGGCGTACATCTCGCGAACATACACGGAGGAAGCTTGGAGTCGGTTGCACAACTTCTTGCTGAAGAAAGCCAAAGGGTGAACCTGTTGAGAAAGAATTGCGCCAATGGCGACCGCTGAAGCATCTGTTTCAAGAACAAAGGTTTGGGAGAAATCAGGAAGGCATAAGACTGGGGTTTCTGTCATTTTTTTTCAAAGTTGTAAAAGCTGAACCAGCTGATGTACTCCAAACTAATTTAGTGGAACACAATAAATCGGTGAGAGGAGCGGCGAGTGAGGCGTAATGACGAACATATTGTCGATAAAAGCCGGTGAGGCCTAAAAAACCCCTGAGAGTCGTGAGAGAGCGTGGCTTTGGCCAGTCAATGATTGCTTGAATTTTTGTCGGATCTGGGGTTACACCTTGACTTGAGATAATATGACCTAAGTAATCAACACTTGAAACAACAAAAACACACTTGGAGAGTTTGGCATAAAATTGGTTAGATAAGAGTAATTCTAAAATTAGTTGTAAATGATGTGCATGTTCAATAAGGCAAGAACTGTAAATTAGAATATCCTAAAAAAAACTAAGACAAACCGACGTAGGTACGGACGTAGCAAATCATTCATCGCAGATTGAAAAGAACTAGGAGCGTTAGTTAGACCAAATGGCATAACTAAGAACTTGTAGTGTCCATCAAACGTCCGAAAGGCAGTTTTATGTGTGTCTTCTGGTGTCACTCTGATCTGGTGGTACCCAGATCGTAAATCGATCTTAGAGAAAATAGTTGCCGAACCCAATTCATCAAAAAGTTCATCAATTGTCAGAATGGGAAATCGGTCACGAAATGTCACCGCGTTTAAGGCGCGATAGTCCACACAGAATCGCCAAGATCCGTTTTTTATTGAACCAATAATATGGGTGAGGAGTATGGGTTGTTGTTGGGTTTGATAAGGTCTTCCTTAAGCATGTCATGAATGATAGTTGTCATGATTACTGAGTAATCCGGTGAATTTAAGGGTCTTGGGGGAAAAATATTCAATGGCAGCTTGGGGAGATAATTGAAAATAAACATCATCTGATTCTGATGGTGAAATTACATTTACTGCTTCTGATTGGTCTTGTGAAACCTCTGATCGCTCATGTAAAACTGTGATGTCATCGTCCTCCATCAATAAGAGAAATTTGTCGGCAGTACAAAGATGACCCGGTATGAATTTCTCGTCGCAATTGAAACATAAACCTTGAGCACGACGCTCTTGCATTTGAGCACTAGATAGATTGCGGATAGGGAATTTGTTAGGTTGGGGTGTGGCTTAGGGTTTTGGGTTGGAACTGTTAAGGACTAGTGTTTGGGGTGTTATGTTATTTTTGTGACTTATGTTGGGAAAGGATTTCTGAAATGTTGGTTTGGCATCTTTAATCTTGGATTCAATCAGCTTAGCAAGGCCAATTGCTTGCGAAATGGAAACTAGTTTATGAATAGCGATTTCATTTTGAATATCCGCTACCAAACCAGAAATAAAACAATTAAGAATGGCATCTTGAGGTAAACCCACCACTTGAGTACCAAGTTTCTCAAGTGCAGCTTGATATTCCACAACTGAACCCACCTGTTTCAATTTAAACAATTTAGCTTGGTGATTTGTGTAGGTAGATGGGCCGAAATGAAGTTCCAATGCCCTAGTGAACGAGGGCCAATCACTTAAAAGATTACTTTAGTACATCCATTTGTACCAACAAAAAGCTTCACCTTCATATAAAATGACATCATGGATAGTCTATGTTCAGGTGGTAGTTGATAAAAAAAAAATTGGTCAGCTTGAAATAACCATTCGAGAGGGTTAGAATCATCAAACATGGGAAGTTCTAGTTTTGGAGTTCGAAATAGGGGTAGTGGTGTTTGTGGTTGAAATGGGGGTAGTGGAATCTGTTGGAACATTGGGATATTGTAGTTTTGTGAAAATGGCAAGGTGCTGGTTTGGGTGAGATAGGGGGAAGACATAAATCTAGGGATTTGTGTTGGGGTGGGACGAGTAGCAGTAGCGGGTATGGGAATTTGGTGTGATGTGTTGGTGGAGTGAATAATGGGTGTATGCTGTTGGAAAATAAGGGAACTATGAGGGGTTGAAGCATTAGTAAAAACATGGCTGAGGTGGGTTGTTGATATGGGAAGTGAATGGGGAAGGTGAGTAATACCTGATGATGATGATGCTGCTGCTGCTGTATGAACAGTAGTAGCAGGTTGTTGTTCCTTTTGAGTAGCAATTTTGTTAAGCAGCCCCATGATATTTTCATATCTTGAATCAGAAATTTTATTTTCATTGTCCATTCTAGTTTGAATCAACTCCAGATCTGCAGTAGTTTTATCAAACCTTTTATCCATCTGTTGCTGTGTTTGATTCATTGCATTATCGAGATGGATATGGGTTGTTTGAACAACTTCTTCAATAAAATCTCTAGGGTTAGGTGGTTTGGGAGGAGGAGCCATGATGAAAGCGCCAATTTGATAAAAAGGTTTCCATAACTATTTCTTAGATCTAGGGTTCTACCAAAAAGCACACCTAAAACTAAAGGATAAGAAGAAAATATAAAATTTTGTGAATTCATTGCCTCTTTCATTCAGCCAAAAGTACTATAAATACATAAGGTAACACCCTAAAGATGTGGTTAATGGGCCAGCTCAATTGAAGAAGAAATACAAACATAATTACTACTAATTAAAAACATTATTTAAAAAATAAAATCCTGCATCCATTTGAGATTGGCTCTAATGTGAATGGGCCTGTTATCAGAGACTCAGGCAAGATGCCTCTTTTAACTAGATTATCTTTTGAAGAAATCCTGTTTTGAAAAAGCCTCCAGGCCAAGACCGACACTTTAGATGAAACAAAATTATTAGAAGCCACAACAATTGGCTTATTGGATTCAGGAATAGCTTCATCGAGAATAGTGTCGTAAGCCTCTTTAACCGAATACTTATTCCTTCGCCACTGCCAAACCACTTCTCCATTCCTAATTTGAGAGTTGAGATTCCTTGAGAACCAATTGGCGTTAAATCCCCATAATCCTATTTTGATTTGTTGGAGATCTTTCCACCAAATTGATGAATTTCTGCCTCTAACTATTTCGCCATTGCTAACTCCGTATTTACTTTCTTAAATGCTATACCAAAGGATGTTTTTGTCAATGCGTATCCGCCATTCCCATTTCCCTAATAGAGCTAGGTTAAAGGCCTTTCAATTTTTAATCCCTAGACCCCGTCTTCCATTTTACGACAAATTTTCTCCCATTGAATCCAATTAATTTTCCTAGATTCCAATCCACCACCACAAAGGAAAATTTTAAATAAAGATTAGAGTTTTGAGATTGTACCTGACAGAGCTTTGAAAAAAGAAAGAAAGTAGACTGGCAGAGCGAATAAGACAGATTTTAATAGGACAATTCTACCTCCTATCGAAATATGCTTGTGGTTCCACCCAAATAGCCTGCTTCTAACTATATCCAAAACTGGTTTCCAAAAACTTTCTCTACACGAGTCTCCTCCGATCGGCAGCCCCGGATATTTAAAAGAAAGAGATCCAATTCTACAGTGCAGAACCGATGTTGCTTCCTCTATCTATGACTGTGAAACATTAATACCAATAAGTAAGCTTTTGTGAAAGTTGATCCTTAGTCCAGACACTGATTCAAAGAGTTGCAGAACTGCTTTAATGGCCCAAACATTTTTCCAGCTTTTTACTCCTGCTATGATTGTGTCATCCGCGTACTGTAAATGCGAGACCAGCGTTCCTTCGGTACCTAATCGATAGCCATCAAATAGGCTCCTCTGAACTGCTTTTTGACATAAGATTCTTTAGGCCTTCTGCTGCCACTAGGAAGAGGAATGGGAACAGAGGGTCACCTTGTTTGAGTCCTCTTTCCATTCTAAATTCTTGAGTTGGGCTTCCGTTCACCAAGATCGACAAACTTGAACTTGAGAGACAAGCTTGGATCCAACGCCTCCATGTACTATGAAACCCCATCTTTTTCAAAACATGATCAAGATAATTCCAGTACACTGAATTGAACGCCTTTTCAAAATCAAATTTGAATAAAAGAGTTTCTCTCTTTTTTTTCTTCATCCACAAGTTTATTTGCTATAAGGATGCTATCCGCCATCTGTCTGTCTTCGAGAAAAGCGCTTTGCGGTGATGAAATGACTTTATGTAGCACTGCTTTCATTCTGTTAGCCAATATTTTGGTTAGCACCTTCATCATACAACCGACTAACGAAATAGGTCTAAAGTCGTTCATTCCAATATAAATAGGTCTAAAGTTTGTTTAGTTTATTTTAATATAAATTAACTTTATGTATCAAGTGCCAACACTTTAATACCTCGTGTTATTATTCTAGAAATTTAATTTGGAGTCTTACCATTGATATTAGAACAGGTCAATTCTAGGCCTAGCCTTGAATTCTCAATAGTGAATCACAATTTTCTTGTGGATATTATCTGTATAATTCTTATAATCTTATAATTATGTATTTATTATGATCAACTTGGTATTTATGTGTGATTGAGAGGATCATATTGCGGAGCAACCATGAAGGAGAGGAATGCCTTGGGTGAATCGAGAGCAGAATGTGAAAGGGGGACAAGATAGAGATACGAACAAAGACCGTTAGGTAGAGATGTTGCTTGATGCAGATGATGCAACAAATGTATGTACTACTACCCTCACCTCCACAATAACTAGGAAATAAGGCCTTTTAGGAGTTCTATAATATGAACCTGCTAGAAATTTTAGGGTCCACCGACCCAGTGGTTGCCCAAGGGTGGATTGAAGGAATGGAAATAATATTCAAAGTAACGCCATGCACCGAAGAAGAAAAGGTAGTTTTTGTCACTCATATGTTGAGAGGGACTGCTTAATCATGGTGGGAAGGTACCTCCGCCTTCACGACGACAACACATATTCCGAAGGTTTGGGAACACTTTCAAGTTGTGTTTCTATTTAAGAATTATTCATATAATATAAAGGCTCGAAAAGTGATAGATTTTCAACCATTAAGACAAGGAAATATGTCTATGGCCGATTTTGCGGCAAATTTGAAGAGATGGCTCACTTTTCAAATCAAGCCTTGTATGCGCCTCACGAGAAGTGGAAGATCAACCAGTTCAATTTTGGCATGATATGGGAAATTAAGCACCATGTGTCACAGTAGAAGTTTACAATCTCTATTGAATTGTTACAACAATGTTATATTAATGAGAACAACAATGTTAGACAACAATGATTTCGATGTGCGATAATTGTCCCATTATCATCAAGAAACGAACATTCCTAATAAACTTGATTTGCCTACCCCTAAAGAAGATAGACACAATATTATGAATGGATTGGTTCTTCGCCAACTTGGTGTATATTTTTTTACAAGGAAAAAACCATATTCATACCACCATCTACCATGACTCAAGGAGAATTTTTATCTCCACATTTAGAGAATACGGTTCAGGTCATTCATTTCCCGTTTGACAAAAGAAAGGTTTTCATACTCATTCTCACTAAAGATGCCGACTATAAGATAAAAATCACTTATATCCTAGAGATCAGAGAATTTCAAGACGTTTTCCAATAAAACGTTCCGTTCTTTACCCCCGGAGAGAGAAATAGAGTTCATCATAATCCCGATCCAAGATGCAAGGTCAATGTCTATTACACCATACATAATGTCTCCTCTAAAATTGAAGGAACTAAAGGCCTGGTTAGAAGAGTTATTAGAAAAGCATTTCATTGACCAATTGTGTCTCGTTGGGGTGCCCATGTATTGATAGTAAGAAAATGGATGGCGGGACGAGATTATGCATAAACTACTGTCAACTCAAAAAGATTACCAGTAGAAATGAGTACTTATTCCCGTAGATTTACGACTTGCTAAGCCACTTTAAAGGGGAGACGATATTTTCCAAAATTGACCTACACTCAATATATGACATGATTTAGGTAAAGAAATTGAATTCACCGAAAATCGCTTTCAAGGCTTGATACATGCACTTTGAGTTCCTAGTGATGGTTTTTGGTGTGACAAATGCCCCAACTCAGAAGTATGAAGTTTATTGTCACATTTCGAAGAAGGGGTTGGGATGCGTACATGATGCTGATTTGAAAAGTGGTGGCATATGCCAGACATTTGAAACCTCATGAAAATAATTACCTAAATCATGACTTGGAACTAGGGATTGTCTTATTTGCACTCAAAGTGTGGAGGCATCACCTCTCCAGGATATAGTTTAAGATGTTTAGTGACCACAAAAGTTTGAAGTACTTATTTGACCAAAAGTAGTTTGATATGCGTCAGAGGTGGATGGACTTCACGAAATACTATGACTTTTAATTAGAAGGCCAATAACGTAGCAGTTGTGATAAGTAGGAAGGAATTGCACAAGTCAGAGTTGATGATTTTCGAACATAAGTTGTTGGACAAGGTTAGAGACCTTGATCTAAAATTCACACGGAATCCGGATGGAGTCTTGGTGAGTCAGTTGGATATTTTATGCAACATAAAAGATCAAATTCGCCAAGCCTAGTTGACGGACGATGATCTACAAACTAGATTGGACAAATCAGAATTCACTCATGGCACATACGGAATTATTATATTCAAATGAAGGTTGTGTGTTCTGAAGGATTTAAGTTTAAAAAGGATGATTTTGGAAGAAGCCTACAAGAGAAACTTCACCATACACCCTGACTTGGCCAAGCTGTACCATGATCATTGAAGGAGGAAGTTTTGAAGGATCAAGTGTGAAATCTAAGCAGAAAAAGACCAAAGGTGGGTTTTTAAACTTAAGTCATGATCATAATTTAAGCTAGTATAATTTTCTTGCATGTTGTAGGATTTAAGTTTAATCTTTGACATGTTGAATTCATGCTAGGACCTAGTATTTTCATTTGGTGTGTTGTGAAAATGTTTATGTTCTATGGGTTATTTGATTCTATGGATGTTCTTTAATGAAGCTTGAGGTTAGGGATGAAAAATGTAGGTTTATAGATCATTGTCTGGTGTGAAAAATGATGTTCCTGAGATCCAGAAGTGTGATTCGAGTTGCGAGAATGTTTGACTCAAATCAAGCTACGCAAAGTTCCCACGAAATTTGTGACTTGAGACATGGAACTTCCTGACTCAAATTATGAATCTAGAACTAAATACATACCATATTTTTCATGTCTTAAGCTCCAAAGTAAGTTGATTAATAACCACTTAAGTGATGACCACAATTCTAATTATAAACATCATTAAGACGTTGTTAGAAGCAAGTAACATGTAATTAAGGGATTAGAATCATGGATAGTTACATGAGTGACAAACATGATCCCTTGACTATAGATAACCTTTTTGGTAATTTAAAGCATTAGGAAGACCAATGTGGTTAAAGATTCCCATAATGGTATATGTAGTTTGGACTCGTATTTCAGAGATTGATAAGATAAAAGCTTTATATTATAGTGGTTGTTACATTTTATTAACTTGATTTGAGCTTGATTAATCTTAGTGTTATGGTTCCCTTGTGGTGTGTAAATTCATGGAGTGGTGACTTCATGGGAATCTCTTAGGAGAGTGACTAACTCAGAATGTACATATAAGTGTGTGGTTGTTCGCATATGTTTTTAGAAAACAATCACGAGTGTGAAAGTTTTTGAGATTAATTTGAAAAATCTTGGGATTAATTGTGTGAAAACTCTTACTGCGACGTAAGTGTAAGAAGTAACTACAAATGTCTGATCGTAGATAGTATGGAAATAGACTTTAAAGACAATAAAGTTGAAATTAATGTAAAAAGAACTTGAAATAAATAACATTAAATGAAACGCAGTAAATGACAAGAATGAAAAGTTGTTTCAATTAAGGAAACATAAAGTACAAAGAAAAGGGGATGCGGACTCACATAATTACTCATAAACTATTTCACTATTTGCATTGGGTACTCTAGTTCTATAAAGAATGTTGATAAGTGCAAATTGTAGCTATTTTTGTATATAAGTTTTATTGCACTTATCGATACTTTTTGTTAATATCGTTCGAATAAACTCCGTTTTGTTTGTAAATACGTTTACTTTACGTTATAGTGTACATATTGCGTTATTATATAAATATCATTGAGCTTAATTGTTTTTCATTTATTTTTGCAGGTATTCAAGCAAGTATATCTTGTCATATTCATAAATAGTGTAACGCCCCAGTTTTGTCAGTTTTTATTTAATCGAGTCGTTTGATTATTTTATTATTATTTTATTTTATTTTCGACTTTTATCTGAAAATATGTTATTTTTCAATGTTGTGATATTTTATCGGGTTTTGGGAACGTTTGCGAGATATTTGAGTGTGGGGGTATTTTGGTCATTTCATAATATTTTCATTAAGTAGAAAGAATAGAAAATAGAAAGAGAGAAAAATAGAGAGAAAGAAAATGAGAAGAAAGAAAAAGAGGAGAAAAGAGAAGAAGAGAAGAAATAGTAAGAAAAACTTGGAAATTCAAGAAATCAACTTCTAGAATCGATTTAATCGGGTAAGGGTGCGAAACTCAGTTATGGTATGCTTGTATATGATTATGTATGTGTGTTTGTGATTGTTATTGGATTGAATTGGAAAAATTTAGTAAAACCTATATTATGTAAAATTGATTGGAAATCGATTAAATGTGTTGGAAATCATGTTTTTAGTGTTCATTAGTGTTGGTACATGATAGATACTTGTTGTTAGATATTGTATTGGTGTTTTTCTGAGTATTGGATGATGATTTCGGGGATTTTGGGTTGAACTCGTAACAGCAAGAACATGCAGGAATTTTCCTGGTTTTTCCAGGTCATACGCGTATGGGGCATGTTCATACGCGTATGGACCTTGGTATTACGCGTAACATGGGCGAGGCATGGGCCAATACGCGTATGGATCTTCAATTTTCTCGACCATCTGCCCATTTGCGTATGGTACGCGTAACATTTTAGGGCATACGCGTATGGTGTTGGGCATTACGCGTATGGACTTTTACACGTGAATTTTGGGGAAAAATGATCTCTGCCCATACGCGTATGGCCTTGGGCAATACGCGTATGGCATGGCGAGGAATTTGGGCAATACGCGTATGGCTCAGGGCAATACGCGTATGGCTAGGAGAATGGTAAAATGAGACTTTTCAAAATATCGTTTTTGTTTTTCTTTCGTAACTTGGGTTCCGTTTATCCGATTTTTACATTCTTGGTATCGTTGGAAAGCTATTGAGCTGTACTTTCTTATTATGATGATTTGGAAATGTTAGCCGATTTAATTATGTCGGAAATCGGGAATAGTGTCGTTTTGTAGATTTTGTCATTATAAATGTGTGTAACTAGTGTGTATTGTGCAAGGTGCTGTTGTATGATGTAAATGCAGGTGTTTAGATGGTATTGAGATGATTTGTGGCCGTATGGCAATTAAATGCATTGTTTTGGGCTTAAGTGCAAAGTGTGATTTTGGTGAATGCGTATGTGTGTGTATTTGAATGTCATGAGTCCTTGTATGCCAAGCATCATGATACGCATTGTTGTGACGTCCTGAGTGACGGTTTGATTCCAGAGGGAATCTACTATAACATCGTGAGCCTTAAAAATAAGAGGTATGAATAGCCTTAAAAATAAGAGGACCGAAAGCGATGGTTATAGACGATCGTGTGCTCATGTGGGGTGTGAGCGATCGGGTCGTGTGCCCGTGTGGGGTGTGAGCGATCCATAAACGTCGTGTGTCCGTGTGGGGTGTGAGCGACGGGGGACATCGTATGCCCGACAGGGAGTTACAGTGATGTAACGAGCGATGATTCCAGCAGAGTTCCTGAGTGAACTAGTGATGAGAAACAATGGAAGTCGGTACCGCATGTGCATATGCATAGAGTCGTTGTGTCGGTCTCTTGCATTTGCATAAATCATTAATGTCTGTTTATGTGTGGAACTGGGGATAAATGGATGTATGGATACGTATTGGTGATACTTGTATCTAGCAGGGTTGGTATACCTTGGTGATGGAAATATGAATTATACATTGTGTTGTCTTGTGCTTGAATCTTGGTGTGAGTTGTGGTGAAAACTGTATATATGTGCATTTTGTGTTCTATATAATTGTATGCAATTATATTATGATTGTTTTCTCACCCTTCTGTTGTTTTATAATGCTCTATGAGGCATTGCAGATTAGAGTTGCTGGAGGTCTTTTTGTGAAGCTTAGGACTTCATTCTTTTGTCGGTCGGCTCTGATATGTGACACCGGGTAGTTAGGGAGGCCGTTTGTGATTATTGTGTAATATATATATATATATATATATATATATATATATATATATATCTTTTGACTTATGCATGTACAACTTGATGTATGACAAACTTTTCAAGTGATATATATACATATGATATTCAGTTTTAGATTTTTCGCTTTTATTCTAAAAACTGAAATGTGGGTGTAAGGAACTGAGTTCCTCTGTTGATTGCTACCCCACTGTTGCATATCTTTATGAGCAGGTGTTGTATGATTTGTTTCAATATAATGTGATTCCCCCGTCTATGCCATGATAATTTAAATATACTCTGATGAAATTTTGAATTTTCTTTTACTGCTTTATTTAGTTGGGGGTATAGATTGGGGGTGTTACATTAAGTGGTATCAGAGCTAGTCCGTGTCAGTTTGTGTCTGTTCTTGTCGGTTTTGGCATTGGAGTGAGTTGTTTGTTTAACCATAGTTGCTGTTATTGGAAATGAACAGAATATGGATGGTAGGAACGATGCTGCTTTGGCTGCTGCTATGCAAGCTATGGCTCGGGCTGTGCAGGGTGCACCTAATGCTGCAGGTAATGATCAGTTCAGGAAGAACAAACCGCCGGTCTTCAAGGGAAGATATGATCCTGATGGTGCACAGATTTGGTTGAAAGAGATTGAAAGGATTTTCCGAGTGATGGATTGTGCTGAAGATCAGAAGGTGAGACTGGGTACTCACATGTTACTAGAAGAAGCTGATGATTGGTGGGTAGGTACACGTCATGTGTTGGAAGCTGCAGAAGAGGAAGAAATTACTTGGGAAGTTTTTAGCCGGGAGTTCTTGCGGAGGTATTTTCCTGAAGATGTAAGAGGAAAGAAGGAAATCGAGTTCTTGGAACTGAAACAAGGTAATATGTTTGTTGTTGATTATACTGCTAAGTTTGTGGAACTTGTGCAGTTTTATCCTCATTATGCTGAAGCGACTGCGGAATTTTCCAAGTGTGTTAAGTTTGTGAACGGATTGCGTCCTGAGATAAAGCAGGCAATTGGTTATCAGAGGATTCAGAGGTTTTCTGATTTGGTGGACTGTTGTAGGATTTATGAAGAGGACAGTAAGGCTCGTTCTACTCACTATAAGAGTGTGAGCGAGAGAAAAGGGAAGCAACAGTTTCGTGGTGGTCCGTATGTGACACCAGCTGATAAAGGTAAACAGAGGGGAAATTTTGAGAAAAGGTCAAGTGGAGGAGGAATGTCTGGTCCTCTGAGGTGTTATAAATGTGGTGAGTTGGGGCATCGTCAGTTTGAGTGCAGGAAAGATTTGAGAAAGTGTACTAATTGTGGAGGTGTAGGACATGTTGCTGCTGATTGTGCCAGGAAGAATGTGGTTAAGTGTTTCAATTATGGTGAACCTGGTCATATTAGTACGAAGTGTCAGAAACCGAAGCAAGCTCCAGCTAGTGAGAAGGTATTTTCTTTGGCGGGTACTCAGACTTCAAGTGCAGATCGTCTGATCAGAGGTACTTGTTTTATTAATAGTACTCCTTTAGTTGCTATTATTGATACTGGAGCGACTCATTCGTTTATTTCGTCTGAGTGCGCGAAGCGTTTGAATCTTGTGTTGTCTTTGATGGATGGTAAGATGGTTATTGATACTCCAGCAATGGGGTCAGTAACTACTTCTTTGGTTTGTTTGAGTTGTCCTTTGACCATTTATGGTAAAGACTTTGAGATGGATTTGGTGTGTTTACCGTTGGAGGGTTTAGATGTGGTTTTGGGAATGAATTGGTTGCAATTCAATCGGGTTCATATTGATTGTTATCATAAGCTGGTAAGGTTTCCTTCTCTTGAGGAAGAGGAAGACTCGAGTTTCTTATCTACCAAAGAGTTGAAGAGACTTTTGGCGGACGAAGCTCAGTTGTTTGGTTTGTTTGCATCTTTGACTGTGGATAGTCAAGTTTCGCTTGATGTGTTTCCTGTTGTGTGTGAATTTCCGGAAGTGTTTCCTGAAGATATTTCAGATTTGCCGCCAGAGAGAGAGGTGGAGTTTTCTATAGATCTAGTTCTGGGTACTAGACCTGTTTCTATGGCACCTTATCGTATGTCGGCATCTGAGTTGGTTGAATTAAAGAAACAGTTGAATGAGTTGTTGGAAAAGAGGTTTATAAGACCTAGTGTTTCTCCTTGGGGTGCTCCAGTTTTATTGGTGAAAAAGAAGGATGGCAGTATGCGGTTGTGCATTAATTATCGCCAGTTGAATAAGGTGACGATTAAGAATAAGTATCCTCTTCCAAGGATTGATGATCTGATGGATCAGTTGGTTGGTGCTTGTGTGTTCAGTAAGATTGACTTGAGGTCGGGGTATCATCAGATAAGGGTGAAAGAGGAAGATATCCAGAAGACGACTTTTAGGACACGTTACGGACATTATGAATATTCTGTGATGCCGTTCGGGGTTTCTAATGCGCCAGGTGTGTTCATGGAGTACATGAATCGTATTTTTCACGAGCATTTAGATCGATTTGTTGTTGTGTTTATTGATGACATTTTGATTTATTCTAAGTCTCGGGAAGAGCACGCAGAGCATTTGCATATTGTTTTGCAGGTTTTGAAAGAAAGGAAGCTTTTTGCCAAATTGTCCAAGTGTGAATTCTGGTTGTCGGAGGTGAGTTTTCTTGGGCACGTAATTTCAGGTAATGGTATTTTTGTGGATCCATCTAAAGTAGAAGTTGTTCTACAATGGGAGGCTCTGAGATCTGTTACTGAAATTCGAAGCTTTTTGGGTTTGGCTGGTTATTATCGAAGGTTCATTGAAGGTTTTTCTAAGCTAGCACTTCCTTTGACCCAGTTGACTTGTAAAGGGCAAGCGTTCATTTGGGATATTCGATGTGAAGAAAGTTTTAATGAGCTAAAGAGAAGATTGACGACAGCTCCGATTTTGATTTTATCGAATCCTAATGACCCATTCGTGGTTTATTGTGATGCTTCTTTGATTGGTCTAGGTGGTGTTCTGATGCAAGAAGGTAAGGTCGTGGCTTATGCTTCAAGGCAGTTAAGAGTTCATGAGAAAAATTATCCTACTCATGATCTTGAATTAGCGGCTGTGGTTTTTGTGTTGAAGATTTGGAGGCATTATCTCTACGGTGCAAGGTTTGAAGTCTTTAGTGATCATAAAAGTTTAAAATATTTGTTTGATCAGAAAGAGCTAAATATGAGGCAACGTAGATGGTTGGAATTCTTGAAGGATTACGACTTTGGCTTGAATTACCATCCTGGTAAAGCTAATGTGGTAACCGATGTGTTGAGCCGGAAATCGTTACATATGTCCGCTTTAATGGTTAAAGAGTGGGAACTTTTGGAATCGTTTAGAGATTTGAGTTTGGTTTGGGAAGTGACGTAGGATAATGTGAGGCTTGGAATGCTAAAGGTTACTAATGATTTCCTAATGACGGTTAGGGAGAAGCAAAAGTTGGATGTGAAATTTGTGGATTTGATGTTGGTTGGAGGTAAAGATGCGAATAGTGATTTTCAAGTGGATGTTAATGGTGTTTTGAGATTCCGAGGTAGAATTTGTATTCCTGATGATGCAGAGTTGAAAAGGATGATTTTGGAGGAAGGACACCGGAGTAATTTGAGTATACATCCGGGAGTGAATAAGATGTATCAGGATTTGAAGAAGATTTTCTGGTGGTCTGGATTGAAAAGAGATGTGGCTCAGTTTGTTTATGCATGTTTGACTTGTCAGAAATCGAAGGTGGAACATCTGAGGCCTAGTGGTTTGTTGCAACCGTTGGATATTCCTGAGTGGAAGTGGGATAGCATTTCCATGGATTTTGTGACAGGGTTACCAAATACTCAGCGAGGGCATAATGCTATTTGGGTGATTGTTGATAGGCTGACTAAATCGGCTCATTTTATTCCGATTGACATCAGTTTTTCTTTTGAGAGGTTGGCGAAGATTTACATCAGTGTGATTGTGAAGTTGCATGGGGTTCCATTGAGTATTGTTTTGGATCGAGATCCTAGGTTTACCTCGAGATTTTGGAAAAGTTTGCAGAAGGCGTTGGGTTCTAAATTGAGATTGAGTTCGGCTTATTATCCGCAGACGGATGGTCAGACGGAGAGGACGATTCAGTCTTTGGAGGATTTGTTGAGAGCGGGTGTTTTGGAACAAGGTGGTGCGTGGGATAGTTACCTTGCATTGATTGAATTCACGTACAATAACAGTTTTCATTCTAGTATTGGAATGGCACCGTTTGAGGCATTGTATGGACGAAGGTGTCGAACACCATTGTGTTGGCACGAATCTGGTGAGAGGTCGGTGGTTGGACCAGAGTTGGTGCAATAGACGACGGAAAAAGTGAAGCTTATTCGGGAGAAAATGAAGGCTTCTCAGAGTAGGCAAAAGAGTTATCATGATCGGAGACGGAAGGATCTTGAGTTTCAAGAGGGTGATCATGTATTTCTAAGGGTTACACCGGTAACGGGTGTTGGTCGTGCGTTGAAATCGAAGAAACTTACTTCTCGGTTTATTGGTCCGTACCAGATATCCGCGAGAGTGGGTGCTGTGGCTTATAGGGTGGCGTTGCCGCCGAATCTGTCGAATTTGCACAATGTGTTTCATGTTTCACAGCTTCGAAAGTATGTTCCGGATCCGCCGCATGTGATTATGATGGATGAGGTTGAGGTAAGGGAGAACCTTACGGTCGAGGTGTTACCAGTTAGGATTTTGGATCGCGAGGTGAAGCGGTTGAGAGGCAAGGATATTGCACTTGTGAAAGTGGCGTGGGGAGGCGCTGCTGAGGGCAATTTGACTTGGGAGTTGGAGAGTCGGATGCAGTTTTGTCAGTTTTTATTTAATCGAGTCGTTTGATTATTTTATTATTATTTTATTATTTTCGACTTTTATCTGAAAATATGTTATTTTTCAATGTTGTGATATTTTATCGGGTTTTGGGAACGTTTGCGAGATATTTGAGTGTGGGGGTATTTTGGTCATTTCATAATATTTTCAATAAGTAGAAAGAATAGAAAATAGAAAGAGAGAAAAATAGAGAGAAAGAAAAGGAGAAGAAAGAAAAAGAGGAGAAAAGAGAAGAAGAGAAGAAATAGTAAGAAAAACTTGGAAATTCAAGAAATCAACTTCTAGAATCGATTTAATCGGGTAAGGGTGCAAAACTCAATTATGGTATGCTTGTATATGATTTTGTATGTGTGTTTGTGATTGTTATTGGATTGAATTGGAAAAATTTAGTAAAACCTATATTATGTAAAATTGATTGGAAATCGATTAAATGTGTTGGAAATCATGTTTTTAGTGTTCATTAGTGTTGGTACATGATAGATACTTGTTGTTAGATATTGTATTGGTGTTTTTCTGAGTATTGGATGATGATTTGGGGGATTTTGGGTTGAACTCGTAACAGCAAGAACATGCAGGAATTTTTCTGGTTTTTCCAGGTCATACGCGTATGGGGCATGTTCATACGCGTATGGACCTTGGCATTACGCGTAACATGGGCGAGGCATGGGCCAATACGCGTATGGATCTTCAATTTTCTCGGCCATCTGCCCATTTGCGTATGGTACGCGTAACATTTTGGGGCATACGCGTATGGTGTTGGGCATTACGCGTATGGACTTTTACACGTGAATTTTGGGGAAAAATGGTCTCTGCCCATACGCGTATGGCCTTGGGCAATACGCGTATGGCATGGCGAGGAATTTGGGCAATACGCGTATGGCTCAGGGCAATACGCGTATGGCCAGGAGAATGGTAAAATGGGACTTTTCAAAATATCGTTTTCGTTTTTCTTTCGTAACTTGGGTTCCGTTTATCCGATTTTTACATTCTTGGTATCGTTGGAAAGCTATTGAGCTATACTTTCTTATTATGATGATTTGGAAATTGTTAGCCGATTTAATTATGTCATAAATCGGGAATAGTGTCATTTTGTCGATTTTGTCATTATAACTGTGTGTAACTAGTGTGTATTGTGCAAGGTGCTGTTGTATGATGTAAATGCAGGTGTTTAGATGGTATTGAGATGATTTGTGGCCGTATGGCAATTAAATGCATTGTTTTGGGCTTAAGTGCAAAGTGTGATTTTGGTGAATGCGTATGTGTGTGTATTTGAATGTCATGAGTCCTTGTATGCCAAGCATCATGATACGCATTGTTGTGACGTCCTGAGTGACGGTTTGATTCCAGAGGGAATCTGCTATAACATCATGAGCCTTAAAAATAAGAGGTATAAATAGCCTTAAAAATAAGAGGACCGAAAGTGATGGTTATAGACGACCGTGTGCCCATGTGGGGTGTGAGCGATCGGGTCGTGTGCCCGTGTGGGGTGTGAGCGATCCATAAACGTCGTGTGCCCGTGTGGAGTGTGAGCGACGGGGGACATCGTATGACCGATGGGGAGTTACAGTGATGTAACGAGCGATGATTCCAGCAGAGTTCCTGAGTGAACTAGTGATGAGAAACAATGGAAGTCGGTACCGCATGTGCATATGCATAGAGTCGTTGTGTCAGTCTCTTGCATTAGCATAAATCATTAATGTCTGTTTATGTATGGAACTGGGGATAAATGGATGTATGGATACGTATTGGTGATACTTGTATCTAGCAGGGTTGGTATACCTTGGTGATGGAAATATGAATTATACATTGTGTTGTCTTGTGTTTGAATCATGGTGTGAGTTGTGGTGAGAACTGTATATATGTGCATTTTGTGTTCTATATAATTGTATGCAATTATATTATGATTGTTTTTCTCACCCTTCTGCTGTTTTATAATGCTCTATGAGGCATTGCAGATTAGAGTTGCTGGAGGTCTTTTTGTGAAGCTTAGGACTTCATTCTTTTGTCGGTCGGCTCTGATATGTGACACCGGGTAGTTAGGGAGGCCGTTTGTGATTATTGTGTAATATATATATATATATATATATCTTTTGACTTATGCATGTACAACTTGATGTATGACAAACTTTTCAAGTGATATATATACATATGATATTCAGTTTTAGATTTTCCGCTTTTATTCTAAAAACTGAAATGTGGGTGTAAGGAACTGAGTTCCTCTGTTGATTGCTACCCCACTGTTGCATATCTTTATGAGCAGGTGTTGTATGATTTGTTTCAATATAATGTGATTCCCCCGTCTATGCCATGATAATTTAAATATACTCTGATGAAATTTTGAATTTTCTTTTACTGCTTTATTTAGTTGGGGGTATAGATTGGGGGTGTTACAAATAGCATTGAATAAGCTTTCCAACGCTTCCAACCGTGCGTCAATCCGAGTTACGGTTCAAAAGTTATGGTCAAAACAAGGGCTGGTGTGCTGTCAAGTTCGCTTTGCGAACTTCCCAGTGAAGGTTCCCAGACTTGAGACAGTAGAAAAAGGCACCAAAGTTCGCATTGCAAACTTTCCAGCGAATATTCACTTTGCGAATAAAAGTTCGCATTGCGAACTTTTGCAGAATCGCAGAGGCGGTTTAACTGTTCCTGAGGAACATCAGGTGCCTAATTTGATGTTTCCTTTGCGAATAAAAGTTCGCATTGCGAACATGACAGATTTTGTAAATAATATATAAGTCATTTCATTCATTTTTTAGGTTATGGTTTTGGGTATTTTTGCTCCCAACTCCATCAAACTCATTTTTCAGTAGGGTTAGCTTAGAAAACAACATTGAAGCTTGCACACGGATGATCCGGGATGGATTTCTCATCGACCGGCGTTGACAAACTGTGAGATGTTTGGTTTATTTCTTTTCTTCTTTGTGTATTTCTTCTTTGTTGGGTTGTTGTATATGTATTTACTTTGAACTCGTGTATATTTGTCGCCCATGGCGTTGTATCTAATTTGCTTTATAAATCTTTATTGGTGATTGTCTTTGATTTTTGCTTTATGCTCGGGGTTTGGGTTGTGTTAGAGATAAACATCGTACAATTTGATTAGGGATGATTATCTGTTAGTTTCTGAATGCTAGAGATAGATTTGGAGCTAACAATCTTTATGGGTGTCGGAGCTTAATGCCTCCATATCTCGAGTCGGGTGCAAGAGCGTCGACGAGGGTAACACGGTTGTTCTCTCAGCTCAGTGTGTCAGAGATGGACACTGTTGTGAGCGATGCTGGATGATATTGAGGAGTATTGTAGGTTGAGTATAACTGGTCGGTAAGTTTAAGTTTGTGAGGAGTGGATTATATGCATGCTGGATAAGTTTTTTCTCTCTAATTAATGAATTCTTTTTATATTCATATTTACTTTTCTGCTTTTACTTCAACCAATTTAATCCAAACTCGTAAACGCGAGACTTGTCGAATGACAGTTCAATAGCACCGATCTCTGTGGACACGATAAATTCTCAGAAAAATACTTCCAAAACTTTTGTTGCTTGCCGCTTTACCGCTCCAACAAAATGGCGCCGTTGCCGGGGATTGGTTTTGATATTGAATTGCATTGCGATAGTTTCGATGTTTTGGAGCTTTGTACATAATTGTTTATATTGTATATATGCTTGTATAGATACTTGTTTTGCTTTTATTTTCCATTATGTTTGTTCAAGTGTTGTATACATTTTGTTCCTGTAACGTTTTTTCAAGTGTTTGGTTAGGACACTTGCTGTTGGTTTGCACGGTGAGGCATCACCATGGCATGAAGGGAGTAAGTTACTAGCTAAGCACAGTAAAGGCGTCGAGCTTACGACGTAAAACAATCATGTTTTGTCATTTTTTTTTTGTTATTACTTTTTCATTCTAGCTTAGGTAATGTGGTGAACATTCATTAAACAAGTTGTACTTGGATTGTTCGTAAAATTTTCAAATCTTCACTTTACAACTTGTTTAATCCAATTTCACCCGGTCTTTTATTATGTTTATATTAATAATTCTTGTGTTTGTCAATGAGCTTTTTTTCGAGTAGCTTAAGGAATTTAAGGCGATGTTCCAAGTTTGATCGTTTCAACTTGCGGATGTATGGTAATGATATTGTTAACTTTTGTACACGTCCAAGGTATGTGTTTATCGCTTTCTAGACTTTAGCATATTCAAGATACTTAGGCATTTTACAAACTTCCATGCCATTCATTCTTTTGTATACTTGTTCTTGATGTGAATCACTTTAGTTCCCACCCTTTTTGTGAGGTAGCTTTCCATTGTTCATATATGCGCGGAGTCCCAACATTCTTGTTCTAACTGGATTTTATTATGCTTAATCTTTTGTTTGTGTTGATTATATGAAAGCATGAAAAAGATCAATGCATTTTGTTTCATTTTGAGCACAACCACCTAACCAAATAGTCAATTCGCCTTGTGAGCGTGTGATCATTCGTAACCCCTTTGTGCCTTTCTATCATTATCCATGTTGTTTGAACTTAATGCTTGTCTATGAGTATTGAATTCACTTTTTGTATGGATTTTGATTGATTGTTTTTTCTTGAACCCTCAACTTTGTGTTGTTGTATGAATTTTTAACTTGCCTTAAAAGTAGGGAGTATTCACATGATGATATGGTTGAATTCAAGTTGGGGAGAGAATGATTGTTTACTCATTGGTTGGTTTCTATGAGGTTGAAAAAGAAAAAAAAGAGAGAAAAATATGAAAAAGAAAAGAAATAAAAATAAAAAGAAAATCCTTGAGAAAGGAAACAAAAAGAGTTCAAATAATTGTGCTAAATAAGTATTGTGTTTTGTGTAACACTTGGGATTTTGGAAGAAGTTGATGGAAATTTTGTGTTTGAGTCTTTGTGAGTTGATCACTCCCTTAGGTTTAGGCAAGTTTTGTTTCAATTACCTTTAGAAATTGCTCATAGTTTGTTTACCCAACCACACTACAACCTTGAAAGCCCTTGTGATTCTTGCTTTTATGTTTTCAATATGATTTTTGGATGAATGCATAATTTAGTCTTTTGTTTGCAAGATTGTTGTGTGAGTGAAAAGTACCTCATTTTGTGTTTTTCATCTATCGATGATTGTTTTTGCTAGGTGTGATTCACGTTTAAACTTGTGTTGTTTTAGAATGTTTGACATGATTTTTGTATTTTGCATTTGTTTCGTGACTATGTTATCGTCTTAGTTTAGTGGTAAGTATTTACTTTGTGTGTACCGTTTTTCATTTGAACCATACATTTGCTTCCATTTTTCAAAACTTGTTGATTCATCATTCTTTGGTTATTGCTTTTGTGTTTTTAAGTTTGTTTAATTCTTGTTTGAGGAAAAACAAGTTTAAGTTAGGGAGAGTTTGATAAGTGCAAATTGTAGCTATTTTTGTATATAAGTTTTGTTGCACTTATCGATACTTTTTGCTAACATCGTTCGAATAAACCCCGCTTTGTTTGTAAATACGTTTACTTTACGTTATAGTGTATATATTGCGTTATTGTGTAAATATCATTGAGTTTAATTGTTTTCCATTTATTTTTGCAGGTATTCAAGCAAGAATATCTTGTCATATTCATAAGAGCATTGAATAAGCTTTCCAACGCTTCCGACTGTGCGTCTATCCGAGTTACGGTTCAAAAGTTATGGTCAAACCAAGGGCTGGTGTGCTGTCAAGTTCGCTTTATGAACTTCCTAGCGAATATTCCCAGACTTGAGGCTGTAGAAAAAGGCACCAAAGTTTGCATTGCCAACTTTTCAGCGAATATTTGTTTTGCGAATAAAAGTTCTCATTACGAACTTTTGCAGAATCGCAGAGGCGGTTTAACTGTTCCTGAGGCACATCAGGTGCCTAATTTGATGTTCGCTTTGCGAATAAAAGTACGCATTGCGAACATGAAAGATTTTGTAAATAATATATAAGTTATTTCATTCATTTTTTAGGTTATGGTTTTGGGTATTTTTGCTCCCAACTCCATCAAACTCATTTTTCAGTATGATTAGCTTAGAAAACAACATTGAAGCTTGCACACGGATGATTCGGGGTGGATTTCTCATCGACCGACGTTGACAAACCGTGAGATGTTTGGTTTATTTCTTTTCTTCTTTGTGTATTTCTTCTTTGTTGGGTTGTTGTATATGTATTTACTTTGAACTCGTGTATATTTGTCGCCCATGGCGTTGTATCTAATTTGCTTTACAAATCTTTATCGGTGATTGTCCTTGATTTTCGCTTTATGCTCAGGGTTTGGGTTCTGTGTTAGAGATAAGCATCGCAAACTTTGATTAGGGGTGATTATCTATTAGTTTCTGAATGCTAGAAATAGATTTGGAGCTAACAATATTTATGGGTGTCAGAGCTTAATGCCTCCGTATCTCGAGTCGGGTGCGAGAGCGTCGACGAGGGTAACACGATTGTTCTCTCAGCTCAGTGTGTCAGAGATGGACACTGTTGTGAGCGATGTTGGATGATATTGAGGAGTATTGTAGGTTGAGTATAACTGGTCGGTAAGTTTAAGTTTGTGAGGAATGGATTATATGTATGCCAGATAAGTTTCTTCTCTCTGATTAATGAATTCTTTTTATATTCATATTTACTTTTCTGCTTTTACTTTAACCAATTTAATCCAAACTCGTAAACGAGAGTCTTGTCGAACGAGAGTTCAATAGCACCGATCTCTGTGGACAAGATAAATTCCCGGAAAAATACTTCCAAAACTTTTGTTGCTTGCCGCTTTACCGCTCCAACAAATGTATGTGAAAATTTGTGAACCAATATTACAACACATGAGTATGCTATAAATACTAACTAGGAATAACTGCCTTCGACAATTTAACTCTACAGAAATTGACACATCATTTGAATACATGCAACTCATATCTTCACATATTGCCACGTCGTCAAGGCTTTGAAACTGGTGAAACCATTATCTCACGTTCTCTAACTGCTTAGAGGCTATTAAATGCTTGCTCGTCCCAGGCGGTACTGCAGCGTATAAAGCCCTTCATCTTTGGTTTCCTCAATCTTCTAAGTACTCAGATTCTGTCGGAAAGTCCTTCCTCGACATTGTGTCGAGTATTATTTAGGTTTATTCCTGATACTCAACTAATGATCAAGATGTGCTCTTGAGATTCTTCTAAACTAAATTTCAAGATGCCAATCAAGAATCTCTAGTCGAAGTGCCATCACTGTCGACTCTTGTCCATCACTTGTGACGCTTAGTACTTCACCAAATGAAGCATTAACCTAATTTTCCTACTAGGTAGAAAATCCTAGGTCAATAGATGCCCCACAAAAAGGCCACTTTCGATCAGGATCGAATGCAAGAAGGGTGGCATTTTTTAAACCCTTCAACAGTGTTCACCCTGTACACGTCACATCATTGAAACGTCAAGGTAATTAATTATTATTATGGCCACTATGATCACTTTACACAAAAACGTCATGTCACAGACGTGCGTGCAAATCCATGATGATCACCTCATATTTTCTAGGAGCTTTAAATGAAAATGAAATCATTAAAATCACTCTAAATTCAATTTCATCTTTCCCTATGGATTTTTTGGCGCCATTTGTCGACTCAGACACGCCACATGGTTGAAATCACTTGAGGGGAAAAACTAAACCATTTTTCCTTTTGGGTATTTAACGTGTTGTCTTTAACACTTTCTTCTCATTCCTAACTTTCTGAAACTCAAACACAAAAAGAGAAAACTCTCGCTTTCCTTCTTCTTCCTTAAGCTCCTTTGTGCAACTCTATCCATTACAAATGGCACATCCAACCCATCAACACCTAGCTTTCGCTTCTGAAATAGATTTACCTTTGTATATCAACAACCACATTTATGTTTCCGAACCTCCCACGGATGAGGAAAGAAGAAATATATGGTATCGTTCTGCCAAGATTCCCTAAGTTCTTGCTGGTAAGGTGCATGCGTTCAGGGGACCATTACCCAAATACATCAAGAAATCTCAAGTGGTGCAAGGCATCTTCCCCACTTATCCTGTTTAGAACCATTTGTGTTCCTTGACGAACCTTTCAAATTTAATTTTTTCAACAACTGAGTTTTTCGCTCTGTGAGTGCTTTTGGATTTTGAGTGATGTCAAAACTAGGATAGTGTAGCGTTACGTATATTGGACAATATCCTCCCATTTTGGATGAGCTTCTTAGTATTAGAAAACATTCAAGTAAGTTGGAAACGAAGCTTGCATCAAAATTGCATTGAAAAACATGTTTTTGGGTGGTAAAACCCTTTTAAGTCGACATATGCATAAATATGTAGGCCTATACGACTTTCAGATTCAGTATAGGTTGGTACATAACATTTCAGGTTGTTTCCCATGGATCAATATTGAAGCTTGTAGCTTCTGCCCATAAGTCGCCTCCCATAAGTCAACATGTAGGTAACACATAACCTTCATAGGTCGACCTGAGACCTTGATAGGCCGACCTGATTGCTTTGACAGGCTGACCTATTGCTTTGACAGGCCGACCTATACGATTTCCCATCTTAAAAATTTCATTTTTGCTTCAACTTATTGCATTTCTTTTGCTCATTTTCTTCACATACATGTATATAGTCATACATGCACCTTTTTTCTAGAAAGGTACTAGTGAATTACTAAAACGAAACTAGATTACAAAACATTCTCATCATCTTCAACCTTTCTTCTATGCATACACACAATTGAACTATACATAATTATTTTTCGATCGGGTGACCATCTAGATTAGGGTTGATAACATCCAATTAGGTTGATGTAACCAAGAATATTGGGTTAGGATCTTTGTGTGTTCCAAATAAGAAAACCAAGGTGGGGTTTTCCTTCAAGATCGTTGTAATTTCAAGGTTTTGGACAAGATCACGTCAACACAGATTCGACTGAGTGAAGGCCTTGGGACAAAGTGGTTTCATTGCAAGGGAGTTGCGCGAGACGGTGAATCGTGTTCTGGAATCTTGGGTTCAACAAGTGCGTGCTCAGGTTAATCGAAGGATTGTAGCCACATTGTTGGTGACTAGATTAAGCTTTGATCAAGGGTTTGGAGATGGTTGAATCAACAACAAACCATAGGGTTTGTGGGGTTAAAGTTCTCCACCTCTTGTGTAAACAGTTTTGCAAAGCTAAGGTTAATTGCAAGTATCTCAATTTAATTTTGGATTGAGGGCAGACGTACCCATAGAGATGCCGATTAGGGAACTGCCTAAACAAATATTTGTGTCTCTTTATTGCTTTATCTCTCTTTAATTGTTGTTCTTTCTAATTGTCAATTTTGTTGTTGTTTCGATTAATTAGATTGGAAATTGTTTTCAACTATCTTTTAAAGTGTTGTTGTTGATATAATCACAATCACTTTGATTGTGATTGGCTTTTAACATTAACAAAACAAATAGAATTTCCTAACGTGATCAATCGCACACAAAGTGTTCGATAAATTGTCTTTGAGTATTTTTATCGCTTTGTGTTCATTGGAAATAAGTTTTACGAATAGCTTTGCATTTGATTGATCCGTGAATTAATTGTTATTCAACAATTTGTGTTCATTATCATTCCATCGGTTTTCATTACGCATATCCGAGCTTTTCGATAATAGGTTTGGTTAGACGTTTCGATTTGGGTTGTTTCCGCTGTGCCATATAATTTTGAAAACAAATTTTTGCAATGTGTTTTTGGTTATAAATTTGTGATCTATTCACCCCCTCTAGATCGAAGTCTATCGTCTAACAAGTGGTATCAAGAGCTCCAGTTAATTCTGTGCTTGTACTCTTTAGATGAATGGATACCAAACCTAAGGGAGCCTCCAATAGTGCACCAATTTTCACCGGCGAAAATTATGGCTATTGGAAAGCTCTTATGTGTATTCACCTCAACTCCGTTGAAAAAGGTATATGGGAGGCTATCCAAAATGGATCGTACCTAAACCGGAAGCACAATGGGATGCTAAGGACTAAAAATTGTGGTCACATTATTGGAAAGCGAAAAACATTCTCACATCCGCTTTGGGTGTTGATGAGTTTTATCGCGTTTCTCTTTGTGAGACCGCCAAAGATATGTGGGACGCATTAGAGATTTCCCATGAGGGAACTAATGATGTCAAACAAGCTAGGATCAAACCATTAAATTAAGTGTGTGAGATGGTCCATATTGAGCATGGTGAAACCATTGCGGATATACGAAAACGGTTCACACATCTCATAAATCAGTTAAATGCGCTAGGTAATCATGTTTCCAATGAACTTGCTACTAGCAAAGTTTTGAGGTGTTTAAGTAGGGAATGGAAACCCAAGGTCACCACTATCAAGGAGGAAAATGATCTTAAGTTGCTTGATCTCACGACTTTGTTTGGTAAGTTGGAAGAGCATGAGCAAGAGCTCACTCGCTTAGCAAAATAAGAAAAAGAATGTGAAACTAGAATGAAAAATGAGAAAGGGAAAGACAAAGAGGAAGGCAAGAAGTCCATAGCTCTAAAGACTTCTAGCTCAAGGCCTTCACATTGTGAGCATATTGATAGTGAAAACAATGATGACAAGAGCTTGTATAAGGAGGATATGGGGGTTTTCGTAAAGAGATACCAAAGGTATATAATGAAGAATGACGTTAGACATTTCGACAAGAACATAGCTAAGTTTAGAAGGTTGACAAGCTCCTCAAAGGAAGATGAAAGAAGGAAGAGCAAGCTTAGAAAATCTTGCTATCATTGTGGTGAAGTAGGTCACTATAGACCAAAATGCCCTATGAGAAAGAAAGATAAAGAAAATAGTCATCACAAGACTTCTAGCAAGACTAGGAGAGCATATGCCACTTGGGAGAGTGCAAGTGAGTCATCTAGTGATGAAAGCACAACTTCAAGTGTTGAATTGGCTAGGATTTGTCTTATGGAAAAAGGGAAAGAAAAAGAAAAATGTAAGTCTCTCAAAGCTTGAGTATATAAATAATTCATCCTATTTTGAATTACAAAGGGGCTTTGAAGATCTTCATAGAGAAGCCTTAAGAGCTTTTAGAAACATAGCTTCACATGAAAAAGTCATTTTAAATTTAGAAGCTAAAGTGTTGGAATCCAAAAGGAATTTCGAAGCTATTAAGAAATCTATGATAGATATTCAAAGTGATAAGAGTGAGGATATAAAACCTCCTAGGTTTGGTTGTGAACATTGTCATAATAGACAAGAGGAAGTAAAATCTCTTCAAGTCAAATTAGATGATGCCTTGCAACCTAAGATGGTGTTTGCTATTGATTCTTCTAAGGTTGAAAAGCCTTTGAAGAATTCTAAAAAGAAGCATAGATATATGATATATGTATAAGAATTCAAATAGCAAGGACTTGTCTCATAAAAACCTATCTTGTCATTATTGTTGCAAGAAGGGAAATACCATTGAAAGATGAAAATTTAGGCAACTCTTTATTCCTAAAGGAGTTGTTCAATGGTTGCCTAAGTGGAACTTTGATCTCACTCACTATCAAGGACCCAATGAAAATTGGGTACCTATTTCCTTTGTTTAAGTTTTCAGGTTGAATGTCTTAACTCTACTGAAAAGACGTGGTATCCCGATAGTGGATGTTCAAGACACATGATGGGTGACATATCCCTCTTCATTGACTTCGTGCCAAAGAGAAAGGGGTTCGTCACGTATGGAGATAATAACAAAGGTGCTATACTTGGAAAAGGTAGTGTAGGTAATCCCTCGTCTACTATTATCTCTGATGTAATGCTAATTGATGACCTTAAACACAATCTTCTAAGCATAAGCCAACTTTTTGACAAGGATTTTAAAGTTACCTTTACAAAAACTTGTTGCTTGTTTGTGCATGATGAAAAGAAATAACGTGTGTTTAAAGGCTTAAGGGTAAATAATACTTATATACTAAATCTAGATGAAGTTTCCTTTGTTGGAACTAAGTGTCTAGCCACCATGAGTGAAAACTATTGGTTGTGTCATAGACGCTTAGCTCATCTTAACTTTGACCTATTAAACAAAGTATCCTCAAAAGATTTAGTAATTGGTCTACCTAAACTAAAGTTCACTAAAGACCATCTATGCGAGGCTTGTCAAAAAGGGAAGCAAACAAGAATTCTTTTTAAATAAAAAAATCTTGTTTCTACCTTGAGACCTCTTGAGCTTCTCCATATGGACCTCTTTGGCCCCTCTAGGACCAAGAGCATAGGTGGAAATTATTATGGCTTTTTTTTATTGTAGACGATTACTCTAGATTTTGTCGGGTTTTGTTCTTGTCTAGTAAAGATGAGACCTAGCCGACTTTTAAACAGTTTGCTAGATTATTTCAAAATCACCTCTTTGAGAAATTTTGCGAAAAACATGGTATTAAGCATAACTTTTCCGCTCCTAGAACTCCACAACAAAATGGTGTTGTGGAACGTAAAAGTAGAATTTTGGAGGAGTTAGCGAGAACTATGGTCAATGAAGGTAATTTTCCTAAGTACTTTTGGGCAAACACCATTAATACGACATGTTATGTCATGAATAGGGTACTCATACGTCGTATTCTAGTCAAGACCCCCTATGAACTACTTAAAGGTAGAAAACCAAATGTTTCTCACTTACATGTCTTTGGATGCAAATGTTATATCTTGAATAATGGTAGGGATAATCTTAGTAAATTCGATGCAAAAGCTAATGAGGGTATCTTCCTCAAATACTCATAATCTATCAAGGCACATAGGGTTTATAACAAGAGATTACTTATAGTTGAGGAGTCCTTACATGTTATGTTTGATGAGTCCTACCCAAAAGATGTTGGGAAAGGTATTATTTTTCATGATGTAGGTGTGTCTTCTCAAGAAATTCTCAATGGAACCGAACAAGGGATTGATCAACCTAAAACAGTAAACGATGAGAAGAAAGAGGGTGACGATCTTGAAGAGAAAAAGAAAGAAAGTCCAGCTGCAGTGGAAGATCTACCTTTGACTTGGAAGGCATCAAAGGAGCACCCTATTGACAACATACTTGGGGATATCACAAAAAGTGTGACTACACGCTCTAAGATAAGTAATTTATGTTATCATTTTGCTTTCGTCTCTTAAGTAGAGCCTAAAAATACTAAAGATGCATTGCTGGATGAGCATTGGCTTATAGCCAAGCAAGAAATATTAAATTAATTCAAAAGAAACGATGTTTGAGACCTTGTCCCTCGTCCTAAAGATCGTCAAGTAATTGACACCCGATGGGTTTTTAGGAACAAACTTGATGAAAACGGGGTGATAACCCGTAATAAATCTCGGATAGTGGCGCAAGGCTATAACCAAGAGGAGGGCACCAATTATGAGGAGACTTATGCTCCAGTGGCTCGCCTTGAGGCTATACGTCTTCTACTAGCCTAGGCTTGCGCTAAAAATTTCAAGTTGTTTCAAATGGACGTGAAAAGTGCGTTTCTAAATGGTTTTATTAATGAAGAAGTGTATGTAGCTCAACCCCCCGATTTTGAAAGTCACGAGTATCCAAATTATGCGTACAAGCTCAAAAGAGCTTTGTATGGTCTCAAACAAGCCCTTGGGGCTTGGTATGAGCGACTAAATTTTTAATTGACCAAGGATACTCAAGGGGAAAAGCGGATACTACTTTATTCATTCAACACTAAGGGAAACACGCATTTCTAGTTCAAGTTTATGTCGATGATATCATATTTGGTTCAACTAAAATGCAACTTGTAGAAGAGTTCTATAAGCTTATGCAGAGAGAGTTTGAAATGAGCCTTATGGGACAGTTGAATTATTTCCTTAGGCTTTAAATCAAACAACTTAAAGAGGGTACATTGGTGTGTCAAACCATATATTGCAAGGAATTGCTAAAGCGCTTCGGCATGGAAGATGCAAAGTCTATTGATACACCTATGGCTAGAAATGGTAATCAGGAAAAAGATACAAATGGTAAGGATGTAGATTAAAGAAATATAGAGTTATGATCGGCTCTCTTCTATATCTCACCACATCTAGGCTGAATATCATCTATGCCCATTATCAACCGGCTCCTAAAGAATCCCACTTAAAAGCCGTAAAACGTATTCTTAGGTATCTTCATGGTACCTATCAATATTGGCTTTGGCATTCTAAGAGAAGCGATTGGACCTTGGTTGGATACACCGACTCTGATTTTTCTTGATGCAAATCGGATAGGAAAAGCACTAGTGAAACTTACCACATGTTTTCAAATGATTTAGTAAGTTGGCATATAAAGAAATAATTTTTTGTTGCTTTGTTAACCGCTGAGGTGGAATATGTTGCGACTAGTAGTTGTTGTGCCCAAATCTTGTGGCTTAAGCAACAATTTACTTGATTTTAATATAAACTTGCAATGTATTCCCATTATGTGCAATAACACTAGCGCTATCAATCTAACTAAGAATCTGGTGCTACATTCTCGCACTAAGCATATTGAGATACGTCACCATTTCCTACGTGACCATGTTGAAAAAGGTGATGTCGTATTCGAGCACGTTGATAGCAAACATCAACTTGTCGATATTTTCACAAAACCACTTGCGATCGAACCATTTTTCATCATACGAAGGGAATTGGGGATACTCGATATCTCTAATCTTTCCTAGCATATGATTCATTGCATGCACTTTATATACTTTTGCTCAAACTTTTATTGGAAGTTTCATCATATGAGAGTGTATTGTCCATCAATATACATGAGAGGTAATATTGTTCTTTTTCCTTTACCTTTCTTAGTAAGTCTCTAAATTTTACTTGTTGCTAGTGTTCCATAATGATTAATATTCTTGATGTATGAAGTAGTCAATCAATATTCACTTCCAAAAATTTCTATTAATAAGTGTCAATTATATGCTTATAGTGATATTATGTTATTCCTTCTATATGCTAGAAATATACTCTTGGTGCATTTGGCTTGTTATGCATTCATACATGAACATTGGTTGAACATGTTATGATGTTAAATAAATTCTTGTTGTGTCTCATTGTTATGATAACATCTCTGTTTTTGGTTTGAGTGGTGATAACTTCGTGTATTATCATGCTAAAGCACATGCGTGTCCAACACTTCAGGAGCACCAAAAGCATATGTCACGTAATCGAGTCGCTTTTGTAGCAACTCAAGAATTTGTGATTGCGTTGTATCATTCATTGTTCATGTTATTGTTATGTTATTTTGCATTATGTGTAGCAATTATGTTCTATTGTTACTTTATATGCTAATATTTATGTTTAGGCATTCTTAGTCAATGTGTATATCATTATATGTGAGTGTTATCATGTTGATAGTCTTCTATTATATGTTATAAATTATACTAAACCTTAAGATTTCTTAAAAATTGAATATCTTAGAAATCTTAAGTGCTTAGAGGTCTTTGTTATGGTGATTACCATGTACCTATGATAATTGTATCAAGTACACCTTGTTCTCTATTCTTTTGAACATGTTGTTTAGCAGTTTAGATAAAGTCTCTTGCTATGTGCTTAAGCAGCAAAGTCTCTTGCTAAGAAGCTTGAACCAAGTAAGTCTCCTGCTATGTGCTAGAGCATTGAAAGTATTAATCAATTGGTGATTGAGCAGAAGTCTTGAATCAGTGGGATTTAAACAGTGAAGTCTTGGACTGTGAGTCTGGGCAAGGAAGTCTTGAACCTGAGAGGTTTAAGCAGAAGTCTTGGGTTTGGGGAACCTGAGCAAGAAAGTATTGAGTTTGTGGATCTTAAGCAAGGAAGTCTTAGTGTAGTGAGCGATTTTGGACGCGGTTGTGAAGCGCTATCACTCTTTAGTGTCTACAACTCGATTCATTTTTTATCCTATTAAAGCTGATGAAGGAAGGGAAATAGATGTCTCAAATTAACCCTGCTTGCAAACTGAGGTTAAACAGCGGTCTGTTAGGTTACAGATGCTACAAAGATTCGGGGTCTCTATCGGGTTTATTTTTTTAAAAGTGGTGGGAGGTTTAGATGTTAGGATGGGTGCTTCTTGATAGATATGTGAGAGTATGGGATTTTGGGTTTTTGTTTAGTGTGCTCGCTAAGATTGTTTCTTTCAATCTTATGCCTACGTATTCCCGTTTACCGAAACAGGGAAATCAGAGCGTTCGTAGTTCCTCCTATTCTATGGGAGGAAATGGTATTTGGTGTCTTGTTCAAAGCCCAAGACGTGAAGCGAAAAGGTGGTTTATATCTTGTTCAAAGCCCAAGATGTGAAGCTGAAAGGTCTATTTGTATCTTGTTCGAAGCCCAAGATATGAAGCTAAAAGGGTTTGACTTTAGAGAGAATTTGTCAACTCTAAAGAGGGGGTTGTATGTCACAACTGTTTATAAAGGAGAATTACTTTAACCGGGATTTGTGAATCCGGAAATGCCATAATTTCCTTTATAGGGGATTTCCAACTTGAAGGAGAAGACTTTAACTCAGTTTAGAGCAATGCCATCTTTCCTTAGGAATTTCTCATGCTAAAAGAGGGACAATGGCATGGATGTAGATGATCCAGAGGCTTGCCGCTTACAACGATTAGATGAAGGGGAAGGAGTTGTTGATGTTTGTGTACTGTGAACGAGGCACAACTTTGAGGCTAAAAGGTTGATTGGATCAACCAGTGGTTTTCTTATACAAAGCCTAAGAGGAGGCTAGTATGTGTCTCGTACAAAGCCCAAGAGAGAGGCTATTTGACTCAACAAGAGAGTTTTTGTATCTCGTACAAAGCCCGAGATGGAGGCTAAAAGGTTTTGACTCAACGAGGGAATATTTTGGTATCTCGTATAAAGCCCGAGATGAAGGCTATTTGACTCAACAAGAGAGTCTTTTGTATCTCGTACGAAGCCCGAGAGGGAGGCTAAAATTTGTTTGGCTCAATAAGAACCTTTTTGTATCTCGTATAAAGCCCGAGATGGAGGCGAAAGGGGTGATTGACTCAACAAGGGAGTCTCTTCTGTGTCTCGTAGAAAGCCCGAGAGAGAGGCTAACCGTTGTTTGACTCTGCTGGGGAGAATCATTGTACAATGCCCAAGAGAAGGCTAACTTCACTAGAGAAGGATCACTATACAAAGCCTAAGAGGAGGCTATGGCGACTGTTCAGTTAAGTGACAGGTCCAGTATACTGATTTAAAGAGAAAATCAATTCTTATATGACCAACACTGTACTCAAAGATTTGATTTGAGGATCCGGGTCATTCCTGTTCTTTAAGGAAGTGGGAAATCCGAAGGGCATTGAGACTGTCCGAGTCTACGGGTTTTCTTCCTATTTAACGAAGGGGTCACTTGAGAATGTCTTTGAGACTCAAGGATATTAGACTGTCCGTGTCTAGAGTTTCACCTCTTATACTATGCTTTGAGAAACAGTAGTAGACTCTTTGAAATGACTGTTCTATGCAGATGACTAAGTTCTGTTCCTATACCTCTATGAGGTCGTCGGGACAATTTGTACGAAGCCCGAGAGGAGGCTGGAAGCTTTTAAGAAGCCGACGGGTCCTTGTACGAAGCCCAAGTGGAGGCTATCATTCCCGAAGGAAGAGATCATTATACGAAGCCTAAGAAGAGGCTGTGAATACTTCTAAGAAGCCGGCGGGTCCTTGTACTAAGCCCAAGAGGAGGCGGGGTTGCTTTTAGGAAGCCTGCGGGTCCTTGAACAATGCCCAAGAGGAGGCCGATACTTTTAAGAAGCCCGTGGGTCCCCAAACCCCGAGAAATTCAAGACAGGCTATTCACAAAGAATAGATCAAGCCAGGAAAGTTCGAGAATCTGGAAGAATCTCAAAGATGCCATTTACGGAGAATACATTCATCTCTGGGAGTAGAGTTTCTTGACAATTCCTAATGAGGACAGCCGAAGAGAAGACTGTATCTGGTGATCCTATTGGGGATCTAGTTGTCTATTTCTACGAATACATGAAACGACGTCACCTAGTTCTAGACGTAGATGTCGGAGAAACTCAAAATATCTATACTATTATTACACAGTTGATATGAGTTTATGAAAGAAGACTTACAGTGAAACAGCCCCACAATACAGTTATATGTATATGAAAGCGGTAAATGAAAGCGTATAAACACTTACTCGGTTGTAGAGCTTCCATGCTGTTTGGTTAGTTGTTCAACAAAGAAAGATTGAAAAAAACAGTATATTCAAAATCAAAGGAGAAAGTGCTTTGAAAAAAAGAAAGATTTGGGGCTTACAGCTCAAGGAGAGGCCCAGGGTTTTATCAGTGAGCGCACTGTTTGAATTTGTACAGAGGGACTTATACAAGTGACTGAGGCCCAAAAATTGTTTTCTGTACAAAGGGATGGGTCTTACACTCTCTCAAGAGGCCCTAAAGGTTTAAAGAAAAAGAGTGAGGCTTATAACACGAGGGTAGGCCCAATTGATTTTTCCGTTTAAAATGGCGATCGCGCCGAGGTTTTCTTTTAACGCAGAGGGACTTATACAATAAGTGAGGCCCAAAATGTTTTTGGTTAAAAGGGGGTTGGGTCTTACACTCGAATAGAGGCCCAAAAGTTTTGAATGGGTCTTATAGCTCAAGGAGAGGCCCAAAAGTTATTTTTCAAAAGGCGACGATCGCGCCGTTTGTTTTTTACGGTATCGGAACTTTTACAATACACTGAGGCCCAAAAATGATTTGGTAAAAAAAAAAGGATTGGGTCTTACACTCTATTAGAGGCCCAAAGTGTTTTGAAAATGATTTATGAGGGTTGAATTAATCCAAAAACTCTAATTTGTTTTCAAAATGTGTTTTAATTGAATAAAAATTCAATTAAAATGATCAAAATTGTTTAACACAAGGAAAACAAATTGTGATCTTGAATTAATGCTTCAAAAATTAAGTATTGACCTACAAAATAATTAGAAGGCATTAAAAGTTGCAAAATCAAGGTGGAAAAAATATTTTAAATGTCAAAAACAATTAAAACATTAATTCTTTGCAAAAATATTAATTATGCAAAATAAATAATATTTTTGGGATTTTTTGGGAAAATAAAATATTTTAACATTTTTGTGAATTATTAAAAAAAGAACCAACTCAAAATCATTAAAACTCAGAGAGAAATTAATTTTTGAACCAATTAAATAAAATCACAAAATTCAAATATTTGAATTTTCAAAAAAAGGCGCCAAGAACACACCAAGAACACGCGCGTGTTCTGGGTTTTCCCAGATTTGCATTTTCTATCCAATCTCACTGAATACTTGATTATATCATGCAATCCACATACCAATCAACTTGTTTCAACCTCACGATCATGTCTATGACAATTAATTTCATTTAAATTAAGCATAAAACAAGAAATCATGAAAAATCCTCAAGAACCCTAATTTCTGCATGAAGGCTAGGATTTTTGATACACGATTCAAACAATGCAATTAATTGAGGGGAAACATTCCATGCATGATTATGAACATATGGCCAAATTATTGTGCAGCAAAAATTGCATGGATCATAGAGTTAGAAGAGCTCATGCTTACCACTTGCAGCTGGTGATCTTGATTTGTGTTGGAGGTGTTACAGCTAGGTTCCAATGATCTGGATAGCTTACCTAGGTGCCATGGAGTGTGTATGAATGCTTGGAATGGATTGAAATGATCTGGAACTTGAGATGGTACCCCAACTGCAAATCTGTCAAGAACTTGAGCAATTGGCTGGTGATTTTGTGAAATCTGTATTCCAGATGTTATGTGAGTGTTTGGATCACTTCTATATGATGTATGTGAGGTGTGTGTGTGTGTGATTGGTTTGATTGGAAAAGCTCTCAAACTCAAAACCCGATAGTGACTTGCTTTGGAAGGCAAAATTGGAGTGAAAGAAGAGATTTTGAGGAAAGCATCTGTTTGATGGCTTTGGTGTACTCAAACTGATCACAATTGAGCTCTATTTATAGTAGAGCAAGTTTGTTTTGCAAGGAATAGTGAATGGCAACTTCTGAGTAGGTTTGGCCAATGTTGGCAAATGAAAATCCAAGTCTCCACTAGCCATTGACTAAAGGTTAGGGCACAGGCTGCTGGTCCCCTTGGTCTTGGATAAGTCTTGACTGAATTCAGTTGCAAATGGCTCAGTCCATGCCACCTTGATGCTTCCATTGAATGCTCAAATCCAAAATTGGAGTATTGTCCCTATTTTGGTAATTCTAGGTTCAACATGCTATTTCTTGTTCCAAAGACTTTGGAGGCTTGGCTCAGTGATTGTCCCCTTTAGATTCAATCCTCAGAGGTGTCCAAGTGGATAGGAGCATTTGGATTTGGCTGATTTTGGCAAATCGACCAAAAGTGCAAAAATCTGCCTTGCCTTGGCAGATTTCAGCAAGGTAACTTTCCAATGTCATATCTCATGACTCAAATTGAATTTGGTAATGTTCTTGGCCATTTTGGAAAGCCCTTACATGATAAAACAACTGTTTGAACATGTTTGGTTTTGATCTCTTTTGAATCCAAGTGAAAAATCCCCCTACATTTGGCAAAAAGTAAGGTAAAATCTGACTTAGTGAAATTTTCACCAAGTGTTGGAACAAAGTGACTTTTCTTGATTTTGATCACTCCATAACTCAAAATCCATGAGGAATTTGGACATAGGTCAGTATGAAGCTTTTGTAGAGGGCAATGAGATCTACAAATCAAGCTTTGAATGGGGAACAATGGCCTTGTGGTTTAGGAGTTATGGTCCTCCAAAGTTCGCACATTAGTGTCACTTTTTCCATAACTTAGAAATTTTTCTAAGTTTTTATGGTTACCCCTTTTACAAGTTATCCCACTTTATTTGATTTTTCTTGATGAATGATGATTCAAATCATACATTAATATCATTTTAGGGTTAAAAATCCATTTTGGTGAAAAATCTCAAAAAGTCAAAGTTGACTTTTGTGCACAGTTGACTTTTTATCAGATGAATTCCAAACTGTGAAATTCTTCATGAAATCATGTCCTTGACATAAATCAAACTTGATGGACATGTTCCATGGGTGTCATAGGATATATTGAATCATGTCTTAGGGCTTGGGGGCATGTCCTGGTCAAAAGTCAAAGTTACAGTTGACTTTCCTCGCGAAACCCTAATTGTGGTGCAGATGAAATTGAGACTTGTTGCTCAAGCTTCTTGGATTAATCCATTGTTCCAAATGGACCAATATAGTTCATTAGAGACCCTCAAACCCTCTCTTGAGGTCTTGGCTCATGACTTGCCCTAAAAGTCAACTTAGGGGTGAATTAGGTCAAGAACCCTAATTCCTGATTTTTGATGAATGCATCCCCTGAGGCAAAATTGACTTGATGATTGGATCCATGAGGTTCCATGGAGTATAATAGGTTGTGTTTTGGATCATTGGCTTGTGCCCAGATGAAAAATTTCCATCTGGAGGTCCTGGTCGACCAAAACCCTAATTTGGTGACACTGTCGATCTTGAGACTTGATCCACCTAGAAGGGAGCAGCCTTGTGCTTGATCCTTGAAGTGGGAGTCCTTTTGATCCATTGTGGATGTTGGAGAGGTTAGACAAGTTGAAGATCATGTCATTCCTTGATTGATCCTTTGCCTAAAGGCTCTGAGAGGGCTTGAAACCCTAAGTTTGATTGTAGTGGATGCTCACCCATCTTTGGGGAGACTGATGAAGTATGATGGTTCATCCATATTGTGATGATGAGTTTCACAATGATGGGAAATCTTAGTGGTCAAAATTTAGGGTATGACAGATGCCCCTATTTAATCTTCTTGGACGCGAAGGTGTGAATGACGAAGGTATTCGGGCATTCGGGGTGCAAGAGGATTAAATATCGGAATACCCAAAATTTTGATGGTGGTTATGAATGGTAGCTTACGCATTCATCTTCTTTAGCTAAGCGATGATGCATAGAAAAGGTAAACTTCCCCTCGATCCTGGTCTTCAGCCAAGGAGCTGGTTTCAGTTTCTTTTGTCAATAAGCTTTCTTGACAAGGGATGCTATTCGTAGCGGTTTTCCTCAAACTTCTCGCCGAATTTTCCTAGGGAGATGCCATTTGACGAAAAACTTTTGATGTCAGACTTGCTGGGGGGACCCAGTCGTCTGAGTTGTAGAGGTGTACAAACTTCTCTGTTGGAGATGCCATTTGTTGACTCTACTTGGGGAATGCGAGTCCCTTGAGAGACTGCTTCTGCGTGGGATCTTACATCATACTTTTCTCGGGATCTTCCAGGAGAAATGCCATATGATGGGGTCCAATTTTGAGGTGCCGATGACCTTTTCATCAACGGTCTTTTCGGAGCGAAACTGGCATACTGCCAAATCTCTGATTACGAGGCTTTCTCTGTGGATTTTCCTTAATCCGGGAAAGCAAGGATATCATCTTCAATGGCGAAGAGTGACGCTGACTGAAAGTTACTCTGGTTTTTCAGAGGTTCAAGTTATCAAAGTGTTCAAGGGCCAACTTCCTTCCAGAAATAAACTGGAGGCGAGGTTGTTCAAACGCAGCGTTTCCTGACGAGGCAAGAACTGACAACTCGATTGAGAGAACTTCTATCACTAGGGGACAAGACCAACTAGAGTGATAGTGATGCAATATGAAATGTGAATGCAAATCAATAATGCATGATGTATGTATGTTTATGCTGACAAAACTGACGTGACACACAAACTAAAAGAAGAACATGACTGGATACTCAGCCATCGCGGGGCGAAGAAGTACCGTTGGTTCAGAAAGCAATTCCACCTTGCTTAGGAGAGATAGTCCCTGTTGGGAGCTATGTTGGTCGGGCTTAGGAGATAAGAACTCGGCCGAGGGTATCAGATGGGAAAGCCGCATCTTATACAGTTGATCCTTCGTTCACGCGTACTGATCTAGAAGGAGTACTTTGATTCTGCACTTTGAGTTCGAACACCTTTGGAGAAGCGATCGATGTTCTTCTGATGTTTAACAGTCAAAAGAAATTTCCATCTTTATTTTAAAGCAGAAAAAGTTTTAACAAGTAAATTCATTTTTGTTTTATTTCAAGAATCGTTAATCATGTTAACAACGTCGTTCTGTAAAGCTAAAACAAATAAGAATTACAAACAAAAGCACAAAGGCTCAAATTTTATTGATAAAATGGAGATCATCCAAACGTGTGATTCCAATGAGTATTTACAAAGTTAGAAAATGGTAATTTACAGGGAAAAGGGCTACGTTGAAACATAACGACCACTATCCTTCTACCAACTTTGAATTCGGGACATCTTAAGCTTCTGTCGAAGATGACCTTGACTGGAGTTTTCTGACGGATGATGTAACTACTGCTGAGGGACTTGCCTCTGTTGAACATAGTTACTTGCCATTATCCCTAATTTTTGCCTGGATTGTACTATGAGATTTCCAATCCATCGGGATGATTTTTGTCATGTCTCTAACTTTTTCCTGGACCGCCCTTTCGGGTTTTCAATCCACCGAGACGTTTTTTTTTTAGGCAAAGTATTTCTTGACTACATCAACATTCGTGGGGTAGGCAAATTCCTCTGACTTGTTTTTCAGTTTTCGGAGAAGGCATTTCTTGAATGGCCTTGACCTTGTCAGGATCAACCTCAATTCCTTTCTGGATGACGATGAACCCTAAGAGTTTCCCTGAACGGACACCGAAGGTGCACTTGTTAGGATTCAAGCGGAGCTTGAATTTTCTTAAATGTTCGAACAATTTTGACAGATGTTCAATGTGCTCATTCTCTGTTTTTGATTTTGCAATCATATCATTAACATATACCTCGATTTCTTTGTGTATCATGTCATGAAACAGAGTAGTCATGGCCCTTTGATAGGTTGCCCCGGCGTTCTTCAAACTGAACGGAATTACCTTGTAACAAAAGGTGCCCCATGGGGTGATGAAAGAAGTTTTCTCCATGTCTTTCGGCGCCATTTTGATCTGGTTATAGCCCGAGAATCCATCCATGAAGGAGAAGACTTTGAACTTTGATGTACTGTCTACCAGCATGTCAATGTGTGGTAAAGGAAATTCGTCCTTTGGACTAGCCTTGTTCAGATCCCTATAATCGACACACATTTTGACCTTTCCGTCCTTTTTCGGAACGGGTACGATATTGGCTAACCATTGAGGATATTCTGATGTGGCGAGGAAACCTGCGTCGATCTGTTTCTGTACCTCCTCTTTGATTTTGATGGCCATGTCCGGATGAGTGCGTCTCAACCTTTGCTTTACTGGCGGATATTCCGATCTTAACGGTAAATGATGTTCCACGATGCTGGTATCCAACCCTGGCATATCCTGATAGGACCAAGCGAATACATCGGGGAATTCTTTGAGAAGCTTTATCAAACTCTCTTTGGTAGTTGGACTGAGCAGTGCCCCAATCCTGATTTCTTTTCTCTCTTTTTCCGAACCCAAGTTTATTGTTTCCAACGGCTCTTTGTGAGGTTCAATGGACCTTTCCTCTTGTCTGAGTAGTCGGGAGATCTCTTCTGGAATTTTGTCGTCATTTTCTTCTTCAGCCTTGAATACCGGGAACTCAAAGTTGGGAGAAGGCATCGGATCGTATGTTTCAACGGGGTTTAAAATAAGCAATCTGCATGACGTGATGATTCGTGTTTAGAAGAGATAGAGAGAATGCAAAAGTGTGCTGTGTATTATTTTTTTATTACTGCTTGTTTTTGTTATTGAATTGTTTTTTAGGATTACCATTTTCTAAAAAACGAAAAGAGAAAACAACAATTAATGCAGAAATTACAGAACAACGTTATTTTATTAATGAACAAGTCGATTCTTGAAACTACATCCCTATAAAACAAAACTCTGTCGCTTTGGGCGAAGCGAAGAGGGAAATTTACAAAAAGCGAGCCCTATCAAAACATACATTTCACCTGGGCAGGGTGAAAGGTTAAAGATGGCAATTACTTTGACTGATGAACGACCTTCGGATCCTCAATGGCAACCCATTGGCGGAGAACTCCTCGATGAATCACAAAGTCTGGCACCTTCCTTGATTTGTCTTCAGAAATGACGCTGATTTCTGGCGGAGCAGGATCATTGGAATCTGTCTCCCAGGCAGAGTTGTCGTAGGAGAATTCCTCTGTTGTATTTTGCAGAGCATTGGTGCTCTCAGCTGTATCTCCCCATCCTGTTGGCTGGATATCTTCGAGCCTGATACGAAAGCTTTCGGGAGCGGTGTACTTGACCATATAGTCAAATTTTCCACTCGGTTGTCCCAAGGTGTCCCAAACTTCTTTGGAACTGGAGTAGTCATCTCTCTCGATGACGTTGACCTCGGGAAAAGCATAGTTGATGAATTCAAGTCCTGCAAACATTGCAAATTCATCGTCATGTTGTAGCGCTTCAGGATTACCTGAGTGTTGATCCCATGACATGGTGGGGACACATGTATTCTGTTCAATGATGCTCAGCTGAGTTTCATTGTTCGGCTGAATTTCTGGCCCCAAGTCTCCTGGGTAAGGTTGCCACATTGGCAGACCATCCATTGGGCCATAGTAGGTGTAGTCAAAGTTGTCTTTCATCAGAGTGTCTTCCTCTAATGAATTTGGCGGAGCACAACATCCTTCCGGATCACAATTCCATATATCATTTTGACATCTGACCGTGGTATAAATCTCGAACTCTGTGCGGGATAGCAAAATGGTATAGGCACCTCTTCCCGAGACACATAACTGTCCTCGTTAAGGTAGGACTTCCACTCTTCATCTGTGTCAGAGGGATCTTCCTCATTGATAGCATGTACTGCTTGAGACACTGGGTGAAGGAAACCTCCACTGTGGAAGAAGTTTTGAAGGGGATGAATACTTTCATCGTTGGCAGCTGTCTGGGTACAGGTTACAGAAAAACCAAGACCCTTCTTTGTTTTATTGTCAATAGGAATGACAAGATGTCCCCATCCGGTTATATCGGTACTCTCGACCGCTTTGATAGCATCTTTGTATGAGGAAATGGAAGTTCCTTCTTTGAACTGATTGTTCTTACTTACCGACAGTGCTTGGAACTGAGTTCCAATAACCTCCTCGGGTTCTACACAAGTAGATGATGATAAGTTACTCACGAGCAAGGCCTGTTCTCCACAGACTGTGACAAGTTGATCGTTCTGAACAAACTTTAGCTTTTGGTGGAGGGTCGAAGTGACCGCTCCAGCCTGATGTATCCAAGGTCTTCCTAATAAACAACTGTACGTTTCCCGGATGTCCATGACCTGGAAAGTGACTTGGAAAGTATGAGGATCAATAGTTATGGGAAGATCAACTTCGCCGATAACCGCTTTTCTGGATCCGTCGAATGCTTTGACGACGACCTCGCTGATTCTCATCGGAGGGCCTTTGAACGATAATTGCATCAAAGTAGACTTTGGCATAACATTCAGGGCTGACCCTGTGTCTACCAGTACGCTGGCTAAAGCATCGTCCTGGCAGTTAACTGTAATGTTGAGCGCCATGTTATGACAGCGACCCTCTTCGGGTAATTCCTCATCACTAAATCCCAAATTGTTGTAGGAAGTGATGTTAGAGACAATGCTATCGAACTGTCTGATTGTTACATCCAGTTTCACAAAGGCTTGCTCCAAGACTTTCTGTAGAGCCTCCCTGTGGGCTTCTGAACTGAGTAACAGTGATAATACCGAAATCTTTGAAGGAGTCTGTAACAGCTGATCCACAATGTTATATTCACTCCTTTAGATGAGCTTCAGCATCTCATCATTATTTTCCGAAAGGTCGGGATTAGTGGATTGACCGACTGATGGATCGGGAGCTTCTGTCTGAAGTTCCTTTTCCTTGTTAGGTTCTCCAACTCCTCGGTTGAAGATTCGACCACTCCGTGTTACACGACTGATGTCTGCAATACTCACGACGGAGGGTAATGGAATTTCCTTTCCATTTTCAATTGTCGTTGCACCGTATTTGTAAGGGATAGCCTTAGTTGATTCATACGGTAGTGGTCCCGGTAGATAGATGACTATGGGAACCTTCTGATTTTTCTGACCATCATAAGTAATCTCGATCCGTTCCCGGTTGGGAACTTTAGATTCGTCAAGTAGAGGGATGATGGCAAAAACATCCCTGGTCCTATGATGACCAGAGATTGTGACAACATCCTCGACTTGATCGGCAAGGTAGTCCGGCGCCTAGTTGATGGGTCCAGAACCCAGATATGGACGAATCTCTCCACGATCCACCTGACCCTGAAGAGTTGCTCTCACAAGGTAACACCCTTGGTTACTTTCCGAACAGACACTACAATGGTCATAGTTGTGTGGTGGCACCTGGCCACGCCCACTTTGAATACAATGTAACCTCACTAGGTTAGCTTCCACAGATCGGACATCCTGATTCTGACGTCGAGTAGGATTCCTGTTACTGATACTAATCTGCTGAGTATCTTCATCCATATAGATTGGCATCCACCAGTGATTTAACAAGTGCTGAAGTGCCTCCTGGACAAGGGTACAACCTCGATCGTTTTCGCAACCTGCTTTACTACTTTGATAGTCGTGTGATATTAAGAATCCGAGTCGGACCTGCTCAGTATGTAACTCTACCAGGTTGGTATTCATCACGCGAATATCAAAGATCTGAACCATGTTGATCTGATAAGGGTTCTTATCATGGTAGTCTTGGATCCATCCAAGATCCATCTGACGCTGGGGGGCCTCTTGTATGAAAGAGCATCCCTGTTTGTTTACCGAGCAAGTCAGACAGGAACTGTAATCGTGTCGTGGCAGATTATGATACTGGCTTTGCCTTGAGTGCATTGCCACCAAGTTAACATTCATTGCACAGATGTCGTGGTTCTGAATGACGTTGGAATTCGTATAGGCCATGTTAACTCCACGAACTCGGTGCTCTTAGATCCATTTGAGATCCATCTGTTCCTGTAGAGCTGCTTGCACTACAGAACATCCTCGATTGTTTTTAGAGCAGACATCACATTGATGATAATTATGAGGTGGCACATGGCCATATCCACTCTGTCTACAATGCATCTTGACCAAATTGGTTTTCAACAAGAGTACATCGTGAATTTGATAAATGTTGTTAAACTCTCCCTCTATCAAATTGACTGCAGCTTTCTCATGTTGAGGCAGCGGGTTTGTGAGAACATTGGGATTCGTATCTTTGAAAGATAGCAGCCCGCTCCTAACAAGCTTTTGCACGTCGGATTTGAAATTGAGACAATTCTCTATGTTATGCCCTGATCCTCCTTGATGATAAGGGCATGTCTGATCCACTTTGAACCAAAAAGGCAGATTTTCCGGTACTGTAAGAGGAGACTTAGTCTGGATGTGCCCCATAGCCAGTAGTAACGGAAATAGTTCTGCGTACAACATGGGTATAGGATCAAACCCTGATGGTCGTGTTGTACGGTTGTTGTCATATGGAGGACGAGCCTACTGAAGAGGCTGTTGTATCCTTTGCTGATTAGGTTGGCTCTGTGCAACCTGAGGTTGATACGTAGGAATAGGCGCAAGGCTGATAGCAGGAGTTACAGCTGCTACCGGTTGGTACCGTCGCCTATACTTTCCGAGAGAGATATTCCCAATATCTTGCTCTTTTTTCTTAGGGAGAGCACTACCATATCGCTTTGTACTACTCGATGATCCAGCGTCTTTTTCCAAACGTCCTTCTCGGACGGCTTCCTCAAAACGAACTCCCATACCCACCATCTCGGTGAAATCACTGGGTGCACTGGCAACCATTCCGTCGTAGTAAAATGAGCTTAAGGTCTTTAAGAAGATCTTCGTCATCTCTTTTTCCTCAAGAGGTGGACAAATCTGAGCGGCGATTTCATGCCATCTCTGAGCGTACTCCTTAAAGATTTCCTTGTCCTTTTGCGACATTGATCTGAGTTGATCTCTGTCCGGTGCCATGTCCAAATTTTATTTGTATTGTTAGACGAAGGCAGTACCAAGATCTCTGAATGTGCTAATCGTAGCACGGTTTAAACCCATGTACCATTTGAGTGCGGCACCGGTTAAACTATCCTGAAAGTAGTGAATCAGTAAGTCCTGATTCTCCGTCTGAGCTGACATCCGCCGAGCGTACATCACCAGATGGCTCTGAGGGCAAGAGTTACCCTTGTATTTTTCAAAGTCGGGCACTTGAAATTTGTGCAGAACTTTCACATTGGGGGCCAGACAAAGGTCTGCGGCGTCCTTTCCAAATAGATCCTGACCGCGGATGGCTTGCAGTTCCTTCTGCATTTCCAAGAACTGTTCCTGGAATTCATCCATTCGGTAAAACAAGTTTCCTTCTTACCAGAAGGTGTCTGTGGAATCTGTCCTTCCGGGACAGTGTGCACCACAGGGGGTGGTACCGTGACTACGGCAGCGAATCTTGGCGTTTCCTGAAGTTTGTAACCTTCAGGAGTCTTCAGTATGCCCCTGGCATCTTCGCTTTCCTGAAGTTTGTAACCTTCAGGCCCAGCGGCTTCTGTTATGATTCCCTGATCTTCAGCGATCGGCGGAACATATCCTTCCGGGATATAGTTAACAGGCATGCCCCAAGGACGATCTTTCGGCATTTGATACCTAGGATCATACTTCTCCACTATGGGCGCTGAGGTGATCTTTGAGATCACAGTCCTTTGTAGATGAGCTTCTGCCATGGCTTGCATGTCGTTACGAAGCTTTCTCATATCCTCTCTCAGAGTGTCGATCTCTTCTTTCAACTCTCTGTTCTCTTCCTCAAGATCATCCATCTTTTTCTGACAATTGGCCCGAGTATTATATGAATGAGACAATTTGACCCTAGAACCGAGACACAAACGTGAGATTCGTAGGTAAGAAGAGTACGCGATGTGAGAATGATGATTGCAATGATTATATTAATTGTTTTTTGGTTCAATCAAAATAAACTTCGACAATTAGATTGCAAATATCAAACAGTGGGGAAACCCCTTTTTATTGAATTCAATGGATTACAGAAATGGAAATACAGTAGATTACAAGGTGCAGAAACAGAAACCTAAGCTAATGGGTCCCGAGAGAACTCGGGTGCTGATTCTGGTATCTTCCTTTTCTTTGACCGGGGCTCTTGGGCCGTTGTTGGGTTGTCATTCCTTTGCCAGATGAAAGGAGCGAGCAAATTCCTTTGGTCATCCTGATTATCCACAACATGTTTCTCTAAATTCTCGATCAGAGCATCCTTATCTTTCAGTAGTTGCTGTATTTTGATGCACTCCACGTTGAGGGTACGATACTTGTTCTTCCAAGATCTCCTCTCCCGTTGAACTTTGTTGAGAGTAACCTGAAGCTTTTCAGTTTCCGTCATGAAGTGCATGACAGATTCCCTCGGCGGAAGAATTCCGTAACGTGGATAAGGCATCTTTAGCTTGAGAGCTCTAGTTTGTACCCAATGGAGATAAGGCTCCACCGAGACACAGTCCGGTTTTCCTAGAGACTCCCGTCCTTTCTTATGAACATGTTTCCAAGCGTACACTATTTCCATCTTTAGTGCTCTATCACTTTCTCCTTCTTTGAAGAAAAGACCTTCCAGATGAGCATTCAGCGGAATATGCCTCATCGGGTATCCAAATTGACGACAAACGAGAACTGGATGGTAATTGATTCCTCCCTTAGTTCCTATAAGGGGTACGTTGGGGAAGTTTCCACAACAATCAATGATTCTGATTCCATCATAGATCCTATTACACCAATCTATATCAGAGTTGATGAGAAACATGATCTTCTGCGACCAGCGCAAGGCACTCTTGCAATTCCAAAAAGCAGTAGACTTGGGCAAGTGAGAGATAAACCATTTGTAAAGCAAAGGTACACAGCATGTGATCTCCCCTCCGCTGTACAAATTCCCTAAGTGTACAGAATGATATGCATCCGCGAGCAAAGTCGGCACAGGGTTTCCAATGAGAAAAACCTTAATGGCGTTGATATCGATGAAGTTATTAATGTTGGGCAACAGAAATAACCCGTAGGTGAGCAAGACAAAGATGCTTTCAAAAGCAGTCATGTTTCCGATACTGGCAAAATACAGGGCCTTCTTTGTCAAGAACTGGGCTGGCAAACCTTGTATGCCACCCTTAGTGGTTATGTCAGTCCTGACCTCAAACTCGTCCAAATGAATTGCTCTTGTAATGGTCTGATTCTTTGGAATTTCTTCCAGTCCAGAAAATGGAGCTCGATCAGTGATATGTAAATTGATCAGATGAGAATACTCCTCCAGCGTTGGTGCGAGCTGGTCATCCCAAAATGTGAAGCAGTGATAAACTGGATCGTAGAATTGAACGAGCGCGTCCATGATTCCCTCAATCACATGGACTCTTAGCAGAGATAACAAACCTCCGTACTTGGCTCTGAAAGCCTCTTGGTTTGTGAACATCCTCGCCAAACCTCTTAAATCCTCTAGTTTTGGAACCTTGAAGGTATACTTATGAGTTCTCCTTCTACCGAAATCCATCAGCGCAATCCTTTTCTCTGATATTTGCAATCACAGTCTTAGTTTAATTTGAAAAACAGAGAGACTAGAAGAGAAATTTTTTTTGAATGTTTTAATGTTTTTTAAATGAATGCATAAATGCAACACACAAAAACATAGAAAAAACATGGGGTCAAAGGGTCGTTGTCATGAAGTCAAGGCTCTACCCATCCCCAAAGGTTTATACTAAGGTGATTTTTGTACCTGTACTCATTATCATCAGCTCCTCCCAGGAAAGCAAAACAACAAGCGGATCGCCAACGAGTTGTAGAGCAATCTTAGAGTAAGTGCCATTCACCGAGAATAGATCACCAGCCTCAAATGAGGGTAGTATCGCGTGACAACTATTTCCGATAGCTTCCGCACTACAAAAGGGTTAGCTCCTCAGCTTCTCAGACATCACAATCGGCCCATTGCCTAAGAGAGGGAATGGGTTGCATTGGTCAGCCTCCACTGAGGTTGATGGTCGACCTCGTCGCCATCACTTATCTTAAGTGTATACTCAATCTTTCCACACGCGGCATCACACGCATTCCCATTAGTAGAAAAATAAACACGTATAGAAATTAGGAAAAGCAGTATATATATTTGTCCTAAACATCCTAGACCTTTAAAGCTATGAATCCTAAGTTCCTGACAGAAAATGGGTTCCCCGACGAAAGCCCCAATCTGTGGTATTCACACAAGTGAAGAGAAAAAATGTTAAGAAGAGCCCCACGGTGGGCGCCACTTTTAAAGTTTCCACCTGATAGATGGGAAGAGAACAAGATCTCGCTAAAAAGTTGAGATAGATCCTAATGATCGTCCCCAGTGAAGTCGCCATTTTTCCTGTAGCGAGCGATTTTGGACGCGGTTGCGAAGCGCTATCACTCTTTGGTGTCTACAGCTCGATTCATTTTTTATCCTATTAAAGCTGATGAAGGAAGGGAAATAGATGTCTCAAATTAACCCTGCTTGCAAACTGAGGTTAAACAGCGGACTGTTAGGTTACAGATGCTACAAAGATTCGGGTTCTCTATCGGGTTTATTTTTTTAAAAGTGGCAGGAGGTTTAGATGTTAGGACGGGTGCTTCTTGATAGATATGTGAGAGTATGGGATTTTGGGTTTTTGTTTAGTGTGCTCGCTAAGATTGTTTCTTTCAATCTTATGCCTACGTATTCCCATTTACCGAAACAGGGAAATCAGAGCGTTCGTAGTTCCTCCTATTCTATGGGAGGAAATGGTATTTGGTGTCTTGTTCAAAGCCCAAGACGTGAAGTGAAAAGGTGGTTTATATCTTGTTCAAAGCCCAAGATGTGAAGCTGAAAGGTCTATTTGTATCTTGTTCGAAGCCCAAGATATGAAGCTAAAAGGGTTTGACTTTAGAGAGAATTTGTCAACTCTAAAGAGGGGGTTGTATGTCACAACTGTTTATAAAGGAGAATTACTTTAACCGGGATTTGTGAATCCGACAATGCCATAATTTCCTTTATAGGGGATTTCCAACCTGAAGGAGAAGACTTTAACTCAGTTTAGAGCAATGCCATCTTTCCTTAGGAATTTCTCATGCTAAAAGTGGGACAGTGGCATGGATGTAGATGATCCAGAGGCTTGCCGCTTACAGCGATTAGATGAAGGGGAAGGAGTTGTTGATGTTTGTGTACTGTGAACGAGGCACAGCTTTGAGGCTAAAAGGTTGATTGGATCAACCAGTGGTTTTCTTATACAAAGCCTAAGAGGAGGCTAGTATGTGTCTCCTACAAAGCCCGAGAGAGAGGCTATTTGACTCAACAAGAGAGTTTTTATATCTCGTACAAAGCCCGAGATGGAGGCTAAAAGGTTTTGACTCAACGAGGGAATCTTTTGGTATCTCGTATAAAGCCCGAGATGAAGGCTATTTGACTCAACAAGAGAGTCTTTTGTATCTCGTACGAAGCCCGAGAGGGAGGCTAAAATTTGTTTGGCTTAATAAGAATCTTTTTGTATCTCGTATAAAGCCCGAGATGGAGGCAAAAGGGGGTATTGACTCAACGAGGGAGTCTCTTCTGTGTCTCGTACAAAGCCCGAGAGAGAGGATAAATGTTGTTTGACTCCGCTGGGGAGAATCATTGTACAACGCCCAAGAGAAGGCTAACTTCACTGGAGAAAGATCATTATACAAAGCCTAAGAGGAGGCTATGGCGACTGTTCAGTTAAGTGACAGGTCCAGTATACTGATTTAAAGAGAAAATCAGTTCTTATACGAGCAACACTGTACTCAAGGATTTGATTCGAGGATCCGGGTTATTCCTGTTCTTTAAGGAAGTGGGAAATCCAAAGGGCATTGAGACTGTCTGAGTCTACGGGTTTTCTTCCTATTTAACTAAGGGGTCACTTGAGAATGTCTTTGAGACTCAAGGATATTAGACTGTCCGTGTCTAGAGTTTCATCTTTTGTACTATGCTTTGAGAAACAATAGTAGACTCTTTGAAAGGACTGTTCTATGCAGATGACTAAGTTATGTTCCTATACCTCTATGAGGTCGTCGGGACAATTTGTACGAAGCCCAAGAGGAGGCTGGAAGCTTTTAAGAATCCGACGGGTCCTTGTACAAAGCCCAAGTGGAGGCTATCATTCCCGGAGGAAGAGATCATTATACGAAGCCTAAGAGGAGGCTGTGAATACTTCTAAAAAGCCGGCGGGTCCTTGTACTAAGCCCAAGAGGAGGCGGGGTTGCTTTTAGGAAGACTGCGGGTCCTTGAACAGACCTATGCTTTTAAGAAGCCCGTGGGTCCCCAAACCCCGAGAAATTCAAGACAGGCTATTCACAAAGAATAGATCAAGCCAGGAAAGTTCGAGAATCTGGAAGAAACTCAAAGATGCCATTCACGGAGAATACATTCATCTCTGGGAGTAGAGTTTCTTGACAATTCCTAATGAGGACATCCGAAGAGAAGACTGTATCTGGTGATCCTATTGGGGATCTAGTTGTCTATTTCTATGAATACATGAAACGACGTCACCTAGTTCTAGACGTAGATGCCGGGGAAACTCGAAATATCTATACTATTATTACACAGTTGATATGAGTTTATGAAAGAAGACTTACAGTGAAACAGCCCCACAATACAGTTATATGTTTATGAAAGCGGTAAATGAAAGCGTATAAACACTTACTCAGTTGTAGAGCTTCCATGTTGTTTGGTTAGTTGTTCAACAAAGAAAGATTGAAAACAACAGTATATTCAAAATCAAAGGAGAAAGTGCTTTAAAAAAAAGAAAGATTTGGGGCTTACAGCTCAAGGAGAGGCCCAGGGTTTTATCAGTGAGCGCACTGTTTGAATTTGTACAGAGGGACTTATACAAGTGACTGAGGCCCAAAAATTGTTTTCTGTACAAAGGGATGGGTCTTACACTCTCTCAAGAGGCCCAAAAGGTTCAAAGAAAAAGAGTGGGGCTTATAACACGAGGGTTGGCCCAATTGATTTTTCCGTTTAAAATGGCGATCGCGCCGAGGTTTTCTTTTAACGCAGAGGGACTTATACAATAAGTGAGGCCCAAAATGTTTTTGGTTAAAAGGGGGTTGGGTCTTACACTCGAATAGAGGTCTAAAAGTTTTGAATGGGTCTTATAGCTCAAGGAGAGGCCCAAAAGTTATTTTTCAAAAGGCGACGATCGCGCCGTTTGTTTTTGATGGTATCGGGACTTATACAATACACTGAGGCCCAAAAATGATTTGGTCAAAAAAAAAGGATTGGGTCTTACACTCTATTAGAGGCCCAAAGTGTTTTGAAAATGATTTATGAGGGTTGAATTAATCCAAAAACCCTAATTTGTTTTCAAAATGTGTTTTAATTGAATAAAAATTTAATTAAAATGATCAAAATTGTTTAACATAAGGAAAACAAATTGTGATCTTGGATTAATGCTTCAAAAATTAAGTATTGACCTACAAAATAATTAGAAGGCATTAAAAGTTGCAAAATCAAGGTGGAAAAAATATTTTAAATGTCAAAAACAATTAAAACATTAATTCTTTGCAAAAATATTAATTATACAAAATAAATAATATTTTTGTGATTTTTTGGGAAAATAAAATATTTTAACATTTTTGTGAATTATTAAAAAAAGAACCAACTCAAAATCATTAAAACTCAGAGAGAAATTAATTTTTGAATCAATTAAATAAAATCACAAAATTCAAATATTTGAATTTTCAAAAAAAGGCGCCAAGAACACCAAGAACACGCGCGTGTTCTGGGTTTTCCCAGATTTGCATTTTCTATCCAATCTCATTGAATACTTGATTATATCATGCAATCCACATATCAATCAACTCGTTTCAACCTCACGATCATGTCTATGACAATTAATTTCATTTAAATTAAGCATAAAACAAGAAATCATGAAAAATCCTCAAGAACCCTAATTTCTGCATGAAGGCTAGGATTTTTGATACACGATTCAAACAATGCAATTAATTGAGGGGAAACATTCCATGCATGATTATGAACATATGGCCAAATTATTGTGCAGCAAAAATTGCATGGATCATAGAGTTAGAAGAGCTCATGCTTACCACTTGCAGCTGGTGATCGTGATTTGTGTTGGAGGTGTTACAGCTAGGTTCCAATGATCTGGATAGCTTCCCTAGGTGCCATGGAGTGTGTATGAATGCTTGGAATAAATTGAAATGATCTGGAACTTGAGATGGTACCCCAACTGCAAATCTGTCAAGAACTTGAGCAATTGGCTGGTGATTTTGTGAAATCTGTGTTCCAGATGTTATGTGAGTGTTTGGATCACTTCTATATGATGTATGTGAGGTGTGTGTGTGTGATTGGTTTGATTGGAAAAGCTCTCAAACTCAAAACCCGATAGTGACTTGCTTTGGAAGACAAAATTAGAGTGAAAGAAGAGATTTTGAGGAAAGCATCTATTTGATGGCTTTGGTGTACTCAAACAGATCACAATTGAGCTCTATTTATAGTAGAGCAAGTTTGTTTTGCAAGGAATAGTGAATGGCAACTGCTGAGTAGGTTTGGCCAATGTTGGCAAATGAAAATCCAAGTCTCCTCTAGCCATTGACTAGAGGTTAGGGCACAGGCTGCTGGTCCCCTTGGTCTTGGATAAGTCTTGACTGAATTCAGTTGTAAATGGCTCAGTCCATGCCACCTTGATGCTTCCATTGAATGCTCCAATCCAAAATTGGAGTCTTGTCCCTATTTTGGCAATTCTAGGTTCAACATGCTATTTCTTGTTCCAAAGACTTTGGAGGCTTGGCTCAGTGATTGTCCCCTTTATATTCAATCCTCAGAGGTGTCCAAGTGGATAGGAGCATTTGGATTTGGCTGATTTTGGCAAATCGACCAAAAGTGCAAAAATCTGCCTTGCCTTAGCAGATTTCAGCAAGGTAACTTGCCAATGTCATATCTCATGACTCAAATTGAATTTGGTAATGTTCTTGGCCATTTTGGAAAGCCTTTACATGATACAACAACTGTTTGAACATGTTTGGTTTTGATCTCTTTTGAATCCAAGTGAAAAATCCCCCTACATTTGGCAAAAAGTAAGGTAAAATCTGACTTAGTGAAATTTTCACAAAGTGTTGGAACAAAGTGACTTTTCTTGATTTTGATCACTCCATAACTCAAAATCCATGAGGAATTTGGACATAGGTCAGTATGAAGCTTTTGCAGAGGGCAATGAGATCTACAAATCAAGCTTTGAATGGGGAATAATGGCCTTGTGGTTTAGGAGTTATGGTCCTCCAAAGTTCGTACATTAGTGTCACTTTTTCCATAACTTAGAAATTTTTCTAAGTTTTTATGGTTACCCCTTTTACAAGTTATCCCACTTTCTTTGATTTTTCTTGATGAATGATGATTCAAATCATACATTAACATCATTTTTAGGGTTAAAAATCCATTTTGGTGAAAAATCTCAAAAAGTCAAAGTTGACTTTTGTGCACAGTTGACTTTTTATCAGATGAATTCCAAACTGTGCAATTCTTCATGAAATCATGTCCTTGACCTAAATCAAACTTGATGGACATGTTCCATGGGTGTCATAGGGTATATTGAATCATGTCTTAGGGCTTGGGGGCATGTCCTGGTCAAAAGTCAAAGTTACAGTTGACTTTCCTCGCGAAACCCTAATTGTGGTGCAGATGAAATTGAGACTTATTGCTCAAGCTTCTTGGATTAATCCATTGTTCCGAATGGATCAATATAGTTCATTAGAGACCCTCAAACCCTCTCTTGAGGTCTTGGCTCATGACTTGCCCTAAAAGTCAACTTACGGGTGAATTAGGTCAAGAACCCTAATTCCTGATTTTTGATGAATGCATCCCCTGAGGCAAAATTGACTTGATGACTGGGTCCATGAGGTTCCATGGAGTATATTAGGTTGTGTTTTGGATCATTGGCTTGTGCCCAGATGAAAAATTTCCATCTGGAGGTCCTGGTCGACCAAAACCCTAATTTGGTGACACTGTCGATCTTGAGACTTGATCCACCTAGAAGGGAGCAGCCTTGTGCTTGATCCTTGAAGTGGGAGTCCTTTTGATCCATTGTGGATGTTGGAGAGGTTAGACAAGTTGAAGATCATGTCATTCCTTGATTGATCCTTTGCCTAAAGGCTCTGAGAGGGCTTGAAACCCTAAGTCTGATTGTAGTGGATGCTCACCCATCTTTTGGGAGACTGATGAAGTATGATGGTTCATCCATATTATGATGATGAGTTTCACAATGATGGGAAATCTTAGTGGTCAAAATTTGGGGTATGACACTTAGGCCTGAGGAGCTTGAGAAGAAGTCTTGGATTCATGGAATCTGAGCAGGAAGTCTTGGACCGGAGGTCTGAGCAGAAGTCTTGAGCTGAGGGGATTAAGCAAGGAAGTCTTGGGTTCATGGAACCTAAGCAGAAGTCTTATACCTAAGGGGTTTAAGAAGGAAGTCTCGGGCTGAGGGTCTGGGAAAAGAAAAGTCACATGCTTAAGTGCATAAGCGATTGTAATCATGTTTTGGTTATAGTGAAAATCTCTTGTGATGCAAGGGGGCTTGAATACTCTCATTTGGGAGGAACCATTATAAATCTTTTTGTGTTCTTTATCTTTTATTTGTATATGTTAACATTCGACTGCAATGTATAATCAGAATCTGAACACCAATTTAGATTTTGAACTCTGATCAGATGCAAAGTTAAGAAACGGAAAACATAATTCAACCCCCCCTTCTTGTGTATTTTCCTCACCTTTAGTTGGTATCAGAGCATGGTATGTGCATAACACTTAATAGTGATGCAGATAATGATCCAATTAGAAAAATATGTCTGTTAATGACTTTCCTTCAAAAAGGATTCAAGTGCCACATGAAAAATATTACATTGTTTTTTCCTACCATATTCAAAGGGTGATTCCGCTGAATTTAAGTGATGGAAAAGCAAAATATGTAAGAGCAAGAGTTGTCTCTACAATTTATCTCTATGTTTTGATGATAACAATGAGTATTTGTGAAAGAACTATTTTATGTTCTAATGTGTGTTGTGTGCAGATCATAATCATAGAAGATATCAGATCCAACAAACACCAGAAAGATGTGCGTAAATGATCATATGCGAGTTACTATGTGTAACACAAGTCGCAAGAAGCAAGTATGCTTCTGTATCTGATCATAATCAAATAGATCCAAGGATGTCGATATTGCTGTTGCAATAATCTTGTAGATGCTACTCTGAAAGTGGTTATGATTCTGAAGATAACGAAGCTTCTAAAGAGATAATCTTGTGGAGAACCAAGGTGCTGAAGATTCTCATGACTTAAAGTTCTGAAGGCTGAAGGCTCTGAAGACCAAGTGCAGAAAGACTCTGAAGACTGAAGTGTTCTGAAGATTATGGTTCTAAAGGTCAAGTGATGAAGACTCTGAAGACAGCGTTCTGAGTGAACAAGGTTTTGAAGATTCTGAAGACTTGAAGCAGTGAAGATAACGGGTTTCAAGACAAGTGTTGAAGCTCTGAAGATAGATTCCTAATGGACAAGTTCTGAAGACTGAAGACTTGAAGTTTCTGAAGACCCAGTTAGAAAGCCTCTACTCATTCTTCAATTAATTACCTTCAGAAGCCTCTGAATATTGAAGACAAATGTTACTGTTAGCAATGATTGTACACTGTGCTAAAAAGATCTATCCCATCACTTCTTCTACAGTAAAAAGACGATATGGCAGTACAACTTTCATCATTACATAACGACTCTTTTCAAACAGCCAACAGCTCTTCAACGGCTATAATTTACTTGGCTATTTAAAGGAAAGGAGTATGCGCTTCTGAAGGTGTCGATGTGATGATAGTCGCAACGATCAGTTATCGTTGTTACACTAAACATTTAAAGCTATCACCATTAACACACGACCATTGTTGTTGAAGCTCAAAGATTATCATTCAACACAATAACAATCAATTGGAACAGAAGCTGTTGATGAACAAGACAATGTTGCAAATCAGTCAAGTCATCAACCAACTTCATCATCGGGGATATATTGAAGATCTGAAGCAAGGAGTTGTTGCTCGAAGCTTGCTCAAAAAAAAAAAGATGAAGAAGATCTACAAGATGTCATCAAACTGTCAAATCAACATACATCTTTGTAGAATATAAAGACAGCAAGGAGTTGTTGCTCATATCTTGCTAGAAAATTGAGTGTTCATTTGTACTTAAAATTAGGAGTTATCTTCTTGTTAAGAAGCATCAATGTAATCTCCAGAACAACTAATTCTATGTGAATAAGGATTCCTCAAGTGATCAGTGTGATCGGAGACTTGAGAAGACAATGACTTGGTGTCATTATGGAAATCCTGAAATATGGCCAATGATAGTCATATCTCAAAGAGGACCAAGTGTGGGTCAGACTCTTTTGAGATCACTGATGGAACTCATTGAAAATCCTGGAAGAATGGTCAGTAAACGTTATATCTGTTGAATCGGATCCCTGAACATTTAGCTGTGAAATCCTGATAGTAGATCTTGGGAGATTGGAACCTATTGGGTCAATGTTCGTTATATCCATTAACTTGGATCCCTGAATGGTTCATTGTTGGTTAGTCACAGCTGCGGTTGTGCAGGATGTTAGTCACCGGCTGTTGCCCGTGCATCTGTAATCGGTTTTGATTATAGTGGATTAAGTCCTTGTGTTCAAGGCAAAATCACCTTGGAATGGTGGATTGGATTAGCTTGAGAATGGCTCAGGTGAACCAGGATATATCGTGTGTTCTTTACTCTTGCTTATGCTTTGATTTATTATTTATGTTTCTGTATCATTATCAGAACTTTGTATAGCAAGTCAGAACCTTGCAACTAAACTCTGATAAGCTTCCGCTTTGCAAGTCTAAATCACGTATAGCATAATATGAATGACGTATCTCAAGTCAGAGTCTGTCAACGCAACTCTGATATACTCTTAGCGCAATAAGAAAAAGAAGCGAAAATTGATTAAGAGTTAAAACACAATTCAAACCCCCCTTTCTTATGTCTTTCTCACACCTTCAATTGGTATTAGAGCTCCGGTTCTGGTATTGATGAATATCAAACACTTAACAGTGTTAAAAAAAGATCCAGATATGGTGTGTAGAAATACTCTGGGTAAGATTTCAATCCACTTACAATTTCAGTATCAGTTCAGAAGATGACTGTGTGCTAAATTGCAATCAAATGGATTATCGGAGCAAGTAACTGATTCTTGAAGTTTTGTTGTTGTCAACAACGTAATCTTCTTCTCTAAAACTTAAAGAGAAGATTAAAGAACCAGCTTACAAGATAGATTCATCAGATAAGTAGTAGTATATGTTGAATGCTTATCTTAGAAGATACATTTGGATAAACAACGTATTTGCTCAAGAGTGAATAATCAGAAAACAATAAATCTTGTTTGCTGAAGTTTATTTCTTTATGAGTTCTTTAGATGTTTTCAAGAAACGGATTAGTCCACCCTTGACTTTCTCATTTAGAGCTCATTATGAATTTCTTCATGTAAAGAAGAAAGATTGTTGTTCTATGATTTTGAACTTCAGAATTAAGTTTGCAGAAGAAACCTTACAGAAAACTGAAGAACATTCAGAAATAAGAAATCTAGAAATTCATCAGGAATCTGATTAAGAACAATGTCTGAGTCTTGGTTAAAATAACATAGACGATTGAGTTATGCATTATCTCAGTTGAACTAACTGTAATTGGTCAGAATGTTATCTGATATTTCTCTCAAAAAGTTCATGTTGCATAAAATCTGGAATCAGAAGATGCTCAACTAGATGCAGAGGCATAAGTCATCTACTCGAAGCCAAAAAGGATCTAAGTCACTGATGTTGTTCAGAATGAAGAAATCAGCTGACACTTTTTTCAGAAGCAGATATGCTGTAAATCCTTTAATGGACTAAATTTAAACAAGTTAGATCAACATTGCAAGAACAAGATTGTCATGAAAACTATGTCATGTGTTACACACATGTTTGATGATACTCGTTTCTAAACAAACTCTGCATCTGTTAGAAGAAACAGAGTCAGAAGATGTTATTAAATGTAAATCAATTCTCTCGAGCACATAACCTCTCAGCAGTTTAGGTTTAAGTTAAGAAATTAATGACCTTCTGAAAACAAGGAAGCTTGATGGAAGATAGACGTTCTGATAAGTACGATCAGAATCTCTGAAGGTTGCTCCCAGAAGTCATATGAATGGTTCTAAACGAAGAAAAAAAGGGGAAAAGATCATCTGAAGAGAAGATTGAGTCTAGTTCTCAGACTAGAGATTCGAGTTCAGAAGACATCGATATTCTTCAACGTCAGATCACTCTGAAGGAAGCAGAAGCTTAAAGTAAGAATGGAAAGCACTCAGATGAAGTATCACAGAAAGGATTTCAGACTCTCTAGGGTATGACTCTCCTTATCAATGACTAATAAATGTCACTGCAAGAACAAACTGAAAATTGTCTGGTAAGTAAAAATATTAATGATCTGAAATATTCTCTCTTTTCAAGAAAAATCTTTTGATCAAATCTCTGGACAATGTGTGCACTCAATGTAACATCAGTCATAATTGCATATCCTGAATAATCATGATATATCCCTAAGAACATAAGTTCTATTGAAAATATGCTAAAGATCTTCCGTATGACATAAGTAAGTCTACCCTTATGACAGTTTCTGCATCGCTAACACTTCCAAGATCTTATCTATAATCTAAATAATATCTCTCCCTTTATAAAGACTGTTCACGTCACCTCATTAAATAAAAACTCCTGTCACGTGATGTGTACTTGATCTACGTCATCCCTAGGTTAGGCACAACTCATCTTACCTATTTAGATGTATATAAGATACCTCTCCCTATCAAAAGATATCACATTCAAATTTCTCTACCACATAACCATCGGCGTTAAAATTTTGTTCTCCATTTACCATCATGCCTCGACTAACCTTTCTAGGAAATGAAAGTCTGCTTAAAATCATTTCTGAAAAACAATTTGTAATTAATGTTCCTCCTCTTACGGGTAACATAGTTATTAGCCTGACAGATGTGTTTTATGATCAACAGTGGACGAGATACTCCACCGTGGTGGAAAAACCCATTTACGTGAATCTAGTTAAGGACTTCTGGAAGCATGCATACCTTGATCATGAAAGTGGTCGTATCACTTCTTATGTGTTTGAAGTCCCCATCTCTATCACTCCCTTCTCAATCACTCTCGCAACTGGTTGTGAAAACGTTGGAATCACTGTTGATTTTGACAGAAATAAGTTCTTTCCTGCTGATAAATTTTCCTTTCTCCATGACCTGTCATCAGAATATAAACCTTCCTATCCTGAAAATCTTCTACCCATTCCCAAAGCCTGGAACAAGCTTGTGCGGTCCAATTTTCTTCCCGGAGAAGAAAACCATGATGAACTGCGATATCATGACCATGTATTTATTTATTTTATGATGAGGAGTATTCAGATAAACCTTCCATACACAATCTTCAACTATCTCTGGAAATCCATCTCTGAGTCCAGAAATCGCACAAAGTCTTACATTCCTTATGCAAGAGTTTTGTCTGAAATTTTCTTCAGAGACGGAATAGTGAATATAATCAAAGAGAAAATAGCAGAGGATGGTTCTGAAAACTTTCCAGAAGATTGCTTGTTGAAGACTAAATGTGAAGTCTTTTGTGGTTAGGAGAACATGGCCTGTTCTGATGAGTTAATCATGTCTTGTATCCTTGTTGTTGTACTCTTGTCTGATTAATAGCTTAATTAATCATCTTATTATGCGTCATATTATCTATGTATTAATGAAATGTCTCCTTTGGAGTAAATAACTTATCTCTTCTAAAACTCCTTAAAATATTTAAATAATTACGATTAGAAGTATCTATTATCAAATGGAAACCCTCTGGTTTTCAGTCTCTAAAGACGTGAACATGTCACTTAATTAGAAAATGATTAATGCATTCAACCGTGGTTATATCTCAAATCATTATATCTATTTAAGAGTGCATAATGAGCAGTAAAATTTCTTGGAAATGATCAAACCATGATTATCCTCATTTAATATTTCTTATCAATACAATAGGGTAGTAGTTTCGTACTTTCCCCCTCGACGTGATTAATATGTGACAGTTATTTTAGCGACTAAGTGGAGGGTAGTTACTTATTTCTGATCGGTTGATATTCACTCATTAAAGAGATTAACTGCTCCATGCCTTTTTCAATTATTTATGTCTCGTAGTATACCTTAGGCACTCATAACCTAACTAGAACATAATTAATACAAACGATAAAGTTCTTAATCCCATTCTTCTATAAATACTAGGAACCGATCTTCCAACCTTTATTCCATTCTTAATCTAAACTGATATCCATTTAAAACCTCCTGTGTGCTAAAACAATGGCTGCCCAAACTTTTAGAGGAAATGTAGAAACACTAGAAATCATCTCTGAAAAATGACCAAACCTAGCTCAACTCCAAAATGATGGTCTGGAAATTGTAAAGAGCATGCAGATCCAATCTTGGCATGGTTACTATTCCTTGCTAAACGGTCCTGTTTTTCCAACTCTTGTTAAAGAATTTTGGAAATTTTCCAGGATCAGTAATGATGGAAATACCATCTGGTCAGAAGTTTATCACCTCCCAATTACTATCTCTATCTCCTTAATAGAGAAGATCACAAAATGTGTTGCGTCTGGAGTCACTGTTGATGACTATCAATCTGACTTGGGCTTGGAGAAGAGATGCAAGATGTTGTTTGATGATTCGGTGCACTATGAACCAAACAACCCTGAGAAGCTTCTTCCTTCTCCCAGAACATGGTTCAGATTCTCTCTTACCAACCTCCTCCGTCCTCGTGCAACTGCAAGAAACACTTTGTTCCATGATGACAGAGTCTTTGTCTTCCTCCTAACGCATCACTTTAGGACCGACCTTCCTAAGACCATCTTCAATCACTTGAAACACTCTATTAGAGTTTCAAGAACTCAGGTGCATTCTTACGTTCCTTACAGAAGGATACTATCTGAGATAATGCTGAGAGAAAGGTTCTGGGGATTATTAAGCAGACTTAGACCAGAACCTTCAGTGACTGAAACAAGATGTACTAGAGTAGACAATGTTGAAGATTTTGATGATTAAAGTCTTACTAGTGTTTGCCATGTACTGTAGTTTAGATCTAAGTTTTAGTGATGATGTTTATACTCTATTCTCTGCTTGTTGTGTGCTTCTCAAACGATCAATCAATGAAATTTCATTAGTTCTATTCCTGAATGGCATACATATATTATTAGTACTAATTCTGATAGATTGTTCATTTTCATATTGATCATGTTTTAAATGCATAAATGCTCTAACTTTTTGATGATGCCAAAAAGGGGGAGAAATAGAAATATAATTTTGATAGAATGTAATATAATGCAAAAATCAAACAAGTAAATTAATGACATAAAATGCGTTTACCACTAACGATTGTTTGATGTTTAACCAAGGAACTCTAAACAAGTTCACTAGGCATTCTTAGAACAGGTTAAACTAAAAGAACTCTGTTAAAGTTCTTATGAAATATTTATTCATATTATCAAAGTTGTACACTTCGTGAACATGTGGTGTTCAGAATCAGATTGACCCAGTATTGTTCAGAAGTTGAGAACTTTCTGAAAGTCAAAGTTATCGTGATTCTTGTTTCACTTTGTTCAGAAGCTGTAAGCTGTCTAAGAATATAATATTCAGTACATAAGAATCAGAAGAAGAAAACTTCCTGAAATCAGTCAAAACAAAGTCTACATTCCAAGATGCTTTTCAGAAGAATTGAGCAAATCAGAAGTCGAAGACTTTCTGAAGATCTAGATAGAAGATCCAAGAAGAAGAAGTTATGATAAATCAAGAATTCAACTTAGAAGAAAATGATTTGGCATCAGATTAAACCTACAATTGATCAAGAATCAAGCTGTGATCTTTCAACAAGTTTTGATAGAAACATGGTTATGAGATGAAGACCTGTTGTCTAGTCAAACTCTGAAAAGTCTAGATCTTAAATGATGATCAGAACCGGTATGACAAAATCAAGAATCTGAAGATCATCGAGTTTGAAACTCAGGGGGAGTTTATTACGTCAAAAGACAAGTCCAATGCTGATAAATAGCGTGGCTAAGTTATTAGAAGAGAATTGTTCTATTTCTGTGCTAAAATTATTCTGCTGAAAAGTAGACATTGCTTTAGAAGACTCTGAAGATTATGAGCTCTGATACGGCGACCAAAGGAACTAAGTTCTAAAGACCTGAAGATAGAGGTTCTGATGAACAAGTTCAGATGCTGAAGAATTTTGTCTCCTTAAGACAGATAGGGAAGTAGTCATTCTCTATTCTATGTTCTGACAACTCAAATTGTTATTTTGTGAGTCTTTGGATCAGATAAGATTCTAGACGATCACAAATAAAATTTTGGGGTCAACACATTCAGGGGGAGCTGTTGTTACGGAATCTGAATATGTTATGTTTGGTGATTACCTTGTATAAAATGTTCAATCAAAATACATGGTTTTGTCATCATCAAAAAATGTGAGATTGTAAGAGCAAGAGTTGTCTCTGCAAGTCATCTCTATGTTTTGATGATAACAATGAGTATTTGTGAAAGAACTATTTTATGTTCTAATGTGTGTTGTGTGCAGATCATAATCATAGAAGATATCAGATCCAACAAACACCATAAAGATATGCATAAATAATCATATGCGAGTTACTATGTGTAACACAAGTCGCAATAAGCAAGTATGCTTCTGTATCTGATCATAATCAGATAGATCCAAGGATGTCGATATTGCTGTTGCAATGCTCTTGTGGATGCTACTCTGAAAGTGGTTATGATTCTGAAGATAACGAAGCTTCTAAAGAGATAATCTTGTGGAGAACCGAGGTGCTGAAGATTCTCATGACTTGAAGTTCTGAAGGCTGAAGGCTCTGAAGACCCAGTGCAGAAAGACTATGAAGACTGAAGGGTTCTGAAGATTATGGTTCTAAAGGTCAAGTGCTGAAGACTCTGATAACAGCGTTCTGAGTGAACAAGGTTTTGAAGATTCTGAAGACTTAAAGCAGTGAAGATAACGGGTTTCAAGACAAGTGCTGAAGCTCTAAAGACAGATTCCTAATGGACAAGTTCTGAAGATTGAAGACTTGAAGTTTCTGAAGACCCAGTTAGAAAGTCTCTACTTATGCTTCAATTAATTACCATCAGAAGCCTCTGAAGATTGAAGACAAATGTTACTGTTAGCAATGACTGTACACTGTGCTAAAAAGATCTATCCCATCACTTCTTCTACAGTAAAGAGAAGATATGGCAGTACAACTTTCATCATTGCATAACGACTCTTTTCAAATAGTTAATAGCTCTTCAACGACTATAATTTACTTGGATATTTAAAGGAAAGGAGTATGCGCTTCTGAAGGTGTCGATGTGATGATAGTCGCAACGATCAGTTATCATTGTTACACTAAACATTTAAAGCTATCACCATTAACACACGACCATTATTGTTAAAGCTCAAAGATTATCATTCAACACAACAACAATCAATTGGAATAGAAGCTGTTGATGAACAAGACAATATTGCAAATCAGTCAAGTCATCACCAACTTCATCATCTGGGCTATATTAAAGATTTGTAGCAAGGGGTTGTTGCTCGAAGCTTGCTCAACAAAGAAGATGAAGAAGATCTACAAGATGTCATCAAATTGTCAAATCAACATACATCTTTGTAGAATATAAAGACAGCAAGGAGATGTTTCTCATATCTTGCTGGAACATTGAGTGTTCATTTATACTTAAAATTAGGAGTTATCTGCTTGTTAAGAAGAATCAATGTAATCTCTAGAACAACTAATTCTATGTGAATTAGGATTCCTCAAGTGATCAGTGTGATGGAGACTAGAGAAGACAATGGCTTGGTGTCATTGTGGAAATCCTGAAATATGGTCAATGATAGTCATATCTCAAAGAGGACCAAGTGTGGGTCAGACTCTTGTGAGGTCACTGATGGAACTCATTGAAAATCCTGGAAGAATGGTCAGTAAACGTTATATATATTGAATCGGATCCCTGAATGTTTAGCTGTGAAATCCTGATAGTAGATCTTGCGAGATTGGAACCTATTGGGTCAATGTTCGTTATATCCATTAACTTGGATCCATGAATGGTTCATTGTGGGTTAGTCATAGCTGTGGTTGTGCAGGATGTTAGTCACCGGCTATTGCCCATGCATCTGTAATTAGTTCTGATTATGGTGGATTAAGTCCTTGTGTTCAAGGCGAAATCACCTTGGAAGGGTGGACTGGATTAACTTGAGAATGACTCAGGTGAACCAGGGTATATCGTGTGTTCTTTACTCTTGCTTATGCTTTGATTTATTATTTATGTTTCTGTATCATTATCAGAACTTTGCATAGCAAGTCAGAACCTTGCAACTCAACTATGATAAGCTTCCGCTTTGCAAGTCTGAATCACGTATAGCATAATCTAAATGACGCATCTCAAGTCAGAGTCTCTCAACGCAACTCTGATATCCTCTTAGCGCAATAAGAAAAAGAAGCGAAAATTGATTAAGAGTTAAAACACAATTTAAACCCTCCTTTCTTGTGTCTTTCTCACACCTTCAAAATATATTTTTAATTCATTGGTCTTGATATATGGTTTTGATGAAGGTCTATAGAATACCACTGATAAAGGTATTACTATAGAAGTTGATGGTGTGGGGATGATCAAAGTTTGAAAGTCTCTCACACTAGCTCAGAAGAAGCTTATTAAGAATATCTTTATAGTTATATGCATTCAGGTTGGTGCTCTATCTCAATTCTGAGTATATCAACATCATTGATATGTCTAATGCTCAGATTATCTTTGAATCCTTGTGTTCAAATTTGTGGGAGTCAGTAAAGAAGCTTGTCCAGTTACAGTTCATCTAATCTTTCCAAGCAAATTCTGAGAAGATTGCTTAATGGATTCAAACCTAAAGTCACAGTTATTCAAGTTGTCCTAAAACTTGAGTATGTCTTGTCTTGAAGGTTTATCTAGCAATCTTCGAAGAAAAGAAATGGAATTCGACGATGAAAAGCTATCAAACATATTAACCCTCCTTAAGCCTGTTGAAAAAAATTTCTATGGAATATCTGATTATGGGAATTAACCTTCCTTATCAAAAGATTTCGTCAACTGACTAAATGGAATGTGATATCTGTTGATAGAAGAGTAACTTCAGAAGCTTCTGAAATATTCTTATTTCAATTGATTTCCCAAATATTAAGAACAAGGAGAAATACTGCCAGAAAACCCCAAAATGTCTGAAATCTTCACTGCTTATTCAAATGAAGCTGACATAGGGCGGGATTCAGAAGAAAAAGTAATATGGCTCTGCTGGTCATTACTGCTTCTGAAGAAGCATCTGAATCCTGGAATAAAAATCAATTATTGAAGAGAAATATATAATGTGAAATCTATCTTGCTTCAATATTGATAATAAGGAGTCTTCTCTTCAAGATAATATCTTAAGTTGCTCCATTGCTCCTAAAAATTGAAGGTCATCATTGAGTTTGTGCTAAAGGATAATTTCATGAGAAACCTTCAATTCTCTGTGTTCTGCCAGCAATACTATGACAGTGCTTTAAATTTTTTTATGCCAATCTCTTATAACAAACACTATCTGGTTCTCTGCTTGTCAAAGATTTCAAAGTCAAAATATTTAATCCAAGACAATGAAATCAGTGACTCTGCTAAGAACACGATTTTGCTCATACCATAACTCATCCTGGACTCATACTCTGGAATGAATTATGGTACTGCTATTAGATTAAGGCATAAAGAAAAGGAAAGCCTATCAGGACTAGCATCTCTGAACTCATAGAAATATGAGTACCATTACTCAAAATGTATTTGCTATAGATATCTATGAAAGGAGCAAAGACATCTTCCATGGTACTTAATCAAAGATTGTTTATAACATTTGATGGAAGAAGAACCTACATCCCATACTTAAGAGTTGAAGGCACTGAGTTTGGTGAAAGAAGTGGAGTCAATGGTTTAACAGCCATTGAATTAAAATCCACTCAATACAATATTCAGATTTTATGGTCAAATCTGAATACTCATCTAGAGCCTGACCAAGAAAATAACAAAAAAAAGGTATGTCTGTTCTTCCCTGGCTTACTTCTTGATTCAATGAGATATTTATGTATTAGTAAATACAAAGTCTCTGTTAGATTTCTAGAGAAATTCTTTTGTTAAAAGAATCTTCGAAAATTTTAAGAAGAAACTATGTTGTATTTTTCTATACTGAACATATCTTTAGCTAGATGATGGTAATATCTATGGAAATAGTTTCCTCACTTTTTGTGATGATACTGCTGCTTGTTAGCTGTCAAAGAAACCAATTCAATATTCATTAATTAAATATGACTCTAGTTTTAAGAGAAAAAGCTTGATTCTGAATTGAATAACAAAGACTGGTGGCTGACAGAAGATTTCTCAATCGTAGTCTAGATCTACTAGACTCTAATGGATGATAGCTTCTGAAATTATCAGTCTCTGATATTCTGGAAATGATTCTTTACTTCAAATTATGCAGTTTAAGCAAAAAGTTTTTTTTTAACTTTTATATTACTTAAATTTCATAAAGTTGAAAATCATCTAGTGAATTTAGGAAATCTGATGGGTAAGAACCTTTGGGTAATGATGATTTTATTTTTATAGACTATTATTATCTCTATACCCTGTCTTGTGAAACATCATTTTGTGTCCTTTCGCTGACAAGATTCTTATTATTCTGGAATCTTGTTCAGTTGAGTTCATTTCTTTTTATTTTCTTTGGTTGTGTGTGTTAATCAAACCAAACCCGAGATCAATTCTCTAGTCAATTCTCCTTTGAATTAACTAGTTGTCATCAATAAAAAGTGTGTGGATTTTGAAGAATTGATTAAGATTGGTTTTAACTTCTAGAAGACTATGTCTGAACAAAGTTGGAATGGATACTTTGAGATGCTCTGTGGTTTCACTTATCCAAGGCTTGTCAAAGAGTTCTAAATTAATGCTTCAATTGTTGAGCTGAATTCTGAGTGTGCTATTCTTTCTAAGGTGTCTGGTGTTAATATATCAGTAACCTCTAAATCGATTGCTAATGTGATCAATTTTGAGGATATTGGAGAAATCCCAGGTACTATTGTTTGGGAACACTATCTTCCTACTTGGTGTACTTTTGTAGACCCATCTAACACATCTTTGGTCTCAAATCTTCGTCCTGATGCAATTGTTTGGAATCAGACTATGGACTCAAACTTGCTTCCTAAGGACAAGGATATAGACCTTGTGGACCATATTGAAAAAGATTTTCTACTTCTTCTTAATTTAGACTTGCAGATTGGTCTTCCTTAAGTTATGTTTGAATATCTGAAGGAGTCTCTTTCATCCTTTCACAAGGGAAAAACATTCTTCATTCCTTATGGACGAGTTATTTCAGAACTACTGGTCCAACATGGAGTTATGATAAGTTCAGAAGATGATTCTTCTAAAATTTGGAGACAAAAGTTTAAAGTTATCTATGAGAGTTTTTGATGTTAGACTTCTGCAAATTTATGCCTTGTATTTGTTAAAACTTTGTGTACTAAGCAATCTTGTTATCCAATTTTCATACTCTTGTGAGCCTTAACTGTTATATATATATATATATATATATATATATATATAGTTGTTCAAGAGGATAAATTAAATAGGATTAAAAACTCAAAACATGCAACATTCTCATTAAATTGGAAGCTATTACAAATTGTTAAAACTCTCTAGGCATTTGGATTTGTCCTAAGGTATTCCCTAGGATCATCTAACATATCTAGATTGTCTAAATAATCTTTTCATTCTTCCTTTGCAAACTCTACAACCTCCTTTCTCAGTTGGTTTCTGCTTTTTTACCTAGAAGTTCTTCTTCTTCTTTGTGTCTCAATGAAGGCTGCGGAAGAAGTATGTGCTTATGAAGTTATCTGCTTACTTGTAGATTCTTCAGTTGCTGCATTACTCTTGTTGGCTTGAGCTGTTGCATTTAGCATGGCTGTCTTTCTCAAATTTCTCTTTGGAACCCATATTTGCTTTTGCTTATACATCTTTGTGTTCAGAAGATTAAGTGATTATGAAAATGAGTCTACTAAGGGTTTTTACAGAATCACTACATTTATTACCTTGAGTATTCATTATTTTAATATTGATTAAGTCAAATCAATTTTTAAATACCGACTCTTGGAAGTGATGTCTAGTATTCTGACCTATTAAGATCCTCTTAACAGCTGTAAATTTTATTGTTAACAAGTTAACTGTTGTTTTCGTTCATCTTCTTACTTCATTAATGCTTTTTCAGAAAATCTAAAGGGAAAATAAAGTGATTGTACTACTGCATAATATGTAATGGTCAAAATAACTTTTTCATTAATCAAGCTTGAAAGGATTACAATAAAAGAGGACTAGATTAAAATAAAGATTAAACCTAATCTAAATCATTCATGGCCTTGTAATGCATCCAGTTATCCCAAGTGATATCAGGTTCATCCTTATCGACATCCTCCTCTTTTGCTTCTGGGATAAAAAGTTGATAAAACATCTTGTTTATCCTCTTCTTTTGTGTCTTCTTCATGGATTTCTTCCTTGGCTTTAAAACAGCAGCTGATGGACTTGCTTCTGTACATCTTTGAGGTGCTGAGGACAAAGCCTCGTCAGAAGTGTTCAGTGTAGAGGATACATGCCTAGTTGTAGATGCTTCAGAAACCATTGGCTTCTGAAGGTCTTGGGTTTTTAGACTTGTAGAGTTCTCTGTGACTTCTGTCACAACAAATATTTTTTCGCTCTTAGATGAGGACTCCATGATGTTTTGATGGATGTTGATGAAAATGATCTTGGCTTCGGTTGATTTTATAGTGGATTCTGGGCAACCTAAACGATAGAATAAAATCCTTTGCTTGATTCTTGGAACTGTTATGACCAATAAATATTCACCATGCACTGTACAATCCTTAATGATATCTGTTACTCGATCGATTTCTCTTCCTTGGGAACTGATCACATAATGATGCTCTGCTATGCTTTTATGACTGAAATTCTTTTCTTTTTCTTTTATTCTTTTTTATGTGACAAAAGGGGGAGAAAATATTAGTAGTATTTAATTAAAAACTGAACCCATTCAGTTTGTACATATCGTCTATTTTAAATTTATGTTATTTTGGTTATGTTACTCGGGAAACATATTTTAGCTTTCCTAAAAATAGTTCTAAGGGGGAGCTTACAATCCTTAACCTTAGACTACTAGGCTCAGATGGAGCTTACAAATCTCATATTCTGATGTTACCAAGAAAGTTAAAATATTTTAGTTTTCTTGAATATAGTATTTAAGTGAGTTTACAGAACTCAACCTTAGACTATTAGACTCAGGAGGAGCTTACAAACCTCGTACCTTGATGTTGCCAAGAAAATTAAGATATATTTTAGTTTTCTTAAAGATAGAACTTAGGGGGAGCTTATAAACCTCAACCTTTGAACTATCAGACTCAAAGGGAGCTTACAAACCTCAAACTCCGATGAAACTAAGAAAATTAAAATAGGCCAACATTTTCCTTTAAATACTTCTGTTTGTCATCATAAAAAAAGGGGAGATTGTTAGAACAAGATTTGTCCATGACATATATTCCTTGGATTTTGATGATAACAAAGTAGTAAAAAAACAATGGTGTTATCTAATATATGTTCCAAGTATGGAGGTCCTAATGCTTAAAGTTATATATTCAAAATCTGATGTATAAGGGCGCACTTGAGAGAAGTTGATTTACTAGCTTTTGGTGGTGCAGAAGAATACTCTCTAAGTGATGTCTGGCGTAGACTCTGAAGCTGAAGGTCTCAGTATCAGGAGAAGCAACATATTGTCTCTACACTTGGTGAATGTAATTAGCTTATGGTGATCATTCAGAATTAGTAATTAAGATAAAGGTATCTGTACCGCAGAAAGCAAGCTGCATTGTTAAATCAGTTTGTTAGCTAGAGTCTAAGTTCACAAGGCTCAAGAAGAGTTGACATGCTTTACGGATATCTACTCTCAACGGCTCTATAGTACAATATTACATGAAAGACGCAATGGTGAAACATGTTAAACAATGGATTAAGATTTTTTGATGTATCATTCTTTAACGTCTCTTGTACTATGGAGAAACAAAGATACTTGCTCAAGTTATCTCTTCCAATGGCTAGTCTTTTACAACTGCTATATAAGCTACTGAAGATTCAAACTGAAGTCTTTAAAAAGGAGCAATCAAAAGGGAAAATATAGAAGAAAATCCAAGAAAGATAAAAGTGTTCTACACTTCTATCTGGAAGGAGAAATAACAAGACCATACAATAAGCAACACTATCTAGTATGCAGATTTTCTGTTATATGTTGTAAATTGTAATAAGCCTTAATATTTCTTAAACATTGAATATCTTATAAATCTTAAGTGCTTAGAGGTCTTTGTTATGGTGATTACCATGTACCTCTGATAATTGTATCAAGTACACCTTGTTCTCTATTCTGTTGAACATGTAGTTTAGAAGTTTAGATAAAGTATCTTGCTATGTGCTTGAGCAGAAAAGTCTCTTGCTGAGAAGCTTGAGCCAAGTAAGTCCCTTGCTATGTGCTAGAGCATGAAAGTCTTAATCAATTGTTGATTGAGTAGAAGTCTTGAATCCATGAGATTTAAGCTGGGAAGTCTTAGACTGTGAGTCAGGGAAAATAAGTCTTGAACCTCAGAGGTTTAAGCAGAAGTCTTGGGTTCGTGGAACCTGAACAAGGAAGTATTGAGTTCGTGGAACTTAAGCAACTAAATCTTGGGACTGAGGGGCTTAAGAAGAAGTCTTGGATTCGTTGAATATGAGCAGAGAAGTCTTGGACAAAGGATCTGAGCAGAAGTCTTGAGTCTAAGGGGCTTAAGCAAGGAAGTCTTGGGTTCGTGGAACCTGAGCAGAATTCTTAGACTTAAGGGGTTTAAGCTGGAAGTCTCGGGATGAGGTTTTGAGCAAAGAAAAGTCGCATGCTTAAGTGCATAAGTGATTGTAATCATGTTTTGGTTATAGTGAAAATCTCTTATGATGCAAGGGGGTGGCCTACTCTCATTTTAGAGGAACCAATATAAATATTTGTGTGGTCTTTATCATTTATTTGCTTCTGTTAACATTCCGCCACAATGTATAATCAAAATTTGAACACCAGTTTAGATTTTTGAACTCTAATCAGATGCAAAGTTAAGAAACGAAAAACACAATTCAACCCCCCTTCTTGTGTATTTTTCTCACCTTCAATCTCGACTGTTGTTACCCCCAGGTCTAACAAAATAAAAAGACCAGACATTAAAGTTTCATATTCAGCCTCATTATTGGAGCAACGACCATTAATTTTGAATTCGTACTTAGTTAGAATTCCTTGAGCGGAGATAATTAAGATTCCAACACTGATTCCCTTAGTGTGACTAGAACCATGAAATATAACTTTCATGTCGATTGCTCGACATAATTTTGCGCTACTTCTGTCACTGCATGATCTACTATGAAATCAACAATTACTTGGCCTTTAATGTCTCTTAATAGCGCATATGTTAAAGAATATTATGTTAGGGCCAAAGGCCGTTTTCCTATTCTACCATGTAGAATTGGCTTCGATAACATGGGTTTTAAAATGTCATAATGCGAATAAACAAACACATTAGTCGATTTTATATACTTTTCTAACTTCATACATGAAAAATACAAAGATATGCACAACTTTTCTAGCAAGCTATACATAGTTTCTGCGTCAATTAACAATTGAGTAAGATAATATATGCGGCTTTTTCGACGCCATCATCATCTTCCTGGGCTAACATACTGCCTATCGTAGAATTTTTGCATAGATGTATACTTTCATGCTCTTGTTTCGTATAAGAGATAGTAACTCAGGAGGCTTCGATAAGTACTCTTTGATGTCATAAATTGCTCTTTGATACTCTGGTTCCCATCTGAAACACTCTTTCTTTTTCAAACGTAACAAAGGTGAGAATACCTTTTTTTCCACTAAGGTTCGAGATAAATCTTCTTAAGAAGTTGATCTTTCCCAGTAGGGATTGTAATTGCTTTTTGGTTGTCGGAGGCTCTGTATTAAGCATATCCTTCTTTTTGTTCTAATTTATCTCGATCTCTTTCTTAAGAACCACAAAATTTAAGAAATTACCTACACTGACACATAACGCACACTTTAATGGATTCATCTTTAATCCACATTTCCTTGTCCATTCAAAGGATTGTTCAAGGTGGTCGAGATGGCCAATTTTTGATGTGGATTTAATAACAATGTTGTCTATATAGACTTGCATAAATGTTTTAATGAAATCATGGAACATAGAATTCATTACTCGTTGGTAGGTTGCGCCATCATTCTTGAGTCCAAAAGGCATCACTACCCATTTGTAGGTGCCCAAGGCTCCAGGACATTGAAAATCCATTTTAGACACATCTTTCTCTACAATAAAAATTTGGTTATACCTTGAATAAACATCTAAAAGACTCAAATACTCAAAACCAGTCGCCGAATCGACCAGCATTTCTGCCACCGGCATTGGGTATTCGTCTTTAGGAGTGGCTGCATTTAAATCTCTAAAGTCAATACATACCTTAAGAGTGTCATTCTTTTTAATTACTATAACAATGTTGTTTAACCATTTGACGTACCTTGTAAGTCTTATGAACCTGTTTCACAACAACCTTTCGATTTTCGCTTTAATTTTTTACATAATTTATGTCGCAAAACTCCTTGAAGTCTGTTTCACAAGCTTCTTGTAAGGCTTGATTGGCAGCTTCAATTTCACAAATTCCCAGCTAAGGCCTAAAATCTCATGGTAATCATATGCAAAGCAATCCTTGAACTCATTTAGCATGTCGTTTACTCCAACCTTTAAGGTTGGGTCGAGTTTGGCACTAATATAAGTTGGCATTTTCATTGAGTTGTCCCATAGATCAATTTCTTCCAAAGGATCCTGAGCTTGCATCCTTTTAGTCAAAGTAAGTGGGTCTTTCTCAAACCCCAAAGGCTCGTCATCATAAATGCAGTCGAGTCTGCGGCTTTTTGAAGCTGTTTCAAGGCCATTCTGGCTATATTCAAAGTTTTCAGACTGGGTGGCTTCGACAACCATCATTTCTTATGATTAGGCCTCTAAGGCCACTATTAATTTGTTTTCATCCACATAGGCAGAAATCCGAGCCAGGAAGCTCGACTCAGACATGTTCATCTTCTGATTCAGACCATCTGTTATGTCCACCAATGGTCTCATACTCCAAAGTAAATCCATCTAAAGGATATAGTTTCAATGAGTAATATATGTCATCTCCTCTAAAGTGGAATCCGGTTCTTGCTGGTAAACATAGAGAAATATTCGCTAATTGTCAATTAAAGTTCCTTTTGTTGACATTGTTAACTTCTGCACAAAAAAAGCTTTGATCAGCCTCAATGTGCACAACGACCCCGTCCGACTTACAAATTGTTATTATTTGATGCATGGAAGATGGGACATACCTAATTCCATGGACCCATTCTCGACCCAATAGGAGGTTGTAATTTGCCAAGTCATGGCACATAACAATATCATTGGCATTGCCAATGACAGAGAATGAAACATTAGAGAATATGTTGTATTTGATCCTAACACCGTGAACACGGGTATCATTGGACCATAGATTACTGTGGCGCAGTTTGAGTTTAAACAAGTGAAGTTTCAAATGTTGCAAGCCATTGGTCAATACTCAGGTTCTACAAGTGAAGACCCACATCTACACTTAAGATTATTCTTAGAAGTAGCAAGTAACTTCAAGATTCCTAGCATATCAGATGACGCGTCCAGGTTGAGACTGTTCCCCTATTTTTTGAGATATCAAGCCAAAAGTTGGTTGAAATCTCTAGAACAAAATTCCATAGCAACATGGAATGCTTTAGCTAAAATTTTTTTTGGCAAAATACTTTCCTCTTGTCAAGAATGCTAAGATGACGAATGAGATTACTTTGTTTAGACAAGGAGATGATGAATCCTTATTTGAGTCTTGGGAAATATTTAAAGAGTTGTTGAGGCAATGCCCCCACCATAGTATACCAATCTGTATCCAATTTGAAACATTCTATAATGGATTGGTCTTATCTTCACATAATATGCTAGATGCATCAAGTGGTGGAGCGTTGCTATCAAAACCTTATGAAGAATGTTATAAGTTGATTGAATGTATCACTGCCAATACCTACCAATGGCCTGTTACAAGAGTTGTTATTGTCTCCACTCAAAAGAAACATATGGAGTTCACGAAGTATCTAAGACTACATCCATTGATGCTTAAGTGTCTCAGATTCACCAGATGATGAAAAATATGATGACTATTTCTGACGTGTCAGCAACTAAGCCTGTGAAGGTAGTAACTAAGGCATTAGAGGTTGTCTGTGTCTATTGTGAGGGTGCTCATTTATTTGAAAATTTCTCAGCAAATCATGTTTCTTTTAACTTTGTGGGCAAAATAACCCTTACAAAAATAATTACTATCCAGGTTGGCGTAATTATCTAATTTTTTCTTGGAGCAACACTCAAAATCAACTCAAACCTGAAATACCTCAAGCTCTACCTGATTTTTCTTAACCAAATTATCTTGTGGCGAATCAAGGAAATAACCAGTTGGAAAATATTTTGAAATACTTCATTCAAGAGATCAAGAACCAGTTTCAAGTTCAAGGAGTGAGCATCAAGAACTTGGAGAATCAAGTCGGGAAAATTGCATTAGCACTTATTTCTAGAACTATGGGAGCCCTTCAAAGCTTAAGTGAAACACCTGCAACTATTGTTGGAGCTAAAGGTGTTGAAACATGTAAGGTTATCAAGTTAAGAAGTGGTAAAGAATGTGAAGGATCAACATCAACAAGAAATAATCACCAAAAGAGAAGTTGAATACCATTGACACTTTAATGGTAGAAGTATCTGAGTATACTAAAGCTACACCTTTGGTTGAGCCTATCGAGGAACATGTAACACAATAGAAATGCACTATGAAATCTCCTGGAATGACTTCAAATCAAGAAAACCAACCAATTGACATGATAGAAGACGGAAGGTCACCCATATTTGTTCAACAAAGGCCCCCACCTCCTTTTCCTCAAAGAATTTGAAAAGCCAAGGAAGAGCAACAGTTGGAAAATTCATGAAAATTTTGGAAAAGCTTCATATAAATATACCATTGATTGATTCCATTAAACAAATGCCAAACTACTCCAAATTCATGAAGGATGTACTTACGAAATTGAAGAAAGTGGGAGATTTTTCCACTATGGCATTAACTCAACAGTGAAACCAACTTGTTCAAGGAAAACTCTCTCCCAAGTTAAATGATCCTGGAAGTTTCACTATACCATGCAATATTGGAGAGTCTTTTTATAGAAGATCATTGTGTGACCTTGGGGCAAACATTAACTTCATGCCCTTATCCATCTTCAAGAAGTTGGGTATTGAAGCTACCAACTAACAACCATCGCCCTTCAGCTAGCTGAACTAAGTATTTGATACCCACAAGAGAAGATTAAAGATGTTTTGGTGAAGGTTGATAAGTTTGTATTTGATCGCGACTATGCATATTGGTCGGATTACTGCTGCAAGTATACAACTTATCGCATAGTTTTAAAAGATTGTCGAACCCACAAGGACTAATAATCAACCTAGAGTGATCGATTATTGTAGTGTAAAGCTAAGGCTATATTTGGCGGTAAAAGAAATTTGGTTTTTAACGAAATTTGAAAAACAACAATAAAGACGAGACCGCAGAATGATTTCCGTGCTCCTTGGGGACTCCATAAAATCTGAGTGTTAACAAAGGTCTCAAAATCAATCTGAAGTATATACCAGTTCAAAGGCTCGATCTCACGCTCTCGCGGTATTAACCAAGCCACGCCTATTGACCCCAAGATTTTACTCTTGCTCGCTCGATAATTAAAAGGTGCGTTTTGAAAACTAACATAACAAATGACCGGGTGAGGACCACCTAACTTAGCGGGAACATGTCTTTCATTCGTTTTTTCTATAAAAATCACATCATTCAAATTTTGAGATCACACATATTTGCATCGGTTCGTCACTTAGTTCGTACACACGGATGGTGCTGACTGCTAGTATAAACTAATAAAGATGCTACTTCTAAGAAACTAGGCATAAGGTCATGTCATAATGTCTATTTAAATTAATATCACATGCTTAGGGAATCTAAGGTGTAGGAACGGTACCGATATTTTTAAAACTTTCCCAAGTCCGCCTACATAGCCTAAATCAAGGAATGAAACAACCTATACTATATGTGTCATGCCTTTGAGTCAAAACAATTTTTTTTTGAAATTGGGGTCAAATAAGGGAGTTATTAGACACAGGAAAAACGTAAAGTAAAAACGACTCAAACGTGCATATGACTCGATAATGAAAACAAACTAAACTAGAAAGCAAGAAATAAATAAAAGCTATAAACGGCTCCTCCCCCACACTTAAACTAGACATTGTCCTCAATGTCTTAGCCTAAGGTGAAAGAAATGAGCGATAGAACCTGGATACATCAATGATAGTGAGCACGCCCTCCACGAGGGTGTCTATCCTTCCTGAAGGCTGGGTTGTCCTGTGGGACATGCTGGACACAATCTGCAATTCGGTTCACCTCTCTGCGCAATCCCGCCATCGCTAAGACAACATCTCTCAAATCCGACTCGGCCCTGGCCATAAACTCGTACTGCCTCCTCTCTAACTCATGCATCAGCACATCACGCACGACATCTCTCTCTCAGCTGCCTAAGCTCTGATAGAACTTCATGCAATGAAGAACGAAAACCTGCAAAATCAGAAAAAAGGTGTCGTGTGTGCTTGGGTGCTAGACCCTGGTATGTCAGTGGTATGGCTATGAGTGTGGGGCTGCTCAGAATGCTGCCTCATGACATTACAGTAGTGCCTCTCATCGCTATCTGCCCCGAAATCACGGGCTCCTAAATCAAATAGCCAATTGGAGTTTTGATGCACATTTATACACTCAGCATTTGGCAAAGAAAAACCTCAGAACTCATGTGTACGGACCATAAAGTGATACTTGTTACAATGCAAACTCTTGACAAGCCGCGCATTACGACAAAAGTCAATGTCAGCATAGAGACAAGGTATGCTCTCTTTGTTTTCTAAGTCAGCCTCTAAGTCTAAAGAGATAGCTATGGCGGTAATGATACCGCCTATGCAGATGGAACTGTCGACTCTGTTCGCTACACTAATAAAATGGGCTAGGAGGAACGGTGTAGGATTCACAGGGGTTTGGAAAAGTGCACGGTGAATAAAGAACAGATCCTTAGAATTCATGTTTCCTGGGTTTTCTCATCCGAAAATGGTGGAGGCAAGGATACGGTGAAAGTAACGAATAGCAAGGTTATGGATGGTCGTGGCTTTCAAGCCCTCCCATTTGGTGGTTGTTGTGTTGATTATGGCATGCCAGAATTGGAAAGCTCCTTCCTCCCAGTCACTGTCTAAAGGAGCTTGAGTCGCAAGAGTCTCACCGGTAGGGAAACCAAAATGTTCAGCTATCTACTCATGAGTTAGCGAATAATCTACGTAAAACATTCTGAAGTAAATGGTTCCGGTGGTGCGGTTAATATCATGGACATAGCGGACTGAACTGAGAAATTCATAAGTAAGTCTAACGGAAGAGGGATTAAACATGGAGCAGAAACGAGTCATACCTAAGTTCCTGAGCATCCACAAGATGCTATCATAAAGACCTAAGGTGCGAAGAGTTTCCGGCTCTGGATATCTTGTGGCATAGACTGGCCTTTTGGATACTCGGTGAAAGTTCGAACGCATGGTGGCTCCAATTGTTCCTTCAGGGAACTCAATGCCCATGTAATCTATCTCTTGGTTAGCTTCCATAGTTGTTTCTTAGGAGGATGGTGTTTGTGAATATTTTATGAAATGGGTAGAGAATGGAAAGTGGGTTTTCAGAGAGATGATTGGTAATGTGTGGATTAGTACGCTTAAATAGGGATTAATTGGATGAATATGGATGATTAGAATTTAATGAGGGATAATGAGAGGTTTACTAGGTACTTAGGGAGTGTAGGGAACATGCAAGAATGTTTTAAATGGGGAGAAGAGGAGGCAAAAACGTGTCTTAGAGGCAAAACAATGCGTTCTGCCTTTTTAAAGGAATGGCGAACGCCTTATGCATAATGGCGAGCGCCATTTGCTTCAGACATGAATTTTGTGTCCTTACTCTTACAGAATGCAGTGTTGTGACATGTTTTTGGGTTTTTCTTATTTTATTGACAAAATACAATAAGCTAAACATTAAAAACACTTAAAGGAAAGGAAACTTGCATTAAACGAAACAGTAGTGCATTACATTTACACGTCGGCATTCCGACGGTACACAAGGGAATGGAAATTAACAGTTCAAACGATACACGAAAGGGAAACACTATACATGTAAATAAACTATCCTAATAAAAACAGGGAAATAGGTGCGGCTATGGATCATCCATGATGTTGTCTAACGGAGTAGACAATTTGGAACATATGGTTCAACTCCTCATGTACAACATCCATAAGTCTAATGAAGTCGACTCGGAGAGACGAAATCTCATCTCGTAAGGAATCTACTTCAGACTGGAGAGTGTAACACCCCAATTCTACCCATCGAATATTTAATAAAATCAGAGTAATAAAATTTCAACATAAACAGGATGTCACATTTTCAACTTAAAAACAACGGCATTTAACCGCATAAACATGGATACATAACACTTAATATTCAGATGAACATAATTCAGTCTTTGTCACAGAACAACTTTATTAATACGCAGCGGATTCATAAATTTAACTGAAATACCATAATAGCTTGGTTGATTCAAAACAACTCTAAGACATCAACTCTTTAATGAAAACAACTTAGAATTTCAGCAACATAATAAAACCGACACTAAAGAAAACATGCGTTCATCCCCCCAAGTGCTACGTATCAGAGCGACGACACCGACTCGAACTAATGAAGGTAGATAGCCTTCACTCTGGAATACCTGCAGGATAGCGTAAAAACCATCACCAACCACAGAAGGGGTGAGATATCAAACCATATAATCGGATATATGATAAATAATATATTAGATCAGATTATAAAATCACCACTTCACAACTTTTTAGACAACATAAATCCACAACACAACGACAACGTCTCAATCAACATAAATCAGCAACACAACAACCTTGAAATCAATATCAATCCACAACCCAATAACAACTAAAAAATATCACCTTCAATTAACAACACAACAACAACGATGCAACGTGAAATGCGACTCAAAATGCACATGCATGTGGTACCATTGGAGCAGAACTCCCAGCTTAAAAATTTTCCAATTAATATTGACGTCAACAAGGCATAAGCCTTCCGCTTAATATTTTGCAAATCCAGACCAGCTTAATATGTTATGCCATGTGACCCAACATGAACATAAGAACAATACTGATAATTACATCTATCAGCATAACGACAAATCCGCATTGGCCATAGGCCTATAACTTAAATTCTTGCCAATAATTAGAGGCAATTCAACATGTTCCACAGCTTTATACTTCTCAACAACCAGGACCACAACAACTAGAATTTATAATGCACCCACTCAAAGGTACTAAAATCAATCATTTCATTATCCGGTAATTTTCGACTGAAAATCGGTTAATTAATTCCATTATCAATTTATCTGCCAGCACTACGGAATTATATAACAACTTCTCAACTTGCAACAAGGAACACAACACAAGGAACAACCAATTATATCGCATTACTATTTGTATAATTTTCTTGAGTAAACCCATTTAACCAACTTCTCTGCTAAACTCTATCATTTCCACTCCTTACTAGCTTCTGGTCATTCCCCTGTTAAATTCGGGCCAGCAAACAACTTACCAAAACATACTATTAGATTCTACATCACGGTTACTTAAGCATCCTCCTATTAATTCGTCTCAGTACTATTATCAATTTTCTTACAATCTTCACTTGTTTACTCACTGATTTATCCTACTATTTTAACACTACTACTGCCCTTAGTAATCTCTTAATACTGATACTGATATACTTACAGTGATCCTCACTCAATAATTACTACTACTACTTATACTGAATTCAATTCTGCAAAATTGTCTACTGTTAATTATAGTGAATCTCAAGTTAATTAAGTTTCTGCAAAACATTTACTTAAGTTTAATTATACCAGACATATGAACATACGACATCACACAGAAAGACCCCAACACACAGAAAGAATACACAGAACCCGTGTGACGGTCGTCACCTTCCATGACGGTCATAACACTTCCATGACGATCGTAATACCTCCATGACGGTCGTCATGGCCCCCTGACGGCAAAAACCTACATTTCCTCTGTTTCTCTCAATTTCTTCTCCTCTGTTCTCTGTGCTTTCTAATATTCACTTCAAGCTAATTCTTCCAGTACACCATACAACAGCAACACAACAAAACTTATACACCAATCCATACCGATAAAGCATTTTACATCCAATTCAACAACGTGGATCCAATTAATCATTCAATACAACAGTTAAATGCACAGACAGTAGCAATTATATAAGACCCAATCCTACATATCAATTATCATATTCCCGGTTATAAAATTTGAACCCCACCCTTACCTTGGATTGAAGGTAGCTCGAATTTCCTGACCGAATCTAAAACTTGAATTTGACAGCAACTCTCGTAATCTCTCTACTCCAACCCTTGTGCTTCCACACTCTTTTTCTTTAACTGCTTGATAAAACTACGTGACCTAATCCCTTTGGTTTTGTTTGCTGACTATAACCTCTATCTCATTCTAATCTCCTAATGAAGTAATGGGTCTACTAATTATCTTAATGGGCCTACTACACGATACCCCCAACTTTGCTATTTCGCACACATAACTTAATCCAACCAAATTAAATTAATATTCTACGAAAATAAATATTATTTCTAATATTAATTTCTCCCGACTAAATTGACTAATCACCCGATTAACATTTATTAGCTCAAACAACATATTCAACATATTCAACAAATATTCGGAAAAAAATACTCGATACTATTTAATTAAAATAATTAATTAAATACGGGCGTTACAACTCTCCCCCACTTAGAATATTTCCGTCCTCGAATATCTCACCTTGCTCAAACAACTCAGATAAGATTCCCGCATCCTGCTTTCCAGCTCCCACGTCATACTTTCTCCAGCAGCTCCTAATCAGACTACCTTCACCAATGCAATCTCCTTGCCTCTTAGAACTTCATCTCACGTTCCGCAATTCGTACAGGCATCGTTTCCACAATAAGATTATCCCGTACTTGCACATCATCCACATGAATTACATGAGACGGGTCTGGAACATACTTCCGGAGTTGTGACACATGGAACACATCGTGCAAATTCGAAAGATTAGGCGGTAAAGCCACTCTATAAGCAACATTTCCAACTCTTTCCAAAATCTGATACGGACCAATAAAATGAGGAGTGAGCTTCTTAGACTTCAATGCACGCCCAACACCTGTCACAGGTGTAACTCTTAAAAACACATGATCACCTGCTTGAAATTCTAAGTCTTTCCTCCACTTGTCATGATAACTCTTCTGTCTACTTTGGGAAGTTTTCATCTTTTCTCGAATTAACTTCACCTTCTCAGTAGTCTCTCGAACAATTTCAGGTCCTAGTACTACACTTTCTCCAGATTCATGCCAACATAAAGGAGTTCTACATCTCCTACCGTACAATGCTTCAAAAGGTGCCATTCCAATACTCGAATGGTAACTGTTATTATAAGTGAATTCTATCAATAGAAGATAAGTATCCCACGAACCTCCCTGCTCAAGAACACACGCTCTCAACAAATCCTCTAATGACTGAATAGTCCTCTCCGTCTGACCATCAGTCTGAGGGTGATACGCTGAACTCAACCTCAACTTAGAACCCAAAGCCTCTTGCAAACTCTTCCAAAAATCAGAAGTAAACCTCGGATCCCTATCAGACACAATACACAGAGGAACACCATGCAGCTTTACAATTACGCTAGTATAAATCTCCGCCAACTTTGATACTGGAAAACGGATGTTGATAGGAATAAAATGAGCCGACTTCGTAAGCCTATCAACAATCACCCAAATCGAATCGTGTCCTCTTGAAGTATTAGGTAGTCCCGTCACAAAGTCCATTGAAATGCTATCCCATTTCCATTCTGGAACTTCTAACGATTGCATCAACCCCGCAGGCTTCTGATGTTCAACTTTCGACTTCTGACAAGTTAAACATGCATACACAAACTGCGCTACATCACGCTTCATCCCAGGCCACTAAAACAAATTCTTTAAATCTTGATACATATTTGTAGCCCCTGGATGAATACTCAATTTACTTTTATGACCTTCTTCAAGAATCGCTTTCTTCATTTCCGCATCATCAGGAATACAAATTCGATCACGGAATCTTAACACACCATGCGCGTCCATCTTAAAATCGCTATTCTCAGACTGATCGATTCCAACCATTGAATCTACCAGTTTCACGTCTAACTTTTGAGCTTCTCTGATACTATCCAGAAAATCATTGTTAATCTTCAACATTCCTAACATAACACTCTACGGTGTCACTTCGCAAACTAAACTCATATCTCTGAACTGTTCAATTAATTCCAACTCTTTAACCATCATCGCCGACATATGCAAAGTCTTTCGGCTTAAAGCATCAGCCACAACATTAGCTTTACCTGGATGATAATTCAAACCGAAATCATAATCTTTTAATAACTCCAACCACCTTCGCTGTCTCATATTCAACTCCTTCTGGTCGAATAAATACTTTAAACTTTTATGGTCACTAAATACTTCAAATCTAGAACCATAAAGATAATGCCTCCAAATCTCCAGCACAAAAACAACTGCAGCAAGTTCTAAATCATGCGTAGGATAGTTCTTTTCATGGGTTCTCAACTGCCTTGACGCATAAGCAACCACCTTATCATTCTGCATAAGCACACCTCCTAAACCCATCTTAGAAGCATCACAATATACCACAAAAGGTTCTCCTAGGTTAGGTAATGTCAAAATCGAAGCCGACGTCAATCTTTTCTTCAATTCCGTGAAACTTTCTTCACATTGAACGTCCCACACAAATGCTTTACCTTTACACGTCAACTTAGTTAACGGAAGTGCCAACTTAGAAAATCCCTCGATAAACCTCCGGTAATAACCGGCTAGTCCCAAAAAGCTTCTAATCTCGGTAGCCGACTTTGGAATTTCCCATTGCAACACAGTGTCTACTTTAGATGGATCCACATCAATGCCACTACCCGAAATGACATGACCAAGAAAACTAACTTCCTTTAACCAAAATTCACATTTTGACAACTTTGCATATAGCTTCTTCTCTCTCAAAACTTGCAATACTAGTCTTAAGTGTTCTGCATGCTCTACTTCCGATTTAAAGTAAATCAGTATATCATTAATGAACACCACCACAAACCGATCCAAGTAAGTATGAAAGATACGGTTCATGTACTCCATGAATACTCCTGGCGCATTAGTAACACCGAACGGCGTCACCAAATACTCATAATGTCCATAACGCGTTCTAAAAGCCGTCTTCTGAATATCATCATCTTTCACCTTAATCTGGTGATAGCCTGACCTCAAATCAATCTTGCTAAACACACAAGCACCTACCAACTGATCCATCAAGTCATCTATTCTCGGAAGCGGATACTTGTTCTTAATCGTCACTTTGTTCAACTGTCTATAATCAACACAGAGCCTCATACTCCCATCTTTCTTCTTCACCAACAACACTGGAGCTCCCCACGGCGATACACTTGGCCTTACAAACTTCTTTTCAAGCAAATCCTCCAATTGTTTCTTTAGTTCTGACAATTCAGACGCAGACATCCTGTACGGTGCCATAGAAACAGGTCTGGTACCAGGTACAAGGTCAATCGCAAATTCTACTTCCCTCTCTGGCGGTACTTCAGGAATTTCGTCAGGGAAAACTTCAGGAAATTCGCGCACCACTTGCAACTCCTCAATTTCATCTTGATTCTCAATAGATAACAACGCCATCAACGAAAACACCTGAGCTTCTTCTTGCATCAACTTTCGTAACTGCCTAAAAGACAATAATCCTGCTCCTTCCTCTTCTTCAGGAGTAGAAAAACTCACTGACTTTCTATAGCAATTGATTTGAACATAGTTATATTCTAACCAATTCATACCTAGGATCACATCCATCCCAGTTAACGGCAAACACACCTAATCAATATTAAAGTCTCTGTCGAAGATCGACAAAGGACACTTTAAACACACAAGAGAAGTAGTCACGATCCCTTAGCCGGAATCTCAACGACCATCTCTCCATTCATAGAGGACAACATAAGACCCAATCTCTTAACACAATCAGTAGCAATAAAATAATGAGTAGCACCAGTATCAATCATAGCGATTAAAGGAGTACTGTTAATGAAACATGTACCTCTGATGAGTCTGGCCTCGCTAGTTGTCTTAGTCCCAGCCAATGCGAACACTTTCCCACTGGTTTGCGCCTTCTTTGGTTTCTGACACTGACTACCAATGTGTCCTTCTTCACCACAGTTGAAGCAAATCCTCTCTTTATGCTTGCACTCAGATATGGCATGCCCAGCCTTACCACAACGGAAACACCTCTTTACCTCAGCAGTACACACATTACTCTTATGACCAGGTTTCCCACATTTGAAACAAGTTATGCCAGCAGGAGCATCTCCCCCACTAGTTCTCTTGCCATCAGCCACTTTCTGTTTACCTTTTCCCGCTGCCCTTCCTCTCATTAATGATCTTATAATGAGCATTGTTATCCTCTTCAAAATTCCTGCAACTATCAATCAAATCTGCAAAAACACGAATCTTTTGATATCCAACTGCCTTCTTAATCTCTGGGCGCAACCCACTCTTAAACTTGATGCATTTTGAAAACTCAGCATCATCCCCGTTGTAGTGCGGATAAAACTTAGCCAACTCAACAAACTTTGCAGCATAATCAGTAACCGACATGTTTCCTTGCTTCAGCTCAAGAAACTCGATCTGCTTCTTACCACGAACATCCTCTTGGTAATACTTTCTCAGGAACTCCCTTCGGAACACAGCCCAAGTGATACCTTCACCTGCAGCTTCCAACCTCTGCCGAGTCTCTAGCCACCAGTCGTCAGCTTCGACTGCTAGCATGTGAGTCCCATACCGAACCTTCTGCGCTGGAGTGCAGTCCATCACACGGAAGATTCTATCCATCTCTTTCAACCAATCCAACGCTCCATCAGGATCATACTTGCCCTTGAAGGTAGGCGGACTCTCCCTCTGAAAAGTTGCCAAACTACGAGATCCAGCATTCTCGTCAGCGTTCGGCTGATTCTGCAAAGCTTGAGCCATTGCTTGCATCGCAGCAGCAATTGCAGCATCGTTCCTTCCAGCCATCTCAACTTATCACTGCAACATAAACAAGAGTAGAACTAATTAACAATACTTGATTGCTAAATAGAACTACGACTTGACAACTTGGCCGGACGGAACGACCTGCTCTTATACCACTAATGTAACACCCCAATTCTACCCATCGAATATTTAATAAAATCAGAGTAATAAAATTTCAACATAAACAGGATGTCACATTTTCAACTTAAAAACAACGGCATTTAACCGCATAAACATGGATACATAACACTTAATATTCAAATGAACATAATTCAGTCTTTGTCACAGAACAACTTTATTAATACGCAGCGGATTCATAAATTCAACTGAAATACCATAACAGTTTGGTAGATTCAAAACAACTCCAAGACATCAAGTCTTTAATGAAAACAACTTAGAATTTCAGCAACATAATAAAACTGACACTAAAGAAAACATGCGTTCATCCCCCCGAGTGCTACGTATCAGAGCGATGACACCGACTCGAACTAATGAAGGTAGACATCCTTCACTCTAGATTACCTGCGGGATGGCGTACAAACCATCACCAACCACAGAAGGGGTGAGATATCAAACCATATAATCGGATATATGATAAATAATATATTAGATCAGATTATAAAATCACCACTTCACAACTTTTTACACAACATAAATCCACAATACAATGAAAACGCCTCAATCAACATAAATCAGCAACACAACAACCTTGAAATCAATATCAATCCACAACGCAATAACAACTAAAAAAAATCACCTTCAATTAACAACACAACAACAACGATGCAACATGAAATGCGACTCAAAATGCACATGCATGTGGTACCATTGGAGCAGAACTCCCAGCTTAAAAATTTGCCAATTAATATTGACGTCAACAAGGCATAAGCCTTCTGCTTAATATTTTGCCAATCCAGGCCAGCTTAATATTTTACCAATCCAGGCCAGCTTAATATGTTATGCCATGTGACCCAACATGAACATCATAAGAACAACACTGATAATTACATCTATCAGCATAATGACAAATCCGCATTGGCCATAGGCCTACAACTTAAATTCTTGCCAATAATTAGAGGCAATTCAACATGTTCCATAACTTTATACTTCTCAACAACCAGGATCACAACAACTAGAATTTATAATGCACCCACTCAAAGGTACTAAAATCAATCATTTAATTATCCGGTAATTTTCGACTGAAAATCGGTTAATTAATTCCATTATCAATTTATCTGCCAGCACTACGGAATTATATAACAACTTCTCAACTTGTAACAAGGAACACAATACAAGGAACAACCAATTATATCGCATTACTATTTGTATAATTTTCTTGACTAAACCCATTTAACCAACTTCTCTGCTAAACTCTATCATTTCCACTCCTTACTAGCTTCTGGTCATTCCCTTGGTAAATTCGGGCCAGCAAACAACTTACCAAAACATACTACTAGATTCTACATCACGGTTACTTAAGCATCCTCCTATTAATTCGTCTCAATACTATTATAAATTTTCTTACAATCTTCACTTGTTTACTCACTGATTTATCCTACTATTTTAACACTACTACTGCCCTTAGTAATCTCTTAATACTGATACTGGTATACTTAAGTGATCCTCACTCAATAATTACTACTACTACTTATACTTAATTCAATTCTGCAAAATTGTCTACTGTTAATTATAGTGACTCTCAATTTAATTAAGTTTCTGCAAAACATTTACTTAAGTTTAATTATACCAGACATATGAACATACAACATCACACAGAAAGACCCCAACACACAGAAAGAATACACATAACCCGTATGACGATCGTCACACTTCCATGACGGTCATAACACTTCCATGACGGTCGTAATACCTCCATGACGGTCGTCATGGCCCCCTGACGGCAAAAACCTGCGTTCCCTCTGTTTCTCTCAATTTCTTCTCCTCTGTTCTCTGTGCTTTCTAATATTCACTTCAAGCTAATTCTTCCAGTACACCATACAACAGGAACACAACAAAACTTATACACCAATCCATACCGATAAAGCATTTTACATCCAATTCAACAACGTGGATTCAATTAATCATTCAATACAACAGTTAAATGCACAGACAGTAGCAATTATATAAGACTCAATCCTACATATCAATTATCATATTCTTGGTTATAAAATTCGAACCCCACCTTTACCTTGGATTGAAGGTAGCTCGAATTTCCCGACCGAATCTGAAACTTGAATTTGACAGCAACTCTCGTAATCTCTCTACTCCAACCCTTGTGTTTTCACACTCTTGTTCTTTAACTGCTTGATAAAACTATGTGACCTAATCCCTTTGGTTTTGTTTACTGACTATAACCTCTGTCTCATTCTAATCTCCTAATAAAGTAATGGGTCTACTAATTATCTTAATGGGCCTACTACACGATACCCCCAACTTTGCTATTTCGTACACATAACTTAATCCAACCAAATTAAATTAATATTCTACGAAAATATATATTATTTCTAATATTAATTTCTCCCGACTAAATCGACTAATCACCCGATTAACACTTATTAGCTCAAACAACATATTCAACATATTCAACAAATATTCGGAAAAAAATACTTGATACTATTTAATTAAAATAATTAATTAAATACAGGCGTTACAGAGAGCATTAATAGCAGCAGCTACATTCAAAGGTGGTATATCCGGATCGATCTCGGAACCTTGAGTAGCCTCAGCAGACATAATGGTATCTCGGTTCTCGTAAGCCTCAGGAGAGTCGGGTGGAGTCAGAAACTCATTAACGACCTCCAAGTCATAATGCCAATTATCCTTATTGTGCACACTTGTCTTTTCATGGTTGGGTAAGGTGAAAGTATGTACCACAGCATTATCGATAAGTAACTCGAATTCAACCGGGCCAAGATTAGTAATTATGCCTCTGTTGAAACAAAAGTTAATGTCCATCGGGCGAAAACCCCCGAATGCAAAGGAACGGTTCAGATGGTACCTCATCCCAATTGCATCAACAATCACAGTCACCAGCCCACCTATTAAGATTAGCTCAAAGGAATCACGAGCAATACGACTGAAATTAGCAAGGAAATATGAGGCTGCATTGACAGGCTTTCCTTGGGATGCGCAGAGCATGATATATAGCTCATCCCTCGACACAGATGTAATGTTCTATTCTTTGCCAAAGAAAGTGTGAGCAAGAACCTTATGGAAATATCTCCATCCAGGGTTATGAATGTTTTCCGAAAACACGGCATCAGGTTCGGCATTACCGTTTCTAGCTATGGTACCCCAGAAATGTTGAAGATCATAGCTAGTGAAAGCATCAGCAGAGGTTCTGGTCACAACATCGGGTTCATTAGGAAAACCCAATAATTCAGCAAGTTCATGGTGGGTGAATCTGTACTTGTTTCCAAATAACCTAAAGGTAGCCAATCCATGGCCAAATCTGAAACCACGGGTGGCATCATAGTAGAGGGGGCTAAGGAACTCCAAGGTCAGGCTACGGTAAGTGCTAAATCTCTTCTCTAAAGCAAAGTGAGACCAGCCTATTTGGCTCAGAAGGAAAACAACATTGTCTCGGATGCTAAGGGTTTGCATAGCCGAGTCGTCAGGGTAGATGGACAGACCAAAGTCTCTTTGAGACAAAGCCTCAAATCGACGTCTCTGGACATCGTTCCTAAAAACAATGGCACGGTTCTCAAATGTCTGCATGGTTGCTGGTCAAAGGTATCTAGAGAAGGGTATCCTGAAAATGGAAAAATATTACAATATCAGGGGAATAATACTATTAGCTACGCGTTAGTAAGATAAAAATAGTAATAATAATCATAATATTGATAATGATAGCAATAATAATGAGATGCAACAAACAGTTACGCATATGGCAAAGACTTTATACTAAACATGCATGCAGTGTCCTAAAACTAACAGAGTAAAATAAAAACTAAAAATCATGGTTTAGCTCCCACGGAGCGCTTTGTTTAATGTCGGAAGCTCTACATTAGAATTGAAAAGGGCATCATTTATCAGGAAGAGCGGGAAGCTCTTCCAACTTGTAATTTGTGATGAATTCCTTGTTTTCTACCAAGTGGTAGTGTTTGAGTCTCTGGCCATTCACAAAGAACGTCTCATTCTACTTTCCTCTAATTTCAACTGCTCCACTTGGTAGGAATTTTGTAACTTCGAAAGGACCAGACCATCTGGAACGTAATTTTTCGGGAAAAAGATTAAGCCTAGAGTTAAAGAGAAGAACTATATCTCCTTCATTAAACTCCTTCTTTGTTATCCTTTTATCATGCCACTTCTTAGTCCTTTCTTTGTATATTTTGGCATTCTCATAGGCATCAAGTCTTAGTTCCTCTAGTTCAAGGATATCAAGAATCCTTTTCTTGCCTGCTGCCTTATAATTCATATTCAGGGTTTTAATGGCCTAATAAGCTTTGTGCTCAAGTTCCATAGGCAAATGGCATGATTTTCCATAAACTAGTTTATACGGCGTGGTTCCTATGGGGGTCTTGTAGGCTGTTTTGTAAGCCCACAGAGCTTCATGAAGTTTAGTAGACCAATCCTTCCTAGAGGTTGCAACGGTTTTATCTAAAATTTGCTTAATCTCCCTATTTGACACCTCTACTTGTCCACTAGTTTGAGGGTGATAGGGTGTTGCTACTCGGTGTCGTACTCCGTATTTAAGCAATAGCTTCCCAAAGACATTCGAAATGAAATAGGAACCGTCATCACTAATGACAATTCTTGGTACACCGAATCTGGGAAAGATTATGTTCTAGAAAAGTTTTACCACCACTCGTGCATCATTTGTAGGTAAAGTTATCGCCTCAATCCATTTTGATACGTAATCAACTGCGACGAGTATGTATTTGTTTCCAAAAGAAGATGGAAAAGGTCCCATGAAATCAATGCCCCATACATCAAAGACTTCAACTTCTAAAATTCCCTTTCGCGGCATCTTATCGCGTCTAGAAACGTTTCCAGTGCGTTGGCATCGGTCACAGTTCATAATGGCAATGTGAACGTCCTTCCAAAGGTTTGGCCAAAAGAGGCCAGATTGTAATATCTTTGCGCATGTCTTTGATGTACTGGCATGTCCTCCATATGGTGCAGCATGGCATTGGGATATGATATCCTTTATTTTCGATTCAGGAACACATCGACGAAATATTCCATCGGCGCCTCTCTTGAATAATAGGGGTTCATCCCAGTAATATTGTTTAAGATCATGGAAGAACTTCTTCTTCTGTTGGTATGTTAGATCTGGTGGAAGTACCTTGGCTGCTAGGTAGTTGACAAAGTCAGCATACCATGGCAACGTGGTTTTAGTATAGATTGCTTCTACTACTTAATTTGTCTCTGCATCGTTAAATAACAAGAAATATTCTACAATTTCTCTCTCCCTTTCCAACTGGGCTACTAGTCTGTCGTAAGGAAAATCATCGTTTATAGGCACTCTTTCGGGCTTTAGATCCTCAATCCTAGAGAGATGATCTGCTACCATGTTTTCAGTACCTTTCTTATCTTTTATTTCCAAATCGAATTCTTGCAAAAGCAAGATCCATCTCAAGAGTCTTGGTTTGGCATCCTTCTTAGTCAACAGGTGCCTAATAGCGGCATGATCTGTATAGATAATAATTTTTGCTCCTACCAGATAGGAACGAAATTTATCTAAGGCAAATACAACAGCCAGGAGTTCCTTTTCTGTGGTTGCATAGTTCATCTGGGTGTTGTCCAAGGTTCTACTTGCGTAGTAGATAGCATGAAGCCTTTTTTCCTTTTTTTGTCCTAAGACAGCGCCTACAGCGTAATCACTAGCGTCGCACATTATTTCAAATGGTAAACTCCAATCAGGTGGTTGCATAATTGGTGCGGTAACAAGAGCATTCTTCAGATGTTCAAATGCTTTCAAGCATTCTTCATCGAATATAAATTCAGCTTCTTTCATGAGTAATCTAGTCAAAGGTTTTGTAATCTTAGAGAAGTCCTTAATGGATCGTCGGTAAAAACTGGCATGTCCTAAAAAGCTTCGTACTTCTCTAACTATTTTTGGTGGTTGAAGGTTTTCTATGATTTCTATCTTTGCTTTGTCTACTTCAATACCTCTATCGGATACTACATGCCCAAGAACTATACCTTGTCGCACCATGAAATGACACTTCTCCCAATTTAGCACAAGGTTCACTTTGACGCATCGTTCAAGTACCATTTCAAGGTTTGACAGATAGTGTTCGAAACTTACACCACACACAGAGAAATCTTCCATAAAGACTTCCATTATGTCGTCTATGAAATTTGCAAAGATCGACATCATACATCTCTGAAATGTTGCGGAAGCATTACACAGTCTAAATGGCATTCGACGATAGGCAAATGTGCCATAGGGGCAGGTGAATGTGGTCTTTTCTTGGTCATCAGGATGAATAGGTATTTGGAAAAATCCTGAGTATCCGTCTAAGTAACAAAAATATGAATGTTTGGCTAGCCGTTCAAGCATTTGGTCTATGAAGGGTAAAGGAAAATGATCCTTTCTGGTAGCCTTATTCAGCTTTCTATAGTCTATACACATCCTCCATCCAGTTTGAGTTCGTTTAGCTACGAACTCGCCTTTTTCGTTAGTTACAAATGTAACACCACCCTTCTCTGGTACGACATGCACTGGGCTGACCCATTTGCTGTCAGATATCAGATATATGATTCCTGCTTCCAATAGTTTTTACACTTCTCCCTTGACTACATCGCTTAGGACAGGGTTCAATCATCTTTGATGTTCTCTGGATGTCTTACAGTCTTCCTCCATCATGATGTGATGCATACATATAGAGGGACTTATCCCTTTTAGATCGGAGATGTTATATCCAAGAGCTGTGGGATATTTCCTCAAGACTTCTAATAGTTTCTCGATTTCTATTTGTCCTAAATCAGCATTAACTATTACGGGTTTTTCAAGTTCAGTGTCTAGGAATTCATATCTTAAATCTTTGGGTAATGTTTTGAGTTCTACAGATGGTTTCTTTGGGCAAGGCATTGGATCGGGTGTAAGTGATAGGCATTCTCTTAGACTGTCATCTTCATATGGCTCATGCCAGTCATCGTCTTCGAATATTGGAGGGGCTGGAATCTTTAGTACTTCCGTGTACCTTGTCGGTTCCTTCTCCGTTTCTCTGACGCATTCGTCGATAACGTCTAGAAAATAGCATGAATCGTCTAAACTAGGGGCCTTTAGGAATTGGGCTAAGATAAATTCGACTTTTTCTTCCCCTACTTCGAAGGTTAACTTTTCTTTCTTCACATCTATTATAGCTCCAGTTGTTGCTAAGAACGGTCTACCTAAGATGATTGGTATATTAGAATCTTCCTTAATGTCCATTATCACGAAATCTGTCGGAATATAAAACTGACCTATGCGAACTGGCACGTTCTCTAGCACACCTACTGGATACTTCACAGAACGGTCCGCTAGTTATAGAGACATCTTTGTTAGCCTCAGGTCTCCTAAGTCAAGTTTCTTACATGTGGATAGGGGCATTAGGCTAACACTGGCTCCTAAGTCGCATAACGTTTTGTCTATGATAGTCTTTTTAGTTACATAAGGTATGGAAAAGCTACCTGGATCTTTTAATTTAGGAGGCATGTTATTTTGAAGTATGGCGCTACACTCAGCAGTGAGCATAACAGTTTCGTTATCTTCTAATTTTTTCTTGTTTGATAGGATCTCTTTAAGGAATTTGGCATATGAGGGCATCTGCGTAATAGCTTATGTGAATGGTATGGTTATATTTAGTTGCTTTAGAAGCTCTACGAATTTCTTAAACTGTCCTTCATTTTTGGATTTAGCTAGTCTTTGGGGATAAGGCACAGGTGGTTTATATGGTGGCGGAGGCACATAGGGTGTTTCTTTCTCTGCGGCCTTTCCGCTTTCATCTTCCTTCTCCGTATTTGATTCTCTTATTTTCTCGGTTTCCTTTTGTAAATTTTGGTGCATGGCTGAATTTTGGAGTCTCGGGTCAACGGGTCCATCGTATTTTGTTCCGCTTCGCAAAGTAATAACGTTAGCATGACCTTTTGGGTTTGGTTATGGTTGGCCAGGAAATGTTCTAGCAGGGGCTATTATAGTTGATTGTTGTTGAGCTACTTGAGTAATTTGGGTTTCTAACATTTTATTATGAGTAGCCATAGCATCAAGCTTGCTTGATAATTGTTTCATCAGTTCGCTCGTGTGAGCATTTTGATTTGCGAAATCCCTGTTTTGCTGAGCTTGAGCATTCATAAAGTTTTCCATCATGATTTCCAGGTTTGACTTTTTGGGTAGAGGTGGAGCGGGTTGTGCTCCTTTCTGAAATCCAGGTGGAACAACAGGTGTTGGGTTAGGTGGATTCAAAACATTGTGATTCTTATATGAAAAGTTCTGGTGATTTCTCCAGCCAGGATTGTAAGTGTTTGAATATGGGTTGCCTTGAGCGTAATTCACTTGGTCATTAGGTGTACTAGCCAACACTTGACAATCAGCGTTTGTATGCCCGGGGTTTCCGTATATTTCACAATTTGGTGTCACCGCAGCTACGGTAGCTGCTGGTGGTGCTATTGCTAAACTTTCGGTCTTTCGGGAAATTGCGTCCACTTTAGCATAAACTTGATCTATATCGTTAACTTCGTGCATTCCGCCTTTCGGAGTTGGTTTCTCTACGCTAGCACGTTCACCTCCCCATTGGAAATGGTTTTGAGCCATAGTCTCTATGAGTTCATAGGCTTCTGCATACGGTTTATCCAATAGTCCGCCGTAAAAGGTATGTATTATCATCCATTCCTCAAGTCCATGGTGCAGGCATATCCTCAACATGTCCTTGTATCTCTCCCAAGCATCGAATAAAGATTTGTTATCTTGCTTAAATCTGTTAATTTAGGCTCTCAGCATAGCTGTCTTGCTTGGTGGGAAATATCTAGCTAAGAATACTTTCTTCAACTCGTCCCATGTTGTCACTGAGTGGGATGGTAGAGACTGGAGCCAAGCTCTAGCTCTATCCCTCAATGAGAACGGAAAAAGTCTTAGTCTTATTGCTTCTTGACTCACTCCATTGGCTTTTACGGTGTCTGCATATTGCACGAATATTGATAAGTGAAGGTTTGGGTCATTCGTAGCATTACCTGAAAATTGGTTTTGTTGAACTACTGAAATTAGCGAAGGTTTCAGCTCGGAATCATTACGGATAATAGCTGGGGCAACAATGTTGTTATGTGGTTCCTTTTGCGATGGAACAACATAATACTCTAGAGGACGGTTTCTCGGTCCTCCGGCCATGTTTCGTTCTGGTTCTGATCCGGTTTCCGAATCTGAGTAGGGAATAAGAGGATCTGGGATGTTATATCTAAGAAGGAATTCATTAATTCGGCGTCTCAGAAGTATGTAACGTTCAATTTCGTTGATTGGTTGCTCCAACTCTTCGCCTTGTGAGCGAGTGTTGGCATACAATTGACAAATCGAAAAGGAAAATAAAAAGTTACCTTAGTCTATACTGTGCAACGAAAGTATCACAATATTGACTAAATCAGTCCCCGACATCGGCGCCAAAAACTTGATCGCGACTATGCGTATTGGTCGGGTTACTGCTGCAAGTATACAACTTATCGCGTAGTTTTAAAAGATTGTCAAACCCACAGGGACTAATAATCAACCTAGAGTGATCGATTATTACGGTGTAAAGCTAAGGATAGATTTGGCGGTAAAAGAAATTTGGTTTTTAACGGAATTTGAAAAACAACAATAAAGACGAGACCGAAGAATGATTTCTGTGCTCGTTAGGGACTCCGTAAAATCCGAGTGTTAACAAAGGTCTCGAAATCGATCTGAAGGATATACCAGTTCAAAGGCTCGATCTCACGCTCTCGCAGTATTAACCAAGCCACGCCTATTGACCCCAAGATTTTGCTCTCGCTCGCTCGGTAATTAAAAGGTGCATTTTGAAAACTAACATAACCTAAATGAGTCCCAAAAGCGCTATCGCTGCATTTAGGCTCAATTTTCGATGCCTACTATCCGACGATTACCTCAAAATCTCGCTCTATTGGACACACCTTGGTGTGTTTCTCACTCTCGTGACGAAACACTGTTAAACAACCCCTCGCTCTCACGACAAGGTAGCCTAAATTCAGATTAGACACTAAAACCAGAATTTTTGAAAACATTAAGCTAAACACAGATGGCTCTAAGAGTCCCATCGGAACGACGGTCCTTAATCTACGGACTCATGCAAATCTACTCAGACATATTTAAATCTAATACTAACACAGTAACATTGCTGAGTTTTAGGGCAAACATGTTGATTAATTTAGGTAAAGTTCAGACTTATAATTAATTAGTAAAACAGGTTATATTGCATACGATTACAAGTAAATAAAATGCATTAAAAGCGAAAAGAAAATAACCTGCAATGCGAAGAATATAAACTGAAAATAAAACTTGTATTAAATAGGAAACTGGATCCAAGAGTACATCAGCAAATAAGCAGAAAGAAAAACAAAAGTGTAACAACTACTCGATGTGAGCAAATTGCTACTATGGACGGTGATTATGTAGTTAGGCTAGAGATTTCGGCAGTGCTTCCGCAGGGTTCTTGGATTCCTCAAATGCAGACCTCTGATGGTCTATTTATAGAAAAGATTGGCTCTAAGTGCACAATTTCGAATTTTGAAAAGAACTTGCAAACTGCCAAACTGCTGTCTGGAAACTGCTCCCGCAAACCAACGACGGTCGCCGTAGGCATAATGGCGGACGCCATTTGCTCAAAGCTTGAATTTCCCTCCTTTTTACAATGGCGAGCACCATTCATCTTGCACTGGGAAGATGGCGAGCGCCATTCAGCTGGATGGGACAGAAACTTGCAGTTTCTTCACTTTTCTTCTCTTTTAAGTCCAATTCTTATTCTTTTATGCTATAATGCAGATATGGGACCTGTAAATGGAAAATAAAAGAAAACATAAATAAATGATGCATAAAACGATAATGACTCGATAAAAATACAATAAAACATGCACGAATTGAATCGAAATAAATGATACGGAATCGAGTCATCAGTATTTCCTATAGACTTCATATTATGGATTTTTGTGTCATACCCTAAATTTCGGGAAGTGTCATACCTTAAGTTTTACCCCAAGTTTTTATCCATTTCATCAAGACATTTTCATCACACTACATTGCATTCTTAAGCAGGCAACTTTGTTTTGTTATACTCAAAATAACAATGTAATTTTACAGCCTAACCAGTTGGAGCAATTTTCAATCGCGCGTAAAATTACCGAACAAAATTTTGTAAATTCGGGCCAACAACTATATCTTTTATTGAACAATATTACGCGTAGTTTAGTCTAGAACGCTCATTTAATTTTTTGCATTTAGGCGCGATTACATTTTAGTCTGTTTGAGTTTTTTATATCTGGATGTCTTTAGCTGCAATAAATGGTCTGCCACTATATATTTTACTGAACTATATTACACGAAGGTGAGTTTGGTGTGCTCATTTATTTTTTTCACATTCGCACTCGTTCGCGTTTCATTTGGTTTAAATGTTTTTCATCTGGGTCTTTTAGTCGCAATATTGACTTGCGATTGTTTTTTTATTGAATGCTATTTCGCATAGGTGAGTTTGGTGTGCATGTTTATTTTTTTCGCATATGTACGAGTTCGTGTTTTATTCGACTTAAATTCCTTTTCATTTTTAAACCTTTTGTTTTATTTTCTACCAATCTAAAAAATAATCTTATTAAAAAAAGGAGAGTTTAATTTTTTGCTAATTTTGATTCTATTATTTTTCTTTTAAAATTTTAATACAAAAAATTCAAATTTATTTGTTTTGTTTTTAACTTTATTGTTACTTTTGTTCCAAATCTTAACAAGTAAAAAAACAATGATAATATCTTTTCTAACATAGGAAATAATTTGAACAAATAATTTTTTTATTGGTGTCATTTACTAACAATTACTTCTTTTTTTTCCTTTTTTATTTAATCTAATTTTTAATATAAAAAGACTCCACAATTACACACATGAGGAGGAGAAAAAATTTCATACAATATTCCTCTCTCCCTCACGTGCTTGTTTTGGAGAAAAAAGAATTTCCACTCAAAAACCATAACACACCACACCATTCACTACCACCCTATACCTTCACAAACGCAAACATTTCTTCCTCCAAAAAAATACACGCATAGTAAACCATAACACACCACACTCATCACCTTCATAAAAACAATACCTCCACAATCCTCTAACACCATTAACCAAACCATTACAATCCATCATCATTACTACATTCTTCCTTCACCAATTCATCATCCATTAACAATCTAACTTCATCACCTTCACACATAACACCATTACAACAAAGATGCAATTCTCTCTCTTTTAATTTGTTTAATCTAATTTAATATGTTAGTTTATGTTTTTTTTTTTAATTTAAATTAAGTGGACATGTGTCAATCCCCTACTGGCCACTGGATTTAAATAAAAGAGGGATTCCAAATGCGAGTCTGCGTGGTAACACTAGAATCATGACCACCTGATCACAATCAATTGGCCTAGAGGCCTCGTATTCGATTTTCCCCCTTGATTAGATCCTGGCCATTTGATTTTAGTTAGATGGCTATGGACGAACCTGGTCTTTTTTTCTTTTTTAATTTATCTGACGGGCCTCTTATTTGGACCCAAAATTGATATCTCTCTAATTTCTTATCCTAACCCCTATGTTTTCATTTCACCTCCCTTTTTTAGTTTTTTTTATTAATTGTGTTAAATAATTAACTTAATTGACTAATGGGTTATTTTGATGACTATTGTGAATATTAAGTATAAGAACTCCATTTTATGTTCCATTAAAAAATCATGATTAATTTATTTATTTTTATCATTTTGATTAATTGATTAAATATAAATCAATTGTTCCTTTATTTTCAAATTAAAATCAAATCTTTTTTTACACTTAAAATTTAAGACTTTTTTTCACAAATAAACTCGGATGAAAAAGGACTAGTTGGACGCAATATTTATCCTAGTCCCCAAGTATTTGGATACAAGCTGTAATAGTTTGTCATTTTAGTACTTATCTTCCATTTAAAACACAATAATTAATCGAACTTAGTTCATTCTTGAGTGGATGAAAAAGGATTAGTTAGACGTAGTATTCATCCTAGTCCCCGAGTATTTGTATACAAGCCATCATAGCTTGTTGTTCGAATATGTGTCTTTCGTTAAGGAATCGTGACTTAATTTGCCTCACAAATTTCAAAAATAACTTGGATGAAAAAAAGATTATTTGGACGTAATATCCATCCTAGTCCCTGAGTATTTGGATACAAGACGTAATAGGTTGTCGTTCGAATACTCGTCTTTCACCCAAAAGAAAATGCAACCAATCAAACTCATTTTTGCTCAAGTGCAATCAAATCTCAAAACTTTTTTTCATTAAAGAAGTATTTTCCATCCATTCTGAGACGATGTAAACAACGCTTCGTTCCTACCATGGATGAGTAGTTGTCATACCCTAACTTTTACCCCTAAGATTCCACCTATCATATCATTTGCATCTTATCAAGATCACAAGCATGGCATCCTCCTAACCTTCACCTTTTAGGTTTGCCTTTGTGGGAGATCACCACGCAACCTTTGTGTTTTTTTGCCTCTATTGCTTGCTTACATTCTACATTTTCTAACCTTATTCAAAATACAAAAATATGTGTTGTTTCCTTTTCTTATTGTACAAGGTAGGGACTTGCAATCAAAAGATCAAACTTGGTTTCTAAATTAAGATCTTGGTTCCCAAGTCAAGGTTTTGATCAACAAGTAGTCCACAAGAGCTTTCACTTCAAGGCATGACCTATAATATTAGGTCACAATCATGTCAAGCTTCATTAAACATCATTTGATCAAGAGAAGTTCAAGTTTGGTGCATTATTTCAGAGTTGATTCAAGTATGGTTCATGTGTTTATTTCCATGCCATCTCTATCCAATTCTCAAGCAATTATCAAAGGACAATCAATTTTCCTTCATTTGGTATTCAAGTGTTCATCATTGGGGCCTTTGGATGCAAGAAATCTCAATTTAGCACATGTTTGGTTGGCCTAAAATCAAGTTTAGCATGTCACTTGGTCCAAACACCATAACTCTCTCATTTTTCAACATTTTTTTAATCTAATTTAAGCCAAATGTCACATTTGAACTCCTATACAACTTTGCTTCAAGGGTCAAACATCAATTCAACCTCTAAGTCCATCAGTTTTGGAATTTGCCAAGCTGCCCATGTGTGCACAAAAATAGGCCCAAGACCTGATCGACCTAATGCCTGACCTGAAATTTCAGACCACAACCCCAACTTTGATTCAATTCCATTTACAACTCAAGCATCCTTTTGATCTAATTCCTTTTTTCATTTGATTCTTCACCATAAAGAGATCATTTGGCACAAAGAATGTCTCAAAATGCCCGAGTGGATTCCATTTGGCCTAGCTTCAAACATGGTACCTTGAGCTATGCTTCTTGTTCAATTTTAGGTAATGAATTTCATGCCAAATATCAATTTGGGACCACCGGCACACGTGTGAACTTTTTTTTACAACCAAAACACGTAGAGTGGAGCACAAAACGACCAAGTTTCATGCCTGAATTACACTTTTCACCCTTGCCATCACACGGATTGCAAATCACAAAATTCTAACTTGATTCACACGTATTTCAGATATATTTCACATGTGTGACCTTAGTAACACTTTTCTTATAAATAGAGCAAGCATTTTCCTTCATTTGAAAGTTTGGAAAGCCAAAGAAACTCTGCAACCATTTGAACCCCATACCTCAAAAAACTAGTTAACCATTTCTTTGATTCAAGCTCTTTTAGCTTCGTTTCTTTGCCCAGAATCACTGACCGGCCTCCTCTGAAGCTAACTGAAGCATTTCCATGGCTTGAAACCTCCTACAACCTCCAACTCGATTCCACCATTGTTGACCTTTGAAGCTTCAACTAAAAAGGTAGCTACGAGTTAAATTTCTGAGCAAACAAGTTACTAGTGTGTTCGTCTTGATTCATTGATTAAAAGCCCTCAACTACCTGAAATTTATATTGTGTATTAGTCATTTAATTTTACTTTGAAGAATTAGGGTTCTTCGTGTTCTTGATCAAATTATATATGCTCAGAGCCAATCAATGGCTCTGATGTAGAGAGACATGACCGATGAAGTGTTTGGAAGCTGAATCAATGCTTGATTAATGCTAAAAACTCGAGTTCATGTTGTTTGCAAGATTGACCAGAGGATAAATATGATGACCTTTGCGCGTTTGAAAAAATAGTCGTTGGCACCATATTTCAAATATTCATTTTCTTTTTTTCTTTTATTCTCATTTTATTTTCATTTTCTTTTTTTATTTTATTTTTAATGATTTTTAATCCTTCTTTACTCCAATTTTTTTTCATAAATCATATAAAATATTTTTCATCACATATATATTTTGCATAATTTTTAAACTCATTTTTTCATTTAATTGATATTTTCCTTTATTTTTCATTTCATTTTCATTTTTAATTTTATCTTTAATCATTTTCAAATATTTTTGCATCCAACTTTTGAGATCCACTTGTTTGCAATATTTTCTCATGATTTTCTCAGCCATTTATTTTATGTTTTGATGCTTCTTTTGAATTTTCCTTTTAATTTTCATTTTAAATCATTTTAAAATGATTTTTACTTTCTTTTAATTACTATTTTGGTTCATTTTCTGTTTGACTTTTGTTGACTTGCATTATAACTTGGTTAATTGATATTTCATCAAGTTCAATTGGTCTTTGAATGATACCTCGGTTGCATGAACTTTCATCATTTCAAACTTATCATTGAAATCATCATTTGATCATTTTTGGTACTTTGGATTAATGATAACTTTATCATATTGTATTGTGACGAAGAATGATTAAAATTGGTGATATATGATCCTTTGTTGTGTCTCAAGTGTTTGATCTTCTCTTCTCTTCCATCTTTTTCTTCTTTAAGCCTTTATTTTGACTATTGTGTTACAGTGTTTTAGGAGAATGATTTTATATCGTTTCTCTAACATGTATGACACATACATTGTTATTGACCGACCTCAAATAGGTGTGACTTCTACATAAGTCCACTTACGATTGCCTAACATAGCGCTAAATTGTCTCGACTTGGTTGAATTCTCATTAACACTAACATTGACATATTATTTATGCTAACATCTAACATTTACTTTTATGCTCTTTACATTCATGTCATTTACATTTATATCAGTTACTTTTATGTCATTTTACATACATGTCCTTTACATTCTTGCCCTTTTACTTTTTGCTTTATGCATTTTATTTATTTTCTTATTTCAAAAGAACAAAAACATTATAAAAGGGATAAAACCTTAAAAAAAACTTTAATATGATCTTTGGACTTTGTGTTACTATCCCTTGCTTGAGGAGTATTTTTGGGCTTTGGACCTTAGGACTTAGTGCTTTCCTTTGCTTGGAGTGGTATCTGAGACTTTGTGATTCATCTGAGACTTAAGGATTCCTTTGGACCCACTGATCTTCAATTCAAGACTTGGATGTCCTTTATGGCTTTGTGACTTGGTTGTCCATCTAAATCTTTTGATATTCATATGCTCATGTGCTTGTTCATCTTGTGGCTCAATCCAAAGGGAAAGGAATGCTTGTTTTGACCAATGTCAAATGCTCGCTCCATCTTATGGTTAGTACACTTGCACACACAAAGGCTTTCTCTTGAACTACTTTACAACGAGACCTTTTATTTCATGTTTTTCTCTTTATGCTTGAGGATAGTCTCTTCATCTCCTTCCCACTTCTTCAATTTTCAAAATTTCTCTCTATTTTGAAAACTTCTTATTTTCAAACTTCACATATTTTTCTTAACAAACCTTGACTTTGTCAAATGATCAAGAAAATATTTTTCTTAATAAAAGCTAAAACACATAAGCATACTTAAACTCTTTTCAAAACCTCTAAAAAAGACAAACCTCGTCAAACTTATTTGTGTGCCTTTGTGCACTTTTCTTTAAGAGCCTTTTTGAAAGATTGGATATTAGTCTATTCTTGCAGTGATACAAATCACTATACCTCTACAATATGCTGAGAAGTGACTGAAATTTTCCACTTGAATGTTGGGACGTGCTTGTGAGAAAGTCCAAGTAAAAGTTTTCCATATCAAGATTATGCAAATGCTCATTTCATCATACTTGTGGGTAGTAAGTTGAGTTTTCCACTCAAATATGACGAAATGTATTTTCACTTAAAATCAATCAACAAACAACCTGACTTTTTTATAAACATAGATTTGCAAGTGGTTCCTATGGAGTACCATAGATGTGAGGGGTGCTAATACCTTCCCCTTGCATAACTAACCCCTGTATCTATATTTCTCTTTTGTTTTACCTTTTTATGGGTTTTGTTCGACCTTTTCCCATTTCCATTTGGAAATAATAAAGTTCAGTGGAGACTCTTGCTTTTCGAGTTAAGTTAATTAATAGCTTAATCTCAAATTTTTTCCCGCCGCGACAACTAGCGACTCTGCTGGGGAATTGTTCCTAAGTGTGTTAAGTCTAGCTTGTTTATCTGTGTTTATATGATTGCTTTTGTTTGCTGTTTTTGTTTGTTGGTGCTTCGTGATCTCTGTGTGGTGAGATAAGTCCTCTACCTGGACTTGACCTTATGGTCGTTAGGCCTTGTTAGGTTGGCATGAGAACCCCGCTCAGATGAGGCCCCTTTAGAGGTACTAATGTCTTGCAAGTAGTCATAATGGCATTATTATTTTCGACCTTGGAGTCTGGGATTCAGAGAGACCTTTAGAACGCTTTAACCCCTCTTGGCCTTTTAGGATGTAGTGTAGTGACCTTCCTAGCGTAGGCCTGGTATGGTTGATATACGATACTATACTCAGACGGGGGTCTCTTGAGAATATTATTGGTCTACGAGCAAGTCATTAAACTGATTAATATTCGAGAGATGGATTTACGACACTGGGAACTTTTTTAGAACCTGGTTACAGTTTAAGACATCCAAAGCTATAAAACATATCATGTAGGATGGTTGTTACCCTGTCCACCTAGCTCCATGCTCGTGACGTTGAACCTTTGAACCACCATGTTTGTGATTGTGGCATAATCATGCATTCATGCATTCATAAACATCTCTTTTTCACCTAGTTTTCAAGGAACTTAGGAACTTTATTTGCAAGCATCGCAGGTAAGTTGAGTATGGACCCTGGCAGGAGAAACACACATCAGTTCCGTTTCAAGCACCATGAATTGAAAGAATTGAGGAAGTTAGGATCTTCAGTGACTTGTCCTTCTGACTTCAAAGATCAGTATGAAAGACTTCTGACTGTGTTGAATACTGATGTAGAAGATGGAGTTTTGAATACCTTGGTCCAGTTCTATGATTCAACATATAGGTGTTTTACTTTCCCTGATTATCATCTTGCACCTACTTTGGAGGAACATTCTTATTACATGGGATTGCTTTTATTAGATCAGATACCGTTCACTGATTTAAAGGAGATTCCTAAGTCTCATGTCATTGAAGAGGTTGTCCATTTGAGTAAGGGGCAGATTGATGCTAATTTTGTGACTAAAGAAGGTATTCTTGGTCTACCTACTAAGTTCTTGACGGAGAAGGATGCTACTCTTGCTAGTGCGGGGAGTATGGTTGCTTTTAAAGCTGTTCTCGCTTAACTTATCTATGGCATAGTTCTGTTCCCTAATATTGACAAATTTTGGATATCAATGATATTCGTATCTTTCTGATTCGGAATCCAATTCCTATTTTTCTCGTAGATACCTAATATTTTATCCATCACAATAACAGAGGAACTATTATGTGTTGTGCACCTTTACTGTACACGTGGTTTATTTCGCACTTGCCGCAATCCAACTTATTCAAGGATAACAAGAATCATTTGAGTTGGTCTCAGAGGATTATGCCTCTCACTAATGCAGATTTGACTTGGTATTCTAGAATTTATGATGACATGAAGATTATTGATATTTGTCGTGAATTCCCTAATGTACCTTTTCTTGGTACAAAAGGAGGTATCAACTACAATCCGATTTTGGCTCGACGTCAGATTGGATATTCTATGAAGGATAAACCAAACAACATTCTTTTGGAAGCGTTCTTCATTCAAGAAGGTATTTATAGCAAGGGTTTGAAGGAGAAGATGGTCCACGACTGGCATAAGATTCATAGAAAAGGAAGGGATGAATTAGGGACGAAAGATTGTGTTGCCTTGGAGCCTTACACTCAGAGGGTGCAAGTAAGAGCTACTAAGATAGAGATTCCTTATCCTCCTGGAGAACCTATGTTCCCTAAAATCATATGACTCACTCCTATTCCAGTTGAAGATATGGAAGGAATCCAAGTTGCTTTAGCTTAGATGAAGCAAGAACGAGATGCTCGGGAGAGTAAGTTTCATATTTCAAATGCGGAGAAGTTGGAGTTACAAAGGCAATTGAAAGAGAAAGATGATCTGCTTGAACAACATGGAAATAAAAGGAGGAGGGAGCCAGAGACTAGGTCTGATGCTTGGAAGGGTGTTATTGACAAGATCTTGAAAGAGAAGGCTGAAATGAAGACTGCTTTCGAAGCTCGGATCAGGAAGATGAAAAGGAAGTTGCAGCAGGAAGATAGATCTTCTCTAGTTATAGTTCCCTCGGATCCTAGGCCTTAATTTATGTATTTAGTTTTAGATTGCTTTGAAATGATGCACTGAAATTGTAATCCTTCCCGTTTTTCAATGAAATGAAAATTCAAGTTTTCCTTTTAAGGAGTTATTACTTATGATGTTTGCAATATGTTTATAATTCCTTAGTTCCTTGAAAAATTAAGAAACTTAAACAGTCATTTGCACATGCATTTCATGCATAATTTGGTCTTGGTTTCTGCAAGTTTTTCAGAGTCTCATTCATTTTCCTTCGCCTTCGCAGAAGACAAGCTAACCCATCGGTACAATACTCGTGCCAATTCAAGACGGAAGATGGAGACAATTAAGCAAAAGAAAAGAGAGCTTCGTGAGGAAGTGAATTCATTGAAGACAGAAATGGACAGAATGACCACTTTGTTAGAATCCTTGGTGGCATCTCAAAATCAGCCTCCACCTCCGTCTCAGCCTCAAGTGATTGTTATCTACGAGATTGCAATAACTCTTATTGTATCTGTTGCACCTACTGGATATCCACGTCAAAATTAGACGCATGCTGGTTATCCTTGGGGTATGCCTCTCAACTTTATGCTAGAAAATTTCAACCCTGCTACTGAGGCTCCTTTGGTGATTCAGGTTCCTCCAGTTCAACCCGTGATGGCCACTGCTTCTCCAGTTATGCATGTTAGGCTAGGAGTAGAGGATCATATCTTTCACACTACTCCTAGTGAGAACCTAGATGTTTATGAGAGAATGGATGAATTCCAGGATCAATTTCAGGAATTGAAAAAAGAGTTGAAAGCTATGAAGGAAAAAGACCTGTTTGGTAAGAATGCTCTTAAAAGCAGGCAGGGCATAAGTTTCCAGTCATCATTGCCATAGACTTATCTGATGAATAAAGGTGTCAACTCCTGGCACTTATGAAGAAACATAAGAAGGTTATTGCTTTGCAAATTTCTAACATCAAAGGGATCATTCCTTCTGTATATATGAACATAATATTAATGAAAGACAATGCTAAGAATATAATTCAAAGTCAGGGAAGGTTGAACCTCATCATGAAGGAAGTGGTCAAAAAGTAAATCATCTAGTGGTTAGATGATGGAATCATTTATCCCATCATTGATAGTGTATGGGTGAGCCCCATCTAATGTGTTGTGAAGGAGTGTGGCATGACAATCATTGGAAATGAAAAGAATGAGTTAATTCCTACAAGGATTGTCATTTGCTGGAGGATATGCTTGGATTATAGGAAGTTGAACAAATCCACACGCAAAGATCATTTTCCTCTCCTCTTCATTGATCAAATGTTGAATAAGTTGGCCAGAAAAGAATTCTATTATTTTCTTGATGATTATTTAGATTATAACCAAATTGCCATTGCTCCTAAAGATCAAGAAAATACAACTTTTACATGTCTCTATGGAACCTTTTCCTTTAGAAGGGTGCTCTTTGGACTATGTAATGCACCAACTACCTTTCAAAATTACATGATGGAAATGTTTTTGGATTTAATTGAGTGCTCAATGGAGACATTCATGGATGATTTTTCTGTCTTTCGAGAATCATTTAAGAAATGCTTCGATAATCTGGATATGGTGTTGACTAGATGTGAAGAGAACAATATTGTTCTGAATTGGGAGAAGTGTCATTTTATGGTAAAAGAAAGAATTGTTTTGGGGAACAAAATTTCAAGGATAGGATTGGAAATGGATCAAGCAAAAGTTGAAGTCATAGAGAAGCTGCCTCCACCTGTCAACATTAAAGGAATAAGATATTTCTTTGGCCATGATGGATTTTATAGAAGAGTTATCAAGGACTTGTCCAAAATAACAAAGCCCCTGTGTCAGCTGCTTCAACATGATGTGCCATAAGCCTTTAATAAAAAGTGTGAAAGGCTTTCAATATGTTGCAACAAACATTAGCTTCAACACATAGATTGATAGGAATGGTGCTATTGTTGCAAGAATTTGATTTGGATATCAGAGACAAGAAGGGAGTGTAGAATTTAGTTGTTGATCATTTATCAAAAATGCCTGATGAATTCTAGAAACATGATATGGAAGGCATCAAGGAAATTTTTACAGATGAGCACTTGTTTCTGATCACTTCTGGCGTAACCTCCTGGTATGCAGACATTGTGAACTATCTGGTTAGTGGGTATGTGGCATACCCTAACTTTGCCTATCATTCAATAAATCAGTACATACATCATGACATTTGCATCATCTACATCTCATATCATGCATTTCTTTCCGGACAATGCTTAAAATGATGACAAGAATATATTTTCTGTTTTACAGACAGACTGGTTGAATCGTTTCTCAAATTTGCGTAAATTTAGCAGGGCAAAAATTTTAATGAACGGGCTTACAGCTGTTAGTTTTATTAATCTACAGTTCGCGAAGTTTAACGTGGCGTTCTCGTTTTATTTTTTCGGTCCCGTTTGCATTCAAATTTTGATTAGATTGAGTCTTTTCAACTGGACATATTTTATTGCAAAATTTGGTTTAAACATGTCTGTCTTTTTTTTTTTTGCTTTTTGCACTCTGGTTCCTAGGGGAAAGGGGCCCTAGTAATCCAGAGCTCGTGCCGAGAGGTACTGACACTGGCCAAGTATTGTTCCCAACAGGAATCGAACTCGGTATTCCCCGAACCTTCGTTCCTTAGCAGGAGCTCGTTTACCACTCGAGCCTAAATGCTTGGTTTAAACATGTCTGTCTTCCAGAAGAGTATTTAGGGTGGATTATTTTAATGCATTTATTTTATTTTTTCGCGCATTTTTGCGCCTGATTTTTTTACAATTTAATTCCTTTTATTTTTATTTTTTTATCAAAACATCAAGAAAATAAATAAATAGGAAAAAATAAATAAGCATTTGATTTTTATTTGGTTTTAATAAAAATATTTGATTTTATTTCATTTAAATTCTATGTTTTATCTAAAAAAATCCAAGGGTTTTTTGGCATTGCATTTAATTGTGAAAACTATAATTGTTAAGTGTTAATTGTTGGTCATTCAGTTGAACTAATCAATAAGTCATAATTGTTCTAATCAATTCACTTGATTCCCTATCCATATTTACCACTTCAACAAACACACTTAGATGCAATCTTAACCCTTGATTACACATGTATTCACATAAATCACTAATTGGTGTAATCCTAACCATTCTTCATTTTTTTATTTTTCACATTCTAAATCCCTCCAAAAATAACTCTCACATTTCACACAAATTTGAATTCACTCTCGTTCATCTTTGCCTATTTGAACAACGCTATATCACAACAAAAAGAAAGGAAAAGGAAAAAGTATAACATATTCACTATTTGAATTTTGCTCAAAATTAGAAAATAATTGAAGAATTTGAAAGAGTATAAGGAGATGATTGAAGAGTGATTCAGATCACATTGATTAGTGTTTGTTTGGAGCTTCATTGGAGAATGATCATAATTTGCAAGCTCGTCGGGAAACTCATCGATTATCTTCGCGTTCTTGAGGGTTTTTGCGTGGGAAAGCTTTGATTCTTCTTTTTTCTTAATTTCTTAACATAAACTAGTTGTTGCACTTAGTATGTTTCATATCCTTTAATCATTTGTGCAAAATAACTTGAAATGTGAATTTTTGGAAAATTTGTGTTTTCGTGCACCCCACTGTAAAATTTTTGAAAATTTTTATTGTTATTGTTGTTTAGCATACCATTGTATTCGTGAGATTGAGTAGATGAATTCTCATTATTCATTTTTGTGATTTCGTGAAAAATTGAGACAGTTGCATATGGATCAAAGAGACTAGTAATGTATATTTTTTGTCTTGTTATTGTTCTTGTTATCATTTCTTGGATTTACACGTTCATTCATTTAGCAAATTGAAATAAGATGGTCATGTGGGGTCTACGTGTCCCCACCCCCTTTTTTTCCTTTATTTATAATTTTTTATTCTTTTATTTTATTTTTTTATATAATTAATTGATTAATTTTGTTTTAATTAATTAATTTTGTTAATTGATTTTTTTAGTTAATTTGAATAATTGATTAAGCTTATTTTAATTGATTAATTTTGTTAATTAATTTTTAATTAATCTGATTAATTGATTAAATTTATTTTAATTGATTAATTTTGTTAATTTAATTTTTCAATTAACTTGATTAATTGATTAATTTCATTTTTATTGATTAATTTTGTTAATTGATTAATTAAATACCTTGACCACATAAAATCAACCTTTCAAAAATCAAATTAAATACTTGATCAACATTAAGTTGGTTTTCAAAATATGTCACTACTTCATCAGCTCAAACCATTCTCACAATTCGATTCACAATGCAAATAAAACGCTTGACCCAACATCAAGCTCTTTTCTTAATCAAATTCAAAACAACTAATTCATACTTTGACGCTTTTAACAAAATTGAAAGAAAAAGGCTACTTGGGTGAAAGGTCCAGTCATAGTCCCGAGAGTTAGGCCCAAGTGGTAATCGCTTGTAAGTCATAAATACTCGGCTTTCACTAAAATTCCAATGTGTCACATTTTCGTAATAAATCGAAAGAAAAAGACTACCTGGGTGAAAGGTTCAGTCATAGTCCCGAACACTAAACCCAAATCGTAATAGCTTGCAAGCCAAAGTGTTTGTCTTTCATTCAAAACACTTGTAAATATCAGAACCTTTTCGCAATTAAATTGCAAAGAAAAAGACTACCTAGGTCAAAGGTCTAGTCATAGTCCCGAGTATTAGACCCAAGTTGTAATAGCTTGCAAGTCATGAATGTCCGTCTTCCAAACCCTGAAACAAAATTTAACCAATCAAACCTATCTTTTTCTCACCCCCGCACAATTGAAACCTTTTCACAAACGAACATTATTTAGTCCATTCTACCGCGACACAAACAAGCTCTTAAGCCTCCCATGCGCGAGCATACAAGCTAAACATTTAACTGCTGGAATGTGACCTAAACATTCATTCTCTAAAATCAATCAACCAACACTCATTTGCTACCAAGAACTACATAGCTTTGAGTTCTCCATCGCACTTGAAGATACGTAGAAGCGAGATTCGACGTCTCGTCAAGCACTATAACAAAAAACACCAAAAATATATTTTGTGTTGCGCCGAACTACGAAGCTTTGAGTTCCTCATTGTACCCGAGGATACATAGGAGCGAGACCCGCAATCTCGTCAAGCACCATAATAAAAACATTTTTGCGACCTTTTTTTCTTTTCCTTTGCACATTTTATTACTCTAAGAAAACAATTAACACAAGCCAACATTTAATCGCAAGTTTAACTAAAAGGTTCTCGTTGAGTACAACGGACATGAGGGGTGATAATACCTTCTCCTTACTTAATCGACTCCCGAACCCGAATATGGTTGTGATGACCATTTCTTCTTTTAAAGGTTTCATCGATATTTTCCCTCACCGTCTTTGGAATAAATAAAGTTGGGTGGCGACTTTGTTCGAATTATTTTCCGCGAGCGCGCAAATGCTTCGCGAAGGATCGTATTTTTCGAGATGCGACAATATGCCAACCAGAATTTAACTCCCCGCAAAGAAATAGGTTTTTCATCATGACCAAGAAATATTTATGGGATGAACCATTTCTATACAAGCGTTGTGTTGACCCGTTGCTGAGGAGGTGTGTTGACCAACCAGAGGCGCGCCCGATCTTGACAGCTTGCCTTGATGCACCTAATGGTGGACACTTTGGATGAACCGAACTGCTATAAAGGTATTACAATTAGGTTATTTCTGGACCTCGTTATTTAAAGATGCTCATGAATTAGTCAGGGCTTATGGTAGATGCCAAAGGGTAGGGAATATCTCTATAAGATAAGAAATGCCATTCACTAACATCTTATAAATTAAACTGTTTTATGTGTGGGGCATAGATTCATGAGGCCATTTCCAAAATATTTTGGCAATCTTTATATTCTTGTGGCTGTAGACTATGTCTCTAAATGGATAGAGGCAATAACAACCCCCACAAATGATTCTAAGTTTGTGATCAAAATTTTAATCAAAATATATTTTCTAAACATGGCACACCTAAAGCAAGAATTACTGATGAGAGTACCCATTTTTGTAACAAATTATTTGAAAATCAATTGGAAAAATATGGGATGAAACACAAAATTTCTACAACTTATAATCCCCAAAGTAGTGGGCAAACAAAGTTATCTAATTGGGAAATTAAAATAATTCTAGAAAAGGTGGTTAATCCCTTCAAGGAAGGATTGGTCTAAACATCTTGATGATGCTTTGTGGGCTTATAAAACTGCATTCAAAACCCCTTTAGGAATGTCTCCCTATGGACTTGTTTATGGAAAAGCTTTCCACTTACGCATTGAGTTGGAACATAAAGCATTTTGGGCTATAAAAAACAAAATTTTAACTTTCCATCTACTGGGAAAGCAAGAATGTTTCAACTCAATCAATTGGAGGAGCACAGGTTATTCTCATATGAAAATGCTGAGATATGTAAAGAAAAGACTAAGAAATGGCACGGCATGAAGTGTTAAAAAGAAAATTCGTAGAAGGCCAACAAGTTCTATTGTTTAACTCAAGATTAAAGATATTCCATGGAAAGCTTAAGTCAAGATGGTTAGGCCCCTTTAAGCTTCTGAAAATTTATCCACATGGGGTTGTAGACCTCTTGAATGAGAAAACAGAGGAGGAGTTTAAGATCAATGGACAAAGAATTAAAACTTACTTTGGTGACCCCTCCCACAAAACAAGGGTCACCCTAAATTTGAATGATTAAAATCATTTGTATTAAAAGTCAGGCTAAAAGACTTTAAAATATTAGGAGGCAATCCATCTTAAGAAATTTTTGTCTTTGTTTATTTTGTTTCAGAAGATAAAGTGGAAAATTGGTGAGAATTGACGTCTTCTGAAGAGTAATGTCACATCTGTGAAATGGGTATGAGAAAAAGGGAAGTAATAAGATGCATCAGAATAAAAAATTGATAAAGAGAGAGAAAAAATAAACATTAAATATTGATGAAAAAGGAAAAGTCTAGGCCAGACAAAAAGCCAAAAAAAGGCAGTCCTTGGGCCACGTACCTGACATCATCATTGCTGCCTAGAAGAGGTGCATTAATTGTGTGTCTTAAACTCCTTATTGTGTTGGTAAATGCATCAAGTTACCACGCAGTAAAACCCTAAACAGTTAACTATACATATTCCAGCTTTCAAATTCAAATTTTTACTCCTCTCTCTCTCTCTCTATATATATATATATATATATATATATATACACACACATCCTAAATTTACATATTACCTCTTATCATCATCTCCCATCATAATCCTTCAACTCTGAAACTTCTCTAAGAACTGCAACCGCTCTCACACGAAAATTAACATCACCTTTATGCACTCATCTGACCTTTCAAAACAACAAGTCAGCCATGAAACCTAAAACTTATAGGTAAAGGATTAAGATGTGCGTTAGGAAGAAAACAACAACATTCATATATTACTCTGAGTCTGAGACATCTGATATATATATATATATATCGTAAATTTACATGTTACCTCCTATCATCATCACCCATCATAATCCTTTAACTCAGAAACTTTTCTAAGAACTGCAACCGCTCTCACACGAAAAATAACATCACCTCTCTGCACTCATCTGACCTTTCAAAACAACAAATCAGCCATGGAATCTAAAACTTATAGGTAAAGGATTAAGATGTGTGCTAGGAAGAACGCAACACCATTCATATATTACTCTGATTCTGAGACATCTGATGTCGAGACCTTCATCAACACTAACACTCACCAAAGATTCACGGACGACTTTGCTACAAAGAGCGTTCCCATTGAGAGAGGCTTCATATACTATATGAAAGATGATGACCTAGGTCTTCTGCCGACATTGGGTACATCATAAAGAGTCTGAAGTGGATTTTTTTTTGCAGGCACCCAAATCCTTACAATATGAAAATGGTCAAGGAGTTTTACTCCAACTTGGTGGACACCTCAAGTAAGAGGATGGAGGTGATCGTACGAGGAACTAAGTTACATTACTCTAAATTCACAATCAATATGATGCTAGGTTTGAAGAATGTTGGAAACCATGGATGATTAAAACCTCGACGATGTGAAAAACTCTATGTGTAAACCTAGAACTAAATGGATGGAAACGTGCTAAAGAGGATGAATAAATTGATGATGTTGAACAGGAAGAAAAATAAGAAGAGAAAATTGTGGAGGAATACCAAACTAAAGAGTAAAGTCAAAAGAAGAAAGATGAAGAGGTTGAACAAGAGGCAAAAATTGAGAGAGAAGAAGTTGTTGCTAAGGACTCGGGAGAATCTGATACTGAATCTGAACAAGGGAACAATGCTGAGGTCCAGGAGAAGAGATCTATTATGCCATAGTTGATCAGTCCAGCAAAAGAAAACACTCTAGAAAAACCTGCTAGCCTAGTTGTGATAACGATCCATATAAAGATGAAAAGTCCAACCAAGATGAAAATCCCATGAAAGAAAAAGATCCCACTACTACTGTCATGACAGAAGCTGTCAATGAGGTCCTTAAGAAAGTGAAAGAAGTGAAAGGAAAGACTAAGGCACATGACAAAGTTGGAGTGAAGAAAGATGAGGGAAACAATAGGAAGAACCAGGATAAGGACAAAGCCAGCAGGAAGAGCAGTTATCTTAAGGCCTAACTGGTATTTCTTTCTTAACTCTTTCAGTTGACGAGTCATGGCATGCCATATCTCATCAAATGAAAGTGAGGACCCTGTCCTTACTCTATGTTTGGGGGTGTGGCAGCTTCCATCATGACTTCAGTATACCAATACAATCAATCATTATCATCTATCTAGTAGTCTAGTTTTAGGGTGTTGTAATTTAAATTTATGCAATTTCAATTTTGTTAGTTTAATTCTAGTTTTTAATGAATGAAAGTTTATGTTTTGTTTTGTGTTGGTGTTGTGTTGATGTTAATTTAATTTCTATATAAAAAAAACAAATAATAAATAATAATAAATAATGAAATAACTAACTCCATCCTTAAAAATAGCAGAATTTCTAAAGTGCTTAGAAGACTTCTAATTGTATCGCTGAAAATGTTGGAAACAAGGTCCTGATAATAAATCAATGCACCTGATTGTGATTTTTGATAACCCCTATCGCTCTAGAAGTAGTCAAGAAAGTAGTTAGCTTCTTAAGAAGTTTGAATTTTCTAATATTATGGAATAATAAGATTCATTATAGGATTTAGTTTTGGTGAAGAAAACATTATTGCTTAAGCTAGCACAAAGGATACACTGCATTTATAAAAAAAAAAATGAAGTAAGCAAATGAGCACTTCAAAAAGTTCTTGTGCCTAAAACTAAAGGAACAAGTTCCAGATCCTGAAACTAAAGGAACATTGGATCTCTTCATTATTAGTAACAGGTTGGACTCATTACAAGTGAGATCCCTCCAGGTTAAAAATTGGAGCATCTAGCAAGACTTGTCAATAATAATAAAAATACATGTAAAATCCTCAAGTTTAAAATAAGCTAAAAGATGAGAGCATAATAGTAAAATCCCCTTTTCTGAAATTGAAAAAATGAATTCCTTAACCCTAAGATAAGATAACCAGACTCGGATTTAGAGTGACTATCTTAATTGAAGAGTTATGGCATACAAGGCATCATCAAGAAACACACATAAATGCACTAACAGAATGAGTTGAATGAAAATGAGCGGTTAGATTAAGGGATGGAGGGAAGTGAAAATATAAAGATCATCTCCGAAGCCTTATATTTTATTTAGAATTTATCTCACTCTATATTTGAAAAATATTTCTCCAAAGCCTTATATTTTATTTAGAATTTATCTCTCATATAATGGGGCATTCTCCTCATCATTACACACCAATCTCTGAAGCCTTATATTTTATTTAGAATTTATCTCTCACTCTATCTTTGAAAAATATTTCTCTCACTTAAATTGCATTAGTGCCTTTGAGTGAAAAGCTAGTTATGAGGAATTGTATTGGAGGCCTGCTGTTGTTATAACTCTCAATAGTGTGATACTATTGAGGAATTGATTTTGTTTTGTTAGATAAACCAATTATAGAATCTCTATTTTAGTTTTTAGAACATTGTCGGAAAAAAGTGTTATTTGGTTATTGAGATAAGCCATGAATATCTATAAACGGTTCGTAAGATTAGCCTACATGAAAGCATTCATTTTGGTTGGGGATAAGCTGTTAAAATATAAAGATCATCTTGTATTAAGGTTTATGGGAATAACCTATTAAAAGCTCAACATTTATAGTCAAAATACCAAGAAGATCTTTTGGGGACAAGAATAGGCCAACGTTCGGCCGAACTTGGATAAATCATTAATGTCATCTCTCTAACCCTTATCTATTAATTTTTGCAATTTATTTAACTTTTTTTAATCTTCCGCTGCTTAATTTATTTTGATCTTAAAGAATACTAACACAGTTCACTTCTGAAGTAATAGAAAATTAAAATTAATAGCGAATTTCGGATACCACAATTCCCCCCTCTTGTTCTTGATGTCATGTGTCTAACAAAAACATGTGATTTTTACGCTGCAAAACCTAATATATGTTGACTTTAATCCCTTAAGATGTTAGGGGCACTTTTAGACTTAAAATTCATGCTAATCTATTTTGAAATACTAAGAGTATACATGTTGGCCGAGTTGAATGGTTAATCATACAACTATGTGAAGATCAATCAAGGATACATTAAGATCACGTAGGTATTGTATACACAACTACGTTTATTCAAGGTGTCGAGTGATCGAGCGTGAGATATGCACTTAGATTTCATCGCCTCTATAGTGTGTGATACTGGAAGGACTTGCGGGGGTGACGACCTCAATGAGACATACCCAATTATCTAACTATCATGCCTAAAAGATATGGGTGGTTAACTGTTGTATGAATTTGGATGGTTCACTTACGTACATGTCCTCGAAGTTGGACCCCTATGTGAGTGTTACTAGACATATATAATGTTGCAATATCTCTATTGGGAGCATGATATGTGAGTTATCCCTTCACTAAGGTGTGGGATTTGAGACAATCCAAGTCTCAATGTACAATTTTAATGTATGCTCGTGAATCAGGGAATGGAGTTCCCATGAGATAAATTAGGTAGTTTGATGATCTGTACGCCATGCTAGACAATTAAGTACTACGAGTTATAGGTGATGGTTACACTCCCAACTCATTTTTGGGTGTAGGGGACCATGTATAGGTTAGATCTTGTGGTAGGCAGTAGGATAGGCCAGATCCAAATATTATGCTTATGGAAAGGCCCTGAGTAGTCATGACTTTGTGAGTTATATAGGATTTATACAGTTGTAGAGACATCTCTTAATTTTATAGAGTCTTAATGAGTTACAATACATAAATGTCAGAATTGGGGTTTATATATAATCATTACATCTCTATAAAATTGGTATGTGAACATCCTAATATCGGTTCGTAAATTGCAATAGATATGTATATTAATTCAGTACGTGAATTAAGGACGTGAGACTAAATGAATGACATTAATGAGATGAATGTGAGGTGATCTCTTAGAACACATTCGCGTGGGATGAGTTTTGGATACCCTGATGGACTTTTCAAGTAGGCAATGATCTGGGTATAAGAGTAGTGAGAGACTTTGTGATTAATATTGGAAACCCATTGAGATTAGTATCTCATCCCATGTTGTTGAAATATTTTCAAGTAGGTTTTTGGGTTGGACTCGCAGTTGTGGTTTAAAAACTGAAGATCCAATGAGGCGTCTTTTTGTCGTGTTGGAGATTTTACACGGTCCTTATTGTATTAGTTATTTTTCTTGTGTTATTAAAAATTTTATTATGGTCCATTTCCAGATATTTATATTGATGTGTATAATATAAATTATTAATACCACTAGTTATTATATTAGACATAAAACTAATGGGCCCTAAAATATTGTTCTATTGGGGTTTGTTCCATGTCGCCACTAAGCGCTGGCTAACCCTAGTCATCATTTTAGGGTCATTTCACAATTGAGTTGCAACAATAACGTTCAATTAAATTCATTGTGTCGTTGATTTTATTTAATTAAAATGGTTGCCACCAAATTCAATTGAATCTCGCAGTAGGTATTTTATTTAAGATAAGAAATACAAACCTTCTATTGGTTTTTATTATTTGATCCAATTTTATTTTTGGTTGTATTGCAACATAAGATCTATCATTAATGGGAAGTTCAATTCGTAATTTTTTGTGGTCTTTTTTACAAACTCATCAAAATATTTTCAATTATTATTTTTCGGTTAAGATTTTTGATCCAATTTTTAAATACATTCAAGCAAGTTTTGAAGAACACTTGTGACATACCTCTAAGACAACTACCAATTCCTTTTTTCAAAAGGGAGGAAGTGGCCATAAAAATTCCAGAAGAGGACTGTGTTTATGGCATGATAGTCACAGAAATTTCCTTCACGGAAGGATAATATTGAAGATAGGATAATATTCTCCAACAATTGATGTATTGCATTAAAAGTTGAATTCTCATTGGAATGTACTTGTAAAATGGCCTTTCACACCTATTTGTTATGGACTTTTTATTAGGGATGGCAATGGGCAGGGTATGGGTAGGGTACTATAGTACCCTTCCCCATACCCGCAGTTGAAAACATCCTCGTACCCGAGCCCATACCCGCTTGGGTATCAAAGTTGGCACCCGTCCCCGTACCCTATGGATATATAAGTGCCCGTACTCGTACCCGTTACCCGCATTTCTAATAAAAATAAATTTATCAAGTATAAAATATCATAATATTTTAAGTTTTTAAAAATATTAAAAAGTTTTTTAAATTTTTTATTGTTGAATTGTGAAATAAATGATCAATTATATTAAATATGTAGTAGTTTAAAATTGATTTTTTTAATAAATTTTATAAACATTTATTTTTATATAATAATATAAATTAAAATATATAAATATATATTGTGTGAGTATGGGGCGGGCTGGGTACTAAGGTGCACATACCCGTACCCATCCCTGCTTATTTAAGTGGGTAATTACCCGAGCCCGTACCCGTACCCATTTTGCGGGTTTTTACTCTACCCGTTGTGGGTAATTTTGTGGGTACCCACTGGGGATTGGCCAAATTGCCATCCCTACTTTTTATTGTTATTTTAATATATTGAGAATCTAAGAAGGGGTTTAGCAACAGAATCGTGAACTTGGTCTCTTGATATCCAACGAGTATTCACGTAAACACCGAACTTCAATTTGAATTTGGTGTAAAATACTAATGTTCAATGTTGGATTAGAGTTGCTGGTTATTCTTTTGAATATTGGAGACCATGAATTAATTTTTCAACCAAAACAGGAATTGGTGACCCTCTTGTCTTAGATGAAGCAACTAGCACTAAATAAATTTGATATGATGCTAAATTTTGGTTGATCTCGACTTTTTATAATTCTTGTGTATTTACCTTATTATTGACATGGAACTTTATTACTTAATATTTATTTTGTACCAGGAACTCCCTTCACTATATTATTTTTTTTCACTTTATTACTCACTCAATAAGACATTTTATATTATAATTAAATCTAATCATCCGGAAGAAAATGTAACTTCAACAAAGGTAAATGAATTAGAAATAAAGGATACAATATTTCTGTAGAAAGACTAGTTGTGGATGAGGTTATACAAAACAATGGAAAAAAATAGGGGAATGTAACTCATTGAAATGAAGCTAGTGAGTGAAATGGAGGAGAGCCTTTGAGCTTGAAAAACAAAAAAATATGGAGAGAGAGAGAGAGAGAGAGAGAGAGAGAGAGAGAGAGAGATCTTAATTTACTTTAAAAATAAAATTGAACATAGTTACCCTATTTTGTTTATATACTATACACCATAAAAATGTTTTTAATAACATATTGAATTTAACCAATACATTTATTTAGAGATTTTCTAATATAAGATATTTCATTTATATGCTGTGTGTAAGAAATTTAAACTTTATATTGGTTATTGATGTGTATTTTATAAATACATATTTGTTTAATTATGTAATTATATTTAAATGACAAATAAAATTATAAACTAGACCATTTAGAAGTAAAATACACAAGATAATCAAAGTTTATTTAATATAAAATAAATTTTTCATTTGAATAATTATGTGGCTATCATTTATTTATTTGTCACAGGATTTAACAACAAACTTACATTAGATGAACCACGATACAATGATTCCAAACATTCGAGCACCTATCTAAAATTTCTATTTTGTTTGTCGCATATATTGGCAATAGAGTTGCATATTTTGTCATGCCAAAATGGCAAGATTTTCCAACATCCTTCATGAGGCTATGACAACAATAATCACTAATAGATCCATTTCCAGCAAATACACTAGAGAATATCTCTTTACCACATTCTTTCTTTAATTTGCTTGAACAAGTAGTTAAATATTTTTCATAGGATGACAATGGCCTTGGTGCATAACCAATATCAAGTGAAGGAGCTTCGGAAGGTGGTTGTGGAATCTCAGAGCATAACGATGTTCTCAAAACTAAAGTAAAACTTATCATAAAGATCAAAACTACATTAAAGCCATTGAGTGATGTCATGGTCATTAGCTTTGTTGTACCTTAATCAAAGTCTTAAAGGATATTTGGTTTGCTTAGTATGTGATTAACATAGTCTTATTTATAATATATGCGATAGTATCTTAACGTAAAAATGAATTTAATATGTTGTTCTAACTCACGCAAAACCAATTTTTTTAATGTTATTTTTTAGATATTTTTTATATTAGAATATCTCCTTATAAGTTGTTAAAATTTATGTTACATTATAATTGAAACAATTTAACTTTTTAAATTAATACACGTCATTTTTTATTTGGAAGAAATATCACTATTTCTTATTTTGTTAGTAATTAAATCTAATTTAATTTACTAAGTAATTATTCAAGTTTAACATTTGTTTATTTTTCAGATTCTTTAAATAAATGTGTCCACAATGATAAATAATTTTTTTTAGACTTAAAGATTAAATATGAACTAATGTTAAATCAAATGATTTCTAATAGTGCTTGGTTATTTTAATCAAGAATGAAATAAAAGACCACAATTATGGTGATGTTGCTAATACTACTTAGTTGAATATCGAATCAAGCCTTGCATTAAATGAGGAAGATTTTTTGAACACTCGAATGGTTTGGATAACTCTTTTGCTTTCTTCAACAACTCAACTTGAAGGTTAACTTTCATCTAAATCCTTGTTTCAAAATAATCTGGGATTCATCTAACTTGTGTTTTTGGCTTCAACTCCTAGCCTTAGGGCTAGGGGCCTTGGCATCGGTTGGGTTGTTCTGGATTGTTTGGGATCATTCATCTGTGGAAGCAAGAAGTATGAAGTCGGATACGGAATGGAGAACGCTGGGAAGAAAGAACAATACGGATAATAAGCTGAAGGTGTCAATATAGAAAGAAAGAAGTGAAAAACATTTGGGAAAACATGAAGATATTACTTCATTCTTCTTTACCGGGTTCCCAAATCATTATTTGGCCAGAGACATGGCGAATATATTTATGGAGTATGGACTATTGTTTGAGGTTTTTATTCCGGCAAAGAAAGACATTAGAGGAAAAAGATATGGATTTGTCAGATTTAGAAAAGTGGATGATGAGAGAAATCTGGCCATAAAACTAGATAGTATTCATATTAATGGAAGAAAATTTTTTGTCAATACTCCCAGATTCAACAGGAGAAAAGTTTCTATTAATAAGAATGATGGCATGAAATGGATTAGTCCTCCTATTCCTATTCTAAAGAAAACGAATGTTGGATGGAAGAAGATTTCACAGGGAAAGACATATGCACAAGTCACGAGTGGAACTAAACAGAACTGGATAAGGTTAACATTTTGTATTGAAGACAAGGAGATGAAACGTTTTGAAGCAGCTTACGTAGGGATCATCAAGGAATCTGGGAATGCATACAATATTCAGAACGTGTTCAGTAGAGAAGGTTTCTTTCAGATAAAGGTCACACCCATGGGAGCAAACATGTGTTTACTTGAAGATCTGGAAGACAATGCGATGAAGAATTTAATTAGAGAAGAAGAAGAATGGCTCAAAAACTGGTTTGAGGATATTAGAGGATGGTCTCCAGCTGAGGTGGATAAAGAACGATTAACTTGGGTGAAATACTTTGGTGTGCCTGTACATGCATGGAGAAACGATTTCTTCAAATATATCATTAGTAGAACATGGGAGTTTGTATGATGCGATGATGAAACAGAAGTTCAAACCAAGTTTGATGTAGCAAGAATTTTAATTAAGACAAGATACACAAGCAATCTTAATGAAGTGGTTGATGTAGAAATCAATGGTCAGGCATTTTGCATTAAATTAGTTGAAGACAACCATGGCCCAAAACGAATAGTTATCAATGATAAGAAGAAGTCTTTGGAACTAAGCTCTGATGAATCAATGGTGGATGAAACTGAAGATGAATCGGAGAGTAAAGATGAGGACGATGGAGGTTCTAGCCATGGAGTTAGATCGGAGGAAGCAGCAGACGTTTCTGCAAATTTTGGAGGAGAAGTGAGAGAAGATCTCGATATTGGTGATGTCAGAGATGTAACAGAACCTAAGAGCTTCACAAGTCGGTCTACTCTGAAAAGGCATGGCTTGTCTCATCTTGAGGCTGACAACAATATGGGGAAGACAAATTTGTTGAGGAAAAAGGTTAATTTTGGAGGTAGTAGGGGAGATAGTCAGAACATAGGAATGATTATAGAAAACAAGACATTAAATGTTTGTTGTTCAGAAGATAATCTGAAGGGACAAGAGGTAAGTAACAAGACTGCTAATTGTACTTCCCTAAGGAAGGAGCGGATAGTTCAAGGAAAGGGTAATCCAGCGGATATTAAGGGCCTTGAGAAAACAAAAGAAGATTCACTAGCATTGGGCTTTATGAACCAGTCTGAGACTGATGTGGAAATTAGGCCCATCATCTCAAATGGTAGGAAGTCGATGTGTGGTGGGCCCAAGGTTTGTAACCCCGCCAATAAGAAGAAACCGTTAGAAGAGATTTATGAAAAAATTCAAATACATTTCGCGCCATCATATTATTCTGCACTTCTACATTCTTCTATCAGCATTAAACCAAAGAATTCTGTTACTGATAGAGTAGGAGTTGGGGATGAATTGATAAACATTTCATTTCAATTGGAAGACTCAGGCTCAAGGTATTCTGGGGGATCTATCTTGTGCTGTGAATCTTTGTCTGATAGCGATATGGAGATGGGAAATGCTAGAATTAAAAAGAGTGTAGAAGACGTGACAGGAAAAGTAAGGTCAATTTTGAAAGAATTGGGAATAGAAGGAGATGAAGATGATGAAGCATTAGAAGGAATCATTCGAGGACTGGAAAATAAAGACAAAGACAGATTTGAAAGTATGAAGGAGGTCAGTACAACTGTTCCATGAATATAATCACATATAACATCTGGGGGTGTAACTCTTCTATCAAGAAGAGAAGATTCAAACAGTTGATTGAAAGTAATTGCATTGAGTTTTGTCTAATTCAAGAAACAAAGTACAAGAGTATAGATAATGGTGTAGTGAGCAGCTTGTGGAGTAAAGATGAATTCGAATGGTCTGCTAGTTGGTCCTTGGGACAATCTGGAGGTTTGTTATCTATTTGGAACAAAAAGTCATTTTGCTCTGATTTTAGCTTTTCTGGAAATGGTTATCTAGGTGTACATGGAAAGTGTAGAGGTAGATCCATTTATATTGTAAACATTTATTCTTCATGTTCTCTTAATGAGAAAAGGGTGTTGTGGGCGAAACTTATTAAATTGAAAACTGAATTCCCATTATGAGATTGGATAGTAGGGGGGATTTTAATGCCATCAAAGATAAGGAAGAGAGAAGAGGCAGAGGAAGATTTAACTTATCAGAAATGGAGGAGTTTGGAGCTTTCATAGAAGATATGGATCTTGTGGACTTACCTGTGGTAGGTAACATGTTATCTTGGTTTAATTCTAATGGGTCTTGCAAAAGTAGGCTTGACAGATTCCTTATCAATGAGGAACTATGTTTGCAATGGAAAATTATGAATCAAAAAGTGGAAAAGAGGGACGTGTCTGATCACAGGTCTGTGTCTTTAATCCTAAATGATAGAAACTGGGGACTAAAGCCTTTCAAAACTATTAATGCCTGGATGGATCATCCTGATTTTATACCTTTTGTTAAGGATGTGTGGGAGACTTACAAGGTGGAGGGAGACGCATGTAACATCTTTTACCAAAAACTGAAAGTGCTAAAGAATAAACTGAGAGAGTGGAATTCCAAGGTCTTTGGCATTATGGACCTTAAGGTGGAGGAGAATATTTAGACTTTAAATGAAATTGAAGATGATATGGCTGATATGGTAGAAGACATTTTAGAAAGTAAATTGAAGGCTAGAAGCTGTCTGATAGAGGATTTGTGGAGCAAGCTCAGGATCAAAGAAAGTATCCTCCATCAAAAAGCTAGAACAAAATGGATGATGGAGGGAGACTTCAACTCTAAGTATTTTCATACGATTATCAATTGCAGAAGGAGGGTCAATACTTTATCCCCTCTAAATTTAGGCCTGGATGAACATGAAAAGATGGAAAAGGTGAAACAGGTGATTCATGAACATTATGAAGAGAAATATAAGAACAAGATGACTAAAGGTTTTCATATGGATCTAAGTGCATTGGACAAGTTATCTGAGGAGGACAATGACATGCTTACTGTCCCTTTTACCAGAGAAGACATTTTGGAAGCAATTAACACATGTGATGGAGATAGGAGCCCAGAGCCAGATGGGCTTAATATGAAATTCATTAGAGAGACTTGGGAAATTATTGGACAAGATATCACCAACTGCATTACTGGGTTTTATGAGAAAGTATTACTGCCCAAATGCTTTACCTCTACTTTCTTAGTTCTTATCCCCAAATGTGAAAATCCTCATACCATTAAGGAATTTAGACCTATTGCCTTGATTGGATGCATTCAAAAAATAGTGTCTAAAATTCTTGTGGGCAGACTTAGGAATGTTATTGGAAAACTGGTTTCCCCAACCCAGACTGCATTTGTTCCTGGCAGGCAATTGATGGATGGTGTTCTAGTTGCAAATGAAATACTATATTATGTTGTTAGAAAAAAGATAAAGGGATTCATGTTCAAGATTGATTTTGCCCAAGCATATGACTGTGTAAACTGGAATTGTTTATTCAAGATTTTAGAGGCTATACACTTCAGGCCTGTATGGATAAGTTGGATAAAGGGATTGCTATGTAATAACTATGGGTTTGTCCTTGTGAATGGTAGCTCCTCGAGAGATTTCAAACTACATAAGGGTCTTATGCAAGGAGATCCACTTTCTCCTTTTATGTTTGTGTTGGTAGCTGAAGTCCTTGCCTTGCTCATCAAGAAAGCTGAAGATATAGGTTTATTTAGAGGCATCAAAAGGGGAGACAGCCAATTCTTTATTACAGTTTGCAGATGATACATTGGTAATTTGTGAAGACTCTTGGTGTAACATTTGGGAAATCAAAGCAATTCTGAGGGGTCTGGAAATTTTGACTAGTTTAAAGGTGAATCTGAGTAAAAGTAAGTTGTTGGGCCTGGGATTAGAAGAAGACATAGTTGAAGCTGCAACAACTTTTTTATTATGCAAGGCTGGAAAATTCCCTTTCAAATTTCTGGGTCTGTTTGTGGGTGGCAGACATAGAGTGGAAGAAATGTGGAAACCAATCATTCTAACTATTAAATCAAGCCTAGCCACTTGGAGGGGAAGAAGATTATATATAGGAGGGAGGGTTACACTAATAAACTCAATCATATCTAACATTCCAATACATTACCTGTCATTCTATTTAGCACCTACCAAAGTGGTAAAGACAATCAGAGCAATACAAAGAAATTTTTTGTGGGGGGGGGGGGGGGGGGGGTAACTATGATAAGAAGTCTATAGCTTGGGTGGGATGGAATCAAGTTTGCCAACCTAAACAATGCGGAGGCTTAGGAATTAAAGAGATCTCTACTTTCAACAAAGCACTTGTATCTAAATGGATTTGGAGGATTATGCATGAACCAAATGCATTATGGAGTGGAATCATGAAAGTAAAATATGGGGACTCCATTTCTAGTATTCTGAGTAATCAATCAGAGGTAAATTCAAGACATTGGTCCAGATGGTGGAAAGATCTATTAAAACTTGCCAAACACTCAAATGAACAACGTATTTTTAATCAACTGTCATGGAAAGTGGGTAATGGTAGGAAGACTCTATTTTGGCATTCAAGGTGGTTTGGTGGAAAGGCCCTCAAAATCCACTTTCCAAATCTGTATAATTCCTCTTTGAATCAGAATGTTTTAATTGCTGAATATGGAGCTTGGAATGATGATAGATGGTCTTGGGATCTGATTGGATGAAACATCATCAGTTTAGCTGAATGAGTGGTGGATGAATCAGAAACAGAGTAATGTCAGTTGGTAGAAGAAGCGGGCATGGATTTTCAGAATGATGATGAAATTATTTGGCCAAGGGACAATAGTAAAAGATACAGTGTGAAGGTTTGATATGCGAATTTCATGCAGAATCAGGAGGAAGCAAGTATTGATGCTGATATGAAGACAACTTTGAATTCCATGTGGAATATAAGGATTCCTTTCAAGATATTAATATTTGGTTGGAGATTAATGCTAAACAAGTTACCAACGCGAGAGAACCTTGAGAGGAGAGGCATAATCACAGATCCACACCAGAAATCATGTGTGTTCTGCTTTTAAGTCATGGAAGATGCAACACATTTGTTCTTAAACTGTGTTAAAACCATAATGGTTTGGAAGGAGGTTGTTTCATGGTTAGGGATCAACCTACTTAGAGGAAATAATTGTATGGAGGACCTGCAAATTTGGAGTCATCATCTAGGAAGGGGAAAGCCTCTCAGTTACTTCTGGTTGGTAACTTGTTGGTGTCTTTGGAGAACAAGGAACCAAGTTATCTTTAATGATCTTGTTGCAACACCAAATACCATATTTTATGATATAGTATTATGCTCTTGGAGATGGAGAAAGATGGATGTAAAGAAGAATTCAACAGGCTCTTTATATGAATGGTATAAAATGTCTCTTGAAATGTATATGGATTAGGCATAGAGGTAGGTTAAGAGGGGGTGGAATGGCAAACCAACACTAGTTTTGGTTGGTTTGATTTGTTTTTCAACTGTCTATTTTTCCTGCATAATTGTAGGAATTATTGTAATGTGGTCTACACTTTAGACCTTATAAATGATATTGATTATTAAAAAAAATGATTTCTAAAATGTTCGAAATATAATATTATGAGTCAATAATAATGAATAAACAAAGAGATATTATGACATATTTTAGGATAATAGTTGTAATCTTATTATTAAAAAATAATCATAATCTCCAACTAAATTAATTTCCAACAAACAATAATAAACACTAAAATGTGAAGTTGTTATTTAATAACATCATCATGTGCCACCACATTTAAATCTAATGGAAAGAGATTGAAACAAGTTATAATAGAAAAGTACAAAGTTTTCAAAATCGTTACTAATATCACACACAACTAACCATATGAAATAAGAACTTTTGTTGAGATATTTTATCTTCCAATTTAATGGTAATAAGTTGAATATTTTCATAAAGAGTCTGAGTTAAAACCATGATCTTGAACTTTATCATTTTTTTCACCTTTAAGTTTTTTATTTTACTTCTCTAAGTCTATTTCAAACAATGAATATACTACAACTGATTTAAAAGAGACATGGGAGTTTATTTTGATTGTTTCTAATTTCATTAAAAGTTAGAATTTCCTTTATTGTGACGAGAATATATTTGTTGATCATATCATATTTAATTAGCAGTACTCATTGGATTCAAAAATTATTTTGGTTTACAAGTTAAATCACACTCCATTTATTTTATATAATAATTTTATTTATTTTTAGATATATTAAGTTTTTATTAAGCTTTTGGGACACACCTAAAAGATAATGTAGTATAATAAAAAATTTAGTAACAACTTATATAACTATCCAGTCTAATATAAAATTAATTCAAAAAACTTTATTAAAATAAATATTTCTATATGATATAATTTAAAGACTTCGAGACTTTTAAGAAACATTCTATTTTGTTCCTATTTTTATGCTGAAGATTATGCAGAATATTTGCAGCAGCTGTTTTGGATATGCGTTTTATTTAGATGAAGAGCCCAAAGCCCGTGCTTATCAAATGATATATGAAGGACGTTTCTAAAACTAAGGAAAGCAAGGAAGTCGTGTGTGTGCAAGTGGTATTAGGGTTTTAGTTGTTCTTTGTTATTTGTGATCCATTCTCATATCACTTTGATATCAGAGTTGGATTGTGTTCAATGTTAATTGTGAGTTATTCATGCATCACTTAGATGCTTGAAGTGGACTGAGTTTATTGAGTTGTAATTGTGAATCACTCATGAGCTTTTAAGCAAGAGTGGACTTTGTGTCATTGGAAGTGTGTCTTCTATTGTTCATTGTTATAAGTTTTTATTACTGTTGTATGATTGAAGGGAAGTGAGAGAGGTCTCATATCTAGGAGTGTCTTAGATAGAAATAGCACGAGTAGTAATTAGGTGAGAATATTGTAAATCGGAGGTTGTTTACTAGGGCTTCAAACTAATACTATTATAGTGAATTTCCTTCCTGGCTAGGATTCCCTCAGATGTAGGTGATGTTGCACCAAACTGGGTTAACAATTAACTATGTTATTTACTTCCAGCCATTTAAATTAATTGCATAATTGTTTGTGTTGTGTTACTGTCCTAATCCCAGTGTTATGACATTGTACTCGACATCTGGTGTCTGAATACCAGAATTTTAATTGGCATCAGAGCAGACACCCTGTTCTGTCTAGGGTGAGCTCCAGGGAAGACACTTTCTGGTACTATGGAAAAGGAAGGAGGAGGAAATGTTAACAGACCCTTCGTCTTAGATGGCACCAACTATGACTATTGGAATGCACGTATGGTGGCTTTCCTAAAATCTATGGATAGAAAAACCTAGAAAGCTATCATCAAGGGTTGGGAACATCCTATTGTTAAGGATAAAGATGGGAAGGAGACTTTGAAGCCAGAAGAGGACTGATCCAAGGAAGAAGATGAAACTGCTCTTGGAAATTCCAAAGCCTTGAATGCCCAATTCAATTGAGTTGACAAAAACATGTTCAGATTAATAAACACATGTACTATAGCCAAAGATGCTTGGAAAATTCTCAAAACCACTTGTGAAGGCACATCTAAGGTGAAGATGTCTAGACTTCAGCTGCTCACTACCAGATTTGAAAATTTAAAGATGAAAGATGATGAAAGCATTCATGAATTTCACATGAATGTTCTTGAAATAGCAAATTATTTTAGTGCCTTGGGAGAAAAGTTAACTGAAGAGAAGCTGGTTAGAAAAATTAGCTGGTCTCTACCTAAGAGATTTTGACATGAAGGTAACAACCATTACGGGGGGTGACGACCTCAATGAGACATACCTAGTTATCTGACTATCGCGACTAGAAGATATGGGTGGTTAACTATTGTATGAATTTGGATGGTTCACTTATGTACATGTTCACGAAGTTTGACCCCTATGTGAGTGTTGCTAGATGTTTGTAATGTCGCAGTATCTTTATTTGGAGCATGATACGTGACTTATCCCTTCACTAAGGTGTGGGATTTGAGACAATCCAAGTATCAATGTACAATTCTAACTGTATGCTCGTGAATCATGGACTAGAGTTCCCATGAGATAAATTAGGTAGTTTAATGATTTGTACGCCATGCTATACAATTGAGTATTATCTATGCAGTCCACGACCTACGAGCGATATATGATGGTTACACTCCCGACTCATTTTCGGATGTAGGGGACCATGCATAAGTTAGCTCTTGTGGGAGGCAGTAGGATAGGCCGGATCTAGATACTAATGCTTATGGAAGGGCCCATAATGGTCATGACTTTGTGAGTTATATACAAGTTATACAGTTGCAGAGACATTTCTTGATTTGATAGAGTTTTAGTGAGTCACAATACATAAATGTCAGAATTGGGGTTTATATATAATCATTACATCTCTATAAAATTGGTATGTGAACATCCTAATATTGGTTGGTGAATTGTGATATATAGGTATATTAATTCAATATATGAATTAAGTATGTGAGACTAAATGGATAAACTTAGTGAGATGAATGTGAGGTATTCTCTTAGAACACATTCGTGTGGGATGAGATTTTGATACCCAGATGGACTTTTCAAGTAGACAATGATCTGGGCATAACGGTAGTGAGAGACTTAGTCATTTATACTGGGAACCCATTGAGATTAGTATCTCATCCCAAGTTGTTGAAATATTTTCATGTAAGTAGGTTTTTGGGCTGGACTCGCTGTAGCGGTTTTAAAACTAAGGATCCAATGAGGTGCCTTTTTGCTATGTTAGAGATTCTACATGATCCTTATTGTATTAGTTATTTTTCTTATGTTATTGAAAATTTTATTCTGGTCCATTTCCAGATATTTGTATTGATGTGTCTAATATTAATTATTAATACCACTAGTTCTTATATTAGATATAAAACTAGTGGGCCCTAAAATATTGTTCTACTGGGGTTTGATCCATGTCACCACTAAACGTTGGCTAACCCTAGTCATTAATTTTAGGGTCATTTCAAAATTGAGGTGCAACAAGTAATATTCAAGTAAATCCATTGTGTCTTTGATTTTATTTAATTAAAATGGTTGCCACCAAATTCAATTGAATCTTGCAGTAGGTATTTTATTTAAGATAAGAAGTACAAACCTTCTATTGGTTTTTATTATTTGATCCAAATTTATTTTTGGTTATAGTGCAACATAAGACCTATCATTAATGAGAGGTTCAGTTCATAATTTTCTGTGGTCTTTTTTACAAACTCATCAAAATATTTCCAATTATTATTTTTCGATTAAGATTTTTGATCCAATTTTTAAATACATTCAAGAATGTTTTAAAGAACACTTGTGACATACCTCTAAGCCAACTACCAATTCCTTTTTTTCAAAAGGGAGGAAGTAGCCATAAAAATTCTAGAAAAGGACTCAGTTTATGGTCATGATAGTCACAAAAATTTCCATCATGGAAGGATAATATTGAAAATAGGATAATATTCTCCAATAATTGATGCACTGCATGAAAAGTTAAATTCTCTTTGAAATGTACTTGAAAAAGGCCTTTCACAGCTATTTAGCAATAGGATCGTGAACTTGGTCTCTTGATATCCTACGAGTATTCATGTAGACACCAAACTTCAATTTTGAATTTGGTGTAAAATACTAATGTGCAATGTTGGGTTAGAGTTCATGGTCATTCTTTTGAATATTAGAGACCATGAATTAATTTTTCAATCACAATAGGAATTGGTGACCCTCTTGTCTTAGATGAAGCAACTAGCACTAAATAAATTTGATATGATGCTAAATTTTGGTTGATCTTGACTTTTTATAATTCTTGTGTATTTACCTTCTTGTTGACATGAAACTTTATTATGTAATATTCATTTTGTACCAGAAACCCCCTTCACTGTATTTTTTATTTTTCACTTTATTAACAACTTAATAAGACATTTTATATTATAAATAAATCTAATCATCAGGAAGAAAATGTGACTTCAACAAAGGTAAATGAGTTAGAAATAAAGGATACAATATTTTTATCGAAAGGCCAGCTGTGGACGAGGTTATACAAAATCGTGGAAAAATATGGGACTGTAACTCATTGAAATGAAGCTGGTTAGTAAAATGGAGGAGAGCCTCAAGGGGTTTATGTGACATAAAATTTTCTCTCAAGCTAATAGGAAAATTTTATCAAACTATGATAAGACCTTCTATGTTGTACGAGATAGAATAAAAAAAAATATATGACCAGGTTTTTGACCTCGATGATTTAATGAGGTCCATTATAGAGACAAGTTTCAAGAGAACTTGAATATGAATATTTTGATATTAAAATACTTGTTTACGCTTTACTTATCTATAGGTTGAATTAAGGGTGGCCAGTCTCATCTTCAGCTGATAACCAAAGGGTTGTGTGTGTGTGTGTGTGTGTGTGTGTGTGTGTGTGTGTGCGCGCGTGAGAGAGAGAGAGAGAGAGAGAGAGATCTTAGATATCTTAATTTAATTTAAAAATAAAATTGAACATAATTACCCTATTTACATTATATACTATAAACCATAAAAATGTTTTTTAATAACATATTCAATTTAACCAATACATTTATTTAGATACTTTCTAATATAAGATATTTCATTTCTATGTTGTGTGTAACAAATTAAAACTTTATATTGGTTATTGATGTATATTTTAGAAATACATATTTGTTTGATTATGTAATTATATTTAAATGATGGATAAAATCATAAATTAGACCATCCAGAAGTAAAATACATAAGATAATCAAAGTTTATTTAATGTAAAATAAATTTTTCATTTGATTGATCATGTGGCTATCATTTATTCAATTGTCACATAATTTAACATCAAACTTACATTAGATGAACCGCGATACAATGATTCCAAACATTCGAGCACCTATCTAAAATTTCTATTTTGTTTTTTGCATATATTGGCAATAGTGTTGCATATTTTGTCATGTCAAAATGGCAAGATTTTCCAACATCATTCACGAGGCTATGACAACAATAATCACTAACAGATCCATTTCCAACAAATACACTAGAGAATATTTCTTTACCACATTCTTTCTTTAATGTGCTTGAACAAATAGTTAAATATTTCTGATAGGATGACAATGGCCTTGGTGCATAACCAATATCACGTGAAGGAGCTTCTGAAGGTGGTTGTGGAATCACCGAGCATAACGATGCTCTTAAAACTAAAGTTAAACTTATCATAAAGATCAAAACTACATTAACGCCATTGAGTGATGTCATTGCCATTGGCTTTGTTGTACTTTAATCGAAATCTTAAAGGAGATTTGGTTTGCTTAGTATGTGATTAACATAGTCTTATTTATAATATATGAGATACTATTTTAACGTATATATGAATTTAATATGTTGTTCTAACTCTCGCAAAACCAATTTTTTTGAAGTTATTTTTAGATCACTTTTTTATATTAGAAAATTTCTTTATAAGTTGTTGAAATTTATGTTACATTATAATTGAAACAATTTAACTTTTTAAATTAAGACGCGTCATTTTTTATTTGGAAGAAATATTACTGTTTAACATTTGTTTATTTTTCAAATTCTTTAAATAAATGTGTCCACAACATTAAAGAATTTGTTTATACTTAAAAATTAAATATGAACTAATGTTAGATCAAATGATTTCTAAAAGGTTACAAAAATAATATTATGAGTCAATAATATTGATTTAACCAAGAGATATTATGACATATTTTAGGTCATAATGGTTGTAATCTTGTGATAGCAGGCCCACTCGAATGAGATCCAAGCCCAAATGGATGAAGGACTATGTGACAAAATAATCAGTTTTATTATTATTTGCTATGTTAATTTTATTTTGCATTTTTCTGGTTGGGCTGGCCCATTAGATCAATTCTTAGAAATTGATTAGTTGTATTTAAAGCAACTTCTATTTTGGAAGGAGCAGAGAATGAATTCAGAATTTACTTATTTTCCTATTTCTTCTTGCTTTTGTGTGTATCCTTAGAAAACCCTAGATCTTAAAATTAATAGTTGTGGAAACCTTTTTATCAAATTGGTGCTTTCATCATGGCTCCACCTCCCAAACCACCTAACCCTAGAGATATCATTGAAGAAGCTGTTCAAACAACCCATATCCATTTAGACAATGCAATGAATCAAACGCAGCAGCAAATGGATGAACAATTTGACAAAACAACGGTAGATCTGCAGCTGATTCAAACTCGAATGGACAACGAAAAACAGATTTCAGATTCAAGATATGAGAACATCATGAGACTGCTCAACAAGATTGCTATCCAAAGGGAACAGCAGCAGCCTGTTACTACTGTTCATACAACAGCAGCAACATCATCCTCATCAGGTATTACTCACCCACCCCATTCACCCCCTATCTCAACAACCCACCATAGCCATGTTTTTACAAATGTTTCCACCCCACATAGTTCACCTATTTTCCAGCAGCAATCCTCAATGGTTAACTCTATAAACACATTAAACCCAACCCTCATCACCACTACCCCCATTCGCCCCACCCCTACCCAAATCCCTAGGTTTATGCCCTCCCCTTATTTCACTCAACCCAACAGCTTACCATTCACACAAAATTACAATATTCCATTATTCCAACAAATACCCCAGCCCCCATTTCAACAACACGCACCACTACCCCCATTTCGAACTCCGAAATTAGAGATTCCCATGTTTGATGGTTCAAACCCTCTAGAATGGTTATTTCAGGCAGATCAATATTTCGAATTTTACCAACTTCCACCTGAACATAGATTATCCATGATGTCTTTTTATATGAAGGGCGAAGCTTTATGTTGGTACAAATGGATGTATCAAAGTAACCTTTTGAGTGATTGGTCCTCTTTTACAAGAGCTTTGGAATTGCGTTTTGGTCCCTCTACCTATACAAATCACCAAGCTGAATTGTTTAAATTGAAACAAGTGGGTTCTGTTGTGGAATATCAAGCTGCATTTGAAAAACTTGGTACTCAAGTGGTTGGTTTATCGCAAGAGGCCATTCTAAATTGTTTTATCTCTGGTCTGACAGCTGAGATTCAAAACGAGATAGCTATTCTTAAACCAGTTTCAATTTCACAAGCCATAGGACTTGCAAAGTTGATCAAATTTAAAATTAAAGATTCCAAGCCCAAATTTCAGAAATCATTCCCGATAACAACTCACAAAACCAATACAACAACCCAACAATCAGTCCAACATTCAGCCACTAAAAACCCAGCCCAAGCCCAAACCCAACCAGCCAAAACTCCCATTCGTAAACTCACTAATGCCCAACTTCAAGAGCGTCGCGCTCAAGGCTTATGTTTCAATTGCGATGAGAAGTTCATACCGGGTCACCGATGTACTTCCGGCAAATTCCTCTTGTTGATAGAGGACGATGATATCCCTAACCAACATGAACAAGTAGAAGTCTCCCATGCAGAACCAGCCGCAGCTGATGTTCCTTCACACACCACTGCAGCTAACGATACTTATTTTCAGCTGTCCCCTCAGGCTGCCATTGGACACTTTTCACCCAAGACTCTTAAATTCACCAGTTTGCTTAGTGGTTTAACAGTGACAGTTTTAATCGACACCGGCAGTACCCATAATATACTTCAACCTCGCATTGCCCAACACCTCAAACTCACAACCAAACCTATTCCCAACTTTTCAGTCATGGTGGGAAACGGATCTAAACTATCTTGCACTGGCCTCTGCCCTCAAGTCCCCATCACTTTACAAGACAACTTGTTCCACATCCCTTTCCATTTATTACCAATTGAAGGGGCAGACGTGGTACTTGGTATGGAATGGTTACGCACTCTTGGTCCTATTATGGCAGATTTCTCTATTCGTAAGATCTCCTTCACCCACCAAAATAACACCATCACCATCACCGGAGATCCTAAATCACTACCTGAACACTCTTCATACAACCAATTCTGCCACCTTTTACACACAGATTCAATTGCGTCAATCCACCTCCTACTTTACCAACCTTCCAATGAACATCCAACTTTCCAACCCATAAATAAACCAAACCTTCTTGACTCATTACCCAAATCCCTCCCAAAACAAATCACAGCCCTTTTAAAATCCCATGCTGCTGTTTTCCAACAACCCCACGGTCTTCCCCCCTCAAGACCACATGACCATCACATCCCAATACTTCCAAACACAGCCCCAATTAATGTGAAACCTTACCGCTATCCCCACTCACAAAAAGACGCCATGACAACCATTATTCATGATATGCTTCATGAAGGCATCATTAAGCCTAGCAACAACCCATACTCCTCACCTGTGTTATTAGTTCGAAAAAAAGACGGGTCTTGGCGGTTTTGTGTAGACTACCGGGCCTTAAACGCGGTAACAGTCCGTGACCATTTCCCTATCCCAATGATTGATGAACTCTTTGATGAATTGGGTTCTGCAACTATTTTTTCTAAGATCGATTTGCGATCGGGTTACCACCAAATCAGGGTGGCTTCTGAAGATACACACAAGACAACTTTTCGGACATTTGATGGACACTATGAGCTTTTAGTTATGCCCTTTGGGTTAACTAACGCTCCTAGCTCGTTTCAATCAGCAATGAATGATTTGTTACGCCCATACTTACGTCGGTTTGTCTTAGTTTTTTTTTATGATATTCTCATTTACAGTGCTGGCATTTCTGAACATGTTCACCATTTACAATTGATTTTAGATTTATTGTTATCTAACCATTTTTATGCCAAACTATCCAAATGTGTCTTTGCTGTTTCAAGTGTTGATTACCTAGGTCATATTATTTCCAGTGAAGGTGTAACCCCAGATCCGGCAAAAATTCAAGCAATCATTGACTGGCCAAGGCCACGTTCTCTCACGACTCTCAGGGGTTTTTAGGCCTCACCGGCTTTTATCGACGATTTGTTTGTCATTATGCCTCACTCGCCGCTCCTCTCACCGATTTATTACGTTCCACTAAATTGATTTGGAGTACATCAGCTGATTCAGCTTTTACAACATTGAAAAAAATAATGACTGAAACTCCAGTATTAGCCCTTCCAGATTTCTCCCAACTCTTCGTACTGGAAACAGACGCTTCAGCAGTTGCCGTAGGCGCGGTCCTTTCTCAACGTGGTCACCCTTTAGCTTTCTTCAGCAAGAAGTTATGCAGCCGGCTTCAAGCTTCCTCCGTGTATGTCCGAGAGATGTACGCCATTACTGAAGCTGTAAAAAAGTGGCGTCAGTACTTAATTGGGAGACATTTTACATCTATACAGATCAGAAAAGCTTGAAAAACTTGCTAGTCCAAACAATTCAGACTCCTGAACAGCAAAAATGGGCAGCTAAACTACAAGGTTTTCAGTTTGACATATTTTACAAACCTGGAAAGTCCAACCAAGTTGCTGATGCCTTGAGTCGTATTGAAACTGGCGATGATGAGGCGGTGTTCTTCTCAATTTCTTCTCCGATTCCCTTACTGATCTCTCAGGTCAAGCATTTCTACAAAACCAAACAAGAAGGCCAGACTATCATTCACAATGTATTATCTGATCCAGGGTCTAACCCTCTGTTCCAAGTCAAAGAGGATCTGGTGTACTACAAGGATAAGATATTTATACCTCCGGATGCCGAACTGCGACATAATGTTTTGACAGAATATCATTCAACACCGGCTGCGGGTCACTCAGGGCTGCAACCAACACTAGCACGTGTATCTTCATCATTCCTGTGGCCTGGAATCTACAGAGACACAAAGCAATTTGTTAAGACTTGTTCCATATGTCAACAAAACAAATATATGACCCAGAAGAAACAGGGCCTGCTACAACCCTTACCAATACCAAACCAAGTGTGGGAAGACTTAACCATGGACTTTATCACACATTTACCTATCTCGTGGGGCCACACCGTTGTTTGGGTAATCTGTGACAGATTGACGAAATGTTGCCATTTCATAGGCCTCCCAACAAAATTTTCAGCAAAGGATCTGGCTTTAAGATTTTCGGTGGAGATTTGTCATCTACACGGCATGCCGCGAACCATCATTTCAGATCGTGACCCTCTCTTCCTAAGCAATTTCTGGAAGGAACTTTTTCGAGCACAAGGCACAACTTTGAAGTATAGTACAACATATCACTCTGAAACCGATGGTCAAACAGAGGTTGTTAATCGTTGCTTGGAAACTTATCTACGATGTTTTACCAGTGATTCTCCTAAACAGTGGTTCAAATACTTACATTTAGCAGAGCTCTGGCACAATACAGCTTTCCATAGCTCCATCAAGATGTCTCCATCTGAGGCTTTGTATGGACGTCCTCCTCCGCCATTTTATCACTACGAACCAGGATCTTCATCACTCGAAGCCGTTGATACTTCTCTACAAAACAGAAATCGTATTCTTAGTGTTTTAAAAGGGAATCTGGAACGTAGTAGAAAGTACATGGAAAAACAAGCCAACAAAAAAAGATCCAACATCACCTTTAACGAAGGAGACCTCGTCTTGCTCCGATTGCAGCCATATCGCCAAAACTCGGTTCAACGACGTGTTTCGAACAAGTTATCCAAAAGATACTTTGGGCCCTTCAAGATCCAACAACGTATCGAAACCGTCGCCTATCAGCTTGAGCTTCCTGAGTCTTCAAGAATCCACCCAGTATTTCATGTGTCCCAGTTACGCCCCTTTCACGGTGCTGATCCTGTTTCTCAGTTCAAACCAATCCCAGTGGAACTCGAGCCAAACATGGATGAAAACATAACGCATGCAACAACGGAAGATTTAAGGGACTCGAATGACATGATCCGTTTAGACAAGGAAGATGACCAAGTTTTAGTGGAGTCAAGAGTAAAGATGACAAAACAAGACAATGAAAATCGTGGTGTTTTGGTTAGAGGCGCAGATGATGAAGAGTTGAGAGACAAATGTGATGAAGAGTTGAGAGAAAAATGTGATGAAGAGTTGAGAGAAAAAGAGGATTCGGAGCAAGGACACTTTGAGAAAAATAAACAAAGTGCAAATGAAAAAGAAAGTCCACTAGCCTTAAAACAAGTGCATGCACTTATCAAGAAAACCTTGGGCAATACCACTTTTCCTGCAGTTTCACGTGATAACCCATACCACTTTACCCCACTTCCCAACAACTCTCTGACCTTTTCAAACACCCCACCGCCCAAACCTCACCTCGGGCCCCAAAACCTGAATCCTTTATCCTTTCCACACGTTTTGGCTCTAGCTGGCATCCAAAGGACCGTTGCACATGCGGTTCCAGCTGTATCACATTACCGTTCCAATTTCCCAAGTGCTTCATCCCACACTACCTCACCCACCAATTCAAACGGACCAAAACCTTCAGAAAATGGACCCAGCAATCCTAACCATTGGGCTTCCGCTTTTCAGCCCACTAAACCTATTTCAAAACCCAACCTTGAGGACAAGGGTGTTTTTGGGCCGGACAGTAGTGATAACAGGCCCACTCGAATGAGATCCAAGCCCAAATGGATGAAGGACTATGTGACAAAATAATCAGTTTTATTATTATTTGCTATGTTAATTTTATTTTGCATTTTTCTGGTTGGGCTGGCCCATTAGATCAATTCTTAGAAATTAATTAGTTGTATTTAAAGCAACTTCTATTTTGGAAGGAGCAGAGAATGAATTCAGAATTTACTTATTTTCCTATTTCTTCTTGCTTTTGTGTGTATCCTTAGAAAACCCTAGATCTTAAAATTAATAGTTGTGGAAACCTTTTTATCATCTTGTTATTAAAAAATAAACATAATCTCCAACTAAATTAATTTCCAACAAACAATAATAAACACTAAAATATAAAGTTGTTATTTAGTAACATCATCATGTGTCCCCACCCCCACATTCAAATCTAATGAAAAGAGATTGGAACAAGCGATAATAGAAAAGTACAAAGTATTCCAAATTTTTACTAATAGCACACACAACTAACCACATGAAATAAGAATTTTTGTTGAGATATTTTATCTTCCAATTTTAAGGTAAAAAGTTGAATATTTCCATAAAGAGTTAAAGTTAAAACCATGATCTCGAACTTTATTGTTTTTTTCGCATTTAAGTTTTTTATTTGACTTCTTTAAGTCTATTTCAAACAATGAAAACACTACAACAGATTTAAAAGAGATGTGAGAATTCATTTTGAGTTTTTCTAAAATATAGTTGTAGATAATATCATAATTAATTACCATACTCATTGGATTCAAAAATTATATTGGATATTTTAAAACGAACGGAGCGGAGCGGAATGGAACAGAGTGAAATAGAGTGGCAAGGAGCGGAGCAGAATTGATATCCCATTATATTGTTTGGATATTTTGGATGGAATGCAATAAAAAAATCATTCCGCCTAAATCGGATGGAACAAAAATGAAGGTAAGTGTTGTAAATGTGCCTTAAAACCTTTGTTGATGAAGAGAAAGAAAACATATTTTGGATGTTGCATTTACCACAAAAATCGAAAGTTTTAGAAAGTCGAACAAAAAGTCGAGGAAAAAAATCGTACGGATGAATAGTGACATTCGTACGGTGAATTGTGTTGTCCGTACGGTAAATAGTGTTTTCGAGTTTTCGGGCTTTTACGATTCAGTCCATGGATCCATGTGATTTTGGGCTTTGTTTGTTGAGTATTTGCTATTAAAAATATGTATCTCTTATATGTTTGGTGTGTGACAATCTTAGAGTTTACACCAACAAGGGAGAGCAAGGGTTTAAAGGCATAATATAAGGTTTCAATTATTCATGAGGAAAACTTTAGAAAAGCAAAGGTTTAGGGAAACCTTTGGATTTGTTTAAGGTTATTGTGAAACACTGTTACACCTTGGCTTTGAGTGATTCATATATTAAGAGTTGGAGAGGTTGGGAAACACTTGGGTAGAAAATAAGGTTGTTCTTGGGAACCTGAAGGCGAAGGTTATTTTCTTGTAACTCATCTGTAATCTCTTGTAACAATTTTTTGAGTATAGTGAATTGGAGAGCTGCTCTCTCCCCCAGAGTAGATTGTTTGATCGAACTGGGTAAACAAACCTTCTGTTTTTCCTTGCCTTATTCTGTTATATTATCTGTGTACAGATTATTATTGCTGAAGACCATTTATTTTGGTTGCTATTGTTCTTTGCCTCACAAATTGATATTGAATTTTGTCGTAATTCACAACAAGTGGTGCGGTGAGCGTGGAGCAAAGAGATATTGTTGACAAGTGAGCACCATGGTTAGTAGATGGTAGATCGAGAAATTTTCCAGTAACAACGATTTCGGGTTGTGGAAAATTAAGATGCAAGCAATTTTAATTCAAGAGAAGTGTATCGATGCTTTGAAGAGTGAAGCATTGATGCCTGCAGGGCTTACACAGGTACATAAGACCGAGATGGTGGATAAGGCCAGGACTGCCATTATCTTGTGCCTCGGGGATAAAGTTCTAAGAGAAGTCGCCAGGAAGCAAACTGTGGTTGCTATGTGGGCATAACTTGAATCATTGTATATGAAAAAGTCTTTGGCTCACAGGTTGTATCTGAAACAACAACTCTATTCATTCCAAATGGTGGAGAACAAATCCATAGTTGATCTGCTCATAAAATTTCACAAGATTATCGATGATCTTGAGAATATTGAAGTGAGATTGATGATGAGGATAAGGCTTTGCTCCTGTTGAGTTCATTACCCAGATCCTTTGAGCAATTTAAGGATGCCTTTCTTTATGGTAAGGAAGGTACTATTACTTTGGATGAAGCCCAAACAGCGCTGAAATCCAAAGAATTTTCAAAGTCAAAAAATTTGAAGATTGAAGATAGTGGTGAAGGCTTAAATGTGTCAAGAGGGGGAGGTGAGCATAAAGGGATGTCTAAATCAAAGAGGTATGACAAGTCAAAGGTAAAATATTTTAACTGTCTGAAAATCGGTCACTTTAAAAGGGATTATCCTGAAAGAAAGATCAATGAAGATTCTGTTCAAGCAGTAGTTGTATTGGGTGAGGAAAGTTATGAGGATGCCGAAGCACGAGTAGTATCGAGTTTGGAAACTGAAGATAGTTGAGTCATTGACTCAGGTTGCTCTTATCACACGTGTCTAAGAATAGAATACTTTGAAACTTTGAAGATGGTGCAAGGTGGAGTAGTTCGCCTTGGTAATAATAAGGCATGCAAGGTTCATGGTATTGGTACGGTCAGATTTAAAATGTTTAATGATCGTGAACTTCTTATTCACAATGTGAGGTATGTTCCATAACTCGAGCGACATTTGTTATCTATACGTATGTTTGATGATCTAGGCTATTATACTAGAGTTGAACATGGAGTGTTGAAGATTTCGTGTGATGAATTGATTATTGCTAAAGGGTCTAAAATATGTGGTCTATATATTTTAGAAGGTTCAAATTTTATTATTCATTCATCGTTAACTAGTGGAGGCTTTCATGACAAGGAAGAGCTATGGGATTTGAGTTTAAGGCGTTATGAATGCCTTAAGAAAGTTTGAGAGGAGTACAATCAATTTTGCATAAATCAAGGGATAAAAATGCATGTTACCGCTGAGTTGTTATTGAGTTTTTGGGGAAGAGCTGAGGTTAAAACAACTTACTTGGTTGGTAGAGAATTTCTTCAGAAGAAGAATAGTGAAAACCAAGGGAGAAACCTGGGAGAAACTATAATGGAGAAAACTCAGTTTGAGGTGGAGTTTCCTACTATGGATGCTAGCAGTAGTGAGGGAACGGTTACAGAGATCTCTGATTATCATTTGATTCATGATAAGGTAAGTAGGGTTATTGTAGCATCTCAAAGGGACGGTTATGCTAGCCTTGGATATTATGTTTTTAATGTGTCTGAAGGACTGCAAAATAAAAGAAGAAAAACCTTCAGGGAGGTATTTGAAAGCAGGTGGAGTCAAGGGTGGTTGAAAAATCATACTTGTAGGCTTGTTAAATTACCTAGGCAAAAAAGGGTAATTGGGAACAAGTGGATGCAAGTTGCGAGATCAAGATTCAATGGTTGCTTGAATTTGATCAAAGTTATTGATTAAAGTTTCAACTTGGTAGAGAGCAACAATGTTGTTGATTGTTAAATTGGTATCAACACGGTTTAAAGTCAAGGTGGAGATTGTTGTAAATATGCCTTAAAATCTTTGTTGATGAAGAGAAAGAAAATATATTTTGGAGATTGCATTTACCGCGAAAATCTGACGAAAAGTCGAGAAAAAATCGTACTAATGAATAGTGGCATCCGTACGGTGAATAGTGTTTTCGAGTTTTCGGGCTTTTTCGATTCGGTCCATGGATCCATGTGATTTTGGACTTTGTTTGTTGGATATTTGCTATTATAAATATGTATCTCTTATAAGCTTGGTGTGTGACAATCTTAGAGTTTACACCAACAAGGGAGAGCAAGGGTTTAAAGGCATAGTATAAGGTTTCAGCTATTCCCAAGGAAAACTTTAGAAAAGCAAAGGTTTAGGGAAACCTTTGGAGTTGTTTAAGGTTATTATGAAACACTATTAAACTTTGGCTTTGAGTGATTCATATATTGAAAGTTGGAGAGGTTGGGAAACACTTGGGTAGAAAATGGGGTTGTTCTTGGGAACCTGAAAGCGAAGGCTATTTTCTTGTAACTCATATGTAATCTCTAGTAACAACTTTCTGAGTATAGTGAATTAGAGAGCTGCTCTCTCTCCCAAAGTAGATCGTTTGATCGAACTGGGTAAACAAACCTTCTTTTTTTCCTTGCCTTATTCTGTTATATTATCTCTGTATGGATTATTATTGCTGAAGACCATTTATTTTGGTTGCTATTGTTCTTTGCCTCACAAATTGATATTGAATTTTGTCGTAATTCACAACAAGATTCACAACAAGTAATGAAATTGGATGGAATACATTCCATCAAGTTCCGCTCCATTCCATTCTATTTTTTTTCAATCCAAGTGATGGAATATAACATTATTCCATTCCATTCCGCTCCATTCCATTGCATTACTTCAATCCAAACATAGCCTAAAAGATTATGTAGTATAATAATAAATTAGGAACAACTTATATAACTATCCAGTATAATATAAAATTAATTCAAAAAACTTTATTAAAATAAATATTTCCATATGATATAATTTAAATTTTTTATGTGCTAAACATACCCTATTTTTAGTATCCTCCTTATTTTATGTTTTATTAGTGATATATTGTTCTTTTTAATCTATCCTACCATTATACCAAGAATAAGTAATACCTATATTTATCTTATAAATCTTTTTTGATAAGTTAAATTTCTAAATTTTTTAAAATTTTGTAAGTATATTCTAGGGTTTGTTTCGAGTAGGATTCCTGACCTCGGATATTGTTGTGTTGGGATTTGTACCATATTACACCTAAACATTGGCTAACCTGAGTAATTACTTTTAGGATCATTTCACAGTTGAATTTCAAAAGTACTGTTCAAATAAATCCAACTAAAGTTTCAAAATCAAGCCAGTCAATTAAGAAATTATCAACATTTGTAAGCATGTTTTGTACTACCCAATCAATTGGGTACTTGAGCTAATCGATTTAAAGAGGCCTAAACGATTAAACAACCAATTATAATCGAGTCTTAATGACTGCCAATGGATCTATATCCAAACTATCCAAAATGGGCTTAAACAAATTGTTATATTGACTATCCAATTTATTGGGTTTGGATTCAATCTATAGGGCCATTAAAAATGCCCATGGATGTTTTCCTTTTTTGAATTTTCCTTCTCCTATATAAATGGGGCCTTCTTCTTCTTATTACACACCAATCTCCAAAGCCTTGTATTTTATTTAGAATTTATCTCTCACTTTATCTTTGAAAAATATTTCTCTCACTTCAATTACATTAGCGCCTTTGAATGAAAAAGTACTTATGAGTAATTGTATTGTTGTCTTGCTATTTTTATAACTCTCAAGAGTGTGATACTATTGATGAATTGAGTTTGTTTTGTTAAATAAGCCATTCATAGAATCTCTATTTTTGGTTTTGGAACTTTGTTGGAAAAAGGTGATATTTGGTTATTGAGATAAGCCAAGAATATCTCTAAATGATTCATAAGATTAGCCTACATAAAAGCATTCATTTTGGTTGTGGATAAGCTTTTTTAAAATATAAAGATCGTCTTGTATTGTGGTTTTTGGGAATACCTACTAAAAGCTCAAAATTTATAGTCAAAATATCATGAAGATCTCATGGGGACAAGAATAGGACAACGTTCGGTCGAACCTGGATAAATCATTAGTGTCGTCTCTTTAACCCTTATCTATTAATTTCTGCAATTTATTTAACTTATTTAAATCTGTTGCTGCTTTATTTATTCCGATCTTAAAGAATACTAACATAGTTCACTTCTTAAGTAATAAAAACATGAGATTAATCACGAATTTCGGATACCACAATTCTCACCCCTTCTTGTGCTTGAAGTCATGTGTCCAACAAAACCATGTGATTTTCATGTTGCAAAATCTAATATATGTTGACCTTGATCCCTTAATATGTTAGGGGCACTCTTAGACATAAAAGTAATGCTAATCTATTTTTAAATACTAAGAGTATACATGATGGTTGAGTTAAATGGTTAATCATATAACTATGTGGAGATCAAGAAAGGATACATAAGGATCGCGTAGGTATTGTATACACGCCTAATTGTATTCCAAGTGTTGAGTGATCTAGTGTGAGATATGCACTTAGATTTCATCACCTCTATAGTGTGCGGGACTGGAAGGACTTACGGGGGTGGCGACCTCAATGAGATATACCCAGTTATCTGACTATCGTGCCTAAAAGATATGGGTGGTTAATTGTTGTATGAATTTAGATGGTTCACTTATGTACATATCCTTGAAGTTGGACCCCTATATGAGTGTTACTAGACATATATAATGTCACATTATTTCTATTAGGAGCATGATACGTGAGTTATCCCTTCACTAAGTTGTGGGATTTGAGACAATCCAAGTCTCATTGCACAATTCTGACTGTATGCTCATGAAGCATGGACTGGAGTTCCCAATAGATAAATTAGGTAGTTTGATGATCTGTATGCCATGCTACACAATTGAGTATTACCTATGCAGTCCACAACCTACGAGCTATAGGTGTTGGTACCCTCCCGACTCATTTTCGGATGTAAGGTGACCATGCATAGGTTAACTCTTGTGGGAGGTAGTAGGATATGCCGGATCCAGATACTATGTTTATGGGAGGGCCTTAAGTGGTCATAATTGTGTGATTTATATAAGAGTTATACAGTTGTAGAGACATCTCTTGATTTGATAAACTCTTAGTGAGTCACAATACTTAAATGTCAAAATTGGACTTTATATATAATCTTTACATCTCTATAAAATTGGTATGTGAACATCCTAATATCGGATAGTGAATTATGATAACTAGGTATATTAATTCAGTATGAGAATTAAGTATGTGAGACTAAATGGCTAACCTCAGTGAGATGAATGTGAGGTGTTCTCTCATAACACATTCGTGTGGGAAGAGTTTAGGAGCCAGTGGACTGTTCAAGTAGACCATGATCTGGGTAAAGGTAGTGAGAGACTTAGTGATTAATATTGGGAACTCACTAGGATTAGTATCTCATCCCATGTTGGTGAAATATTTTCAAGTAAGTAGGTTTTTGGGATGGACTCACAATTATGGTTTTGACACTGAGGATTCGATGAGGTGTCTTTTTGCTGTGTTGGAGATTTTGGTTGATCCTTATTGTATTTGTTATTTTTCTTGTGTTATTGAAAATTTTATTGTGGTTCATTTCTAGATATTTGTATTGATGTGTCTAATATCAATTATTAATACCACTAGTTATTATATTAGACATATAACTAGTGGGTATTACAATATTCTAGGGTTTGTTACAAATAAGATTCCAGGCCCTAAAATATTGTTCTACTGGGGTTTATTCCATGTCGCCGCTAAGCGTTGGCTAACCCTAGTCATTAATTTTGGGATCATTAAATTTCAAATAAATCAACTGTGTCTTTGATTTTCTTTAATTAAAATGGTTGTCACCAAATTCATTTGAATCTCGCAGTAGGTATTTTGTTTAATATGAGAAATACAAACCTTCTATTGATTTTTAATTATTTGATTCAATTTTATTTTTGGTTGTAGTGCAACATAAGAACTAGCATTAATGGGAGGTTCAATTCGTAATTTTTTGTGGTCGTTTTTACAAACTCGTCAAAATATTTCCAATTATTTTTTTCAGTTAAGATTTTAGATCCAATTTTCAAATACATTCAAGCAAATTTCTAAGAAAACTTGTGGCATAACTATGCCAACTACCTATGCCTTTTTTCAAAAGGGATGAAGTAGCCATAAAAATTCCAAAAGAGTACTATGTTTATGGTCATGATAGTCACAAAAATTTCCTTCATCGAAGGATAATATTGAAGAAAGGATAATATTCTCCAACAATTGAAAGTACTGCATAGAAAGTTGAATTCTCTTTAGAATGTACTTGGAAAATGGCCTTTCACACCTATTTGTTATGGATTTTTTGTTGTTGTTTTCATACATTGAGAATCTAAGAAGGAGTTTAGCAATAGGATCGTGAACTTAGTCTCTTGGTATCCTATGTATATTCACGTAGACACCGAACTTCAATTTAAATTTGGTATAAAATATTAATGTGAAATGTTGGATTAGAGTTTTGGAGACCATGAATTAATTTTTCAATCACAATAGGAATTGGTGACCTTCTTGCCTGAGATGAAGCAACTTTTTTTTTATAAGCAAGAATCCATTGATAACGAGAACAAAGGGTTCTCGAACTCACTTACAAAAATGCGAGGAAAAAACCTCGAAACAAAAAGAAAATTACAACCCAATTAAGCCTTAAGTTAAGTAAAACAACGGAAACTTACTAAACTCGTAAAAGCTAGAATTGGAGCGGGTAATTTTCCCGATGAAAGACCATCTCCACACTAAAGCCTTAATATTCCACACTATATCCATCACATTCCAATTATCGTTCCTAAAAATGATTCTATTCCGCAAATTCCACAAATACCACGTCGTTGCCAACCAAACACATCCTTCTTTCCCTTTCTTCACCTTTTTAAGTTTAAAAAAAGTCCACCACTTTAGAAAACTATCCTTAATATTACTAGCTTCCCAATCCACAATACCGATCCACTCGGACATCTCCTTCCAAACCAACAACGAAACACCACATCTCAAAAAAATATGATCTATCGAATCCTCCGATAAAGAGCACAAAATACATTCCAAACCACAATTTGAAAAAACACAACCTCTTTCAAGAAGAGCAACTTTGGTAGGAAGCCTATTCAAAAAAACTTCTCCAACCAAAAGCCTTAACTTTAGAAGGAACCTTTAATTTCCAAACTAAAGAGAAAACTTCATCCGAAAAATTGGCCAGCCCAAAAGGAATGCGGAATTTGGAAATAAAATTGTAGAAACTTCTTACCGAATACCCCTCCGAAGGATTCAAAATCCACTCAACCTCCCCACCACCATAAAGCGCCGACCGAACATTAGCCACCAAACACCTCAACCGCTCCATGTCCAAACCGACACCACCTTCCACCGAACCCGCAACCCCAAAATCTCCCCAAATCCAACTCTCCTCTTTCCACCCTCCCATGCAAGCCACCGAAACATCTTTAAGACAAGACACATGGAAAAGAGAAGGAAAACTATCTTTTAAACAACAATCTCCAATCCACCAAGTATGCCAAAAAGAAGTAGAAAAGCCATTTCCAATCGAAAATTTACAATTAGAAACCAAGAAATTCCCCGGTTAACCTTTTTCCAAAACACATAAATCCCTCCACCAAAAGGAAGCATTATTCACCTTAGAAGGTAAACAACCCTTATCCACCATCTTCAAGTTAGTATCTCTGTATCTAGCTTTTAAAACCTTATACCGCAAACCATCATTTTCCATCAAAATCCTCCATCTCCATTTATTTATAAGAGCCAAATTGAAGTCATCCACCCTTCTCAAGCCTAAACCTCCTTTGGAAAAAGTAAGACACACCTCCTTCCAACTAACCCAATGAATTTTCCTCTTTTCCTCCTTACTCCCCCAAAGGAAATTACTTTGAATTCTAGTAATTTCTTTGACAACCTTCAATGGAGCTTTATAGAAAGAGAGCATGAAGATAGATACGCTAGAAAGCACCGATTTCAATAATGTAAGTCTTCCCCCGAAGCTAAGAAGTCTATTGTTCCAACACGAAAGCCTCCTTTTAATCTTCCCCACCAACTCTTTCCACATGTCAATCCTATTAAATTTGAACCCAATAGGAATTCCAAGGAAAACAAAATTACTCTCCTCCCTCCTACAAGAAAGAAAGAGAGAAGCAACCTCCAAGAACCTAGAACCAATATTAACACCAATGAGTTTGCTCTTATGAAAATTAATTCCCAAACCGGAAACTAATTCAAAACCTCTCAAAACCGCTTTGATAGCCCAAAGATGCTTCCAACTTCCCCCTCCAAACAATAAATTATCATCCGCAAATTGAAGAATATCCACTAAACACTTACCCTTAATATTAAAACCCTCAAATTCCTCATTCGCCACCGACCTACTAACCAAACCCTTCAAACCTTCCGTAACTATGACATAAAGGAAAGGAGAAAGAGGGTCTCCTTGCCTCAAGCCTCTTTCCACAACAAATTCCTTCGTTGGACTACTATTGACCAATACCGACATCTTACTTGAAAAAACTAAAGCCTTCATCCATCTCATCCAAATCTCCCCAAAACCCATTTTACGAAGCATAAAAATAAGGAAATTCCAACTAACCTTATCATAAGCCTTCTCGAAATCGACCTTGAAAAGCAAACACTATCTACCCTCCTTTTTAGCATAATCAACCACCTCATTAGCTACCAACACGCCATCAAGCAATTGCCTACCCGGAACAAAAGCACTTTGACAATTAGAGATAACCGAGTTCAACACCACCTTTAATCTAGCCGCCAAAAGCTTCGATAATGCTTTGTAAACACAACCAACAAGACAAATAGGCCTATAATCACCCAAACACAAAGGGTTAGAAGATTTAGGAACCAAAGTCAAGAAAGAGGAGATGAAAGCTTTAGAGAAAAAAGCTCCAGAATGAAAACTTTGAAAACAATTAATAAAATCCTCTTTCATAAAAAGCCAACACTTTTTAATGAAAAGAAAAGTGTATCCATCGGGGCCCGGACTTTTAGACCCATCACAACTCCACACCGCCTCTTTAACCTCTTCATCCGAAAAAGGAGCTTCAAGAAAATTACTCTCCGAAGGACTAATACCCTTAAATCTGATTCCTTCAAGACTTGGTCTAACAAAATCCGTCTCAATAAATTTCGTAGCAAAATGTCTCCTCACTTCCTCCTTTACCTCCTCCACCTTATCAATAATACCAACATCCGATTTAATAGAACCGATAAAATTACGCCTCATCCTCTCTTTCATAATTCTATGAAAATATTTACTATTAGAATCTCCATCATTAATCCACTTCAATCTAGCTTTTTGGATGAGCATATTTTCCTTAATCTTCAAATTCACCCAAAACTTACTACTACCCCTCTTTTTCCTTCTCAATAGCTCTTCTCCCTCCAACTCCCCTAAATCATCCTCCTCGTCATCCCCTTCATTCATAACCTTTACGCCCTCCTCCATGTCCAAATCAAATCTACCAAAAACATTAATATTCCACCACTTCAAACTCTCTTTTAACAATCGTAACTTCTCTTTAAGAACAAAATCTTTCCTCCCAACCACATAGATCTTTTTCCATTCTTCTTCCACAAAAGGAAGGAAATAAGAGTTAGAAAACCATTCATTGTTGACTCTAAAAGGTTTCGGCCCCCAATCCGCTTTATCAACTATTAGCCAAATCGGACAATGATCCGAAATGTCCCTCTCGCCAATCAATTGACCCACCGCCCCCCAATCATCAATTATGCCACTAGTAACCAAAAAATGACCAATCCTACTTTTAGCCTTACCATCAACTCCATACCAACTATACCTTTTCCCCTTACAAGGTAAATCCACCAATTTTCCCTCCAAAATGAAATTCTCAAAAGCCCTCCATTCCGATCCCGAATTAAAAGCAGTTCTACCTCTTCGCTCATGCTCATTTTTAACCGCATTGAAGTCTCCCCCGGTCACCCAATCACCATCCGCCCATTTACCCTTCAATTCCAATAAAGTCTTCCACAAAGTTCTTTTCAAAGCAAAAGAACAAGGAGCATAAACGTTGACAACAAAGTAGACTTTTCTTTTCCACCTAACCTTAACGCCCAAGAAGCCCACTCCTCTAAAACTGCATAAGACTTCAACCGAATTAGAATTCCAAAAAATAATTAATCCACCCGACATCCCATCCGAATTAGAAAACGAGTACTCAATATCATTGCTCCTCCAAAAACTCCGAGCAACATAATCCGACAAATTCTGAATTTTAGTTTCTTGAACTAAAAATATATCCGTTTTTCCCTTACTAATAATGTGAGAAATTCTACTCCTCTTCGCTCTGTTACACCCCCCTCTAATATTCAGAGATCCCACAATCATTTTATCCGATTTAAATCCACCTTCCCTTTAAACATCTTTTCTTTATCAACTCTCTCCATATCGGTTAATCTTCTTTGGAAATCTACCAAAGATCCCCCCTTCTCGACTCTTAAATTAGAAATGGCCTTCCATAATTTTTCACCAAGATTGGTATCAAGATTCTCAAGAATCCTCATGTTGCACCTATCAATTCCGGTCTCCGCCGAATGTTCACCGTGAAATGCTACCTCCTTTCACGAATCCCTACTGTCCCTACCCGTGTTACTCATTACCAATCCTCCTTCCGAAAAAACTGGATAAATTACACCATTTCTCTTCCTCCCTTTGCTGCTCTTAAAATTCCTCTGTTTCTTATTAAAACCAAAATATTGTCCACCCACCTCATAAAAATGTTTTAATTTCAAACTTTTCAGGATCTTCCAATTAATGCTTTTTTTATTAAAAACATTGACATTGTCCTTTTTAAAAAGACCACTTTCCAACGAAGAGGTCTGCTGAATATTGGTGAGAGAGGAAGGAACCATGGTCCCCACCCCACCTTGCATGTTACTCCCACATGCGCCAGATTCACCGCATACAGAAAAATGTTGTTGTATGCCTTCATTAAGGGAAGTAATTGCTTTATCGAAATACCCCTCTTCTAACATCTTTACCACATCCAATCCGCTGTCCCTTTCAACTGAAACAAAATTCTGAAGGGAATTGACCACCCCAATATTCGAATTGTCCAACGGGTAAAAAAAACTCACCTTCCCCCTTTCCATCGCCTACCCTATCAACTTCCTCACCCACCGGAGACAAGTTAACCGAGCCGGAAACCTTTGACGAGACCGAGGAACCCTCATTTCGGAAGCCATGGAAATGGCTCCTAAGTTCATCATCCGAGCTTAGAAACTCTGAATCCGAAACAGAGTCCTTACTGAAGGAATCGGAAGCCAAAAACCTCTCCGATTGGGGCACCTCTTCCCAAATGAAAATCTTGAAAGATATATCATCAATCATAACAAGTAAGAAATCCAGAAAACTATGGTCAAAAGGAACCTTAACCGAGATTCTAGCGACGTCCTTACATCTTCCGGACTGGGTAGCATCATCTGAGCAAATGAAAGACCCAAAGGAGTTTGCAAAAGCCATAAAAAATCGTTAGACCAAGCATGAACCGGAATACCGCTTAACCGCAGCCAGACCACCCTCTCTAAATCCACATCAGTATCCTTCCAAGGTCTTAACTCGTGAAACCATTTTTTCCAGCACGATTCGCCATTGACAATCAAATCGAAGATATCACCTTCCTTGAATTCTTCGAGCAAACATAAAGAAGGACCAATCGGGGTGATTTTAACCGAGTAGTAACCTTCAAGTTCTAGGCCTGACTGCACTTCGAAAGTCATTCCAGGTTTATGGACAGACCCAACGTAGGCTTTGCGTAAATTGTCTTTAACCGAACTTTCTGATGAGTAAGTCACAACCAAACATCCCGATACGTTTCTGTTTACCTGGTCCTGATCGCCCTTGTTGCATATAATATCAGCAAAAGAACTGCTACCCACCAACCTAGCATTAAGAGTTCTCCTCCTTGGGCCCTCATGGCGACGAGAAACATCATGCTGAATACCATCACAAGCAAACCCCCTATGCTCCTTCATCATAACACGATGACCTCTTTCCAACTATCACTAAATAAATTGAATATTATACTAAAATTTTGGTTGATCTTAACTTTTATAATTCTAGCATATTTGCCTTCTTATTGACATGAAACTTTATGATTTAGTTTTGAGAGTTTCTTAATACACCATCCATGTTTCTTAGGCACCACGTGAATTTTCGTTTTTGCCCCCTGATTCCGGATGTGCACATCCGGACGCACCAATTTTTTAAAAAACGTTGATGTGTTCCAGATATGCACATCCGGAAAAATTTCGAATCTGTAGATCCAGAAAAAAGGAGAACTTTAATTTTTTTTTTAAATCGGGTTTGTTGGTTGGTCGCATATGTTAATATATCGTCGCAACTTAATTTACATTCGACGACATCCATATATAAAATAAAATGATATATATTGAAATTCTGGTACCAGATATGTGATGTCACACTTAATGTCACAACAACACACTCTGCTATGGACAATGTAAAACAACAATAAATCACACAAAGAATTGTTCACCCAGTTAAGTCTTAACTACCTACGTCTGGGGGCTACCAAGCCAGGGATGAAATTCACTATCAGTAGTATTAATTTACAGACTCAACAACCCAGTTGCCATCTCCTAAACTTAATCACTACCCAATGAACTTTCTACCTAAGAGACCACTTAGGTATGAGGACACTACTCAATCCCTAAATCACTTCAGTGATATAATTCAAAGATCACACACTTTGAATAACACAACTTGATTCTGCTTCACAGCTTTAATCAAGAACAACTCAAAACAACAACACCAATTCACACTAGAATGGTTTACAAAACATACACGAAGACTCAAACGACTCCCAGTCTTTAGCTCTCTTTCTTTGTTTTTTTCTCCAAAGGATTTATGCGCTTTAAATAGCTCTTTGATCTGGTCTTGGACCTGCTACAATATCTGACCTGATTTGTTGTTTAAAACTGAATCTTCAAAACAGATTTTATCCCCAAAATCTTTTTAAATCTCAGTCTTTAAACCTCCCTACAAATCCGCATCAATTCTCTATGCAACAGAGAATATCTATCCCAAGATATCCGCATCCAATGAGACTAACAGCTCTCCCAAAATCCAGCTAAAACACAAACCCTAACAACATCACTAAACCTGATGTTATTAATGATCTGGTATAGTGATGTCAAGACATCGCATGTGACATCACACTCCAAAACATCAACTCTTTAAACAACTAACATTAACCAATGTTAAGACTCAATGTTAAGACATCACCCATGTGACATCAACATTGAACAACTTTGTTTTACCAAAATTCCAGCCAATCCAAGAACTAACAATCTCCCCCTTTGGCTAATTTTGGCTAAAACAATCTCTGCACCATCAGAGACTTCAGCATCGGTTGGTTAAAACAGTAAAACAACAATGGTCAAGCTCCCCCTAAAAAACTGAACCAGCACAAACAGCTGTTCAACATGCACACTCCCCCTCAACTTCTGCACACAAAGGCTAGGCTAACTTGGTATCAAATCTCCCCCTTTTTAGCCACAATTGGACAATTACCAAACACAATGACACAGTCAAACACTAAGCTTCCCAAAAAAACAAGTTCCAACATATTAACTGTTTAGGCGATACAAACTTTGCTCCTTGTTTGCATTATAAAAACAAGCCTTCTTCCCTTCTAGCAGCACCACACAGCAACCATGAATGAGCCAGTCACACACCAAAAATGCAGCAAAGAACCTCAAGCAAGAGGACTAGACTACAGATTTACCTAAGAAGAGGAGCAAAACAATGACTGCAGCTGAAACTACTTCAGGAACCACAAAGATAGGCAGAACCTCAGAGACAACCATGAAACCCAGCAAGAAACATCCTGTGCACCAACAAGCTTCTGATGATGATTGGGATGAAGACTGGAAAGCTTTTCTAGATGCAGGGGGTTGGGAAAATCTGTAACTGTTGATGTACTTCAAAAATGTATTCCTTCAGCAGTTGAATAAAATCGATATTTAATAAAGAATACAACTGCTTAATCCACTTTCAAGCACATTTACTCTTCATAAATGCAAATTCCCAATTTACTTCTCAACCGTTCAAATTGGTTTGCATCAATGCTTTAGTGAATATATCAGCCAACTGTTTATCTATAGCTACATGCTCCAATGCAACAACTTTATCCTCTACCAAATCTCTTATAAAATGATGCCTTATATCAATATGCTTAGTCCTGCTATGTTGAATAGGATTCTTAGAGATATTGATAGCACTCAAATTATCACAGTACAATGTCATGACATCTTGCTTGACATTGTATTCACTCAGTATTTGCTTCATCCACACCAGTTGAGAGCAACTACTCCCTGCTGCTATGTACTCGGCCTCAGCAGTAGAAAGAGACACACATTTCTGCTTCTTACTAAACCAAGAGATCAGATTATTCCCTACAAAGAAACAACCTCCTGAAGTGCTTTTCCTATCATCAGCACTCCCAGCCCAGTCAGCATCACAATATCCCCTTAACTCAGTCCCAGATCCATGACTATACAGCATCCCATAGTCACTAGTGCCATTAACATATTTCAAGATCCTCTTCACTTGATTCAAGTGACTAACCTTAGGCTCAGATTGATATCTGGCACAAACTCCAACAGTAAAAGAGATGTCAAGTCTGCTAGCTGTGAGATACAATAGACTCTCAATCATGCTTCTATATAAACTTTGATCCACACTAACTCCATGTTCATCCTTGGATAATTTTAAATGAGTAGGAGCAGGAGTCCTCTTATGATTAGCATTTTCTAGGCCAAATTTCTCCACTATGTTCTTAGCATATTTGCTCTGAGAAATGAAGATGGAGACCTCCATTTGTCTAACTTGTAGACCAAGGAAATAGTTGAGTTCTCCAACCAAACTCATTTCAAATTCAGATTGCATCTGTTGCACAAAATGTTTCACCATTTCATCTGACATCCCACCAAATACAATGTCATCAACATAGATTTGGGCTACCATTAGGTTTCCTCCTTCTTCCTTGACAAACAAGGTCTTGTCAATTCCTCCTTTTCTTTAGCCATTCAATGCTAGGAATTTTGTAAGCCTTTCATACCAGGCCCTAGGAGCTTGCTTCAAACCATACAGGGCTTTCCTAAGTTTGTAAACATGATTAGGAAAAGTTGGATCAGTGAACCCTTTAGGTTGATCTACATACACTTCTTTATTCAAGTAACCATTCAAAAAGGAACTCTTCACATCCATTTGGAATAGCTTGAATCTGAGATTACAGGCCACACCCAAGAGTAATCTGATGGACTCTAATCTAGCCACAGGAGCAAAAGTTTCATCAAAGTCAACTCCTTTAACTTGAGTGTATCCCTGTGCAACAAGTCTTGCCTTGTTTCTGGTGACCACTCCTAGTTCATCAGACTTGTTCTTGTAGATCCACTTGGTCCCAATCATATTCACCCCTTCAGGCCTTGGTACAAGATCCCATACATCATTCCTCTTGAATTGCTCCAGCTCTTCATGCATTGCATTTATCCAAAACTCATCAGTCAATGCTTCCTTGACATTTTTTGGCTCAATTTTGGAGACAAAGCATGAACTTGCTACAACTTATCTTGACCTAGTCCTCACTCCAGAATTTGGATCACCAATGATAAGCTCCTTTGGGTGGTCCTTCTGCACTCTGATAGAAGGATCTTTATGAGGTTGCTCAGATTCAGGCTCAGCAGCAGCCACACTAGGAGTTGGACTTCTGTCTTCAGCATCTGGTGCAACTTCACCAACTGATGTTCCAACATCATCTAGGACATCATCATCTTCCTGATTATCATTGTCATCAATCACCACATTGATGGACTCCATCATCACCTTGGTTCTAGAGTTGAACACCCTATATGCTCTACTGTTGGTAGAGTATCCCAAAAATATTCCTTCATCACTTTTGGAATCCAATTTTCTTCTCTGTTCTCTATCAGCTAGAATATAACATCTACTTCCAAAGACATGAAAATACTTAACATTAGGTTTTCTTCCCTTCCATAGTTCATATAGAGTGGATGAAGTGCCTCTTCTCAGGGTAACCCTGTTGTGAATGTAACAGGCAGTATTCATGGCTTCAGCCCAGAAATGATAGGGAAGTTTCTTGGCATGGATCATAGCTCTAGCAGACTCTTGGATAGTTCTGTTCTTCCTCTCAACTACTCCATTTTGCTGAGGAGTAATAGGAGATGAAAACTCATTACTTATACCTTCAGCAGAGCAAAACTCTCTTCCATGGTCACTCCTTATCCTAATAACTTTACTCTCCTTTTCCCTTTGGAGTCTTTGACAAAGCTCTTTAAAGACATCAAACACCTCTGATTTGTCTTTGATGAAGCTCACCCAGGTGTACCTTGAATAGTCATCCACAACTACATACGCATATTTCTTTCCACCCAGGCTTTCAACCTGCATAGGTCCCATCAAGTCCATATGAAGTAGTTCCAAGACCTTGGAGGTGGTGTCATGTTGTAGCTTCGGATGAGACATCTTTGTCTGCTTCCCTTTTTGACAATCTCCACAAACGTTTCCTTCCTCAATATTAAGTTTGGGAATTCCTCTGACTGCTTCTGAGGAGATGATTCTTTTCATTCCTTTTAGGTGAAGATGTCCCAACTTCTGATGCCAGATTTTGACCTCATCTTCTTTAGCAAAAACACACGTGGAAGAGTTTGAGTCTTGTGGCACCCAAAGATAACAATTGTCCTTAGACCTGTCTCCCTTCATAATGACTTCTCCTTTATCATCTTTGACAATGCATTCAGACTTTGTAAAGTCTATTTTGAATCCTTGATCACAAAGTTGACTAATGCTAATAAAATTTGCTGTCAGTCCTTTAACAAGAAGAACATCATCCAGTCTGGGAGCACGAGCACAGTTCAGCTTACCAATCCCCTTGATCTCTCCCTTGACCCCATCACCAAAAGTAACATGGCCTGAAGAATGAAGCTTCACATCTACCAGCAGATTCTTAACTCCAGTCATGTGCCTTGAACACCCACTGTCAAAGTACCAATCATCTTTGGTAGAAACCCTTAACGAAGTGTGAGCTATCAAGCTGGTAACCTTAACTTTAGGGACCCATTGCTTCTTAGGCTTGGTAACCTGCCTTCCTCTGTAACAGTTCTGTCTGGGAACAACCTGATGAGCCTTCTGTGGATATCCATGTAGCTTATAACAATAAGCCTTAATGTGCCCAAAACATCCACAATGGTGACATCTCCAGTGCCTGTATTTCTTCTTGGATGGAGTTCTGTCATGATGTTTTAACATCTGTTGTAACATCATTGGTTTGGAGGTGATAACATTATTAGATCCTGCATCATTGGTGACTTCCAAACCACATTTGTCTGTAGCCAACTTCCCAATACTAAGAATGCTGTCAAGAGCATCAGTACCATTGTTCAACATTCTGATAGTTTTGGTCATAGAGTCCAGTTTATAGTTAAGCATACTGACTTCAGCTTCAAGTTCAGTCTTTTCAGCTTTTAACTGTATTATGGGTTTCCTCAGCTTTTTTCTTTCAAGACACTCTTGTCCACTTCTCATGAAAAGATCTTTATAAGTGACAACAAGTTCATCATAAGTAACCTCATCATCACACAGGTCATCATCTGACTCATAAACCCCAACCATAGCTCTAACAAGTTTAGCTGAATTTTCTTCAGATTCACTCTCACTGTCAAACCAAGAAGCTGATAACCCTTTCTGCTTCTTTAGAAAAGTAGGACATTCCTTCTTGACATGTCCATACCCTTCACACTCAAAGCATTGTATCCCTTTGTCATTACTGGACTTTTCTTCATCTTTAGACTTCTTCCCTTGTTCTCCTGATTTATTGATGTCAGAAGTAATGTTCTTGACATTGGGATTATAACTCCTATTTATCCTCTTCATAACTTTGTTGAACTGTTTTCCCAGAAATGCAATAGCCTGAGACAACTCCTCCTGAGAGTCATCCTCTTTCCCTTTCTTGGCTTCTTCAGGCTTCAGCTTTGAGGTGCCCTCTTTATCTTTACCAGCATCATCTTTCTCAACAACAACAGGTGTTTTCCATTCTTTTATGATAGCCTTCCAAGCCCTGCTGTCCAAGGATTTCAAAAAAGTAATCATCCTTGGTTTCCAATAATCATAATTCGAGCCATCCAAAATAGGGGGTCTATTCACAAATCCACCAACTTCCTTGTCCATCTTTACTAGAAAGTATCAGCCCTAGATCTCACCCAGATGCAGAGCAGGATGCCTGCTCTGATACCAATTGAAATTCTGGTACCAGATATGTGATGTCACACTTAATGTCACAACAACACACTTTGCTATGGACAATGTAAAACAACAATAAATCACACAAAGAATTGTTTACCCAGTTCGGTCTTAACTACCTACGTCTGGGGGCTACCAGGCCAGGGATGAAATTCACTATCAATAGTATTAATTTACAGACTCAACAACCCAGTTGACATCTCCTAAACTTAATCACTACCCAATGAACTTTCTACCTAAGAGACCACTTAGGTATGAGGACACTACTCAATCCCTAAATCACTTCAGTGATATAATTCAAAGATCACACACTTTGAATAACACAACTTGATTCTGCTTCATAGCTTTGATCAAGAACAACTCAAAACAACAACACCAATTCACACTAGAATGGTTTACAAAACATACACGAAGACTCAAACAACTCTCAGTCTTTAGCTCTCTTTCTTCCTTTTTTTTCTCCAAAGGATTTATGCGCTTTAAATAGCTCTTTGATCTGGTCTTGGACCTGCTACAATATCTGACCTAATTTGTTGTTTAAAACTGAATCTTCAAAACAGATTTTATCCCCAAATTTTTTTTAAATCACAGTCTTTAAACCTCCCTACAAATCTGCATCAATTCTCTATGCAACAGAGAATATCAACCCAAGATATCCACATCCAATGAGACTTACAGCTCTCCCATAATCCAGCTAAAACGCAAACCCTAACAACATCACTAAACCTGATGTTATTAATGATCTGGTATAGTGATGTCAAGACATCGCATGTGACATCACACTCCAAAACATCAACTCTTTAAACAACTAACATTAACCAATGTTAAGACTCAATGTTAAGACATCACCCATGTGACATCAACATTGAACAACTTTGTTTTACCAAAATTCCAGCCAATCCAAGAACTAACATATATACATAATAAACCTCTATCAAAATACAGTACATACATGTAATAAAAATAAAATACATAAAAAAAATTACTGCGTATGACGAAGGATCTCTCCTGGCTCCCCTGCTCCTCTGCCCCGACCCGCTGTCCTGGCTCGATGTCTGCGGTACTAAAGTTCCCCCTGAGCAATCTCAATAATCCTATCCACGGTAAGTCTGGCACCAGAGCCCTCAGGGAGGTGACCGTTCGCAATGACCGCCCACGCTATCTTCTCTATCTCACGACAGTGAGGTAGGACATCCTGAGTATGGTGCAGCTGAGACTGCCCCTCCTCTAATATCTCCTGATGAGCAGGTCTGGGTGGCGATCCCTCAGCAGTGGGCACCATGCATGGGTGTGAGACGGTGTAGAACCACATGATGTACCCGGCAGCAACGCTCCAATCTCTCGGCGCTCTGGTCGCCCGAGCCTCTTCCGGCAGGTATCGAGCAGTAATGGTCGAACTGCATGCCAATCATCCTGAGAACAGCGAAACCTCGTCGAACGGGCGTGTCACACGGTGATCGGCATAGACGTCATAAAAAATGTCCTCAGCACATTCGATCAAGATAAACTCTGTAGGGCTCGGGCACCTGTTTCCCTCTCAGCAGGAGAAATGCAGCAGCACGCGGCATATCCTCAGTGTACCCCTCGACACTCCCCCAACCAGTAATCTTGGGAAAGTGTTGTATATCCACGCCTGAAATGGAAAACATAACATCGGTGTCAACCATCTGAGAGCCTAGCATAGGTGTATGCCAGCGTAGCCGCCCCCTAGTTGTACCCATGGATCTCTGTGGGATCCAAAAGGTACCTGAGGTAAACGACATCAACATAATAGGGACATATCAGACTCTTCCCCGGGGTAACCGTCCAGCTCAACGAAATCGTCATCGGCGTCACCATCCTCATGTGCTGGGTGATCACCCTCAGGAATAGGAACAGGAATAGGGGATGAAATAGGAGTAGCTGATGGAGCTGGAGTCTCCCGACGAAGCCTGCGTGCGGGCTGGGACCCTGATGAACTAGCAGTAGAAACCCGACGCCTCCGAGATGTAGAATCGGCGGCTGACGGGAGAGTGGCCTGAACTTGTGATGTCGAAGTGGCCTGAACCTATGATGAGGATGGCTGTGGTGTAGGATGTCCCTTGGCTGTAGACTGCATCCGCTCACGTCGGACAGATGCGTGCTGAGCTGTCCGTCCATGTATGATACGATCGTCTCTTCCAGCTATGTAATCTGCAAAGCATAATAAATAAATTAGAATTTTTTAAAAATAATTTTAAAAAACCAACAAACAAAAAAAAACCAAGTGTCTTCCGGATTTGCACATCCGGAAGTACACAGAATATTTAACGTTAGGAGTTTCCGGATGTGCACATCCGGAAGCACTCAGAATATTTAACGCTGGGTGTTTTCGGATGTGCGCATCCGGAAGCACTCAGAATATTTAACGTTAAAATCTTTCCAGATCTGCACATTCGGTACGTATTTTCAAGCTCAAAAATAGCAACCATGGCTACTGTACCATGGAAAAGGGCATTTCAATACCCTGATCATCCGTTTGAAGCAGCAAACAATACCTACATTGTCTCTAACTTATGTTATTCATACTACCTAACAATTTCTACACCTAAAAGTCTACTCTAAATCGATTACTCGAAAATAACTCCGAAACTCTAAAGTTCAAAAACTTACCGATTAAATTGAGATACGGAGGATTTGGAGTGTCTTGATCGTTGTAGAAGTTGCTCTACGCCGAACTCGAGTGAAAAAAGTCGAGATTTGTGGGATTGAGAATTTGAGAATTTGAGAATTTGAGAGAGTTTGGTGTTTGGAAATTGAAAATGTGAAGAATGAGGGGGAGGAAGAAGGCCTGGCGCGAATTAATAAGAAATTGTTCTGGATCTGCAGATCCGGAATTTTTCCGGATATGCATATCCATAACACATCAACATTTTTTAAAAAATTGGTGCGTCCGGATGTGCACATCCGGAATCAGGGGGGAAAAAGAAATTTCACGTTGTGCCTAAGAAACTTGGGTGGTGTATTAAGAAACTCTCTTTAGTTTTTATGTAGAGTACCCGAAACTCCATTCACTAAATTTTTTTTTTTTCACTTTTTTAGTCACAAAGTTTTTATGTGTCATAAAATTTTCTCTCAAGCTACAGGGAAAATTTTATCAAACTGTGGTAAGACCTTCAATATCGTACGAGGAAAAATATACAAAAAAAATATATGATCAGGTTCTTGAGCTCGAGGATTTAATGAGGTCCATTAAAGAGATAAGTTTCAGAGAACTTGAATATGAATATTTTGATATTAAAATACTTGTTTACGCTTTACTTATCTATAGATTGAATTAAGGGTGATCAGAGTCATCTTCAGCTGATAAACCATAAAAAATATGTTTTTAATGACATATTTAGTTTAACCAATAAAATTGAACATAATTACCCTATTTTCCTTATATATTATAAACCATAAAAAATTGTTCTTAAATAATATATTCAATTTAACCAATACATTTATTTATAGAGTTTCTAATATAAGATTTTTCATTTCTATGTTGTGTGTAACAAATTAAAATTTTTTATTGGTTATCGATGTGTATTTCAAAAATACTTATTTGTTTTATTATGTAATTATATTTAAATGATGACTTAAATCATAAATTAGACTATCCAGAAGAAAAATACACAAGATAATTAAAGTTTATTTAATATAAAATAAAATTCTCATTTGATTAATCATGTGGCTGTAATTTATTCATTTGTCACAAAATTTAACATCACACTTACATTAGATGAACCGCGATACAATGATTCCAAACATTCGAGCACCTATCTAAAATTTTTATTTTATTTTTCGCATATATTGGCAATAGTGTTGCATATTTTGTCATGTCAAAATGGCAAGATTTTCCAACATCATTCACAAGGCTATGACAACAATTATCACTAAGAGGTCCATTTCCAACAAATACACTAGAGAATATCTCTTTACCGCATTCTTTCTTTAATTTGCTTGAACATATAGTTAAATATTTCTCATAGGATGACAATGGCCTTGGTGCATAACCAATATTACGTGAAGGAGCTTCAGACGGTGGCTGTGGAATCTCAGAGCATAACGATGTTCTCAAAATTAAAATAAAATTTATCATAAAGATCAAACATATATTAAAGCCATTGAATAATGTCATAGTTATTCGCTTTGGTGTACTTTAATCAAAATCTTAAAGGAGATTTGGTTTGCTTAGCCGATGATTAACATAGCCTTATTTATAATATATGTGATGGTATCTTAACGTAAAAATGAATTTAATATGCTGTTCTAACTCTCATAAAACCAAAAGAAAAAATTAAGTTATTTTTTAGATTACTTTTTATATTAAAGTATCTCTTTATAAGTTACTAAAATTTATGTTACAGTATAATTGAAATAATTTAACTTTTTAAATTAAGACTCGTCATTTTTTATTTGGAAGAAATATCATTGTTACTTATTTTGTTTGTAATCAAATCTAATTTAATAAATTAAGTGAGTATTCAAGTTTAACATTTGTCTATTTTTCTAACTCTTTAAATAAATGTGTCCACAATATTAAAGAGTTTGTTTTAGACTTAAAGATTAAATATCGCGACTAATGATAGATCAAATAATATTTTTACAAGATAGATCAAATAATTTTTAGTGATTTCTTAATACACCACTCATGTTTCTTAGATACTACGTGAAATTCTGTTTTTGCCCCTAGTTTTCGGATGTGCACATCCGGACGCACCATTTTTTTTTAAAACGTTGCTTTGTTCCGGATGTGCAAATCTGGAATGACAACTTATGCGTCTTCCGGATGTGTAAATCAGTACATATTGAGCGTAAACTTGTCCGGATATGGACATCCGGAAATATGCCTGAAACTCATTCATTTGAAAAACGCATATTAAGAAGTAATATTTATTTTAAGAAGTAATATTTAACCAGATGTGCATTCCCCAATTTTAGCCACCTATGATGGCAAACATGACCTGTAACCATAAGTTATATATCCAAAAAAGGCATTGTGAATATCCGAACTGCCAAATCTATCCTCGAAGATTTTAGGACAAATCAAGATCAACAGTAAAATATTACTTCTTTGACGTTATCCAAGATAAATGGCAGCAGAGTCGACACAAAGTTGGTGGTACTCCTATTACCACTTGCAGAACCAGAATCAGAATTTTCGAGTTCACTTATGTAGTATCGAGCGTGGTGTCTAAATGATACATGTTGATGTATATTTATGTATATGTATATATTATAACTTGTTTTAATTTTATATATGATTAATTTTGCATTGTTAATTTCTGCTTATCAGAGATGGAGTAAGTGAGGGTCAGTTCAGTCAGGTTTTACTTTATGAGATGGATGCAATTCGGAAGGTATGACATAGCTAACTCTAACTTTTTAGTTGTTATCATAGTGGCTAAAATCGGGGAACACTTGCTAGCTTTCCAAGCTCGTTACTACATAAGTGAAGTCGAAAATTTTGATTCTGGTTCTGCAAGTGGTAATAGGAGTACCACTAACTTTGTGTCAACTTTGTTGCCATTTATCTTGGATAACGTCAAAGAAGTAATATTTTACCGTCAACCTTCATTTGTCTAACAATTGAAGTCTTCTCTCCTGCCAATCACCGTGAGACGCGCCTGTTCGCCGATATATTGAAAATTTCATTATAGTAGTAATAATGAAATAATCCTCTTATTCAATATTCATTAATGCGACGATATATTAACATCTACGACCAACCAACAAAACTGATTTAAAAAATATATAGTTCTGCTATTTTTCCGGATCTGCAGATCAGACATTTTTCCTGATGTGCACATCCGGAACAAATCAATGTTTTTTAAAAAAACGGTGCGTCCGGATGTGCACATCCGGAATCAGGGGGCAAAAATGGAAATTCGCGAGGTGCCTAAAAAACATGGGTGGTGTAATAAGAAATGCTCTATTTTGTTTTACAAGATAGATCAAATGATTTCTAAAAGGTTAGAAGCATAATATTATGAGTCAATAATATTGGTTGTAATCTTATTGTTAGTTCTTGTATTGGCTGCAATTTTGGTAAAACAATGTTGCTGTTGAAGATATCATTTGTCTGATGTCTTAACATGAGCTCTTAACATTCAGTTTATGTTAAGTTTTGTAGGGTTGCAGTTTTGTGTGCTGATGTTAAAAATGATGTCTTGACATCAGTTAACAGAACATCAGAACATCAGTCTGATGTGTTATTAGGGCTGCGCGTGTTTTAGTTGTTGGTGAGATTTTTGCTTAAGTAAGTGAGAGATTGCAGGTGAATATCTTGATAAAGATACATTCTGGTGCAATCATATGTGGAGCAGATCTTGTTGCTATTTTTAGGGCTGAATGATATGAAAAGATTTAAAGAGAAATTCTGTTTTAAATTACAAATCAAATCAGAGATTTCCAAGGAGTCCAATCCCAAGTCTGAGTTTCTATTTAAAGCAACCACAACCCTACTTGAAGGGGGTGGAGACTAGACGAAGAATATAGAGTGAATACTGAGTATCAGTTGTTAGAGTTTTCGTTTGTGTTTTGTAAGCCATTCATGCTTGAATTGGTATAGTTTGTTTAAGTTGTAATTGTCCTCTCTAAAGCTTTTAAGCAAGAGAGTATTGTTCTTGATCAAAGCTTTTAAGCAAGATCAAGTTGGGAACTTTGTAATCTTTGAGTTGTATCACTAAGGTGATTAAGAGGGAGTGAGTGGTATCTCATATCTAAGAGGTTCTTAGGTAGAAGTATCATTGGGTGGTGATTAAGTTTGGAGATTGTCAACTGGGATTGTTGAGTCTGTAATTTAATACTACTAATAGTGATTTTCCTCCCTGGCTTGGTAGCCCCCAGACGTAGGTTGTTAGACCGAACTGGGTGAACAATTCATTGTATTGGTTGACTGTTTTATTACCTTGTTTCATATATCAGATTGTGTTGTTGTGACATCACACTTAACATCACACATCTGATACCAGAATTTCAATTGGTATCAGAGCAGGCATCCTGCTCTGCATCTGGGTGAGATCTAGGGCTGTTACTTTCTGGTACTATGGACAAGGAGAGTGGTGGATTTGTGAATAGACTCCTTATTCTAGATGGTTCAAATTATGATTATTGGAAACCTCGCATGGTTACCTTCTTGAAGTCCTTGGACAGCAGGGCTTGGAAGGCTGTTTTAAAGGAATGGAAATATCCTGTGATTGTTGAAAAAGATGGAACATCGAAGCTGAAACCTGAGGAAGAGTGGACCAAGGAAGAAGATGAACTTGCGCTTGGAAATTCTAAGGCTTTGAATGCCATTTTTAATGGTATTGACAAGAACATCTTTAGGCTGGTCAACACTTGTGAAGTGGCTAAGGAAGCTTGGGATGTCTTGAAAACTACCCATGAAGGAACCTCCAAAGTCAAGATGTCAAGACTTCAACTGCTGACAACAAAGTTTGAAAATCTGAAGATGAAGGATGATGAGACCATTCATGATTTTCACATGAATATTCTTGAGTTGTCAAATGCTTCTAGTGCCCTTGGAGAGAAAATGACTGAAGAAAAGCTGGTAAGGAAGATTTTCAGATCCCTTCCCAAGAATTATAAAATGAAGGTGACTGTTATAGAAGAAGCTCAAGACATCAGCAAGATGAGGGTGGATGAGTTGATTGGTTCTCTTCAAACTTGTGAATTAGGGATGGATAAGGAACCTGAAAAGAAGACCAAAAGCATAGCTTTGGTATCTAGTTCTGAAGATACTGAGAAAGAGAATAGTCCTGAGTCTCAGGAGGAGCTGGCCCATGCCATTGTTCTTCTAGGAAGACAGTTTAATAAGGTGTTAAAAAGAATGGACAGGAGCTATAAACCAAATGTTAAGAACATCTCGTCTGACATCAACAAGAGAACTACAGCTGAGGAGAAGCCTAATCTTGACAAAGGAGTCCAATGCTATGAGTGTGAAGGTTATAGCCATGTCAGAAAAGAATGTCCTACACATCTCAAGAAGAAGAAAAAGGGGTTATCTGTTTCCTGGTCTGATACTGAGAGTGAGAGTGATGAAGAGACTGCTAAGCATGTTAGGGCATTGACTGGAATATGTGCTTCTGATGGAGAGTCTAGTGATGATGATCTGACCTTTGAAGAGCTAGCAACCTCCTATAAAGAGTTGTGTCTGAAAAGTGAAGAGGTTTGTCAAGAAAGGGAGAAGCAAAAGAAAATTATAATCCAGCTTAAGGCTGATAAAGCTGAATTTGAGAATGAAGTTCTGTTGTTAAAATCCCAGCTTGATCAAATGTGCAAATCCATCAGAATGTTGAATACTGGAACTGACACTCTGGATGAAATCCTTCAGGCTGGAAAAAGAGCAAGTGATAAGACTGGTCTAGGATTTAATGGTGAAAAGAAATCTTCTTCAGATGCTAGTTCTTCTGGTACTAAACAGAACTTGTCCCATCAGATGTCTCAACATCAAGGGAAAGCTAATGTGTCAGGACCCAAGCAATATGTACCTCAACACCATGGGAAAGGTTATAACCATAACATGTCCCAACCTATGTCTCAACATCATGAGAAAATGTATGGGCCTAATAATGTTGTGCCTCACTATTATGGCAGAAGAAAGCCCCATCATCATGGGAAAAGACAGCCTAATCATCATTACAGAAGACAACCTCATCATCATATGAGACCGTCTCAATACTATGGGAGGAGACAGTCTCAATACTATAGCAGAAGGCAGCCTCAGCAGTACAATAGAAAACATCCTCAAGAGAGAAGGCATGTTAATAACTTTAGAGAAGAATTTCAAAGCTGGAGATATCACTATTGTGGAAGATTTGGTCACTTGAAATCTTTCTGTTTCAAGCTCTATGGATATCCTCAACCTAATCCCCAACCTAGACAGAATCAGGATAGTCCTACTGTTGTTAAGCAATGGGTTCCCAAGGATGGTGCCACTTTTTTGTTAGCTCAGATGCCATTAATTGGTTCTGCCAAAGAAGACTGGTATTTTGATAGTGGTTGCTCTAGGCACATGACAAGTATGAAGAGTCTGTTGTTGAATGTTGAACATTATTCCAGCTGTGTAACTTTTGGAGATGGTGTTAAAGGAGAAATCAAGGGTGTGGGAAGACTGAACTGTACAGGTGCTCCTAAACTAGATGATGTGTTATTGGTCAAAGGATTGAAGGCCAACTTGATCAGTATTAGTCAACTATGTGAGCAAGGACTTAAAGTTCACTTTACTAAAGCTGAATGTATTGTCACTAATGAGAAAGGTGAAGTTGTCATGAAGGGTGCTAAGTCCAAAGACAACTGCTATCTGTGGGATAAAAAGGGAGAACATCTAGAGGTGAAACAAAGTCTGATTGATCGCAATGTCAAGCATGATGTCATGACATCCTACTGTGACATTCCAAGGATCACCAAACACTCTAGGGTTAATCTTAGGGAAAGCAAGATCATTGAGGTTGACCATACAGGAAGGAGGTGTAATGACGGTTTCTCTAAGGATATATGTGCTGAACATTGTGACGTCGTAAGAGGAAAATTGGGTATGTGTAAAAGACAACAGAGGTTAAGGACGTGTGCTGAATATTTATTAAAATTTAAAAATTTGAAATGTGATACATTTTGGTGGGGGAATTACATTTATTGGCTTTTAAGTGCTCAACAAAAGCAGCCCTCCTACCCTATGCAATCATTTCCTCACCTTGCCTCCACACGCTACATCAATCCTCATAGTCTGTTTGTCTTCTCCCCAAAGAATAGAAGTCTCAACACAATTTTGTTCATCAACAGAGGAACAATGTCTCAACAAATGTCGTCTCCCTCCAAGAAGTCTGCATCCAAGAGTCCCTCACACACAAAACCTAGGGTTTAGACGAAAGGGGTTTCAGAGGATGAAGCTTTGGATATAGCCCCTCTCTCAATGATTCCAGCTTCTAAGACAAGACCTGACAAGCTGCAAACAAAAAGGTCTTCTCATGATACATCAGGTAAATCGTCTGATTATTCTGCTGGTAAAAAATTTTATGATAGAAAAAGTAGAGAGTTTGTTACTAGCATTCTGTTTGGAGATAAATCTGCTCCTAGGACCTCTACTCCTCAAGCTGTTGGAAATCAGAATGAGGAAGAGACTGTAGATGTTGATAGAAGTATAGGTCAGATTGTCACTAATATTTTTGAGAAAGGGATTCCTGTGGCTGGAATATCAAGACCTTTGGCTCAAATGGCTGCTGTGCAATCTGAAGGTAAAAAGGATGACATGTAACCAGCTGAAACCAATCTTCACAGGTTGGCTGTTTCTGTCATTGAAGATGCTGAAGCTGAAGCTGAAACTGATATTGATCCTAATGTTGGAGCTAGGGTTGATGTTGAACCTGATGTTAGAACATCACCTGCTAGGGAAGTTTCTTCTAGCCCCAAAGGAAAGATGCCTGTTGAGGTTGTGAATGTTGAGAATTTGTCAGACAATGAGGTTATTGGCAATGCAATTCCAGGTATTGCAAAAAGATTGAAGTCTAGAAAAGGGAATACTGTAGATTCATTTCCTAAGGTGAGAACTGAAAGAAAAGAGAAGAAGTCTCCTGCTGTTGGCCCTACAAAGTCTTGGAGCAAGGTGTCTGTCTCATCCAAAAAGAGGAAGATAAGGGAAGACTCTGACTCTGAGTTTGATGTTGATGAGGATGTTCAAGACATCACTCCAGTGAGAAGGTCCATTTTGAAGAGGATTGCTGATAAGGTTCCTGATGTACCTGTGGACAACACCTCTTTTCACGATGCTGGAAGTGCTCACATGTGGAAGTTTGTGTGTCAAAGAAGATTGGCTCTGGAAAGAGAGCTTGGAAAAGATGCTCTAAAAATTAAGGAAGTTATGGAGCTGATTAAGGTAGCTGGGTTGATGAAAACTGTTTTTGGGTTCTCCAAATGTTATGATGGGCTAGTTAAGGAGTTTGTGGTAAACATTCCTGTGGACATTACTGACAGAAGGAGTGTGGACTTTAGAAAAGTATATGTGAGAGGTAAGTGTATTGACTTTTCTCCTGAGGTTATTAAGACCTACCTAGGAAGAAGTGAGCAAGATTATAGAGAGCTGGAAGTTACTGATAATGAGGCATGCAAGGAGATCACTGCAACTCAAGTGAAGGTTTGGCCTTTGAAAGGAAAGTTGTCTGCTAGTCTTCTTAGTGTCAAATATGCTGTCCTGCACAGAATAGGTGCTGCAAATTGGGTCCCCACTAATCACAAAACCACTATCTCTGTTGGCTTGGGGAAGATGATTTATGTTGTTGGGACAAAGAAAAACTTTGATTATGGGTCCTACATTTTTTATCAAACTGTGAAGCATGCTTCAACAAATGCTATTAAAATGCCTATAGCATTTCCTTCTCTCATTTGTGGAGTGATCCTGAAGCAACATCCTGGAATACTGACTACTTCAGATACTACTTGCAAGAGGGAGTCTGCATTATCCTTCCATCCCAAGTTGTTTGTAGGGAAGCATGTCCCAGATATTGTCTCAACATCAAGTTCTGGTGTCAAGAAGGCATGTACCAAAGCTGATATGACAGAAGAATTGAAGTCTGCCTGCAAGGATCTAGATGTGGTGATCAGCACCAGCACTGCCAGGAAGATTAAACTTGAGCAGTTGATCAAGTCTTTGGAACAGGATGGAGATGATGAGGATGTCAATGCTGAAGGTTCAGGTTCTGAGAAAGGTGATTCAACAATTGGGAATGAGGATAATGAAGATGGTTCTACTGATTTGAGCTAGCTGTGATGTTTCAATATTTTGTTTTATCTTTTTCTACACCTTGAGTATTTTTTTTGTGTTTCGTGGATAATGGTATTGTTATGTTTATCTGGTTTTTATGATTTTTCATGTGATGCCTTCTTTTGACTGACAAGGAGGGCCAGCATAGGACTAACTGGTAGTGTTTGACAGTAGTGAGAGTGACTAACTGTGTGTTGGTTGGCCAATTGTGGCTAAAAAGGGGGAGTAAATGACGAGTTTCTAGCTGTTTGCTGTGGTTCTTGTTTTGAGGGGGAGTAAATGTTGTTGGTGCAGGTGTTTTGCATGTTTGAGTTTGTTTTTGGTGCAGCTGGTGGATGTTGCTGATGCTGGTTGTGTAGTGAGTATTTGTAGTTGTTTGGAGGTTGGTGTTTATCCGCTGCAAGTTTTTCTGATGTTGGCTGAGATTGTTTTAGCCAAAATTAGCCAAAGGGGGAGATTGTTAGTTCTTGTATTGGCTGCAATTTTGGTAAAACAATGTTGCTGTTGAAGATGTCATTTGTCTGATGTCTTAACATGAGCTCTTAACATTCAGTTTATGTTCAGTTTTGTAGGGTTGCAGTTTTGTGTGCTGATGTTAAAAATGATGTCTTGGCATCAGTTGACAGAACATCAGAACATCAGTCTGATGTGTTATTAGGGTTGCGCGTGTTTTAGTTGTTGGTGATATTTTTGCTTAAGTAAGTGAGAGATTGCAGGAGAATATCTTGATAATGATACATTATGGTGCAATCATATGTGGAGCAGATCTTGTTGCTATTTTTAGGGCTGAATTATATGAAAAGATTTGAAGAGAAATTTTGTTTTAAATTACAAATCAAATCAGAGATTTCCAAGGAGTCCAAGCCCAAGTCTGAGTTTCTATTTAAAGAAGCCACAACCCTACTTGAAGGGGGTGGAGACTAGACGAAGAATATAGAGTGAATACTGAGTATCAGTTGTTAGAGTTTTCGTTTGTGTTTTGTAAGCCATTCATGCTTGAATTGGTATAGTTTGTTTGAGTTGTAATTGTCCTCTCTAAAGCTTTTAAGCAAGAGAGTATTGTTCTTAATCAAAGCTTTTAAGCAAGATCAAGTTGGGAACTTTGTAATCTTTGAGTTGTATCACTAAGGTGATTAAGGGGGAGCGAGTGGTATCTCATATCTAAGAGGTTCTTAGGTAGAAGTATCATTGGGTGGTGATTAAGTTAGGAGATTGTCAACTGGGATTATTGAGTCTGTAATTTAATACTACTAATAGTGATTTTCCTCCCTGGCTTGGTAGCCCCCAGATGTAGGTTGTTAGACCGAACTGGGTGAACAATTCATTGTGTTGGTTGACTGTTTTATTACCTTGTTTCATATAGCAGATTGTGTTGTTGTGACATCACACATCTGATACTAGAATTTCACTTATTATTAAAAAATAATTATAATCTCCAATTAAATTAATTTCCATCAAATAATAATAATAAACACTAAAATATGAAGTTGTTATTTAGTAACATCATCATGTGTCCCCACGTTCAAATCTAATTAAAAGAGATTGGAACAACAGATAATAGAATAGAAAAGTGCAAAGTGTTCCAATTTTGTACTAATATCACACATAGGGGTGGGAATAGGCCAGGCCAATTAACAGGGGCCTATGGCTTAGCCTACATAGGCTCAGGCCAGGCTTGGATTTTTCTTAAATAAAAAAGACCTAGGCTTTTTTATAAGCATATTTAGCTAAAGAGGCTAAGCCACAGGTCGTAAGAAAAGCCTTTTAAGCCTATCAGGCTGGCCTATTTAAGAAAAAATCAATAAATTTATTATTATTATATTCTATTTTGTACTTTGAATTAAAATACGAAAATAAAACTTAGTTATCTTGAAGAACTTATGAAAATAAGTTGAAAAACATTATAAGCAATGTCATAAGTTGTTGTCATAAGTTTTTCTCATAAGTTATCTTCAACAAATAGTATCACCAAACTTATGCTAATAAGAAAACTTGAACGAGACAATGAAAACAAACATTTAATCTCATTGATCTTTTAAATTGTTAGTCTATTTAACTTTAGTTGAATTTCTTATTTACAGATGTTCAAATGAAGTAGGCTTTTAAATCGGCTAGTAGGCTAATCGGGCCTTCGAAAAGGCCAGGCTTAGGCCTAAAAATAAGCCAATGATAGGCTACATGCCAGACTTAGGCTTTGAATTTTTTAGCAGGCCAGGCTCAGGCTTGGCAAAGCCTAGCTCGGCCCAGCCTATTCCCACCCCTAATCACACACAACTAACCACATGAAATAAGAGTTTTTGAGTTTTTTTTAATAATCAAGAGTTTTTGAGTTGAAACCACGATCTTGAACTTTATCATTATTTTTCGCCTTTATGTATTTTATTTGAATTTTTTAACTCTATTTCAAACAATTAAAACAATACAATTGATTTAAAAGAGATATTGGAATTTATTTTGAGTTTTTCTAATTTCATTAAATGTTAGAACTTCCTTAGTTGTGATGAGAATATATTTGTTGATCATATCATAATTAATTACCAATACTTATTGGATTCAAAAATTATATTTGGTTTATAAGTTAAATCGTAATCCATTTTATTAATATAATAATTTAATTTTTTAAAGATAATATTAAGTTTTTCTTAAGCTCTTGGGATACACCTAAAAGATCATGTAGTATAATACGAAACTTGGAACAACTTATATAACTATCTCGTTGATGACTTCTCGGTAAGTGTACGAATAGTGTCGCAATAATAAAAGATTGAATCCACATGGATTGTGTTTGAACAAGACAATAATTGTGCAATGTAACAGAAAATAATAAATAAAGGGGGTTTTGAGTTTTAGTGGGAAAAGTAAATAGACGAGTAAACAATGTCACAAAAGCAGTCAGGTTGTGTTGTAGAATCTCTTATTCCTCTATTGTTGATGTTTGAGGCCCTGTATGAATGATCTAATAACTATAACCCCACAGTGAATTAACAAAATCGTTATAGTCGATCCCTCACGAAATAAGTCACTAACCACTACTCAGACTTTCTATCCCTAGTCCTCCAGCGTAAGCAGGGTTAGGCGGTTTATAGAACGTTAATTCCATCTGCCACCACTCGGGGTCTTCTATCCCTATTTGACCAACGTAAGTAGAACACTTGCCCTAGGTCCAACACGTACGCGAAGGGTCAATAATCCTTATGTGTCTAATATCAGATTGACAGAGTATCTCAAATAAAAATCATTACGAACAAGAAACATCTGAATAAGATTATAGATCAATAGATTCATACAATGGTCAAATTAATATAGAATCCAACAATGTAGAAATAAATTCATCATTACACAACCTAACTTAGAAGAGTTTAGCTATTCATAGTGTAATTAAAAATACCACAATTGATAGACAAAGATAACATAAGAAGTACCTTGAAGAGATGGCCTCCAATGCCTTCAAATCCTTCAAAAATCACCCCTTGTGCTATCTAATTTGTGCTTCAATCTCCAAATTTCGTAACCCATATCACAATGCTGTAAATCCCCTTAAAAGAACTCAGAATAGGTCAGAACGTGTCAGAAAAAACCCAAAAAACTGCCCATCGCACGCATTATACAAGCATCGCGCGCGCGATGTAATTTATTTCTCCATATCGCGCACGCGATGGCGCGTGTGATTATTCCAGTAGGTGCGTAAAAATTCATTCTTTTTCACCAGAATTTTCACTAAGTCTCATTCTTCTATACTTGACTATTTTTCACTCATTCTTAGGTCTTTCTTCTTCCTTTTGGCTCATCTTTCATTTTTTTTCATCAATTCTTCGCCTAATTTCCTGCAATGACAGACTGTTATCACTCATCTTATATAAAATTAATTAGAAAACTTTATTAAAATAAATACTTCGATATGATATGATTTAAATTTTCTATGTGCTAAACATTCCTTATTTTTAGTATCCTCGTTATTTTATGATTTATTAGTTATATATTGTTCTTTTTAATCTATCCTACCATTAGGCCAAGAATAAGTAATACCTATCTTTTCTTACAAATCTTTCTAGAAAAGTTAATTTTCTATATTTTTAAACTTTTGTAAGTATATTCTAGAGGTTGTTTCGAGTAGGATTCCTGACCCTCAGATATTGTTCTGTTGGGATTTGTGCCATGTTACCTGAGTAATTGCTTTTGGGAACATTTCACAATTGAATTTCAAAAGTATTGTTCAAGTAAATTCGAGGGTTTTGGCTCATGATTGATTACTCATTTCCTTTGTCAGTCTATCATTCTTACCTTTTGGATTCATCGCACTCATGAGGAAGCAACTACTATTGTTTTTGCATAAGATATGTCCTTTGTCCAAAATCATCATGAAGCAAAAAAGATGGAGCTTCTTTTTTAGGTCACCTACCACACCTATCAGACTGCTTCTCTGTTCTCCCTAGTTGTTTTCGGTCAAGGTAACGTCTTGGTTGTAGGTAATCCTTCCAAGGAGGGGGATACTTGGAAGGGAAAATGTGAAGATATAAAGTGAAAGTGCTCTGAATTCCATAATGAGACCGTTGATCTCCAATAGATAGTTAAGCTTGATAAGGCTTTGTAGGAGGAAACGAAGGCTCACAACTCTCATTCTACCCTGGTTACCTGTGTAACACCCCGATAATTATAATAATTGTTTGAATTGAGATTATTTGTGATTTATGTGATATGCGTTGTATTTTGATATGTTCATTTGTTGGGTAGTGTAGGACTAGAAGAGTCTTATGGCGTAATCTTAATTTAAATTAGATTATTTAGATTTAAAACAGTTAATTGGGATATGGGTAATAATAATTAGATACATATTAATTTAAATAATTTAGTTGGAATTATTTAGATTTAAAATAATCAGTTTTAATTATTTTATTTATTTAAAAATTGGATAGTAGGAGTAGAAGAATAAGGAGGGCAAAGTGAACTATTCACGAGGATTAGTAAGGGTAAGGAAGGAAAACCATATTAGGGGTCTAAGGGTTATAGTAGGAAAGAAGAAAATTAGAAATGGGGGAATCATTTGTGAACGATCGTTTTTTGGAGAAAAGAGGATCTGAAGAGAGGAGCAGAGCTAGGGCTTAGAGAATTCCATTAAAGAGCTTCGAGGAATCTTCATCTAAGGTAAGGGTGGGTTCTTTGATAACTTAAGGGATGAATAATATATGTATGAGGGTGGGTAAATTGTTAGTGTTCATATCTATGCATCTCTTGTTTATTTTGATGTTTCGGTGTGAAATTGAGGTTGTGTGTCGGTGTTTGTAATTATGTGAAAATTGCGTAAATTGAATACTCGAATCGTGTTTGTTGTGTTGATTTCTGTTGAAAAAATGTGTTTACTCCCCTTGAATGATGCTCTATATGTTATGTTGTGTTTTGGGGTTGTTAGAGGTCAAAACATGGAGTTTGGGGTCTATTGGTAGGCTGGAAAATAAGAGAAATCGCACAAAAAGAGGATTTTCTGGGCCATGCTACGGGCCGTAGCAGCCACTACGGGTGCCTGTAGCTGCCCCCTGGACTGGGGCATCACGGGCGTGCAAAATTTGTGAATTTTCACTGAGGAGCGCTACGGGCCGTAGCCCATGCTACGAGCGGCCGTAGCAGCTCTATGGTTTTGTAACCCGAAATCGTTTCGATCATAACTTTTGATCCGTAGGTCCGTTTCAATCGCCATTCGAATCGTTGGAAAGCTGGTTTCGTGTACTTTCTGATAAAATTATTTTCAATACCAGAATTCCAACTATTCGACGCGTTAATTGTGTTTCCGTGTACGTTGAGACGTGTTGAACGTTGAAATGTTGAGTTCGGTTGTACGAATATGTGTTGTAGCTTTGGATTGCAATTATTGCATATTTTGGCAAGTATAAGCTGCATGTTGGACATTTGTGGTGTGATGTATTGGTTGTATGATAGTCATATGCATTTTTCGTCGTTGTATGTTTTTGTTGAATGCATATCATGTTGCATAAGCTGTATGATAAGTCGTGTGCCCATGTGGGCTGTGAGCGTTTTATTCGGATTCCTTGAAATAGAATCGTGTTGTTGTTGAGGTAATCATGTGCCCATGTGGGGTGTGAGCGATTACGGGTGTTCGTGTGCCCATGTGGGGTGTGAGCGATCACGGATGTCGTGTGCTCATGTGGGGTGTGAGCGACTTATACGGAAATTCTGACGGGAATTATGATCATGAAAATGGGATCGAATTGGTACCACATGCATTGAGTCAAGTTGTGAGTCTCATTGCATTGCATTGTGCTGTGTTGTGTTGTGGATTATATGATTGTCTGCTTGTGTAGGAAATTGTAATAGTGTTAATGATGTGATGATAGGGTTAATTGTGGAATGATTATACGCTCTTATATTTATATTATGCATTTCTTTTGTTGATTGAGAATCTCACCCTTCTATTGGAATGATGCTTTATACGGCATCATGTACATAATCAAGGAAAATGCGGAGTTGCAGTTAGTGCAGAGGAAGTCCTTCACTTTATGTTTTGAGTTAGCGTCTGCTCTGATATGTAACACCGGGGATTATAGAACGCTTCATGTTTTATTTCCGTTACAGTTATTATATTTTGTTTTAATTGATGATGAATATGTGGTTTAAACATGTTAAGTTTTGATTGTTGATTCGAAGAAGTTTTCCGCTACTTATTGAGAAGAATTTTTAATAATGATTTCGTAGTACTGCTTATAATAATAAGTATGTGTTACATGTTATTTGCTTGAGGAGGTGTGTGTTGGAAGTAACATCCTAAGTGCTAAATTTTCTTTGAATTTTTACTCTGATAATTGTATTATTAAATGCGGGGATTTTGGGTGTTACATAGTGGTATCTGAGCAGGTCGGTCCGTCCGACCAGGTTGTTTAATTATGTTTGTTCCCTAGTATGCGACATGTGTGTGAAAACACTGTCGATGCTTATTTTGTTTTCAATTTACAGGTTGGGAATGAAACAAGTGGGGGAGAAGCGTGTGTTTCTCTTGGATATTCCTAACGTTGAGCGTTTGGATATCGTGTTGCTGCATGCAAGAGTGCATTGTTGGATAGTTCAAATGTTTTGAGAATGGTGTGATCCTTGAGGGAAGATGGTCAGGTGTTCTCGTTGGTCGCTTCCTGGTGATGGGGAAGGCGATGTTTTGGCTAGAGTTGGGTCAGTGATGTTGGAGTATCCTGACGTCTTTCCTAAGGATAGGCAGAGTTTGTCTTTACTTGGAACTAGTTGATGTTAGTCTTGGAGCGAATTTGTGGGAATTAAACCATGTGTTTACCAATCATTTGGATGGTGGTGTGGTGTGGTGCTGATTACGAGAGCTCGGGCAATGCCGAAGTTATGTTGTTTTTGACACTGAAGATGTTGTGGATTCGAGATTCCTATATGCCGGCTATGTTGGGATGTCTTTAGGGAGAACGATCAGGTATCGTTGATGTTGCATTCTCTGAGAGTAGAGAGCGATGTGATGGCTAGTGTTATGCAAGTGGTGCGTGATCTCTGATGTTTTCTTGAAAGATATATGTGACTTTCCTTCATGCCGTGAAGTCGAGTTTGATGAAGGTAAAGAGTTTTTTTTTTCATTCGCTATGCAAGTAGAATGATTCTTGGGAGGTGGAACTTGTGTGGAAAGGCTATACCTTGTTGTTTCTTCTATAAAGGAAGGAATGGTTATCGAAACTCGTGTTAAGGTATTGATGACTACTTCTCTGGTTTGTTTAATTGTCCTCTGTCGATCTTTGATAAGGACTTTGGTGTGGATCTTATTTTCTTTCCGTTGGGAAATCTTGATGTGATCTTGGGTATGAACTGGTTGGAGTTCAATCATGTTCATATAAACTGTTATAACAAGTTGGTGCGCTTTCTTGCTCTTGATAATGAGGAAGAAGCTGGTTTTCATATCTGGTAGAGGGTTGAAAGAGCTTTTGAAAGAGAAGCTCAGGTGCTTATGTTGTTTGCGTCCTTGTATGTGGAAAGTCGATCAGTGATTGGTGGGTTGCAGGTGGTACGCGAATTCCTATAGGTTTTTCTAGATGATATTTTAGATGTGCCGCCAGAGAGAAAGGTGAAGTTTGTTATTGATCTTATCCCTGGTACCAGACCAATTTCTATGGCACCATACAGGATGTCGGCATCGGAGTTTACATGGTTGGAGAAGCAATTAAAAGAGTTACTGTAAAAGGAATTTGTGAGACCAAGTGTGTCACCTTGGGGAGCTCCGGTGTTGTTTGTAAAGAAGAAGGATGCTAGTATGAGGTTGTGTGTGGATTACAGACTGTTGAATAAAGTGATGATTAATAATAAGTATCCACTTCCAGGAATAGATGACTTGATGGATCATTTGGTGGGTGCTCGTGTGTTTAGTAAAATTGAATTGAGATTGGGTTATCATCAGATTAGAGTGAAGGATGAGGATATTCAGAAGATGGCTTTGAGTACTCGGTATGGACGTTATGAGTATTTAGTGATGTCGTTCGGAGTTTCTAATGAACTTGGTGTATTCGTGGAGTATATGAATCGAATTTTTCATACTTACTTGGATCAATTTATGGTGGTCTTCATTGATGACATTCTGATCTATTCTAAGTCAGAAGCGGTGTAACACCCCGATTTATTTTAACCATTATTCATAATTATATTCATGTGTTGATATGTATAATTATGTGACTATGCGTATTTTGTGATGTTTTGGGTAACCCTAGTGGAAGGTAGCGACCAAAAGTGTAGAACGTGGTGGTGGGAGGAGTATACTAATTATGTGAATTGGTTATTATTTATTTAATTGAATAGTATGAGGAGATTGTCATTTAAATAAATATTTAGTTTTATTTTTGTTGTTATTATTTTAATGGTTGGATTAAATAATCATAATAATAATAATAATAATATAACAATAATATTATATGAGTAGAGAAATAAGGAGGACAAAGTGATCCATTCATGAGGATTAGTAGGGATAAAGAGGGAAAAACATATTTGGGGTCTAAGGGTCATAATAGGAAAAGGAGGAAATTAGAGAGGCGGAATCATTTGGTGATCGATCGAATTCAGAAGAAAAGAGAAAAGGGAACGGGAAGAAGAGGCTAGGGCAAGGTGAAGGAGTGAATCCATTGGAGAAGAAGGAAGCTCATCAATACAAGGTAAGGGTGAGAATTCTTTAATCTCTCAAGGGTTGGATGATGTATGTATGTGGGTAGGAATCACTAGGTTGAATTCATGTGAATGTTGAATTTTGTTGATAGGTAGTTTGGGGTTTTGATGGGGTTTGATGAGAAAAGGATAGGTTCTAATGATGTAGGATGTTAATATTTGCTCATGAAGTTGTCTATAAAATAATGCATGTGATTGTTGCTAAATATTGCTGAGATTTGATATAATTATCGTGCACTATGAGGACTATTTTGGGGAGGAAATTGGGTCTGGTGTAGCAGAAAATGGGATTGCAGAGAATCTGATACGCGCTCGTAGCGTCAGGCGGTGGAATTGTAGCGCTGGGCGGTACGGTGTTTGGCGGTGCTCAGGAGGCACAGCTTGGAACGCTACTGGTTTTGTTGGAAATTGAGGGAGGGACAACGCCCGTGCGCCGCCGGGCGGTGCAAGGAGGCGCAGCAATGCTGTTTGCGTAATTTTTGTTGTTTCGTTGCTGTTTCTTGTTGTTTTGCGTGATTTCTTGTTGCTTCGTTGATAATTTCCTTAGATGATGTATTTTGGAGGATTGTTATGAATGCGAATGTTCGAATAGGTGTATGTGTGTTGTTGTGAAATAGTGAATCGAGTAATGATGATATGCTATGTTTATGCATTTGTTTCGTTGTTGCATGTTGTCGTTGAAGGTGCATAGCATGATGCATGAGTTGAGGGATGACGTATGCCCATGTGGGGTGTGAGCGTCTATCCGGATTCCTTTTAATGGAATCGATGTTGTTGTTGTTGTTGAGGTGATTGTGTGCCCATGTGGGGTGTGAGCAATCACGATTGTCGTGTGCCTATGTGGGGTGTGAGCGACTAGATAGATGTTCCAACAGGAATTGTGATCATGAAACAGGGATCGAAATTGGTACCAAATGCATTGAGTCTAGTTGTGTCTCATTACGTTACTCTTGTTAGTTGTGTTGCATTATGTTTTGATTGATGATTTGTGGTTGTGTTGAGGTGTGTGATTCTTGTTGGTAGTTGCGATATGGGTGAATGACTTAGTGATTTATGCTTTTATATTTATATCATCTTCTTCTTTTGTTGATTTGAGAATCTCATCCCTTCTGTTTGAATGTTGCCTCTACGTGGGTAACGTGCAGATATTCCGCTGTAGGAGCTCAGGTGTGAGTGGAAGTTGAAGTCTTCCATTTATTCTGTTAGTTTGGCGTCAGCTCTGATATGTAACATTGGGAGTCAGGAACGCTTTTATATGATTTTATTTGTTGAAGAATTATTAGTTGTTTTTCTGATATGAAAACTAGTTTCTTTAGTTAATTGAAATCGTTATATTTTATTGATTGAAATGAATAATTTTCCGCTGTGTAATAAAGAGTATTTTGGATTAAAGTATGCTTTAATTTATGTTACATGTCTACTTATGACCAAGTTTTTGTTGAAAGTAATGCCCTTTATTTCTGAGTTGTATTATTTTACTTTGATTATTCGATTAAATTATGCGGGGGAGTTTAGGGTGTTACAAGCGGAACATGCTGAGCATTTGCGGATCGTGCTGCAAGTGTTAAAAGAAAAGAAGCTCTAAGCTAAGTTATCTAAGTGTGAATCCTGGTTGAGAGAGGTAAGTTTTCTTGGTCATGTTATTTCAGGTGACGGTATTGCTGTGGATCCATCCAAGGTAGATGCAGTTCTAAAGTGGGAGGCTCCGAAGTCGGTAACTGAAATTAGAAGCTTTTTGGGCTTGCCAGGTTATTACCGTAGGTTTATTGAAGGCTTTTCAAAGTTGGTACTCCCGTTGACTCAGTTGACTTACAAAGGTAAAGAGTTTGTGTGGGATGTTCACTGCGAGAAGAGTTTCATTGAGCTAAAGAAGAGATTGACTGCAGCTCCAATTTTGATTCGACCCGAACCAAATAAACCGTTTGTGGTGTATTACGATGCTTCTTTGACGGGTTTAGGAGGTGTGTTAATGCAGGGTGGTAAGGTTGTTGCTTATGCTTCACGACAGTTAAGGGTCCAAGAGAGGAATTATCCAACTCATGATTTGGAATTAGCTGCCGTGGTATTCGTATTGAAAATTTGGAGGCACTATCTTTATGGTTCCAGATTTGAAGTGTATAGTGATCATTAGAGCTTGAGGTATCTGTTTGATCAGAAGGAGTTTAATATGAGACAAAGAAGGTGGTTAGAATTCTTAAAGGATTATGATTTCGGCTTGACCATCATCCAGGTAAAGCTAATGTTGTGGCTGACACTTTGAGTCGGAAGACCTTGCATATGTCTGCTATGATGGTTAAAGAGTTGGAATTGATTGAGCAGTTCAGAGATATGAGTTTAGTTTGCGAACAGACACCGCATAATGTGATGTTGGGTATGTTGAAGATCAACAATGAATTTCTTAATAGTATCAGAGAGGGTCAGAAGTTGGATGTGAAACTGGTGGATTTGATGATTGGAAATGAACAGGCAGAAAGTAACGAATTCAGAGTGGATGAACAATGTGTGTTGAGGTTCCGTGATAGGATTTGTATTCCTGATGATTCTGAGTTGAAAGAATGATTCTAGAAGAAAGTCACAGGAGTAGCTCGAGTATCCATCCAGGAGCTACAAAGATGTATCAAGACTTGAAGAAGATATTTTGGTGGCCTGGATTGAAGCGTGATGTGGCTAACTTTGTGTATGCTTTTTTGACTTGTCAGAAGTCAAAGGTGGAACATCAGAAACCTGCTGGTTTGATGCAACCATTAGATATTCCAGAGTGGAAGTGGGACAACATTTCTATGGATTTTGTGACTGGGTTGCCTAATACTCCGAGAGGGCATGATGCCATTTGGGTAATGGTGGATAGACTGATGAAGTCGGCACATTTTATTCTGATTAATATCAGTTTTCCTTTGCAGAGGCTAGCAGAGATTTATATTCGGGTGATTGTGAAGTTACGTGGAGTTCCGTTGAGTATTGTGTCGGATAGAGATCCAAGGTTCACTTCCAGATTTTGGGAGGGTTTGCAAGAAGCTTTGGGATCGAAACTAAGATTGAGTTCAGCTTATCACCCGCAGACGGATGGACAGACGGAGAGAACTATATAATCTTTGGAGGATTTTTTGAGGGTTTGTGTGCTTGAATAGGGAGTTGCTTGGGATATCCATTTGTTGTTGATTGAGTTCACTTATAATAACAGTTATCATTCCAGTATTGAAATGGCGCCTTTTGAAGCTTTGTATGGTCGGAGGTGTCGGACACCTTTGTGCTGGCATGAATCTGGTGAGAGTGTGGTACTTGGACCTGAGATCGTTCAGCAGACTACTGAAAAGGTGAAGTTGATTCGGGAAAAGATGAAAGTTTCACAGAGTAGGCAGAAGAGCTACCATGATAAGAGGAGGAAAGATCTTGAGTTTCAAGAAGGATACCATGTGTTCTTGAGAGTCACTCCGGTGACTGGTGTTGGACGTGCATTGAAGTCGAGAAAGCTTACTCATCGGTTTATTGGTCCATATCAGATTTCTGCAAGAGTTGGACCTGTTGCCTACAGAATGGCGTTGCCACCCAATTTGTCGAATTTGCATGATGTGTTTCATGTGTCACAACTTCGGAAGTATGTTCTGAATCCGTCACACGTGATCCCGATGGATGATGTAGAAGTAAGGGATAACCTTACAGTTGAGCCTTTACCAATACGGATTGAAGACCGCGAGGTGAAGCAATTGAGGGGTAAAGAGATCACTCTTGTGAAGGTAGTGTGGGGAGGCGCTGCCGGTGGAAATATGACTTGGGAATTAGAGAGCAGGATGCGAGAGTCGTATCCGGAGTTACTCGTATAAGGTAAATTTTCGAGGACGAAAATATTCTAAGTGGGGGAGAGTTGTAACACCTCGATAATTATAATTATTTAAATTGAGATTATTTGCAATTTATGTGATATGCGTTGTGTTTTGATATGTTCATGCGTTGGGTAGTGTAGGACTAGAAGAGTGTTATGGCGTAATCTTAATTTAAATAATTTAAATTAGATTATTTAGATTTAAAACAATTAATTGGGATATGGTTAATAATAATTAGTTAATTATTAATTTAAATAATTTATTTGTAATTATTTAGATTTAAAATAATCAGTTTTTAATTATTTTATTTATTTAAAAATTGGATAGTAAGAGTAGAAGAATAAGGAGGGCAAAGTGGACTATTCTCGAGGATTAGTAAGGGTAAGGAAGAAAAATCATATTAGGGGTCTAAGGGTTATAGAAGGGAAGAAGAAAATTAGAAAGGGGGGTTGGGGGATTCATTTGTGAACGATCATGTTTTGGAGAAAAGAGGAACAGAAGAGAGGAGCAGAGCTAGGGCTTAGAGAATTTCATTAAAGAGCTTCGAGGAATCTTCATTTAAGGTAAATGTGGGGGGGGGGGGGGGGGGGGGGGGGGGTTCTTTGATCACTTAAGGGATGAATAATATATGTATGAGGGTGGATAAATCGTTAGTGTTCATATCTATGCATCTTTTGTTTGTTTTGATGTTTCGGTGTGAAATTGAGGTTGCGTGTCAGTGTTCGTAATTATGTGAGAATTGCGTAAATTAAATACTCGAATCGTGTTTGTTGTGTTGATTTCTGTTGAAAATATGTGTTTAATTCCCTTGAATGATGCTCTATATGTTATGTTGTGTTTTGGGGTTGTTGGAGGTCAAAACATGGAGTTTGGTGTCTGTTGGTAGGCTGAAAAATAAGAGAAATCGCATAAAAAAGAGGGATTTCTAGGCCCTACTACGGGCCGTAGCAGCCACTACGGGTGCCCGTAGCAGCCCCCTAGACAGGGGCATCACGGGCGTGCAAAAATTGCGAATTTCCACTGAGGAGCGCTACGGGCTGTAGCCCATGCTACGGGCGTCCGTAGCAGCTCTCTGGTTTTGTAACCCGAAATCATTTCGATCATAACTTTTGATCCGTAGGTCCGTTTCAGTCGTCGTTCGAATCGTTGGAACGTTGGTCTCATGCACTTTCTGTTAAAATTATTTTCAATACCAGAATTCTAACTATTCGACGTGTTAATTGTGTTTCCATGTACGCTGTGATGTGTTGAACGTTGAAATGTTGAGTTCGGTTGTGCGAATGTGTGTTGTAGCTGTGAATTGCAATTGTTGCATGTTTTGGCAGGTATATGCTGCGTATTGGATAGTTGTGGTGTGATGTATTGGTTGTATGATAGTCATATGCATTGGTCGTCATTGTATGTTGTCGTAGAATGCATATCATAATGCATAAGATGTATGATAAGTTGTGTGCTCATGTGGGGTGTGAGCGCCTTATCCGGATTCCTTGAAATAGGATCGTCTTGTTGTTGTTGTTGAGGTAATTGTGTGCCCATGTGGGGTGTGATCGATTACGGGTGTTCGTGTGCCCATGTGGGGTGTGAGCGATCACGGATGTCGTGTGCCCATGTGGGGTGTAAGCAACTTATACGAAAATTTCGACGGGAATTATGATCATGAAAAAGGGATCGAATTGGTACCACATGCATTGAGTCAAGTTGTGAGTCTCATTGCATTGCATTGTGTTGTGTTGTGTTGTGGATTATATGATTGTCTGCTTGTGTGGGAAATTGTAATTGTGTTGATGATGTGATGATAGGGTGAATTGTGGAATAATTATACGCTCTTATATTTATATTATGCATTTCTTTTGTTAATTGAGAATCCCACCTTTCTGTTGGAATGATGCTTTATACGACATCGTGTAGATAATCAAGGATAGTACGAAGTTCTTGTTAGTGAAGACGAAGTCCTTCACTTTATGTTTTGAGTTAGCGCCTGCTCTGATATGTAACACTGGGGATTATGGAACGCTTCATGTTTTACTTCTGTTACAGTTATTATATTTTGTTTTAATTGATGATGAATATGTGGTTTAAACATGTTAAGTTTTGATTGTCGATTCGAAGAAGTTTTCCGCTGCTTATTGAGAAGAATTTTTAATAATGATTTCGTAGTACCGCTTATAATAATAAGTATGTGTTACATGTTATTTGCTGGAGCAGGTTTATGTTGGAAGTAACATCCTAAGTGCTGAATTTTCTTTGAATTTTTACTCTGATAATTGTATTATTAAATGCATGGATTTAGGGTGTTACAACCTGGATCGTGGAGTTGGAATCCTCCCTCAAAGCAGAGAAGAACTAAAATCAAGAAACATCCACTACTATCACTGAGGCGAAACTTCATGCTAAGGAGGCTGTAAATTCTCTTCAACAAGAGAAAGAGTCATGTATTGAAGACCAGAGAGTACACGAGGGCGAGGTGGCCACTTTGAAGGTGAGAGTTTGGGAGTCTTTTTAGAAAACTGTAAAGAATATGTAAGGAGCTCTTGAAAAAATAGTAAATGAGGCTAAGGAGTTTTGTTCGGACATTTATATCCCAATTGAAGGACTGTACCCTTTCAAAGCTGCTTCGAATGGGGTTTTGATGGATGACCAGGACGCGTGCCTCATAACAGGCTTTCATACCTATGCGGTTGCCTTAATGCTTTGTGCCTTTATTTAGCTTTGTATGCTTGATCTACATTTGTGTTCCTTCTTTATGGTTGTTTAGTCCACATTATCGGTTATTAGTCCCCCTGCCTCAGATTGATTAGTGAGTCCCCCTTATGTCAGCCGAGTAGTACACCTTTTCCCCTTTATTTGAAAGTGGACGTTTTCTTCCGTAACCCCTGGAATTTGGTAAGTTGTGCTTGTAAGGGACGCAGAAGTTTGCCTCCTAAAATCTTGTTGGATTTGGCTCAACTCGGGACTACTGCTTACTAAAGAATGGGGCTTTTAGGATTTTCTCTACTAAGTTCTTCTCCCATCGGTGTAGACCACACTTGGTTTCCTTCCCTGCAATATTATCTCCCTACGAATTGACGAAACTGAGATCTTAGATGGATAAAGAGGGCCAAGTGGAAGCGTCTTGGATGAGGTTTCCCTTAAAGGTTATCAAAGGCCCGTAGCCTCTTCCTCACGCATACTCTCTCCCTGCTAAGGATGCAGCTTTACTATCTAGTGAACGTGAGTTGTCACATTATCGAAAGTCACAAGATCTTTGTTACCGTGTACATTCAAATCTGATGGTCAGAGGTTTGATTGCCTGATTACGCCATATCAGAAGTTATCACTTGGTATCTTTCACCTACAAGGTATCTCGTAAAATATTTCCCCATCGGAGGAGACTGTAGAAATCACCGGTAGTATCATACTCTAGATTTTTCATTACTCTTTGTCTCTCGAATGTCCTCATGCATCTATATCTTCACTTCTTTTGAATTTGTTCCGACTTGCCATCTGGACAAGTCACAATAACGATGGATTATTGGATTCGACGATATTGTGGATCACATTAATGATGATCAAATCGTGAGGGAATAGAATCTAAAAACTGAATGACTCATATCGCGATATTGTATCGTATGACTTGTGGCAATAATTACTACAATCGTTAGCAAATATGCTTTCACGATTATGTTTGCCTCGTCGCGATCTAAGAATCCGGGTACTATAAGGTCTTTGCTTAGAGGTTATTCGTTTTACACTGGAAGTATTCCAGTTTTTTATCACTATAGACGTAGTTGTAATATGGATCTCATTGGTGACAGACAATTGAGGTAACACAAAATTAGAGGTTAACCGAGGATCTTTTACGCGTTCTTGAAGGTAACTAACTACCTCCATTTCTCGGCGATTCTAGTAGAAATTCGACTTTTAATCTAAGATGATCCATTCATGGAATTTTCGTAGAAATTAGGATTCAATTCACATAGACGGTGCCATTTTACGTTAATGAACAAAATTTTGGTGTATGTTGATGGTGAGGAATCTTGAATCGATGTTGCTGATATTCGATATGGCGGTGCGGGGTGGACTGCAAGATTAGCACTCCAACTCCTAGGTTAGTTTAGAATTCCATATGAGTGTAGTAAAAGTGGAGATCAAAAAGTGTGTATTGGGTCGTTTGGAGTGGATTGGTATAAATTTAGGTTTATATATATATATATATATATATATATTCAAATTTGTTTGAGTTCAAGGGGTTAATAAGGTTCATTAAGGCGACAAACTTTAAAGAGAAATCGAATTTGAATATTTTATAATTAAAATACTTGTCTTCGCTTTACTTAACAATTGGTTGAACTAAGGGTGACTAGTGCCATCTTCCGATGATAACTAAAGGGTTGATAAAAAATATAGAGAGACATAGAGAGAGGAATTCATTTGCTTTTGAAATAAAATTGAACATTAGTAACCATATTTTCATTTGGTTATTAATAAATTAATTTTCAAGATTTATTCCTTAATCTAGTATACACCATAAACAGTTTTGTTTTAACAATATATTGAGTTTAATCAATACCTTTATTTGAATGGGTTTTTATGATTCAAACTTTATTGGATTCATTTGTGATTTCAAATTTGTGTCTAAAGATTAATAATTAATTTAAAGTAAGAGGGTTTCCAATATAAGATATTTCATTTCTATATTGTTGTAACAAATGAAAATTGTATTTTAGTTATTTTTGTGTATTTTAAATATACTTATTTGTTTGATTAAATGGTTATATTTAAATGACATCTAAAAACATTAACTAGGCCATCTAGAAGTTAAATTCACAAGAGAAACATAATTTATTTAATATAAAATAAAATTTTCATTGGATACATCTTGTGCCTATCATTTATTTATTTGTCATTGAATTAAACATCAAGTTAACATTAAATGAACTATTATCTATTGATTCTGTACATTCGAACACCTCTTTAAAATTTCTATTTTGTTTTTCGTATATAATGACAAATGTGTTACATATCTTATCATATCAAAATGGTAAGATTTTCCAACATAAGGTTATGACAACAATAATCATTAACATATTCATTTCTAACAAATACACTAGAGAATATCTCTTTACCACATTTTTTTAATTTGTTTGAATAAATATTAAATATTTCTCATATGATGGCAATGGCCTTGATGCATAACCAATAACATGCGAAGGAGCTTTAAAAGGTGGTTGTGGAATCTCAAAGCATAATGATGTGCTCAAAACTAATGTAAAACATATTAAAATGATCACAACTACAATGAAGCCATTGAATCATGTCATGGCCATTTTAGAGTGATATTTTAATCAAAATCTTAATGGATAAATTTGGTTTGCTTAGTCGATGATCAATTAAGTCTTATTTATAATATATGAGATATTAATCTAGCATAAAAATAAATTTAATATGTTGTTCGACTTTCATTAAACCTAATGTTTTTTAATAGTTTTTAAATATTTTTTATATTAGAATATCATTTAATAAGTTTCTAAAATTTATGATATTATAAAAGAGAGGCTTTAAATTTTTTAAATTAAAACACATCATTTTTGTCTAGAAGCCTAGTGGCTGCAATTTCAACTTTTAAAAGTGAATAAGTGGGATGTTCGGGTTCAAAATATTTCATTCTGAAAGTAATATCGTTGTTACAATTTTTTAGTGATCTAATTTAATTTATTCTATTAAGTAACTATTCACGTTTAACATTTGCTTAATTTTTAATTTTTTAAAATAAATGTGTCCACAACATTAAAGATTTTGTTTTAGGTTTAAAGATTGAATTGGGACTAATGATAAATCAAATTATTTCTAAAAGATTAGAAATACAATATTATGAGTCAATACAATTAACTAAACAAAAGGATATTATGACCATTTTTATTTTATTTTTATTTTTACTTTTTTTAGAAAAGGAAAAACTAAAATCCCAAACTACAAAAGGAAAACAACTGGGGAAGGATCCCCCAACAAATCAACATTTAGAAAAGGAATAATTTCTATAGGACAACTATCACAAAACATTATTCCTGTATGTTGAGTGCTTAGCTTCATCAGGGCATCCACACTTCTATTAGCTTCTCCATAAATATGCTAGACTCGAACCTCCCAGTCTCTATTGAGAAGCAACATAACATGATGAAGCAATGCCTTGCCTAAGATGATGTTGGATTTATTCATGTTGATGGCTTGATGCACCACCTTATTGTCTATCTGCAAAATGATGTTCATGTGCCCACGATCATAAGCCAATTGAAGCCATGTAAGAATGGCTTTTAGTCCCTCCTCAATCACAGTGACATGTCCCATATTGTGTGAGAAGTCGCCACACCAAAGGCCCTTATTGTTTCTTATAACTCCCCCACATCCTATATATATATATATATATATATATATATATATATATATATATATATATATATATATATTGCTTTTGACTATTCCATCAGTATTGAGCACGGTCCAGTTCTCAATTGGAGGAGACCGTCTCTTATTAGATATTACTTTGTGACGCTTGTGAGTCTTTTACATTATTGTGAGTTCTCCTTATAGATATGAGTTTTTCTTTGAATTTTAGACACCATATTATGCGGCATGATGTAATCTTCATTATGTTTTCGTTGGTTTCAACAATACCAAAGCATATAACATGTGGTAGCCCAAGTGTCACTCCAGCCACTCCTGCAGGTCACAATTGTCATACCCCAAATTTTGACCACCAAGATTTCCCATCATTGTGAAGATCATTACCACAATATGGATGTATCATCATGCCTCATCAATCTCCTCAAAGATCGGTGAGCATTCACCATAATCAAGAATCAGGGTTTTGAGCCCTCTCAGAGCACTTAGACAAAGGATCAATCAAGAAATGACATGATCTTCAACTTGTCTAAACCTCTCAAACACCCATAAGGGATCAAGAGGACTCCCACATCAAGAATCAAGCACAAAGTTGCAACATTCCAAGTGGATCAAGCCTCAAGATCGCCAGTGTCACCAAATTAGGGTTTTGGTCGACCAAGGCCTCCAGATGAAAATTTTCTAATGGGCATGAGCCAATGCTTCAAAGAACAACCCAAGATACTCCAAGGGACCTCATGGACCCAATCATCAAGTCAATTTATCCTTAGGGGATGCAGTTATCAAAAATCAGGAATTAGGGTTTCTTGACCTAATTCACCCCTAAGTTGACTTTTGATGCAATACATGAGCTAAGACCTTAAGACATGATTTGAGGGCCTCAAATACATCACATTGATCCATTTACAACAATGGATTAATCCAAGAAGCTTGATTCACAAGTTTCAATTTCATATGGACCACAATTAGGGTTTTGAAGAAAAAGTCAATTGTACCTTTGATTTTTGACCAAGACATGCTCCCAAATCTTGGGACATGATTCAATACAACCTAAAACACCTATGAAATCCATCCATTTGGTTTGAATTAGGTCAAGGACTTGATTGCACAAAAAATCACACAGCTTGGATTTCAGCTAACAAAAAGTCAACTGTGCACAAAATCAAGTTTGACTTTTTAGAATTTTTCACAAATATGGTTCCCCTAAGTCAAAAATAATGTTAATGTATGGTATTGATCATCATTCATTAAGAAAAATCAAGAAAAGTGAGGTTTCTTGCAAAAGGGGCAACCATGAGAAACCAAAAATTTTATAAGTGATGGAACAAAAGTGATTTTGTACCAACTTTTCAAGGTCATAACTCCTAAACCACAAGGCCTTTTTCTCTCATTCAAAGCTCAAATGAAAGTCCATCTAACATACTTTAAAAGTGTCAACTACAAGAGATTCCAAATCCTCATGGATTTTGAGTTATGGATTGATCAAAATCACAAAACATGAAAATGACCACTTTTCCAACACTTAGTGAAATTTTCATTAAGTCAGAATCTGCCTTACTTTTTCCAAAATGTAGGGACATTTTTCACCTTGATCCAAGTTAAACTAGGTCCATTGGTGAACATCAAAGTTGAAGTATGCCATGAGGGCTTTCCAACAAGTACCATATCATCTCCAAATTCCATTTGAGTAGGGAGATACAACCCTTGGAACATGGCATCATGGACTGATTTTTACAAGGCAGATTTTGTGCATTTTACTCGAGTTAGCTAATTTGGACAACTCCAAGCCTTGTCATCCATTTGGACATATCAGAGGATAACATCCAAGAGAAAAGATCCGATCCACAAGCCTCCCAAGTCCAAGGAACTACATGTAGCCATAATTGCCCTAAAAAGGCTAAAAAGCTCAAAGACTCCAATTTTGTTTCCCAGCATTCAATGGATGCATCAAGGTGGCATGGACTGAGACATTCCTAACTGAATGAATCAAGATTCATCTCTGAATCAAAGGACAATAGGTCTGTTCCCTAACCTCAAGTCAATGGCTATAGGAGACTAAAGGTGCCTTTATGCTACAATTGTCCAAGGGACTGTCCAAGTTACCATTCATTATTGCTTGCAAAACAAACTTGCTCTACTATAAATAGAGCTCATTTGTGATCAGTTTGAGTACACCAAAGCACTACAACTGATGTTTTCCTCAAAATCTCTCTCTTTAGGCCAAAATGCCTTTTTTGCAAGTCATCTTTGAGTTTTTGAGTTAGAGAGTAATTCCACCACATCTCATGATCCAAACACATTCAATGTATCATATATAAGCTGTTCAAACACTCACCCTTGATCTAAAACACCAAAATCAGAAATTCAACCTCCAAAACCTTAAAATTTGACTTTTCTGCATTTTTCAAGCCATGTCTTGATTCAGTCACTTCCAAAACCAAACTAGACCTCAAACACACTCCAAATATCATCCTCAAACTGTCTCAATTGGTTTCCCTCATCTGGAACACCATTTGAGAGAGTTACTATCTTGGTCACTTTTTCCCCTTTTGCAAGAAAGAGCCAATTCTTGTTCCTAAGGATTCCAACTGGTTTTGATCATCCTAAAAGCTTCTAAGGGATCAATCAAGAGTGTTCAAAGCATTGAATTATTTCTGGCACAAGGAACTTGACAGATAGCACAAGAAGCTTCAAGAGGTAAGTGCATCACAACTTGAACTCTCTAAATCATACATTGCTTTGAGGTCCATTGATCATGGACATCTCATACATATCATATATGTTGTGTTTGAACTAATTTACCATGCTATTACTGCATGTATGATGAGATAGCATAGAACATGCAAATTTAGGCCTATTTTGAAATAACTATCAGATTTTAAAATGGAGACATTTGACATACCCCAAATTTTGACCACTAATATTTCACATCACTGTGAAAATCATCATCACAATATGGATGGACCATCATACCTCATTAGTCTCCCCAAAGATGGGTGAGCATCCACTACAATCAAACTTAGGGTTTCAAGCCCCCTCAGAGCTCTTAGACAAAGGATCAATCAAGGAATGACATGATCTTCAACTTGTCTAAACCTCTCAAACATCCACAATGGATCAAGAGGACTCCCACATCAAGAATCAAGCACAAGGTTGCAACATTCCAAGTGGATCAAGCCTCAAGATCGCCAGTGTCACCAAATTAGGGTTTTGGTCGACCAGGGCCTCCAGATGGATATTTTCCTCTGGGCATGATCTAATGCTTCAAAGCATAACCCAAAATACTCTAAGGGACCTCATAAACCTAAACATCAAGTCAATTTAGCCTCAGGGGATGCATTCATAAAAAATCAGGAATTAGGGTTTCTTGACCTAATTCACCCCTAAGTTGACTTTTGGGACAAAACATGAGCCAAGACCTCAAGACATGATTTGAGGGACCCTAATACACTACATTGATCCATTTGCAACAATGGATTGATCCAATAAGCTTGATTCACAAGTTTCAAGTTCATCAGAGCCACAGTTAGGGTTTCGCGGAAAAAGTCAATTGTGCCTTTGACTTTTGATCAGGACATGCTCCCGAACCTTGGGACATGATTCAATACACCCTATAACACCTATGAAATCAATCCATCAAGTTTGATTTAGGTCAAGGACTTGATTTCACAGAGGATCGCACAGTTTGGAATTCATCTGATAAAAAGTCAACTGTGCCCAAAAGTCAAAGTGTGACTTTTTGATTTTTTGATCAATTATGGTTCCCTAACCCTAAAATGATGATAATGTGTGATTGGAATCATCATTCATCAAGAAAAATCAAGAAAAGTGGGATAACTTGTAAAAGGGGTAACCATAAAAAACTTAGAAATTTTCTAAGTTATGGAACAAAGTGGCTAAGATTCCTTTGCCAAGCAGAAAAAGCGGAGTATTAACTGGCACATCGACAACCCGGTCAATCGGGAACTCGAAAAATGCGGTCCTTATATTATTGCAAATATAGAAACGATATAGATAATCTAACCCTAAATAAAATTGGAGATATAAGACATCATAAACCAAGCATTTCAGAAACCCGGGATAGTGTCAATCCAAATGTCTTGAGAGACGTAATAATCCAGCACTTTTTTGCGTGTCACCCAGCGAATTATCTTCATGCCGGTTTCGAATAAATAGGGTGCAACATGCCTTCCAAATTTTCTTTGAAACAAGAAGAGAAAAACGGAAATAAAAAACGAGACCAAGTTATCTTGCGTAACTTGGGTTATTAGGGTACCAACTTCCAAGGATCATAACTTGAGATCCAAGCAACCATTTTGGCTGATCCAAAGATGGATTTGTAGCTCTCATGGCATACTTTAAAAGTGTCAACTACACCTCACTCCAATTTTTCATGGATTTTTAGTTATGGAGTGACCAAAATGACAAAAACATGAAAATGCCACTTTTTCCAACACTTAGTGAAATTTTCACTAAGTCAGAATCTGTTTCACTTTTTTCAAAATGTAAGGGCATTTTTCACTTAGATCCAAAAATTATCAAGACAAACTATGATCACCCACATGTTGTATCATATGAGAGCTTTCCAAAATGTCCAAGAACTCCATCAAATCCCATTTGAGCTAAGAGTTATGACAATGGCAATATGTCTTGCTGCAACTGTCATGGCAAGGCAGATTTGTGCATTTTGCTCGATTTGATCAAATTGTGCAAATGACAAACAAGTTTATCCATTTGATCACCTCAGGGGGAGACCAAGGAGGAACAAACACTGATCCATCAGCCTCCCAAGTCTTTGGAACTAAAAGTAGCATGCCAAACCTGAAAATGCCTAAAATGGGGACAAGACTCCAATTTTGTTTTGGAGCATTCAATGGATGCACCAAGGTGGCATGAACTGAGCCTTTTCCAACTAAATGAGTCAAGGATGATCTCTGAACTAGGGAACCAAAGGCCTGTACTCTAACCTCTAGTCAATGGCTAGAGGAGACTTAAGATTCCAAAGTGGTGCAATTGGACAATGATCTGCTGCAGTTGCCATTCACTATTGCTTGCAAAACAAACTTGCTCTACTATAAATAGAGCTCATTTGTCCTCAGTTTAAGTACACCAAAGGCCTACAACACTTGCCTTTCTCAAAATCATCTTCTCACTCTCAAAAGTTCCTTTCTTAGCAAGTCACTATCGAATTTTTCAGTAGAGAGCAATTCCACTCAAACCAATTGCTCTAACACCTCATAAACATCTTATGTGAACTGATCAGACACTAAACACACAACTCTAACACTGATTTCTCAGAATCACCAGCCAATTGCTCATGTTTTCAACCAAGTTGCAGTTGAGATGCCATGAAGTGATCCAGCCATTTCCAATCAAGTCCAAGCATTCAAACACACTCCATATGGTGTAGGGAAGCTGTTCAGATCATCACAACTCATCTGTAACACCTCCAACTCAAAAATCACATTGCTCTTGCTGTCACGACCTTCAAGTAAGCCTAAACTTAGTCATCTCTTAATCTATGCATATTTCCTCGCACAATACTTTTGCCAAATGTTCATAATCATGCATAAGATGTTTCCCCTTAATTAATTGCTTTGTTTGAATCGTGTATCAAAATTTTCAGCCTTCATGCAAATTTTAGGGTTCTTGAGGTTTTGTCTAGATTTCTTATTCCATGCTTAAAATAAATGAAATTAAAGACCATAGACATGATCGTGAGGTGAAAACGAGCTGATTGATATGTGGATTGTGTGATTTCATCAAGTATTCAGTGAGATTGGATAGAAAATGCAAATCTGAGCAAAACTCCTTTCGCGCGTGTTCTTGGCCCATGTTCTTGGCGCCTTTTTCACAAATTTGAATATTTGAATTTTGTGATTTTATTTAATTGATTCAAAAATTAATTTCTCTCTGAGTTTTAATGATTTTGAGTTGATTCTTTTTTTAATAATTCAAAAAAAATGTTAAAATATTTTATTTTGCCAAAAATTCCCAAAAATATTATTTATTTCATATACTTGATATTTTTGCAAAGAATTAATCTTTTATTTGTTTTTTAACATATTTAAAATATTTTTTCCTCCTTGATTTTCCAAATTTAATTGGTTTCCAATCATTTTTTGGATATAAACATGATTTTTGAAACATTGATCCAAGATCACCACTCATTTTTCACATGTTTTCAACACTTTTTATTAATTTTTTAACAAAATTAATTCCTTTTTTAAACAAAATTAGGGTTTTGATTAATTCAACCCTCATCAATCATTTTCAAACACTCATGGGCCTCTAATAGAGTGTAAGACCCAATCCCCTTTTAACCAAAACAATTTTGGGCCTCAGATATTGTATAAGTCCCTCTGCGTTAAAAGAAAAATCTCGGCGTAATCGCCAGTTCAAAAATCAAATCATCTGGGTCTATCCTCGTGTTATAAGCCCCATTTCTTTTCTTTAAATTTCTTTGGGCCTCTAATATAGTGTAAGACCCAACCCTTTTTTTCCAAAATGATTTGGGCCTCAGATGTTGTATAAGGCCCACTGTGTTTTCAAAAACCTCGGCGCGATCGCCGTTTTCAAACAAATAACCCTGGGCTTCTCCTTGAGTTGTAAGTCCCATCTCTTTTACAAAAATAAATCTTTGGGCCTCTAATAGAGTGTAAGACCCATCCCCTTGTACATAAAAACTTTTTGGGCCTCACATATTGTATAAGTCCCTCTGTACAGTTTTCAAGACAACGGTGCGATCATCGTTAAAACTCGGGCCTCTCCTTGAGCTGTAAGCCCCAGCAATCTTTTCAAAACCCTTTCTCCTTTGATTTTGAATCCAAATATATGTTGTCATCAAAACTTTCTTTAATTTCTTTGTTGAAAAACTAACCAAACAGCATGGAAACTCTACAATGGATAAGTGTTTATCCGCTTTCATTTACCGCTTTCATATGTATATAATTGTATTGTAGGGCTGTTTCACTGTAAGTCTTCTTTAACATCCTTTTATATACTTGTCACGTATCCACTGTGTAATACTAGTATAGTTATTTGAGTTTTCCCCGGCAACTACGTCTAGAACTAGGTAAGCCCTGTTGGTCACTCTTTAAATACAAACAAAACTAGATCCCTATAGGATTTCCAGATACAGTCTTCCCTTCTCTTGGGGTTAAACAATATAGAACAAAGAGAAAGGCAATATTCTCGGTGAACCTTTTCTCAGACTGTCACCCTTAGAAATTGTCAAATAAACTCTACTCCCCAGAGTTGATCTATTCTCCGTGAATAGCATCTCTTGAGTTTCTTCCAAATACTCGAACTTTCCTGGAATGATCTCTTCTCTGTGAATTGCATTTCTTGAACTTCTCTTGGTTTGGGGACCCACAGGCTTCCTAAAAGCATCCCCGCCTCTTCTTGGGCGTTGTACAAGGACCCTTCGACTTCTTAGAAGTTCTCATGCCTTCTCTTGGGCTTAATACAAGGACCCTGACGACCTCTTAAAGGTATAAGACAGAACTTAGTCATCCTTTGCTAGAGCATTCTTTCCAGCGTCAAAACTCCGGCCATTTTAGGATTGATACTCATCCCTTAATGCCCGTGCCTCCTCTTGGGCATTATACAAAAGATAAAACTCTAGACTTGGACAGTCTAAACCTCTTGAGTCTCAAAGACATTCTTAAGTTCCTTTCAAACATAGGAAAAAACACCGATCACTCTGAATCAATCTCCAGCAGAAACCCGGTCTCTCTCATGAGAGTTCCCTACACGTGGACCCGTTTCAGGATCTCAAGAATCCTCAGTAGTAAGTCATCCTCCTCTTGGGCTTTGTACAAATGATTCTCCCCATTGGAGCTAACCTTTTTAGACTCTCTTGTTGAGTCAACCACTTTTAGCCTTCGTCTTGGGCTTTGTACAAGACATATAAAAACACTCTCTTGTTGAGTATAAAAGACTCTCTTGTTGAGTCAATCTCCGTTTAGCCTCAATCTCGGGCTTCGTACGAGACAGCAAAACACTCTCTTGTTGAGTATAAAAGACTCTCTTGTTGAGTCAATCTCCTTTTAGCCTCAATCTCGGGCTTCGTACGAGACAGCAAATCACTCTCTTGTTGAGTATAAAAGACTCTCTTGTTGAGTCAATCAACCTTCAGACTCTTGTTGAGTCAATCACCTATTCAAGACTCTCTTGTTGAGTCAACCTTTTTTTAGCCTCTGTCTTGGGCTTTATACAGGACAGATAAAAGTACTCTCTTATTGAGTCAAACCATTTTAGCCTCCATCTTGGGCTTTATACAAGATACATTCTCCCCAACGGAGTCAAAATCCCTTTTAGCCTCAATCTTGGGCTTTGTACAAGACAGAAAGAACATTTTCCCCGGAAAAGTCAAACTTCTAGCCTCCTCTTAGGCTTTGAATAAAGAAATCCCGGTTGAGTCAATCAACCTTTTAGCATCAAATTTGTGCTTTGCTCACAGTATACAAACATCAACAATTCCTCTTTAGAGATTACAAATTCCCTTGTAGTCAAAACCCTTTAGCTTCTCATCTTGGGCTTTAAAAAAGATACAAATCACCTTTAACTTCAATCTTGGGCTTTGAACAAGACACCAAAACATCTCTTTCCTCCCATAGAGTAGGAGGAACTACGATCGCTCTGATTTCCCTGTTTCGGGAATACGTAGGCATAAGATTGCGAAATCTTAGCGAGCATACTAATCAAAAACTCAAAGTCCAGTACCTCCATACATCAATCAAAAAGCATCAAACCTAACACCTTACCAGAAGCCTCGCAAATAGTCCAGACACTGTATTCTTAAACAAAATAACCTAAGACAGCCCCCCATTTTGATAGCATCTGTAAACCAACAGTTTTGACTGTTTAACCTCAGTATGCAAGCAGTGTTAATTAGAGACATTTATTTCCCTTCCTTAATCAGTTTCATAGGATAAAAAATGAATCGAACTGTAGTACCAAAGCGATAGTGATTCGAAACCATAAAAATCGCGCTACAGAACAAATGGCGACCACAGTGGGAGCTTTCTTTCTTAAATTTTAGGTAGAAACCTTGAACAAGTCACTTTCACTGTGGCCGCCACAGAAAAATGGCAACCACAATGGGAGTCTGTTCTTTCTTATAGGCTTAGGTAGAAAACTTTAAATTCACAAAGTGTCACAGAAATGGCGACTCTGCTGGGGAGTCATTGTCTGTATAGGATCATAAGACTAGAGGTCTAGGATGTTAGGACAAATATATATACTGCTTTTCCTAATTGATATCTGTGTTTATTTTTCTGCTAATGGGAATGTGTGTGATGCCGTATCTGGAAAGATTGAGTATACACCTAAGATAAGTGATGGCACTAGACGGGTAATCTTATGTGGAGTGAATCCCAGATAAGAGGTACCGGTCGACCATCGAATCAGTGGAGATGCCCTTTGCGGATTCAATGCCTATACAACTTCGGTTGTTGAAAGCAGATTGTTTGATTGGGTTATCTGAGAAGCTGAGGATTTTAGTAGACTAAAACCATTTTGTAGTGTGGAAGCTATCGGAAATAGTTGTCACACAATACTACCCTCATTTGTGACTACTCTAAGATACTACAGCTCGCTGGCGATCCGCTTGCTGTCATTATCCCAAGAGGGGTCAGTGATTTTGAGGACAGGTACAAAAAATCACTAGTATAAACCTTTGGGGATGGGTAGAGCCTTGACTTCATGACACCGACCCTTTGACCCCATGTTTTTCCTATGTTTTTGTGTGTTACATTCATGCATTCATTTCATAAAGAAACGTTAAACAAAGAAAAATCTTCTCTTGAAGTCTCTCTTTTTCAAATTAAACTAAGACAATGATTGCAAATGTCAGATAAAGAGATTGCTAATGGATTTTGGTAGAAGGAAGACTCATAAGTACACCTTCAATTTTCCAAAACTAGAGGATTTAAGAGGTCTGACGAGGATGATAACCAACCCTGAGGCTTTCAGAGCTAAGTATGGAGGACTGCTGTCTCTGTTAAGGGTCCATGTAATTGAAGGAATCCTGTCCACACTAATCCAGTTCTACGATCCGGTCTATCACTATTTCACATTCCCAGATTATCAGCTAGCACCAACACTGGAGGAGTACTCTCGCCTGACTGATTTACCCATTACTGACCAAGATCTCTTTTCTGTATTGGAAGAAATTCCAAAGGATCAAACCATTGCAAGAGCAATCTATTTGGACAAGTCAGAAGTCGGGACTCACATGATCTTTAAGGGTGGTATCCAGGGTTTGCCAGCCCAGTTCTTGATAAAGAAAGCTCTGTACTTTGCTAGTATAGGGAACGTGGCCGCTTTCGAAAGCATCTTTGTTTTGCTCACCTACGAGTTATTTTTGTTTCCCAACATCGATAACTTTGTAGATATCAATGCCATTAAGATTTTTCTGATTGGAAACCCTGTACCGACCTTGCTCGCAGATACTTATCATTTTGTACACCTAAGGAATTTGTACAGCGGAGGAATGATCACCTGCTGTGTACCCCTACTGTACAAATGGTTTATTTCCCATTTGCCAAAGTCTGCTGCATTTTGGGATCAAAAAAGTACTTTACGTTGGTCGCAGAGAATCATGTCTCGTACCAACTCTAACATCGATTGGTACAATCGAATCTATGATGGGATCAGGATCATTGACCGTTGTGGAAATTTCCTAAATGTACCCCTCATAGGAATTAAAGGAGGAATAAATTATTATCCAGTTTTGGTTCGTCGTCAATTTGGATACCCGATGAGGCATGTCCCGCGTAATGCTCATCTGGAAGGTCTTTTCTTCAAGGAAGGAGAAAATGACAGAGCACTAAAGACAGAAATAGTGCATGCCTGGAAACACGTTCATAGGAAAGGAAGAGAGTCTCTAGGAAAACCAGATTGTGTCTCGGTGGAACCTTATCTCCACTGGGTACAAACTAGAGCTCTCAAACTGAGGATGCCTTACCCTCGTCAAGAAGTTCTTCCATTAAGGGACCCTGTCCTTTATTTTATGTCTGATACGGAAAAACTTCAGGTTACTCTCAACAGAGTTCAACAGAAGAAAAAGTCTTGGAAGAACAAGTACCGTATTCTCAATGTGGAGTGTAAGAAAATACAGCAATTGTTAAAAGAAAAAGACGCTCTGATCGAGATTTTAGAGCAACATGCTGTAGAAAATCAAGATGACCAAAGGAATTTGCTCGCTTCTTTCACTTGGCAAAGGAAGGATAACCCGACAACGGCTCAAGTGCCCCGGTCAAAGAAAAGGAAAGTATCAGAACCAGCACCTGAGCTCTCCTCAGAGAGGACTCAGGGTCCATTAGCTTAGACATTTCCTTTTACAGCACTTTGTAAATTACTGTATTTCCATTCCGCAATCTTTAAATTCAATAAAACAGGGTTTCCCCACTGTTTGATATTTGCAATCCAATTGTCGAAGTTTATCTTGGAAAAAAATATAATAAATATAATCATTGCATATCATTCATCATTATCACGTAACGCGTTCTTCTTTCCTACGAATCTCACGTTTGCGTCTCGATTCTAGAGTCAAACTGTCTCATTCGTACAATACTCGGGCCAATCGACAAAAAAAGATGGATGATCTCGAGGAAGAGAACAGAGAGTTGAGGGAAGAGGTCGACACTCTAAAAGATGATCTGAGAAAGCTTTATAACGACATGCAAGCTCTAGCAGAAGCTCAGATGCAACAACAAAGAACTGTGATCTCAGAGATCACATCAACGCCCATAGTGGAAAAGTATGACCCTCGGTATACCATGCCTAAAGATCGTCCCTGGGGCATGCCTATTAACTATATCCCGGAAGGATATGTTCTGCCGATCACTGAAGATCAGGGAACCGCAGCAGGAGCCGCTGGGCCTGAAGGTTACAAACTTCGAGAAAGCGAAGATGCCCGGGGCATGACAGCAACTCCTGAAGGTTACAAACTTTGGGATAGGGAAGGACCTAGAATCACTGCCATGATGACTATACCACCACCCATGGTACACACTGTCCCGGAAGGACAGATTCCACAGATACCTTCTGGTGGAAACGAAAGTATGTTCGACAGAATGAATGAGTTTCCAGGAACAGTTCCTAGAGATGCAGAAAGAGCTTCAAGCCCTTCGCGGTCAGGATCTATTTGGAAAGGACGCCGCAGACCTTTGTTTGGTCCCCAATGTGAAAGTTTCGCACAAATTCAAAGTGCCCAAATTTGAAAAGTACAAGGGTAACTCTTGCCCTCAAAGCCATTTGGTGATGTACGTCAACTCAAACAAAGAACCAAGAGCTACTGATTCACTATTTTCAGGATAGTTTAACCGGTGCCGCACTCAAATGGTACATGGGTTTAAACCGCACTAAGATCAGCACTTTCAGAGATCTTGGTGATGCCTTCGTTCAGCAATATAAGTATCACCGGGACATGGCACCGGACAGAGATCAACTCAGAGCCATGTCACAGAAGGACAAGGAAACCTTTAAGGAATACACTCAGAGATGGCGTGAAATTGCCGCCCAGATTTGTCCACCTCTTGAGGAAAAAGATATGACAAAGATCTTCTTAAAGACCTTGAGCTCATTTTAATACGACAGAATGGTCGCCAGTGCGCCCAGTGACTTTACTGAAATGGTAGGCATGGGAGTTCGTCTTGAGGAAGCAGTCTGAGAAGGACGTTTAGTTAAAGACACTGGATCATCAAATAGTACAAAATGATACGGTAGTAGTCTCCCTAAGAAAAAAGAGCAAGATATTGGCAATATCTCTCTCAGAAAGCAAAGGCGACGGTACCAATCAGTGGCAGCTGTAACTCCTGCTATCAACTCTGCGCCTATTTCTACGTATCAACCTCAGGTTGCTCAAAGCCAACCGAATCAACAGCAATATCAGCAAAGGACACAACATCCTCTTCAGCAGGCTCGTCCTCCATATAACAACAACCGTACAACGCGACCACCAGGGTTCGAACCTATACCCATGTTATACGCAGAATTGTTTCCACTCTTACTGGTCAAGGGACACGTCCAAACTAGGTCTCCTCTTACAGTACCGGAAAATCCGCCTTTTTGGTTCAAAGCGGATCAGACTTGCCCTTACCATCAAGGAGGACCAGGGTATAACATATAAAACTGTCTCAATTTCAAATTCGATGTGCAAAAGCTTGTTAGGAGCGGGGTCTTATCTTTCAAAGATACGAATCCGAATGTTCTCACGAACCCGCTACCTCAACACGAGAAAGCTGCGGTAAATTTGATAGAGGGAGAGTCTAACAACAGCTATCAAATTCATGATGTACTCTTATTGAGGACCAATCTAGTCAAGATGCATCGTAGACAGAGCAGATACGGGCATGTACCATCTCACAATTATCACCAGTGTGATATCTGCTCTAAAAACAATCAAGGATGTTTTGTGGTGCAATCAGCTCTACAGGAACAATTGGATCTCGGGTGGATCCAAGAGCATCGAGTTCGTGGAGTTAACATGACTCATGCAAGTTCCAGCATCATTCAGAACCACGACATCCATGCAATGAATGTCAACTTAGTGGCAATGCACTCAAGGCAAAGCCAGTATCAGAATCTGCCGCGACACGATTATAATTCCTGTCTGATTTGCTCGGTAAATAAACAGGGATGCTCTTTTGTACAAGAGGCCCTCCAGCGTCAGATGGATCTTGGGTGGATCCAAGACTACCATGATAGAAATCCTTATCAGATCAACATGATTCAAATCTTCGATATTCGTTTGATGAATACCAGCTTGGTGGAGTTACGCGCCAAGCAAGTCCAACTCGGTTTTCTCACTTCACATGATTATCAGAGCTGTAAAGTATGTTGTGAGAGTAACCAAGGGTGCGCTCTCGTTCAAAGAACCTTACAACACTTGTTAAACCATTGGTGGCTTCTGATATATCTAGACGAAGACACGCAACAAATCAGTGTGACAAACGGGAACCCTACTAGACATCAAAGTCAGGATGTCCGATCTATGGAAATAGACCTAGTCTGGTTACACTGCATTCAAAACGGACGTGGCCAGGTGCCACCACACAACTACGAGCGCTGTAGAGTCTGCTCGGAAAATAATCAAGGATGTTACCTCGTGCGAACAGCCCTTCAAAGTCAGTTGGCTCCCAAAGAGATTCGACCGTGTCCAAGTTCTGGATCAATCAACTGGACGCTAGACTATTTTGCTGATCAGATTAAGGATGTTGTCGTGATCTCTGATCGCGAAAGGACCAAATATGTTTGTACCATCATCCCTCTACTTGACGAATCGAAGGTTCTTAACCAGGAATTAATTGAAGTTACTTACGACAGTCAAAGAAATCAGAAGGCTCCTGTAGTTATCTATCTGCCGGGACCAGTACCGTACGAATTCGATAAGGCTATCCCTTACAAATACGGTGCAATAATAATTCAGAATGGAAAGGAAACTCCATTACCCTCCTTCGTGAATATTGCAAACATCAGTCGAGTAACACGGAGCGGTCGAATCTTCAAAAGAGGAGTTGGAGAACCTAACAGAGAAAAGGAACCTCAAACGGAAGTTCCAATACACCAGTCGGTCAATCCAGTAATCCCGACCTTTCAAAGAACGATGATGAGATGATGAAGCTCATCCAAAGAAGTGAATACAACATTGTTGATCAGCTGTTACAAACTCCTTTGAAGATCTCTGTGTTATCTCTTTTACTCAGTTCTGAAGCCCATAGAGAGGCTCTACATAAAGTATTAGAGCAGGCCTTTGTGGAACAGGATATGTCGATAAGGCAATTCAACAGCATCATCTCCAACATCACTTCCTGCAACAACTTGGGGTTTAGTGATGAGGAATTGCCAGAAGAAGGCAAAAGTCACAAAATGGCGCTCAATATCACAGTCAATTGCCAGGACGATGCCTTAGCCAGCGTACTGGTAGATACCAGATCGGCTTTCAACGTTATGCCGAAGTCCACTCTAATGCGACTATCATTCAAAGGATCTCCGATGAGAGGTAGTGAGGTCGTCGTCAAAGCATTTGACGGATCCCGAAAAACAGTTATCAGCGAAGTCGACCTTACCATAACTATCGGTCCCCACACTTTCCAGGTCATGGACATCCGGGTAACATATAGCTGTTTATTGGGAAGACCTTGGATACACCAGGCGGGGGCAGTCACTTCGGCACTTCACCAGAAGCTGAAGTTCGTCAAGAATGACCAACTCATCACAGTCTGTGGAGAACAAGCCTTGATCATGAGTAATCTATCATTGTCCACTTGTGTAGAACCCGATGAGATTGTTGGAACTCAGTTCCAGGCACTTTCGGTAAGCACTGAGAATCAATTAGAGAAGGGAACATCAATATCCTCGTACAAAGATGCCCTCGAGGTGATCAAAAGTAACAATGCAAAGGGATGGGGACAGCTTGTCATTCCTACTGATAATAAAACAAAGAAGGGTCTTGGTTTTTCTGCAACCTGTACCCAGACAGCTGCTAACGATGAAAGTCTTCATCCCATTAAGAACTTCTTCCATAGTGGAGGTTTCCTTCACCCAGTGTCTCGAGAAGTACATACCATCAACGAGGGAGATTCCTCCGATACAGATGAAGAGTGGAAGTCCTATCTTAACAAAGATGGTTATATGTCTCAGGAAGAAGTGCCTGCACCATTTTGCTATCCTGTACAGTGTCCGAGATTTATACCAAGGTCAGACGTCAAAATGATATACGGAGATTGTGATCCGGAAGGATGCCGTGCTCCACCAAACTCATTAGAGGAAGACACTCTGATGAAAGACAACTTTGACCACGACTATTATGGCCCGATGGATGGTCTGCCTATCTGGCAGCCGTACCCAGGAGACTTGGGGCAAGAAAATAAGCCAAATAATGAAAATCAGCTGAGCATCATAGAAAAAATACCTGCGTCCCCACCATGTCATGGGATCAATACTCAGGTCATTCAGAAAATATCCAGTGCGACGATGAATTTTCAAAGTTTGCAGGACTTGAATTCATTAACTATGCTTTTCCCGAGGTCAACGTCATCGAGAGAGATGACTCCTCCAGTTCCAAAGAAGAGTGGAACACCTTAGGACAACTGAGTGGCAAGTACGACTTCTTGGTCAAGTACACTGCTCCTGAAAGCTCTCGTATCAGGCTCAAGGACATCCAGCCAACTGGAGGAGGGGATTTGCCTGAGAGCACAAATACTATGCAAAATACAACTGAGGAATCCTCCTATGGCAACTCTGCCTGGGAGACAGATTCCAATGATCCTGCTCCACCAGAAATCAACATTATTTCTGGAGACAAATCAAGGAAGGTACCAAACTTTGTGATTCACCGAGGAGTTCACCACCAATGGGTTGCAGTTGATGTTCCAAAGATCATTCATAAGTCTAAGTAATTGCCGTTTTTATCTTAACCTTTCACCCTGCCCAGGTGAAACGGATGTTTTGATAGGCCTCACTATTCTGTAAATACCTCTTCGCTTTGCCCAAAGCGATAGAGTTTTGTTTTATAGGGCTGTAGTTTCAAGAATCGACCAAATCATCAATAAAATAATGTCGTTCTGTAATTTCCGCATTTATTGTTGTTTTCTCTTTTCGCTTTTTCAGAAAATGGTAATCCTAAAAAATAATTCAAACAATAAAAACAAACATTGTTCAAAAAATTTACACTGCACACACTCTTGCATTCTCTGTATCTCTTCTAAAAAACAAATCATAACGTCATGCAGATTGCTTGTTTTAAACCCCATTGAAATGTACGATCTGATACCTTCTCCCAACTTTGAATTCCCGGTATTTGAGGCTGAAGAAGAAGATGATGAAGAAATTCCAGAGGATATCTCCCGATTACTCAGACAAGAGGAAAGGTCCATTAAACCTCACAAAGAGCCGTTGGAAACGGTCAACTTGGGTTCAGAAGAGGAGAGAAAAGAAGTTAAGATTGGGGCCCTACTCAGTCCAACTGTCAAAGAAAGTTTGATAAAGCTTCTCAAAGAGTTTCCCGATGTATTCGCTTGGTCCTACCAGGACATGCCAGGGTTGGATACTAGCATCGTGGAACATTATCTACCGTTAAGATCAGAACGTCCTTCGGTAAAACAAAGGTTGAGGTGGACTCACCCAGACAAGGCCATCAAAATCAAAGAGGAAGTACGGAAACAGATTGACGCAGGTTTCCTCGTCACATCAGAATATCCGCAATGGCTAGCCAACATAGTACCAATTCCGAAAAAAGACGGAAAGGTCAGAATGTATGTAGACTACAGGGATCTGAACAAAGCAAGTCCAAAGGATGACTTTCCCTTACCACACATTGACATGCTGGTAGACAGTATAGCAAAGTTCAAAGTCTTCTCCTTCATGGATGGATTCTCGGGCTATAATCAGATAAAAATGGCGCCGAAAGACATGGAGAAAACTTCATTCATTACCCCATGAGGGACTTTTTGTTACAAGGTAATGTCGTTCGGTTTAAAGAACGACGGGGCAACCTATCAAAGGGCCATGACTACTTTATTTCATGACATGATACACAAAGAAATCGAAGTATATGTCGATGACATGATTGCCAAATCTAAAACAGAAGAGGAGCATGTGACCCACCTTTCAAAACTATTTGAGCAGTTGAGGAAGTATAAACTTCGCTTGAATCCCAACAAGTGCACCTTCGGTGTCCGTTCAGGGAAACTCTTAGGGTTCATCATCAGCCAAAAGGGAATTGAGGTTGATCCTGACAAGGTCAAGGCCATTCAAGAAATGCATTCACCAAAGACTGAAAAACAAGTCAGGGGATTCCTGGGACGTTTGAACTACATCTCCAGATTCATATTCCTCATGACCGCGACATGCGCGCCGATCTTCAAATTACTCAAAAAGAATCAGGAATGCGTTTGGACAGAAGACTGCCAAACCGCCTTCGACAGTATCAAGGAATACCTGTTGAACCCGCCGATTCTATCACCTCCAGTGGAAGGAAGACCGATGATCATCTACCTAACAGTCTTGGAAGACTCAATGGGTTGTGTACTTGGCCAACAAGACGAAACCAAAAGGAAAGAATCTGCCATTTACTATTTGAGCAAGAAATTCACCGACTGTGAAACTCGGTACACTATGCTTGAGAAAACTTGTTGTGCTCTGGCTTGGGCAGCCAAACGTCTTCGCCAAAATATGATTTGTCACACTACTTGGTTAGTCTCAGAAATGGATCCGATCAAGTATGTCTTTGAAAAACCCGCTTTCACGGGAAGAATTGCTCGTTGGCAGATGTTGTTATCAAAATACGACATCGAGTACCATGCTCAGAAAGCTGTCAAAGGAAGCATTTTAGCCTATCATTTGGTTCATCAACCGATTGACGATCAAGAATCAGTCGGATTTGACTTCCCAGACGAAGATGTTATGTATCTAAAAATGAAAGATTGCGATGAACCGCTACCCAGTGAAGGGCCAGAACCAGGTTCCCAATGGGGACTAATCTTTGACGGAGCTGTCAATCATTATGGAAACAGAATTGGGGCAACCATCATAACACCTCAGGGTACTCATATTCCTTTCACCTCCCGACTGACATTCAAGTGTACAAACAACGAGGCTAAATATGAAGCTTTTATCATGGGTCTCGAAGAAGCGATTGACTTAAGGATCAAAAACTTGGATGATATGGCGATTCAGCCCCGGTTATCAATCAAATGAAAGGAGATTGGAACATATACCAATCAGGATTGATTCCTTACAAAGACTAGGCGAGAAGGTTGTTACCATTCTTCAACAGAATCGAGTTTCATCATATCCCTCATGAAGAGAATCATATGGTTGATCCGTTAGCCACTCTCTCTTTTATGATTAGTGTGGCTCAATGGAATGACATACCTAAGATTGACATAATGTGCCTAGAATGGCCGGCTTACATCTTCGCGTATGAAGCAGTCATAGACGACAAACCTTGGTATCACGATATCAAATGCTTCCTTCAGAAACAAGAGTACCCACCTGGGGCATCCAGAAAAGACAGAAAGACCCTCAGAAGATTGGCAGACATCTTCTTCCTGAGCGGTGAAACACTCTATAAGAGGAACTTTGGCATGGTCTTGCTTCAATGTGTAGACAGACCAGAAGCAAACATGCTGATTAAAGAAATTCATGAAGGATCCTTTGGCACTCATGCCAACGGACACACAATGGTGAGAAAAATTCTGAGAGCAGGGTACTATTAGTTGACCATGGAATCTGACTGCTACAAGCACATGAGGAAGTGTCACAAGTGTCAAATATACATTGAGAAAATCCATGTACCACCAACACATCTCAAAGTTCTCTCTTCCCCATGGCCTTTTTCCATATGGGGAATCGACATGATTGGCATGATCGAACCCAAAGCTTCAAACGGACATCGGTTCATCTTGGTAGCCATTAACTACTTCACCAAATGGGTCGAAGCAACATCATACACCAATGTAACCCGACAAGTGGTGGTCCGATTCATCAAAAACAATATCATTTGCCGTTATGGTATTCCAAGCAGATCATTACTGATAATGGGTCTAACTTGAACAACAAAATGATGAAAGAGTTGTGCGCTGAGTTCAAGATCGAACACCATAACTCATCTCCCTACCGACCCAAGATGAATGGAACTGTAAAAGCGGCTAACTGAACATCAAGAGGATTGTTCAGAAGATGGTGTAACCTACAAAGACTGGCATGAAATGCTACCCTTTGCTCTTCACGGTTATCGCACATCTGTCCGTACTTCAACAGGGGCAACCCCTTTCTCTCTAGTATATGGCATGGAAGCAGTGCTCCCCATAGAAGTAGAGATCCCATCAATTGGGGTATTGATGGAAGCTAAGCTAACAGAGGCTGAATGGTGCCAAAGTCGGCACGACGAACTGAATCTGATCGAAGAAAAGCGAATCACAACTCTATGCCATGGCCAGTTATACCAGCAAAGGATGAAGAAGGCGTTTGACAAAAAGGTCTGACCTCGCGTCTTTAGAAAAGGAGACCTTGTGCTCAAAAATATACAATTATTTCTCACAGATTCCCGGGGCAAGTGGACTCCGAATTATGACGGCCCCTATGTGGTTAAGAAAGCCTTCTCAGGCGGCGCCTTGAGACTCGTAACCATGGATGGAGAGGAATTTTCCTACCCCACAAATGTTGACGTAGTCAAGAAATACTTCGCCTAAATAATAAAAAATAAAAAATAAAAACGTCTCGGTGGATTGAAAACCCGAAAGGGCGGTCCAGGCAAAAATTAGAGACATAAGCAAAAATCATCCTGGTGGATTGGAAATCTCAAAGTACAATCCAGGCAAAAATTAGGGATTCATGGCAAGTAACTACGTCCAACAAAGGGGAAAATCCCCCGGCAGCAGTAATGCCATCGGTCAGGAAAACTCCAGTCAAGGTCATCTTCGACAGAAGCTCAGGATGTCCAAAATTCAAAGTTGGTAGAAGGATAGCGGTCGTTATGTTTTAATGTAGCCATTTTCCCTTAAATTACCATTTTCTAAACTTTGTAAATACTCCATGGGATCACGCGCTTGGCTGATTTCCATCCTATCAATAAAATTTGAGCCCTAGTGCTTTTGTTTGCAATTCTTATTTATTTTAGCTTTACAGAACGACATTTTAATATGATTAACGATTCTTGAAATAAAACAAAAATGAATTTACTTGTCAAAATTTTTTTGCCCTTCAAAATAAAGATGGCAATTTCTTTTGACTGTTGAACATCGAAAGAACGTCGATCGCTTCTCCAGAAGTAATCGAACTTCAAAGTGCAGAATCAAAGTACTCCTTCTAAACCAGTGCACCTGAATGAAGCGTCAGCTGTGTCAGATGCGGATATTCCGTCCGACATCCCCGGCAGAGTTCTTATCTCCTAAGCCCGACCAACGTTGTTCCCCACAGGGACTATCTCTCCTAAGAAAGGCAGAATTGCTATTTTGAACCCAGTGGTACCTCTTCGTCCCCCGCAGTGGCCGAGTATCCAGTCGTGTTCATCTATTAGTCGGTATGTCGTGTCAGTTTTGTCAGCATATACATACATACACCATGCATTATTGATTCATACATGTTCATAATGCATCACTACCACGCTAGTCGGTCTTACTCCCTAGTAATAAAAGTCCTCTTGTCAATTGAGTTGTCAGTTCTTTCCTCGTCAGGAAACGCCTCATCTAAGAAATCTCTCTCCAGTAGAGACGGTCTTCGACCACTTTGATAACTTGAACCTCTGAAAAGCCAGAGAGCTTTTAACAAACATCAATCTTCGCCATTGAAGATGATATCTTCACTTTCCCGGATTAAGGAAAATCCCCAGAGAAAGCCTCTTAATCAAAGATTCGACAATACAGTAGTTCTCCTTCGGAAAATTCATTGACAAAAAAGGTCATCAGGACCTCAGGATTGGATTACATCACATGGCATTTCTTCAAGAAGGTCTCGAGGAAAAGTATGATGTAATATCCCCAAGCAGAAAGCAGTCTCTCAAGAGACTCGTTTTTCCTAGTAGAGTCGACAAATGGCGTCTCCCACAGTGAAGTTTGTACACCTCTACAGCTAAGACCAACGGGTTTCCCCATCAAGTCTGACATCAAAAGTTTTTCCCATCAAGTGGCATCTCCCCAGGAAAATTCGGCGAGAAGTTTGAGGAAAACCACTACTAATAGCGTCCCTTGTCAATAAAGTTTATTGACAAAAGAAACTGAGACCAGTTCCTTGGTAGGAAACCAGGATCGAGGGGAAGTTTACAAAAGAAACTTAGACCAGTTCCTTGGTAGGAAACCAGGATCGAGGGGAAGTTTACATCAGAAACTGAGACCAGTTCCGTGGCTAAAGACCAGGATCGAGGGGAAGTTTATTAACAAAAGAAAACTGAGACCAGTTCCTTGGTAGGAAACCAGGATCGAGGGGAAGTTTTACCTTTTCTAAGCATCATCGCTTAGCAAAAGAAGATGAATGCGTAAGCTACCATTCATAACCACCATCAAAATTTTGGGTATTCCAATATTTAATCCTCTTGCACCCCGAATGCCCGAATACCTTCGCCATTCACACCTTCGGGTCCAAGAAGATTAAATAGGGGCATCTGTCATACCCCAAATTTTGACCACTAAGATTTCCCATCACTGTGAAAATCATCATCACAATATGGATGGACCATCATACCTCATTAGTCTCCCCAAAGATGGGTGAGCATCCACTACAATCATACTTAGGGTTTCAAGCCCCCTCAGAGATCTTAGACAAAGGATCAATCAAGGAATGACATGATCTTCAACTTGTCTAAACCTCTCTGTCATACCCCAAATTTGTTCTACTTGTATATAATTTTCATCTGTACATCCATCCACTAACCATTATTCAAAAAAATCCAAAAAAATATGATGCTTATGCTCATGGTCTAAATTCAGGGTATCACAGGGTTGAGATGAATTGAATTAAGGTTCATTTGAGGCTATCAGGGCAGTTGCATGTGTAATGATTGAGTTTTATCTGGTTCTGACCCAGTCTTGGTCAGGCAAGATTTCTGTGCACTATTCAAGTTGTTATAAGATCGTAGTGGATTCGTTTTCTTTCAAGGCTCTAATGCATTTAAAGATCAAGATTGATTTAAGGAGCAATTCAAAGTCTCATTTAAGAATGGTGGAGCTTGATTTTATTTGGAATTTCAAGTTTATTTATCATGGTTTTAAGTCAAGAATCAATTTCAATGTTCTCATGGCCAATGTTCAAGTATGGTGAAAATAGAAGCATAGGGGTGCAAATTCAAAGTTCAAATTACAATTCCAAAGCCCATTTACCATTTACACATTACACAAATTGCCAAAAAAAATTGCAGCCAATAACCTCTACAACATATACGTCCAAACTTTCCAAGCCCGACACCATGAAGTAGCATCACCACGGCATTACGGAATGCGCCAAGAGTTTGTGCATTACGGACTACACCTGCACAAAAAAGTTGAAATGTTTACTACCACGCGATGAATTCCACCAAACCACGATTTGTACACTACAACACCAAAGCCTGAAAACGTCCCAACCTTAGCACAACGTCACGACCCGTAATACATACAGCAACAAAAAAATTTTTCATTTCAAAAGAACAACACAATCCTTTCCATTCTCAAATTCCTTTCCCTTTCTACCCTCTTCTCCCCCCTATAAAAGCGACCTCGCTCTCACTCTAAAGAAATAGCTCTCAGCCAACAAAACCCTGCTCATTCCAAAACCTACAGAAAACCAAGTCTTCTTCTGCATACGCCTCAATTTTCACTCACAACCTCTCCATTAACCTTCAACGATCTTCTTTCAAACTGTCTTCACTCGTTCCAAATCAAATCCACTTAAACACCATTCATAATACCCAAACTCACAACACAGATCAGAGACACTGAAACGAGATGAAGAGAAGTTGATTTCAACGGAACCCAACTCAAACCCATAAATCGAACCTGAAAGAAACGCATATGTTTGAGACGAGGTGAGAACCGAGTCATTGTGCTTCGCTGCGAAATCTCAAACCTTGTTCTATTTTTTTCATTTTTCTATGACGCGATGATGAAGCAAAACCTTCTTCTGGGCAATCTGATTTTGGGGACCGCCGTGGCCATATGTTCACGTTGACGGAACCTTGCACAAATGAAGAAGAGAATGAGTCTCTTCTGATGCTGTTTGCCCTTTTTTATATAATTCTTTTTTATTTTTATTTTTTTTCTAACACGTGATTTGGGTCTTTAGGATCCATCTGACCTTTCCTATTTTTAACAATGTGCTTTCCCAAGTTTAATGAATTGATGTATTTTATTTTTTTTGACCTAGTTGCTATCACGCCTTGGTTTAGGATAATGGGCCTTGGGCCCATGCGATTCCTAAGTTTTGTTTCATTATACACCCTTAAATCTGTTTCTACACACCCATTCCATTTTTCTTTATGATATTTGTTCTTTTTTTCTTAAACTTTCTTAAACAAAGTCTCATAGTTTTTTTTAGTCTCTTAAATCTTTTATGATTTTCACTAATTTTACCCTTGTTAATTCATTTATTTATCTCATTATTGATTTGCTATTTTTATATTTTCGGCCAATGATATAACAACAATCTTGATTGGTTGATTTACTCAAAATCGATTCAAAATTTTGATTAATATGAGGCCTGTTTATTTTCCTTTTTAGTCGATGAAAGTCAAAAATCAAAGATTATCGATTTATCGATTTAAAATCTTGGTAAAGATGAGACCTTTCTTCCTTTTCCATCTTATTTTCGATTATATCTTTTCATTTTCGATTTCTATCTTTTCTTTTCATTTTTGGTCAATGAAAGTCAAATATCGTTGATTATCGATTTCTCGATAAAATCTCGATTAAGACAAGACCACTTCGATTTATTTTGTATTTCCATTTCATTTTCTACTATCTTCTTCTATTTTCTCATTTTTTATCGATGAAGTCTTTCTATTCGCGAATGCTGATTGTTGAAGCGATTAACCTTCATTATTTCAAATTTGTAGTGAGTGATCTTCGAGATCTATTTCTATACTTTGGGATCGTGATAGGTTACCTTCGATTAATCGATGAAAGTTTGTGATTAAGACGAGATCTTCACATTTTCTTTTCGTGTGGCACGATTCAATTGGAGAATGATCCTCAATATCATTTCTCCATCGTGTTTTAGCACAAAGATCAAATTGCGCATCCTCCTATAGTGTGATCTTCGTCATAGACCGTGGTACGATGGTTTAGCGCTACATTGGACCCGATTCATCAACTAACAATTAACTTTACTTTCCGTCAAATATATCTTGCTTTACTTTCTTGTCAATATTATCTTGATTATTATCTTGCTCATATTCCTATCATTCTTGTTGTCCATATTCATATTATTCATACTTGTTCATCTAACCATTTTCTTTGTTCATACACTATTCAAAACACACTAATAAATATCGAAACGCGTAAATACTTAATTCGATTAAAACACTTAACACACATATTCAAATCATTTTTTTAATTAAATCACGAAAGAATTGAGCTCTTGAGGTCTAGCATTTTTTGGGTTCTTGAATGACTGCTCTTGGGGCACACGCCTTGGGTTGTGGGTTGTTCGACCTTTCATTCTTAAAATACCTAACCATTGGACAAAGAAATGCCATTGGAGTCTAGCATTCCACGTGGTACTTTCGTCGTCCAACAAACAATATTTCATATTTCAATCGAATGAAAAAGGTGTCGTTGGGATCTAGCATCCCAATAATGCCCCGATTAATTGGTTGCGAGGCCGACGTCTCGTTTATCGAATAATCGTCATTCTCCCTAAAACATTTAACAAACCAAATCATTTTCAAACCAATCCTCGATTCGTCGTAGAGCCCAATCGTAAGTCGAGCGCCTTTTGCCTCGCCATCAAACGCACACTCGCACATCTCGAGGTTTTGTTACTAGGAGCACCCCTAGGGACTAGTATCAATCCCCACCTCTTGTCACAACCCAATTCGACCCAATATTTTTTCTAAACGCTTTCTTAATCAACTTACGAAAGGAGGAGATTCTTGGAGTCTAGCATTCCTTGGGTCTTCGAATGAATGGCTCTCGAGGCGCGCCCTTGGGTTGTTGTTCATTCACCCTTTCGTCTTAAAACACTTAATCTTTATCAAACAATTTTGCAATCAATCACAAAAGAACTGAGTTCTTGGAACCTCGCATTCCTTGGATTCTTGAGTGACTGCTCTCGAGGCACGCCCCTTGGGTTGTTTGTCATTCAATCTTTCATCTCCTAAAACACTAACCCCATTCCTTTCGTTGGCGTACCACGAACTACGACTGATCTGATTCTTTATTCTCGTCCGAGTAAAGATACGTAGGCACAATATTGCGATGATCTTGGCGAGCTACCTTCCCTCCATCTTCCGTCTTCCCTCTATCCCTTCCCGTAGTCGAACTACGATTGCTCTGATTCCTCATTCTCGTCCGAATGAGCATACGTAGGCCCGAGGTCGCGATGATCTTGTCGAGCATCCTAATCCTAAAACCACCCATTCCCCCTTAGCATATATCCCTTCATCTTACCGTTTCGCGTTTATCGTTGAGAAGAAAACAAACAAGCTTAGATAACATTCATCACAATTCGAACTAAGAGGTTCCCGTTGAGTACAACGGACGTGAGGGGGTGCGCGTACCTTCCTCTCACGTAATCGACTCCCGAACCCAGAATGTGGTTGCGACGACCATGTTCTTATCTTATCTCTTTAAAGGTTTTCTCGATATTTTCCTTTCCCTCTTTTGGGATAAATAAAGTTCGGTGGCGACTCTGTCGAACCATTCCGCGCCTTTCGCGTGAGGGTCGTGTCTTCGATCAAGCGATTTTTTCGAGGTGCGACAGCTGGCGACTCTGCTGGTGATCACTGCTCCATGCAAGAGAGAGTCAAGCCTATCTTAGTGCGATTTGTGAGGAGTGTTATCTTTGTTTGCTTGTTTTCTTCTCGTTTGCGTATTTGTTCTCTTATGGCTTGTATATGCTCATTATTATGCATATCTGTTGGATCTTAGGATGATATCATGAGTAAAGCTCTACACCCGAGCTTTGGTAAAAGCAGAGGGAACACATAGTTTAGAATTGGATGTCGAGTAGTGTTAGTCCCCAAGGACTCGCTCCTTGCGTGCCTAGCATGAAAGTTCCCCTAGAGTAGACCTTTTCGTAGATCCTGTTGTAACACAGCTAGCCTGTCGTACGACTTGATTCATGAAGGATCTGTGACTCTATGAACCACTCTTAGAACCAAGTTCTATATTGGTGGTCGTGTAGTGTTAGTCTCCAAGGACTCACTCCTTGTGCGCCTAGCATGAGGACCCCACTCAGGAGAGACCTTGTCGTCATTATCGTCGTAATGCAGCTAGCCTGTTGCGTGACATTGATGTGATTTGTGTCCGTAATCCTGGGAACCTTATCCGTCAACATAGAAACCATCCCGTGAGTGGATTTATGGGTAAAGAATCTAGAACTTTCCTCATAGAGCCTACCTATAAGGTTTCTTTGATCAGAGGCTTTGGTCATCTACCCGTGAACGGCCAACCTCAGAAATGTTTGAACCTGTGATCTACGATCCTGGATCTTGCATCTTGCATTGCATCTCATGTCATTGCATTGCATCTGTTATGCATCTTGCATTTCATTTCAACCTCATAATCTCACTTCAACTTCCTTCCTTCTCCAATAAATCAAGCTGATTCCTCGACACCAGTACTCAACTCGAGCCAATACTAGACGCATGATGGAGCAGATTCAACAAGAGCAAGCTGCCTTCAGAGAAGAATTGGATTCTATCAAGGGAAAGATTGACCAGATTCTCGAAGCCATCATGATGGCCAGAAAAGAAGAAGAACTGCGTGAAGCCGCTGCTGCCAACAACAATGTTCCTGTGCAAGGGTCAACCTCAAGACTCCCAGTTCCTGTTCCCAATCCAATTAATTATGGGATACCAATGAACTTCACTCATGCCGCTAAAGGAGCCACTTCTCAACCACTTCCAACATCTGGAGTTACTGTTGGAGCTATTCCGCAAGCCCAACATGTTGTCACTCAGATTCCTATTCCTCATGCTGAAGAAAATCTGCTAGATCAGTATGATGAGGTACATAACTACCATGTTGCTATCCCAATTGTTAATCCTACCGCTGCTCAGGATTCTGAAGCCATCAAAATATGTCGTGATCTAGCTGAAAAACTCCGAGTCATGGAGGGGCGCAACTCAACTTCTCTGAATGCTCTGGAAATGTACTTGGTGCCAGATGTTGTCATTCCTCCCAAGTTCAAGGTATAGGAATTCCTGAAGTACAAAGATCTCAGTTGTCATCACATTCATCTGAAGACGTATTGCCGCAAGTTGGCTGCCTATGCCAAAGATGAAAAGTTGATGATCTATTGCTTCCAAGACAGTTTGTCTGGGGCATCACTCGAATGGTATATGTAGCTGGAGCGTACCAATGTGCGCACTTGGGATGATCTAGCTGATGCATTTGTCAAGCAATACAAGTACAACACTGACCTTGCGCTGAATCGTACTCAACTTCAAAGTATGGCTCAAAAGGACCACGAATCCTTTAAGGAGTACACGCAACGCTGGAGAGAGCTAGCTGCAAGGGTGCATCCACCTCTTGTTGATCGTGAACTGATTGACATCTTCATGGGTACTTTGCAAGGCCAATACTATGAGAAGTTGATTGGTAGTGTTTCTACTGGATTCTCTGATTTGGTAATCATCGGTGAGAGAATCGAAGAAGGTCTAAAGAGCGGAAGGATCCAAGGAGGATCTAGTAGTCAGTCTCAAGCCAAGAAGCCTTTCAATGGATACAAAAAGAAAGAGGGTGAAACAAATGTTGTCTCTGCTCAAAAAGGGCAAGCTCCACAAGCTCCCGCTCCAATGCCTTTTCCACTTCCCTACTTCCAGTATTCATATGTTGCTGCTGCGCAATATGCATCAATGCCTTATCAGCCAACGGTTCAAGATGTTCAAGCTCTAATACCTCAGCAACAGTCATATAATCAGCAAGGGTACTAGTATCCTCCTCAGAATCAACAACAGATAGCTGCTCAACAACGTCAGCCTAATCAACAAAGGACAAGGAGGCCAGATACAGACTTTGATCATCTGTCGACGATATATGCTCAGATCTTTGCTCAATTGATGGAGAAGAGGGCAATCGCTCTGAGGGACCTAGCTCCTCTAACTGTCATTCCCCCAGATTATGATGCTAATGCTCATTGCGAGTTTCATAAGGGTGCTCCAGGGCATACGATCGAGGACTGCAGAGCTTTCAAACACAAGGTTCAAGACATGATCAACTCAAAGTTTCTCACGTTTAATGGGAGGGCTCCAAACGTCATCAAAAACCTTATGCCGCCACCAAACTAGTGTCAGCATCAAGTCAAGTCAAATCAAGTCAAGTTTACTCCCCGAAGAAGGCAGTCATGTTGCCATCCCATCATTTGTATTCTTGTATTTTGTCTTTATTTGTTTAAGCACTGTATGCTTTGAACATTGCCTTTCGTATGTGGTTTTCTTAATGTATTGACTATGCATGTTTTGAATCAGTTATGTCGTATTCACTCATTTTTTCCATTTACTGCAAAACACCGACACATTTATCCACTTCACTCTCTATATCAAACTGTTGTTAGTAATGATTGGAGGGAGGATGATGAAAGCGAAATACCCATAATTACAAACCATATGCTTTCGGACAAAATCTCGTCGATGATGTACAGGCATTGTTTCAATCCCCTAAACACTGGAGAGACAAGAAGTTAATCCCTAGTTAACCACTTCGAGCCAAGAAGTAGTAGTTTCCTTCGGATCTATAAACCATTACACTCAACCTGGGGCAGGGTAGTGTTTAGTTAACCCAATTACACACTCAAATCTAAAAGTAAAATCCAAAAAACATGACGGTTGTTCATCAATACCCATGACTTGGCAGTCACAATCCTCCAACAAAATCAAAAAATTCAAAAAAATCAAAAACCTGCTAAGTCGAGCACCTCAAAGGAGACTTAGGAAAAAATCAAGGCAACCCTGATGGACTTGACAAGTGAAATCAGTCCATGCAAAAGAGAGGGATCAAAACAAAAACAAAAGAGGCCCTCGAACCCTCAACAAAAACAAAATATGACCTAGTGACCACCATATCAAAATCAAAGGGTCACTAACATCCATCAAAAACAAAATAAGGTGACTGCCATTTCATCACTCTTACACTGTCAACCCTTTTGGAAGATAAACATGTGCAGAATTAACTGAACGTAGGACTGGAGATCATCACAGAAAAGGGGTGGGTACAAATTATACTTTGAGCCTAATATCCTTTGTTTCATAAACCATGAACCAGACCACGTTACAACCCTCAAAAGACCTAATTGAGGCGAGATTTATTCTGAAAGCATACTATTGCAAGGTTGCGTAAACTGACTCCCCACATATTTGCTAATCCTCATCATTGGTGTCACTCTACTTGCTATATCTTTCACACCAACAAAAATCTGCACAACGTTTGGACTAATGGTCCATTCGTCTCACACTATCACGACACTCCAATAAACAACTCTTTTGCAAAACTTGCATAGGGATTGCATTGAGAATACCATTTGTGAATGTTTAATTTTAATTGCAAATCAGGGCTAAACATTCAAGACACTTCAACAAGGGGCAATCAAAGAGAAACTTGAACTTTTAGTGGTACCGACCCGAATCAAGACTCCCTCAAACCCTCAATCTAGGGCAACTCATTCAACAACTCAATCAGGGGCAAGTCATTTCATCAAAGATCAACTTCTGCAGATCAAATCCTTTCAGAACTAGTTAATCAGGGGCAGAACATTACCATGTTCAGACTGGGGCAAGACCCATTGCAGAAGGCATATCCTCGTTGTACCTTCAACTTGGAGAAGCATACCTTGCCAAACGCTAGCAATCATCAAGAGAACAGTCTGCATGAGTCGACCACGTTGCTACGCTCATTTTTTTCAAGCAACCCTGACCATCAAGCAAAGTTGTGGTTCTCTCAGAAATGAACTCATGACTCATTATCAAGTGATCAAGCTTAAGGCTTCGAGAACATCTATGTCTGCTTCAATCATGGCGTCTTCAAACTGACTGAGTGTTGAGGAAATCAAATCCCTCCCACACCCCAAAAGTCCACCATGCTGGCACCTTCAAAACATATCTAATCACCTGTCTGCAATCATACGCATCGCATTAAACATCATGTGCATCATATGCATACCAAAAACCATATTATACTTGCATCTTCGTGCGTCAGCATTTGCATTTGCATTTCCATTCGATATGGAACATCATTACAAAATCAAGCATTCGTGTATGCATAGGTCAAGATCCAAAATCAATCTCAAGACTGCAAGACGGTCTTTATCCCAGCCAGGGGCATCTTTTGCAAATCTGCGAGCGTCCCTCACGAAGTTGTTTCAACCTCAAGAAAATCTTCAGCCCAGCCAGGGGCATTTTTTCAAGTTCATGGGCGTTCCTCATGAAGTCTTAAACCTTTTGTTGATGAATCTGTGATCTCAGCAAGTCAGTGGGCGTTCCTCATTGAGTTGTGTTTCCTCAACCTTTTATTGATGGAGTTGTTATCCTTAAGCCAGCCAATGGTTCTTATACAAGCAAAATTCAACTCTCCTCTTGGACGTTCTTCAGTGAGTTGGTACCTTGTCAACCTTTTGTTATAAGGGTGGTGTTCTCCAGTGACTTATTTGCTTCAACCTTTTGTTGATGTCTCCAAATAATCCTCACTCATCATATCCCCAGCAGACTTGACCTTTTGTCAATTGCCTTACTATCATCCTTTTGGTGATAGCCGAACCCTGTCAACTCAATTCAACCTGCATCCTTTTGGTGTTGGAAATTCTCAAAATCAGAAACTTACTATCATCCTTTTGGTGGTAGCCACCCATGTCATTTCAACCTAACCTGCATCTTTTTGGTGTTAGTCCTCGCAAGTGGGAAGTTCCTATCATTCTTTTGGTGGTAGCAACTTGTGTTATTTGATCTGTCATCCTTTTGGTGTCGCCGATCCGTGAACCCTTGGTCTGTGTGTCATCCTTTTTGTGAGTGACAGTCTTTGTTATTGTTTTGCTTGCTATTATCCTTTTGGTAGTAGTAAGTTGTGTCCACTATCATCCTTTTGGTGATAGGTCTGTCATCCTTTTGGTGTCAGATGTCTGTGTGCGTGTGTACCCTATTATCCTTTTGGTAATAGCAGGTCGTGACCTCATTTCCATCCTTTTGGTGGAAGGGTCTGTGTGCGTGTGCGCCCTATTATCCTTTTGGTAATAGCAGGCTTTGACCTCATTTTCATCCTTTTGGTGGAAGGGTCTGTGTGTGTGTTCCCTATTATCCTTTTGGTAATAGAAGGCTTTGACCTCATTTTCATCCTTTTGGTGGAAGGGTCTGTGTGTGTGTGCCCTATTATCCTTTTGGTAATAGCAGGCTTTAACCTCATTTTCATCCTTTTGGTGGAAGGGTCTGTGTGTGTGTGCCCTGTTATCCTTTTGATAATAGCAGGCTTTGACCTCATTTTCATCCTTTTGGTGGAAGGGTCTGTGTGTGTGCCCTATTATCCTTTTGGTAATAGCAGGCTTTGACCTCATTTTCATCCTTTTGGTGGAAGGGTCTGTGTGTGTGTGCCCTATTATCCTTTTGGTAATAGCAGGCTTTGACCTCATTTTCATCCTTTTGGTGGAAGGGTCTGTGTGTGTATGCCCTATTATCCTTTTGGTAATAGCAGGCTTTGACCTCATTTTCATCCTTTTGGTGGAAGGGTCTCTGTGTGTGTTCCCTATTATCCTTTTGGTAATAGCAGGCTTTGACCTCATTTCCATCCTTTTGGTGGAAGGGTCTGTGTGTGTGTGTTCACTTTCATCCTTTTTGTGATAGGATTGTCATCCTTTTGGTGTCAGATTCTCTTGATTATCATCCTTTTAGTGATAATGACTTTTGCAATTTATTCTGTTATTCCACCTCCCAAGCATTTTCTTTCTTTTCGGACAAATTCGTGGTCTTCTTCATATCTAATTGACTTATACCTCGAAAGGTCGAACGCCGTAGCAGTTCATCTTACTCGATTTAAGCCAATTAGATAGGGGCATCTGTCATACCCCAAATTTGTCCTACCTGTATATAATTTTCATCTGTACATCCATCCACTAACCATTATTCAAAAAAATCCAAAAAAATATGATGCTTATGCTCATGGTCTTAATTCAGGGTATCACAGGATTTCTGTGCACTATTCAAGTTGTTATAAGATCGTAGTGGATTCGTTTTCTTTCAAGGCTCTAATGCATTTAAAGATCAAGATTGATTTAAGGAGCAATTCAAAGTCTCATTTAAGAATGGTGGAGCTTGATTTTATTTGGAATTTCAAGTTTATTTATCATGGTTTTAAGTCAAGAATCAATTTCAATGTTCTCATGGCCAATGTTCAAGTATGGTGAAAATAGAAGCATAGGGGTGCAAATTCAAAGTTCAAATTACAATTCCAAAGCCCATTTACCATTTACACATTACACAAATTGCCAAAAAAGTTGCAACCAATAACCTCTACAAAAGATACGTCCAAACTTTCCAAGCCCGACACCATGAAGTAGCATCACCACGGCATTACGGAATGCGCCAAGAGTCTGTGCATTACGGACTGCACCTGCACAAAAAAGTTGAAATATTTACTACCACGTGACCAATTCCACCAAACCACGATTTGTACACTACAACACCAAAGCCTCAAAACGTCCCAACCTTAGCGCAACGTCACGACCCGTAATACATACAGCAGCAAAAAAAAATTCATTTCAAAAGAACAACACAATCCTTTCCATTCTCAAATTCCTTTCCCTTTCTACCCTCCTCTCCCCTTATAAAAGCGACCTCGCTCTCACTCTCAAGAAATAGCTCTCAGCCAACAAAACCCTGCTCATTCCAAAACCTGCAGAAAACCAAGTCTTCTTCTGCATACGCCTCCATTTTCACTCACAACCTCTCCATTAACCTTCAACGATCTTCTTTCAAACTGTCTTCACTCGTTCCAAATCAAATCCAATTAAACACCATTCATAATACCCAAACTCACAACACAGAACTGAGAGACTGAAACGAGATGAAGAGAAGTTGATTTCAACGGAACCCAACTCAAACCCATAAATCGAACCTGAAAGAAGCGCATATGTTTGAGACAAGGTGAGAACCGAGTCATTGTGCTTCACTGCGAAATCTCAAACCTTGTTCTATTTTTTCATTTTTCTATGACGTGATGATGAAGCAAAACCTTTTTCTGAGCAATCTGATTTTGGGGACCGCTGTGGCCATATGTTCACGTTGACGGAACCTTGCGCAAATGAAGAAGAGAATGAGTCTCTTCTGATGTTGTTTGCCCTTTTTTTATATAATTCTTTTTTATTTTTATTTTTTTTCTAACACGTGATTTGGGTCTTTAGGATCCATCTGACCTTTCCTATTTTTAACAATGTGCTTTCCCAAGTTTAATGAATTGATGTATTTTATTTTTTTTGACCTAATTGCTATCGCGCCTTGGTTTAGGATAATGGGCCTTGGGCCCATGTGATTCCTAAGTTTTGTTTCATTATACACCCTCAAATCTGTTTCTACACACCCATTCCATTTTTCTTTATGATATTTGTTCTTTTTTTCTTAAACTTTCTTAAACAAAGTCTCATAGTTTTTTTTTGTCTCTTAAATCTTTTATGATTTTCACTAATTTTACCCTTGTTAATTCATTTATTTATCTCATTATTGATTTGCTATTTTTATATTTTTGGCCAATGATATAACAAGAATCTTGATTGGTTGATTTACTCAAAATCGATTCAAAATCTTGATTAATATGAGGTCTATTTATTTTTCGTTTTATCGGTCGATGAAAGTCAAAAATCAAAGATTATCGATCTATCGATTTAAAATCTTGGTAAAGATGAGACCTTTCTTCCTTTTCCATCTTATTTTCGATTATATCTTTTCATTTTCGATTTCTATCTTTTCTTTCCATTTTTGGTCAATGAAAGTCAAATATCGTTGATTATCAATTTCTCGATAAAATCTCGATTAAGACAAGACCACTTCGATTTATTTTCTATTTCCATTTCATTTTCTACTATCTTCTTCTATTTTCTCATTTTTTATCGTGAAGTCTTTCTATTCGCGAATGCTGATTGTTGAAGCGATTAACCTTCATTATTTCAAATCTGTAGTGAGTGATCATCGAGATCTCTTTCTATACTTTGGGATCGTGATAGGTTACCTTCGATTAATCGATGAAAGTTTGTGATTAAGACGAGATCTTCACCTTTTCTTTTCGTGTGGCACGATTCAATTGGACAATGATCCTCAATATCATTTCTCCATCGTGTTTTAGCACAAAGATCAAATTGTGCATCCTCCTATAGTGTGATCTTCGTCATAGACCGTGCTACGATGGTTTAGCGCTACATTGGACCCGATTCATCAACTAACAATTAACTTTACTTTTCGTCGAATATATCTTGCTTTACTTTCTTGTCAATATTATCTTGATTATTATCTTGCTCATATTCCTATTATTCTTATTGTCCATATTCATATTATTCATACTTGTTCATCTAACAATTTTCTTTGTTCATACACTATTCAAAACACACTAATAAATATCGAAACGCCTAAATACTTAATTCGATTAAAACACTTAACACACATATTCAATTCATTTTTTTAATTAAATCACGAAAGAATTGAGCTCTTGAGGTCTAGCATTTTTTGGGTTCTTGAATGACTGCTCTTGGGGCGCACGCCTTGAGTTGTGGGTTGTTCGACCTTTCATTCTTAAAATACCTAACCATTGGACAAAGAAATGCCATTGGAGTCTAGCATTCCACGTGGTACTTTCGTCATCCAACAAACAATATTTCATATTTCAATCGAATGAAAAAGGTGTCATTGGGATCTAGCATCCCAATAATGCCCCGATTAATTGGTTGCGAGGCCGACATCTCGTTTATCGAATAATCGTCATTGTCCCTAAAACATTTAACAAACCAAATCATTTTCAAACCAATCCTCGATTCGTCGTCGAGCCCAATCGTAAGCCGAGCGCCTTTTGCCTCGCCATCAAACGTACACTCACACATCTCGAGGTTTCATTACTAGGAGCACCCCTAGGGACTAGTATCAATCCTCACCTCTTGTCGCAACCCAATTCGACCCAATCTTTTTTCCAAACGCTTTCTTAATCAACTTACGAAAGGAGGAGATTCTTGGAGTCTAGCATTCCTTGGGTCTTCGAATGAATGGCTCTCGAGGCGCGCCCTTGGGTTGTTGTTCATTCACCCTTTCGTCTTAAAACACTTAATCTTTATCAAATAATTTTGCAATCAATCACGAAAGAACTGAGTTCTTGGAACCTCGCATTCCTTGGATTCTTGAGTGACTGCTCTCGAGGCACGCCCCTTGGGTTGTTTGTCATTCAATCTTTCGTCTCCTAAAACACTAACCTCATTCTTTTCGTGGGCGTACCACAAACTACGACTGCTCTGATTCTTTATTCTCGTCCGATTAAAGATACGTAGGCACAAGATTGTGATGATATTGGCTAGCTACCTTCCCTCCATCTTCCGTCTTCCCTCTATCCCTTCCCGTAGTCAAACTACGATTGCTCTGATTCCTTATTCTCGTCCGAATGAGCATACGTAGGCCCGAGGTCGCGATGATCTTGCCGAGCACCCTAATCCTAAAACCACCCATTACCCCTTAGAATCTATCCCTTCATCTTACCGTTTCGCGTTTATCGTTGAGAAGAAAACAAACAAGCTTAGATAACGTTGATCACAATTCTAACTAAGAGGTTCCCGTGGAGTACAACGGACGTGAGGGGGTGCGCGTACCTTCCTCTCACGTAACCGACTCCCGAACCCAGAATGTGGTTGCGACGACCATGTTCTTATCTTATCTCTTTAAAGGTTTTCTCGATATTTTCCTTTCCCTCTTATGGGATAAATAAGGTTTGGTGGCGACTTTGTCGAACCGTTCCGCGCCTTTCGCGCGAAGGTCGTGTCTTTGATCAAGCGATTTTTTCAAGGTGCGACACTCTCAAACATACACAATGGATCAAGAGGACTCCCACATCAAGAATTAAGCACAAGGTTGCAACATTCCAAGTGGATCAAGCCTCAAGATCGCCAGTGTCACCAAATTAGGGTTTTGGTCGACCAGGGCCTCCAGATGGAAATTTTCCTCTGGGCACGAGCCAATGCTTCAAAGCATAACCCAAAATACTCTAAGGGGCCTCATAAACCCAATCATCAAGTCAATTTAGCCTCAGGGGATGCATTCATACAAAATCAGGAATTAGGGTTTCTTGACCTAATTCACTCCTAAGTTGACTTTTGGGACAAAACATGAGCCAAAACCTCAAGACATGATTTGAGGGACCCTAATAAACTACATTGATCCATTTTCAACAATGGATTGATCCAATAAGCTTGATTCACAGGTTTCAAGGTCATCAGAACCACAGTTAGGGTTTCGCGGAAAAAGTCAACTGTGCCTTTGACTTTTGACCAAGACATGCTCCCGAACCTTGGGACATGATTCAATACAACCTATAACACCTATGAAATCAATCCATCAAGTTTAATTTAGGTCAAGGACTTGATTTCACAGAGGATCGGAAAGTTTGGAATTCATCTGATAAAAAGTCAAATGTACCCAAAAGTCAAAGTGTGACTTTTTGATTTTTTGATCAATTATGGTTCCCTAACCCCTAAAATGATGATAATGTGTGATTGGAATCATCATTCATCAAGAAAAATCAAGAAAAGTGGGATAACTTGTAAATGGGGTAACCATAAAAAACTTAGAAATTTTCTAAATTATGGAATAAAGTGGCTAGGGTACCAACTTCCAAGGATCATAACTTGAGATCCAAGCAACCATTATGGCTGATCCAAAGATGGATTTGTAGCTCTCATGGCATACTTTAAAAGTGTCAACTACACCTCACTCCAATTTTTCATGGATTTTTAGTTATGGAGTGACCAAAATGACAAAAACATGAAAATGCCACTTTTTCCAACACTAAGTGAAATTTTCACTAAGTCAGAATCTGTTTCACTTTTTTCAAAATGTAAGGGCATTTTTCACATAGAACCAAAAAGTGTCAAGACAAACTATGATCACCCACATGTTATATCATATGAGAGCTTTCCAAAATGGCCAAGAACTCCATCAAATCCCATTTGAGCTAAGAGTTATGACAATGGCAATATGCCTTGTTGCAACTGTCATGGCACGACTCCAATTTTGTTTTGGAGCATTCAATTGATGCACCAAGGTGGCATGAACTGAGCCTTTTCCAACTGAATGAGTCAAGGATGATCTATGAACTAGGGAACCAAAGGCCTGTGCTCTAACCTCTAGTCAATGGCTAGAGGAGACTTAAGATTCCAAAGTGATGCAATTGGACAATGATCTGCTGCAGTTGCCATTCACTATTGCTTGCAAAACAAACTTGGTCTACTATAAATAGAGCTCATTTGTGCTCAGTTTAAGTACACCAAAGGCCTACAACACTTGCCTTTCTCAAAATCGTCTTCTCACTCTCAAAAATGCCTTTCTTAGCAAGTCACTATCGAATTTTTCAGTAGAGAGCAATTCCACTCAAACTAATTGCTCTAACACCTCATAAACATCATATGTGAGCTGATCAAACACTAAACACACAACTGTAACACTGTTTTCTCAGAATCACCAGCCAGTTGCTCATGTTTTCAACCAAGTTGCAGTTAGGATGCCATGAAGTGATCCAACCATTTCCAATCAAGTCCAAGCATTCAAACACACTCTATATGGTGTAGGGAAGCTGTTCAGATCATCACAACTCATCTGTAACACCTCCAACTAAAAAATCACATTGCTCTTGCTGTCACGACCTTCAAGTAAGCCTAAATTTGGTCATCTCTTAATCTATGCATATTTCCTCGCACAATACTTTTGCCAAATGTCCATAATCATGCATAGAATGTTTCCCCTCAATTAATTGCTTTGTTTGAATCGTGTATCAAAATTCTCAGCCTTCATGCAAATTTTAGGGTTCTTGAGATTTTGTCTTGATTTCTTATTCCATGCTTAAAATAAATGAAATTAAAGACCATAGACATGATCATGAGGTGAAAACGAGTAGATTGTGGATTGTGTGATTTCATCAAGTATTAAGTGAGATTGGATAGAAAATGCAAATCTGAGCAAAACTCCCTTCGCGCGTGTTCTTGGCCCATGTTCTTGGCGCATTTTTCACAAATTTGAATATTTGAATTTTGTGATTTTATTTAATTGATTCAAAAATTAATTTCTCTCTGAGTTTTAATGATTTTGATTTGATTCTTTTTTTAATAATTCACAAAAATGTTAAAATATTTTATTTTGCCAAAAATTCCCAAAAATATTATTTATATCATATACTTGATATTTTTGCAAAGAATTAATCTTTTATTTGTCTTTTAACATTTAAAATATTTTTTCCTCCTTGATTTTCCAAATTTAATTGGTTTCCAATCATTTTGTGGATATAAACATGATTTTTTAAATATTGATCCAAGATCACCACTCGTTTTTCACATGTTTTCAACACTTTATATTAATTTTTTAACAAAATTAATTCCTTTTTTAAACAAAATTAGGGTTTTGATTAATTCAACCCTCATAAATCATTTTCAAACACTCATGGACCTCTAATAGAGTGTAAGACCCAATCCCTTTTTAACCAAAACAATTTTGGGCCTCCGATATTGTATAAGTCCCTCTGCGTTAAAAGAAAAATCTCGGGGCAATCGCCAGTTCAAAAATCAAATCATCTGGGCCTACCCTAGTGTTATAAGCCCCATTTCTTTTCTTTAAATTTCTTTGGGCCTCTAATAGAGTGTAAGGCCCAACCCTTTTTTCCAAAATGATTTGGGCCTTAGATGTTGTATAAGCCCCATTGTGTTTTCAAAACCTCGGCGCGATCGCCGTTTTCAAACAAATAACCCTGGGCTTCTCGTTGAGTTGTAAGTCCCATCTCTTTTACAAAAATAAATCTTTGGGCCTCTAATAGAGTGTAAGACCCATCCCCTTGTACATAAAAACTTTTTGGGCCTCACATATTGTATAAGTCCCTTTGTACAGTTTTCAAGACAACAGTGCGATCATCGTTAAAACTCGGGCCTCTCCTTGAGCTGTAAGCCCCAACAATCTTTACAAAACACTTTATCCTTTTATTTTGAATCCAAATATATATTTTCATCAAAACTTTCTTTAATTTCTTTGTTGAACAACTAACCAAACAACATGGAAGCTCAACAACAGGTAAGTGTTTATCCGCTTTCATTTACCGCTTTCATATGTATATAACTGTATTGTGGGGGCTGTTTCACTGTAAGTCCTCTTTCACATCCTTTTATATACTTGTCACATATCCACTGTGTAATACTAGTATAGTTATTTAAAGTTTTCCCCGACAACTATGTCTAGAACTAGGTAAAGCCCTGTTGGTCACTCTTTAAATACAAACAAAACTAGATCCCCATAGGATTTCCAGATACAGTCTTCCCTTCTCTTGGGGTTAAACAATATGGAACAAAGAGAAAGCCAGTATTCTCAGTGAACCTTTTCTCAGACTGTCACCCTTAGAAATTGTCAAAGAAACTCTACTCCCCAGCGTTGATCTATTCTCCGTGAATAGCATCTCTTGAGTTTCTTCCAAATTCTCCAACTTTACTGGAATGATCTCTTCTCTGTGAATTGCATTTCTTGAACTTCTCTTGGTTTGGGGACCCACAGGCTTTCAAAAAGCATCCCCGCCTCCTCTTGGGCGTTGTACAAGGACCCTTCGGCTTCTTAGAAGTTCTCATGCCTTCTCTTGGGCTTAATACAAGGACCCTGACGACCTCTTAAAGGTATAAGACAGAACTTAGTCATCCTTTGCTAGAGCATTCTTTCCAACGTCAAAACTCCAGCCATTTTAGGGTTGATACTCATCCCTTAATGCTCGCGCCTCCTGTTGGGCATTGTACAAAAGATAAAACTCTAGACTTGGACAGTTTAAACCTCTTGAGTCTCAAAGACATTCTTAAGTTCCTTTCAAACATAGGAAAAAACACTGATCACTCTGAATCAATCTCCAGTAGAAACCCGGTATCTCTCATGAGAGTTCCCCACACGTGGACCCGCTTCAGGATCTTAAGAATCCTCAGCAGTAAGTCAGCCTCCTCTTGGGCTTTGTACAAATGATTCTCCCCAGCGGAGCTAACCTTTTCAGACTCTCTTGTTGAGTCAACCACTTTTAGCCTCCGTCTTGGGCTTTGTACAAGACATATAAAAACACTCTCTTGTTGAGTATAAAAGACTCTCTTGTTGAGTCAATCTCCTTTTAACCTCAATCTCGGGCTTCGTACGAGACAGCAAAACACTCTCTTGTTGAGTATAAAAGACTCTCTTGTTGAGTTAATCTCCTTTTAGCCTCAATCTCGGGCTTCGTACGAGACAGCAAATCACTCTCTTATTGAGTATAAAAGACTCTCTTGTTGAGTCAATCAACCTTCAGACTCTCTTGTTGAGTCAATCACTTGTTCAAAACTCTCTTGTTGAGTCAACCTTTTTTTAGCCTCTGTCTTGGGCTTTATATAGGACAGATAAAAGTACTCTCTTGTTGAGTCAAACCATTTCAGCCTCAATCTTGGGTTTTATACAAGATACATTCTCCCCAACGGAGTCAAAATCCCTTTTAGCCTCAATCTTGGGCTTTGTACAAGACAGAAAGAACATTTTCCCCGGAAAAGTCAAACTTCTAGCCTCCTCTTAGGCTTTGAATAAAGAAATCCCCGAAAATTTGTGCTTTGCTCACAGCATACAAACATCAACAATAACCTCTTTAGAGATGACAAATTCCCTTTTAGTCAAAACCGTTTAGCTTCTCATCTTGGGCTTTGAACAAGATACAAATCACCTTTAGCTTCAATCTTGGGCTTTGAACAAGACACCAAAACATCTATTTCCTCCCATTCTATGATCGCTCTGATTTCCCTGTTTCGGGAATACGTAGGCATAAGATTGTGAAATCTTAGCGAGCATACTAATCAAAAATTCAAAGTCCAATACCTCCATACATCAATCAAAAAACATCAGACCTAACACCTTACCAGAAGCCTCGCAAATAGTCCAGACATTGTATTCTTAAACGAAATAACCTAAGACAGCCCCCCTTTTGATAGCATCTGTAAACCAACAGTTTTGACTGTTTAACCTCAGTATGCAAGCAGGGTTAATTGGAGACATCTATTTCCATTCCTTAATCAGCTTCACAGGATAAAAAATGAATCAAACTATAGTACCAAAGCGATAGTGATTCGAAACCACAAAAATCGCGCTACAACATTTTCTGAAAATTCCAAAGACACCATTGAATTCCTCACGAAATTCTAGGTAGGATACACCTAAATTTTGTCCCAATCCATGGAGAAATGAGGAAGTTAGAGCCTTCACGCAAGAGGCAAAAATCAGGCCTTGCCTTGGGCAAGGGCCAGGCCAGGCCTAAAACAAGGCATCCCATATATATTCATGGGGTGGTTTTGATACACGGATGTATCACCACCCCAGTGGTAGCACGCATGTGTGTTTGTTTGGCAGGTCGTGGGTTCAACACCCACCCAGACCATTTTGCCATTTCTCATGTTTTTGCTATTTTTCACATTTTTCATGGTTTTTATTAATTAATTCCAAAATTATTTTCTCCCTCAATTTTAATTATTTTTTATTGGATCTTTTTTTTGAAAATTCCCAAAAATGTTAAAATATTTTATTCTACAAAAATTTCACAAAAAATATTATTTATTTCATATATTTGGTATTTTTGTAAAGAATTATGTTTTTATTTGTTTTTAAACATTTAAAAACATTTCTTTTTCTTGATTTTGCAAATTCAAATCATTCTATGAATGAAACATGATTTTTCAAACATTAATCCAAGATCACAACTTGTTTTTCACACATGTTTGATAATTTTGATCATTTTAATTGAATTTTTATTCAATTAAAATACTTTTCTTAAATCAAATTAGGGTTTTGATTATTTTCACCCTCACAAATATTTTTGAAAACACTTTGGGCCTATAATAGAGTGTAAGACCCAACCCCTTTGTACTGGAAACCATTTTGGGCCTCAGTCATTGTATAAGTCCCGATGCGATTTTAAAAAATCTCGGCGCGATCGTCGCCTTTTAAACAAAAATCATCTGGGCCTCCCCTTGTGTTGTAAGTCCCATCTTTCTTTTTAAAATAGACTTTGGGCCTCTAATAGAGTGTAAGACCCAACCCTCTTTTGTACATAAATAATTTTGGGCCTCAACCATTTATAAGTCCCAGTACAGTTTTCAAAAACGACGGTGCCATCACTGTTTTCATCTGGGCCTCTCCTTGAGTATAAGCCCCAATCTTCTTTTCAAAACAACTTTCCCTTTTGATTTAGGTTCAAATTCATAGTTGTTATAAAAAATTTCTTTAATTTCTTGAGCAACTAACCATACAGCTGTTACAATGGAAGCTTGCTCACCTGTAAGTTTTATCAGCTTTCTTTTACATACTTGCACACACACACATATATATATATATATATATATATATATTTGTTTGTGTTGGAAGCTTGTTCACCTGTAAGTCCTCCTACCCTCTTTTACATACAGTATATATTTCATCTGTATATATATACCTGTATATTATCTGCTTAGAGTTTTCTCCGACAATTAGGTCTAGGATTAGATCAAACCAGTGGTCACTCTTTCAACAAGTCAAAAACTAGTTCCCCATAGGAATTTTCAGATACAGTCTTGCCTTCTCTTGGGCTTATACAATATGGAACAAAGAGAAAGGCATTATTCCCGGTGAAACTTTTCTTAGACTGTCACTATTAGAAAATTGTCAAAGAAATTCATTTCCCCCAGAGAGGATTAATACCCGGTGAAATCTCTCTTGAATTTCTTCAAACCCTAGAACTGTTCACTACTGAAAAGATTATTCCCGGTGAAACTTTTCTTGAACTCTTCTTAAGTTTGGACCCACCTGTAGCGAGCGATTTTGGACGTGGTTCTTAAGCACTATCGCTCTGGGGTACTACAGTTCGATTCATTTTTTATCCTATCGAAGCTGACTAAGGAAGGGAAATAGATGTCTCCAATTAACCCTGCTTGCATGCTGAGTTTAAACAGATGACTGTTGGTTTACAGATGCGGTTTAGATTGTGGGCCTCTCTCTGCTTATTTTGTTAAGAATGAAATGACGGGACTATTTGTGAGGATGTTAGGACTGATGCTTTTCGATTGATGTGTGAAGGTACGGGATTTGAGTTTTTGATTAGTGTGCTCGCTAAGATTTTTCAATCTTATGCCTACGTATTTCCGTTTAACGAAACAAGGAAATCAGAGCGATCGTAGTTCCTCCTATTCGAAAAAAGGGTGTTTTGGTGTCTTGTTCAAAGCCCAAGACGTGAAGCCAAACGTGGTTTGTATCTTGTTCAAAGCCCAAGATGTGAAGCTGAAAGGTCTATTTGTATCTTGTTCGAAGCCCAAGATGTGAAGCTGAAGGGTTTTGACTTTAGAGAGAATTTGTCATCTCTAAAGGGGATATTTGGTCTGTTTGTCAAAACTGTGGGGTGACTGATTATAAAGGAGAATTACTTTAATTGGGATGTATGAATCCAGCAATGCCATAATTTCCTTTATAGGGGATTTTTAACCTGAAGGAGAAGACTTTAACTCAGTTTAGAGTAATGCCATCTTTTCTTAGGAATTTCTCATGCTAAAAGAGGGACAATGGCGTGGATGTAAATAATCCAGAGGCTTGCCGCTTACAGCAATTAGATGAAGGAAAAGGATTTGTTGATGTTTGTATACTGTGAACGAGGCACAGCTTTTGATGCTAAAAGGTTGATTGGCTCAACTGGGGTTTCCTTATACAAAGCCTAAGAGGAGGCTATTGACCCAACAAGAGGATGCTTTTGTGTCTCGTACGAAGCCCGAGATAGAGGCTAAAAGGGTTGACTCAACAAGAGAGTGTTTTTATATGTGTCTTGTACGAAGCCCAAGACAGAGGCTAAAAGGGTTTGACTCAACAAGAGAGTCTTTTATACTCACCAAAAGAGTGATTTGTATCTCGTACGAAGCCCGAAATGGAGGCTAAAGGTGATCGACTCAACAAGAGAGTGAAGGTGCGAGAAAGACACAAGAAGCGGGGTTTGAATTGTGTATTTACTCTTTTTATAACTTTTTGCATCTTGTTAAAGAGATACTCAAGAACCTTCAATGTTCGTTGAGAGATTCTGATCTCTTAACTATGGAGCATGAGAACCATATAGGTTCTGATCATAAGATACGATACTCAGAACTTGCAGCGCGGAAGCTTATCAGAGATAGGCTACAAGGTTCTGACTTTGCTTAATATGAGGTTCTGATATTCAATGTATAAACATAAATATAGATACTAAGCAAGAGAGTAAAGGACACATGATATAACCTAGTTCACCACGCGGGGTAATCCGGTCCACCCTCCTCAGGTGATTTCGCCTTGAACACAGGGACTTAATCCACTATAATCAAATCATGATTACACTTGCACGGGCCACGCCGGTGACTAACAACTTGCACAGCCGCACTGTGACTAAAAATCCAATGAACCGTTCAGGGATCCAACAGGATATAACGTTCATTGACTGAGCAGACCCACTGCTGGGATTTCACAGCTAGCCGTTCAGGGATTCATCACAATGAATATAACGCTACTGACCATATTTCAGGATTTTCCACAATGAACCTCAGCCATTGTCATCTCAAGTATCTGATCACCACGTGATCTACTCAAGGGCCTCAACTCACAGCTGAACCGTTCAAGGATCCCTTCAGGATATAACGTTCACTTGAGGAGTCTCAATTCATTTAGTCGAATTGGAAAACTGGAGATTACAGATTGTGCTTCTTAATAAGCAAGTTTCTCCTAAGTTTAAGTACAAAGAACACACACATGTGTTCAAGCAAGTTATGAGCAATCAACTCCTTACTTTCCTAAGAAACTACAAAGATGTATTTAGATATTACAATTTTTGACATCTTGTAGATCTTCTTCTTCTTCGTCTTCTGGTTGAGCAAGCTTTGAGCAGCAACACCTTGCTTCAGATCTTCAATGTAGTCCTGACGAGAAGGTAGGTTGATGACTTGACAGATCTTCAATGTTGTCTTCTTCATCAACATCTTCTGTTTGATTGTTGTTGTTGTATTGATTTGTCTTCTTGAGTTTTAACAATAATCGCCATTAGTGAAATGATGATAGCTTTGAATATGTTAAGTGTTACAATGAGAACTCATCGGTGTTGCTATCTTCACAATGACTTGGTCAATTTTGTAGATGAACATTCAGTTCGTGATTGTACAAGTGATCGACACATCAGAAGCAAAAACTTTTTCCATTAAATAGCCAGTAGAAATATAGCCGTTAGAGAATACTGTTGGCAGTTTGGAAAAGAGACGTTGTGATATAATGAGTTGTATTGACACATCTTCTTTTTGCAGAGGAAGAAGTGACCGGACATCTTTTCTTGGGCAGTGTGTACATTTAACTCACAACGATAATATTTAGACTTCAAAACTTCAGTGGCTTTTGATGTTAATTTGATGAAGCATGAGTAGAGTCTTCTTAGCAGAATATCTGATGCTTCAAGTCTTCCGTCGATTGAAGAAGTCCATTAGGAATCAGTCTTTAGAACTTCAGCACTTGGTCTTTAAGAACGTTATTCTTTTCTGCTTCAATTCTTCCGAATCTTCAGAGCCTGTCTTCAGAGTCTTCAGAACTTCTTATTTGAAACCTTGATCTTCAGAACTCATCAGTCTTCAGATTCTTTCTGCACTTGGTCTTCAACGCCTTCAGCCATCAGAACTTCAAGTCATAGGAGTCTTCCGCACTTTGGTTCTTTTTAGAGTGTACTTCTTCAGAAGCTTCACTATCTTCAGAATCTCAATCACTTTCAGAGAGCATCCACAAGAGCATTGCAATAACAATCTTGGCATCCTTAGATCTGGCTGATCATGACTAGATAAAGAAGTGTTCTTGCTTCTCGCGACTTTAGTCACACATAGTAACTTCGCATATGTATATATTCACTCATAGTACATCTAGCTGGTGTATGTTGGTTCTGATATCTTCAGTTCTTATGATCTGCACACAACACACGTTAGACCATAAAATGGTTCTTTCACAAATACTTATTGTTATCATCAAAACATAGATTGACTTGTAGAGACATTTCTTGCTCTCACAGAGAGTCTTTTTATACTCAACAAGAGAGTGTTTTCTATCTCGTACAAAGCCCGAGATGAAGGCTAAAAATGTTTGACTCAACAAGAGAGTCTTTTATACTAAACAAGAGAGTGATTTTGTATCTCGTACGAAGCCCGAGATGGAGGCTGCAAAGGTTTGACTCAACAAGAGAGTCTTTTATACTCAATAAGAGAGTGTTTTTGTATCTCGTACGAAGCCCGAGATGAAGGCTGCAAAGGTTTGCTCTGCTGGGGAGAATCATTGTACAAAGCCCAAGAGGAGGCTAGGGTTACCGTTTCAGTTGAGTGACAGGTCCAGTATGTTGGTTAAAAGAGAAAAGCAGTTCTTATATGGGTAATGTTGTACTCATGGATTTGATCTGAGGACCGGGATTATTTCCTGTTCTTTAAGGAAACGGGGAATCCGAAGGGTATTGAGATTGCCCAAGTCTACGGGTGTTTTTTTCTATTTTTGAAAGGAACTTAAGAATGTCTTCGAGACTCAAGGAGACTAGACTATCCAAGTCTAGAATTTTATCTTTTGTACTAGGCTTAAGAGAGATCAAGAGACAGTATGTTCACCGTAGGAAGATCTTGACTCTTTGAAAGACTGTTCTATTAAGATGACTAATTTTTGTTCCTATACCTTTAAGAGGTCGTCGGGACAATTTGTACGAAGCCCAAGAGAAGGCGAGAAAAAATTTTAAGAAGCCGAAGGGACAATTTGTACGAAGCCCAAGAGGAGGCTATCTTCCCGGAGGAAGAATCATTATACGAAGCCTAAGAGGAGGCTGTGAAAACTTCTAAGAAGCTAACGGGTCCTTGTACAATGCCCAAGAGGAGGCGGAGATGCTTTTAGGAAGCATGTGGGTCCTTGCACTAAGCCCAAGAGGAGGCTGATGAACAGTTCCAGAAGGGGTTTCACTTGGAACATTGGCCTTCTGTATTTGAACTGTTCAAGGGGGAGATTTCTTAGATCCAGTTATCTAAAATTGTTGTAAAAGAAAATTCTCATGGTTTAGGTTATGTTTGAAATATCCGGGAGAACGTCGGATGTAAGGAGACGAGGTTTTGTCTAGTTCTAGACGTAGTTGTCGGAGAAACTCTAAATATCTATACTAGTATTACAGAGTCGATGAGGAGGATAGCGACATAGAGTCATTTAAGCATTTAGAAGCACACTGACTTATTTTAGTGAAACACATCTATAATTAGTATGTATTTAATTGAAGTATAATAGATGGAAGCCAATTGTGAAGGACATGAACCGGTGTTCAGGTACCTTAACGACAATTAGGTTCGTTTTACTAATTTTTCATTATGGCAAGATTAATCTGAAGAGCAATTAGATAAAACCAATAAGAAGCTCTTTAAACAGGCTAACTGTATTCAAATACAAACATATAGATTATATAGAGATATAGATATCAAAACATACAGATTTAGACTAGACAAAAACAGGTTCTTATAAGAGAAAACTTTTAGAGTCACGTATTTCCGTGTTATGAAGGATTGAGATGTTCCTCAATAGTTTATTAGTCGAACGGTTGTATGCGTATTTCAAGCGAATTGAAAGGCTGAGAAAATTCAAGTAAGAAATAGGAGAGTAGCCTTTTGTACGCAATTTCCTAGATGGGATAAATTAATGAGTTTCTTTTAATTTGGCCATTTTTTATTTCTAATGCTGGTTGAATTATCTAAAAGACTCTAAGAGAAGGAGTGAAGAATTTAGGTTTAAAATTTTCATATGAGACAAATAAGACATTTTCATTAATTCAATGGTGATTGTACATAAAGATAGTAATATTCAAAACATAGCAACTGCTAAATAATCATCACCACTTTACTCATCAGAATTCTCAATACTGTCCATAGTTTCACAACTGATTTCAACATGAGAAGTACCAGGTTCAAGCCTGATAATTAAATCCCAGGCCCTTTCTTGTAGAAGTATTTCCGAAATTATCCTTCTGTACGGAATGAAGGCCTGCACTTTGTTTCTGGAGACTTTGATAGAATGTTTCATATGATTAAAAATGGTTTTAGGGAGATCTATTGTAACATGATGTGTTAGAAGAAAGATAAGGATTCTGTCGTTGTGCGTTAAGATGTTCTCAAGAGCCATACGAGGACGAAGGTTGGTCAGGGAAAATTTGAACCATGCTTTTGGAAAAGGGAGAAGCCTCTCAGGGTTGTTTGGTTTGTAAGGTACTGAATCGTCAAATAAGATTTTGCACTGATCCACCAAGCTTAGGTTTGATTGATAGTCATCAATCGTAACTCCGGAGGAGACACAACTAGTGATTTTCTCTATCGAGGAGATGGAGACAGCAATGGGTTGAAGGTAGACTTCCGACCAGATGGTTTTTCCATCGTTACTAATTCTAGCAAATTTCCAAAACTCTTTAACTAGGCTTGGATAGACAGGACCATATAGGAGAGCGTAATAACCTTGCCAAGACTGGGCTTGCATGCTTCTGAGTATCTTCAAACCATTGTCTCCGGGATGAGCAAGGTTGAGTTTCTTCTCAGGAATAAGGTGTAGATTTTCTTTGTTTCCAAGGAAGGTTGGTCCATTCCTTTGAGAGTTCATTGTTCTTAGTGAGTTTAGAATTTTGTATTTGAGAATGGAGAGAGAGAGAGAGAGAGAGAGAGAGAGAGAGAGAGGAGAGAGAGAGAGAGAGAGAGAGAGAGAGAGAGAGGAATCCTACTTTTTATGGGTAAGTTAGGATGAAGTGTGATGATCGCTTTTGGGGATAGGGTTTGGATTTGTTATTTCCTGGATAATGTATTAAATCTTGGGTATATGGAGAGATGTAAACGCGTGTAGCTAAAGAGACGAGTTAGTTGTCTATTTATTTGAAAGGATACTAGAGTTAATGATGCTTTTCGGTGAGTGGTTAATGAGTCAGGTACATTAATGATGGTAATAAATTAAAAAAAAAACTTTTTAATGGATTAATATTTTTAAGTTTTAACTGTAAAGTTCTAATAAGGCTTATTATCTATGTAAAATTTTATTTTTCAAAGAGAGACATTAATTAATGATTATAGATTTGACAATACGTTTTTCTTAAATGGTCTAAGGATAATTGAGCACAAACAAAACAATTAAAGCATAATTAACATAGTTTCTCTAGTCACTAAAGACTTCACAATTTGTCTTTAGCAGACAGTTTTCTGGAAACTCTTCAGGACCATCTTCTTCAATTCTTTCCTTGATCATGTCCACAATTCCATCTCTGAAGAAAATCTCAGACAAAACTCTTCCATAAGGAATGTAGAATTTTGTGAGGTTTCGAGACTCAAGGATGGTTTTCCAGAGACAGTTGAAGATTGAGTGTGGTAAATTTATCCAAAAGTCATTTATTAGTAAATAAATGAACTTATGGTCGTGAAATCGAATTAGATTATTGTTATCTATTCTGGGAAGAAAATTTGACAACATGAGTTTGTACCAGGTTTTGGGAGTAGGTAGGAGATTCTCGGGATTGTAGGGTATGTATCTGGAAGATAAGTCGTGAAGGGATGCAAAATTTCTTGCAGGAAAGAAATTGTGTTTGTCAAAATTAACATGAATTCCAACATCCTCACATCCAGTTGCAAGGATCATTGAGAATAGGTTGATGTCAATAGGGATTTCAAAAACATAGGAAGTGATGCATTTTCTTTCAATATCAAGATCAGCATGTTTCCAGAATTCTTTGACCAGGTTTACATAGATAGGCTTTTATAGCATCATGGAGTACCTAGTCCATTGTTGAGTATACAAAATATCAGCTATACTACATGCAGTGTCTCTTGAGAGTGAAGGAGTAATGAATGAGAACCGTTTCTCAAGAATAAGTTCAAGAAGATTTGGATTACCGAGAAAGGTTAGTGGAGGCATGATAATGGATGGACGAAGAGACTTAGAGTTTTAGGGTTTTGAGTATAAGAGTACGAAAGGGAGACGTGTTTTTATAGAATAAGTAGATAGACTTATGCCTAAACTAGGGAGGATACAAGTTAGTGTAAAAGATTTTAATGAGATTTTATTTAGCTGTCAGAATTATGTTATGTTTTCAAAAGATTCACTTTTATTGTGGTGTTCCCTTTGCGTGTAGATATTGTTAAAGGAATTTCTTTTATCTAGCAATTTCTCATAGCTACAAGTTTTAACAGATATTCAAATGATTTTCCTAGTGAATCCTAAACTTTTAACAAAAAAAAAAATATTTTATGGGTTAACAGAGAAGAAGAAAAAAATGTACCTTAGGGACGCTGAACTTGTGAAGAGAATCTTTTAGCTAAACCTTTTCGTGAAAGCATTCTTTTCTGATTTCTGAATCTTTGAGCATCTTTCTGATTCTGCCTATTTTCGAGTAAGCTGCAGATGTTTCTTGGGTTCTTCAAGATACACTTGTCTTCTGACTTCTGATGAAAAAGAAAATTTTCTTGGAAAGTGATCCTGGTTGAATTACAGCTTTCTCTCTTTTCTTGTTCAACTTTGTCCATCAGTTCTCTAGGTTATAGTACCGAGATTAAGACTTAGCAGGATCAGAGTAACCGCTCCATCTGAACTTAGCCAATTACATGCACTCTCTTTTTGGTAAGGCAATGTAACGAATGTTCTGAAAGAAAAATTAACACTCATGTGCATGGGAGCAGTACTGAGTGAATAGTAAGTTCCATTTGATGACCCCATTCATAAGCAACAGATTACATCTATTTTTGATTGCTTCTAACTTCTCATTTCCTTGATCCATAGACCTGTTTAGTTCCGATACACTTCTTAAGATATGGATCTGAATCTTAAACGACAAACTTTGAGAATTGGTTGAGTTCTCCTTTCGTAGCCTGAATTCAGTTTGCGTTTGTGAGAGTTTCTTGTCTTTGAAAGATGATTGATTTCACAAGATTAGTGAGAACCTTTGAGAGGTTATTCAGGGAGGAATTGACATACCAACATCTGACTTTGTTCCTCAAGGTTGTTTCAGAACTTGTTCAGAACCAAAACATCATCACACCCAATGTGTACATCACTAGACATGGTTTGTATGAACCTTCTTGTTCTCACAATGCTGATCAACTTATTTGGGGTTGTTTACACATATCTATGAGTTAACTGATTTCAAAAAAAAATCATTAACGTCATCTTTTAAGACATTAGTTGGAGAACCTAGACATCTGGAATGATAGCATCCAATTTCATAGCTCAAGTGGTTCTGAGAATACTTGATCTGACGAGAATCAGATTATCAACACTTAATTTTTACTAGGATGATTTCAAGTTGTTGGAGCTTGATCACTGAACCAGTTAAAACTTAAGAGTTCGTTCAGAATCAAGTATTTGCTAAATCTTTGGGATTCAGTTCTTCATTGAATATTTTGAGCATTCCAGATTCTGTTATTGAATCATTTCTAATAATTTGAATTTTCATATTCTGATTTTGACTGATATCTTTTTGAAATTCAAAGTCTTAGAACAACAATCTTTCTTCTTTACATGAAGAGGTTCTGAATGAGTTTCAAACGAGAAAGTCAAGGGTGGACCTAATCAGTTTCTTGAAAACATCTCAGAAACTCATAAAGAATTAATCTTCAGCAAACAAGATTTCTTGCTTTCTGATGATTCATCTTTTAATTATATACGTGGTTTTATCCATACGTATTTTCCAGGTTGAGCATTTAACAGATACAGTTTCTTATCTGATGAATTTATCTTATCAGCTGATTCTTCAATGTTTAATGAGACTTCATCTAGAGTCAGTGAGTTGCTCAAGAAGTAATCAGATTGATTACAATTTTGTACACAGTCAACTGCTGAACTGTTACAGAAATTGTAAGTGGATTTCAATCTCACCAAGAGTACTTCTACGCACCACATCTAGATCTTTTTCTGACACTGTTAAGTGTTTGATGTAAATCAATAACATAACCGGGGCTCTGATACCAATTGAAGGTGCGAGAAAGACACAAGAAGTGGGGGGTTTGAATTGTGTATTTACTCTTTTTGTAACTTTTCGCATCTTGTTAAAGAGATACGCAAGAACCTTCAATGTTCGTTGAGAGATTCTGATCTCTTAACTATGGAGCATGAGAACCATATAGGTTCTTATCATAAGATACGATACTCAGAACTTGCAGTGCGGAAGCTTATCAGAGATAGGCTGCAAGGATCTGACTTTGCTTAATATGAGGTTCTGATATTCAATGCATAAACATAAATAGAGATACTAAGCAACAGAGTAAAGGACACATGATATATCCTGGTTCACCACGCGGGCTACTCCTCAGGTGATTTCGCCTTGAACACAAGGACTTAATCCACTATAATTAAATCATGATTACACTTGCACGTGCCACGCCGGTGACTAACAACTTGCACAGCCGCACTGTGACTAAAAATCCAATGAACCGTTCAGGGATCCAACAGGATATAACGTTCATTGATCGAGCAGACCCACTGCTGGGATTTCACAGCTAGCCGTTCAGGGATTCATCACAATGAATATAACGCTACTGACCATATTTCAGGATTTTCGACAATGACCCTCAGCCATTGTCATCTCAAGTATCTGATCACCACGTGATCTACTCAAGGGCCTCAACTCACAGCTGAACCGTTCAAGGATCCCTTCAGGATATAACGTTCACTTGAGCAGTCTCAATTCATTTAGTCGAATTGGCAAACTGGAGATTACAGATTGTGCTTCTTAATAAGCAAGTTTCTCCTAAGTTTAAGTACAAAGAACACACACATGTGTTCAAGCAAGTTATGAGCAATCAGCTCCTTGCTTTCCTAAGAAACTACAAATATGTATTTAGATATTACAATTGTTGACATCTTGTAGATCTTCTTCTTCTTCGTCTTCTGGTTGAGCAAGCTTTGAGCAGCAACTCCTTGCTTCAGATCTTCAATGTAGTCCTGACGAGAAGGTAGGTTGATGACTTGATAGATCTTCAATGTTGTCTTCTTCATCAACAGCTTCTGTTTGATTGTTGTTGTTGTATTGATTTGTCTTCTTGAGTTTTAACAACAATCGCCATTAGTGAAATGATGATAGCTTTGAATATGTTAAGTGTTACAACGAGAACTCATCGTTGTTGCTATCTTCACAATGACTTGGTCAATTTTGTAGATGAACATTCAGTTCGTGATTCTACAAGTGATCGACACATCAGAAGCAAAAACTCTTTCCATTAAATAGCCAGTAGAAATATAGCCGTTAGAGAATACTGTTGGCAGTTTGGAAAAGAGACGTTGTGATATAATGAGTTATACTAACACATCTTCTTTTTGCAGAGGAAGAAATGACCAGACATCTTTTCTTGGGCAGTGTGTACATTTAACTCACAACGGTAACATTTAGACTTCAAAACTTCAGTGGCTTCTGATGTTAATTTGATGAAGCATGAGTAAAGTCTTCTTAGCAGAATATCTGATGCTTCAAGTCTTCCGTCGATTGAAGAAGTCCATTAGGAATCAGTCTTCAGAACTTCAGCACTTGGTCTTTAAGAACGTTATTCTTTTCTGCTTCAAGTCTTCCGAATCTTCAGAGCCTGTCTTCAGAGTCTTCAGAACTTCTTATTTGAAACCTTGATCTTCAGAACTCATCAGTCTTCAGATTCTTTCTGCACTTGGTCTTTAGCGCCTTCAGCCATCAGAACTTCAAGTCATAGGAGTCTTCCGCACTTTGGTTCTTTTTTTAGTGTACTTCTTCAGAAGCTTCGCTATCTTCAGAATCTCAATCACTTTCAGAGAGCATCCACAAGAGCATTGCAACGGCAATCTTGGCATCCTTGGATCTGGCTGATCATGACTAGATAAAGAAGCGTTCTTGCTTCTCGCGACTTTAGTCACACATAGTAACTTCGCATATATATATATATTCACTCATAGTACATCTAGCTGGTGTATGTTGGTTCTGATATCTTCAGTTCTTATGATCTGCACACAACACACGTTAGACCATAAAATAGTTCTTTCACAAATACTTATTGTTATCATCAAAACATAGATTGACTTGTAGAGACATTTCTTGCTCTCACAGAGAGTCTTTTTATACTCAACAAGAGAGTGTTTTCTATCTCGTACAAAGCCCGAGATGAAGGCTAAAAATGTTTGACTCAACAAGAGAGTCTTTTATACTCAACAAGAGAGTGATTTTGTATCTCGTACGAAGCCCGAGATGGAGGCTGCAAAGGTTTGATCAACAAGAGAGTCTTTTATACTCAACAAGAGAGTGTTCTTGTATCTCGTACGAAGCCCGAGATGAAGGCTGCAAAGGTTTGCTCTGCTGGGGAGAATCATTGTACAAAGCCCAAAAGGAGGCTAGGGTTACTGTTTTAGTTGAGTGACAGGTCCAATAAGTTGGTTAAAAGAGAAAATTAGTTCTTATATGGGTAATGTTGTACTCATGGATTTGATCTGAGGACCGGGATTATTTCCTGTTCTTTAAGGAAACGGGGAATCCGAAGGGTATTGAGATTTCCCAAGTCTACGGGTGTTTTTTTTTCTATTTTTGAAAGGAACTTGAGAATGTCTTCGAGACTCAAGGAGACTAGACTGTCCAAGTCTAGAGTTTTATCTTTTGTACTAGGCTTAAGAAAGATCAAGAGACAGTATGTTCGCCGTAGGAAGATCTAGACTCTTCGAAAGACTGTTCTATTAAGATGACTAATTTCTGTTCCTATACCTTTAAGAGGTTGTCGGGACAATTTGTATGAAGCCCAAGAGGAGGTGAGAAAAACTTTTAAGAAGCCGAATGGACAATTTGTACGAAGCCCAAGAGGAGGCTATCTTCCCGGAGGAAGAATCATTATATGAAGCCTAAGAGGAGGCTGTGAAAACTTCTAAGAAGCCGACGGGTCCTTGTACAACGCCCAAGAGGAGGCGGGGATGCTTTTAGGAATCTTGTGGGTCCTTGCACTAAGCTCAAAAGGAGGCTGATGAACAGTTCCAGAAGGGGTTTCACTTGGAACATTGGCCTTCTGTATATGAACTGTTCAAGGGGGAGATTTCTTAGATCTAGTTATCTAAAATTGTTGTAAAAGAAAATTCTCATGGTTTAGGTTATGTTTGAAATATCCGGGAGAACGTCGGATGTAAGGAGACGAGGTTTTGTCTAGTTCTAGACGTAGTTGTCGTGGAAACTCTAAATATCTATACTAGTATTACACAATCGATATGAGTTTATGAAAGAAGACTTACAGTGAAACAGCCCCACATCACAGTTATATACATATGAAAGCGGTAAATGAAAGCGAGTAAACACTTACTCGGTTATAGAGCTTCCATACTATATTGTTAGTTGTTCAACAAAGAAATTGAAAATAACAGTATGTTACAAAATCAAAGGAGAAAGTGCTTTTTGAAAGGAAAATTGGGGCTTACAGCTCAAGGAGAGGCCCAGGTTTTTATCAGTGATCGCACTGTCGTTTTGTACAGGGACTTATACAAGTGACTGAGGCCCAAGAAAGGTTTTCTGTACAAAGGGATGGGTCTTATACTCTCTCAAGAGGCCCAAAATGATTGAAATTGAACAAAGATGGGTCTTATAGCTCAAGGAGAAGCCCAGGGTTTATTTTGAAAAGGGCGACGATCGCGCCGAGGTTTAGAAAACGCCGTGGGTCTTATACAATGACTGAGGCCCAAAAGTTTTTGGTTTCAAAAGGGGATTAGGTCTTACACTCTATTAGAGGCCCAAAATGATTTTGAATGGGTCTTATAGCTCGAGCAAAGGCCCAGATGATTTGTTTTAAACAGACGATGATCGCGCCGAACTTTTGAAATACAATGGGACTTATACAACATTTGAGGCCCAAAATAGGTTTGTATTTACAAAGTATTGGGTCTTACACTCTATTAGAGGCCCATGAGTGTTCGGAAAAGTTTGTTTGGGTGAAAATCAATAAAACCCTAATTTCATCATTTTTTAATATAATTATTCAAAAAAAATTAATACAAATGATAAAAATTCCAAATAAGTTTGAATAAACAACTTGTGATTTTGGTTTTAGGTTTGAAAAATGAGGCTTTCATCAAAAGATGAATTAAAACCTACTTGGTTTTGATTTTCCAAAATGGATATTTATTTTTAAAAGGTTTAAAAACAAATAAAAGACATTTATTCACAAAAATACTAATTATATTAAATAAATAATATAAATATAATTTTTTTGGGGAATAAAATATTTCAACATTTTTGTGATTTTTTTGCAAAAAGAACCAATAAAAAATAATTAAAATTGAGGGAGTTATTAATTTTTCAAACTATTAAAAATAATATGGAAAATAACAAAAAGTGGAAAAAATAGCAAAAAGAGGATCTGGGGCGAGGGGGATTCGAACCCCAGACCTCTTGTGTATAAGGCGCGCGCCTTACCACTGGAGTGGTGATACATCCGTTGATTGAAACACAACCATAAATATACAAGGTTTGCCTTGCTTTTGGCCTGGCCCAAGGCAAGGCAAGGCAAGTTTTGACAAGAAACGGGAAGGTCCATAACTTTCTCATTTCTCCATGGTTGGGGACAAAATTTATATGTATCTGGCCTAGAATTTCACAAGGAATCCAATGGTGGTGGTATTTTTTTTCAGATCATGATCCCTCCTCAAAATCTGATAGTGGTTTTGAAATAGACCATATTTTGCATTTTCTGTGCTACATCTTGGTACAGGTATGAATTACATGATAAATTGATGCAAACACAACACATATGACATGTAGAAGAGATACATGATTAGTGGACTTCAAAGCAATGCATATTTTGGAAAGTTCAAGTCATGATGCTTACCTCTTTTTGAGTTTTTGGAGTTTTTTATGCAATCTGCCAAGTTTCTTGTTCCAGAAATGGTTTGATGCTTTGGACACTCTCAAATGATCCCTTAGAAGCTTTTAGGATGATTGGAATCAGCTGGAACCTGCAAAAACAAAAACTGGCCCTTTCTTGCAAAAGGGGTTAAAATGGCCAAAATAACAACTCTCTCAAATGGTGTTATAGATGTTGGGAGCCATTTGGGACAGTTCAAGGATGATATTTGAAGTGTGTTTGAGGTTTTATTTGGTTTGTAAAGTAACTGAATCAAGACATGGCTTGAAAAATGCAAAAAAAGCCTATTTTGAGGTTTTGAGAGGTGACTTTGAGATTTAAGGATTACAGGTCACTTGTGTGAGTTTGGACAGCTTAGATATGACATATTGGATGTGTTTGGATCATGAGTTGTGATGGAAATGCTCTCTAACTCAAAAACTCAGAGTTACCTTGCTAAAGAAGGTATTTTTGCCTAAAGAAAGTGATTTTGAGGAAAGCATCTGTTTGATGGCTTTGGTGTACTCAAACTGAGCACAAATGAGCTCTATTTATAGTAGAGCAAGTTTGTTTTGGGATCAATAGTGAATGGCAACTGCAGCAGAGGTTTGGCCAATGTTGATCAATAGGAATCCAAGTCTCCTCTAGCCATTGACTAGAGGTTAGAGCACAGAGCTGTGGTTCCCTAGTTGTTGGATCATTCTTGACTGAATTCAGTTGTAAATGTGTCAGTCCATGCCACCTTGGTGCATCCATTAAATTCTCCAATCCAAAATTGGAGCCTTGTCCCTCTTTTAGGGATTTCTAAGTTTGGCATGCTACTTCTTGTTCCAAAGACTTTGGAGGCTTGGATCAGTGTTTGTTCCCTTTAGATTTGATCCTCAGATGTGTCCAAAGTGATGACAAGGCTTGGAATTATCTAATTTTGCCAAATCGAGCAAAAGTGCAAAATTCTGCCTAGCCTTGGCAATTTTCAGCAAGGCATATTGCCATTGTCATATCTCATGGCTCAAGTGGTATTTGGTGGAGTTCTTGGCCATTTTGGAAAGCTCTCATATGATACAATAACTGTTTGATCATAATTGGTTTTGATACTTTGTGGATCCAAGTGAAAAATGCCCCTACATTTGGAAAAAAGTGAAGGCAGATTCTGACAGTGAAAATTTCACTTAGTGTTGGAAAAAAGTGACATTTTCACTTTTCATGATTTTGATCATTCCATAACTTGAAATCCATGGGGAATTGGAATGAGTGGTAGTTGCAGCTTTTGTAGAGGGCCATGAGAGCTACAAATCCAGCTTTGGATGGGAAAAAATGGCCTTGTGGTTTAGGAGTTATGATCCTCCAAAGTTGGTACCCTAGCCACTTTGTTCCATAACTAAGAAAATTTTCTAAGTTTTTTTATGGTTACCCCTTTTACAAGTTATCCCACTTTGTTCCATAACTTAGAAAATTTTCTAAGTTTTTTTATGGTTACCCCCTTTTACAAGTTACCCCACATCATTTTGGGGTCAAAGAACCATAATTGTGAAAAATCTCAAAAAGTCAAAGTTTGACTTTTGTGCACAGTTGACTTTTTGTCAGATGAATTCCAAACTGTGCGATCCTCTATGAAATCAAGTCCTTGACCTAAATCAAACTTAATGGATTGATTTCATAGGTGTTATAGGGTGTATTGAATCATGTCTTAGGGTTTGGGAGCATGTCTTGGTCAAAAGTCAAAGATACAGTTGACTTTTTCCGCGAAACCCTAACTGTGGTTCTGATGAAATTGAAACGTGTTGCTCAAGCTTCTTGGATCAATCCATTGTTGCAAATGGATCAATGTGATGTATTTGAGACCCTTAAATCCCCTCTTGAGGTCTTGGCTCATGTTTTGTCCCAAAAGTCAACTTAGGGGTGAATTAGGTCAAGAAACCCTAATTCCTGATTTTTTGATGAACGCATCCCCTGAGGCTAAATTGACTTGATGATTGGGTTCATGAGATCCCTTGGAGCAGCATAGGTTATGCTTTGAAGCATTGGCTCATGCCCAGAGGAAAATTTCCATCTGGAGGCCCTGGTCGACCAAACCCTAATTTGGTGACACTGGCGATCTTAAGGCTTGACCCACCTAGAAGGGAGAAGCCTTGTGCTTAATCCTTGAAGTGGGAGTTCTCTTGATCCTTTGTGGATGTTTGAAAGGCTATACAAGTTGAAGATCATGTCATTTCTTGATTGATCCTTTATCTAAGAGCTCTGAGAGGGCTTGAAACCCTAAGTCTGATTGTAGTGGATGCTCACCCATCTTTGGGGAGACTAATGGTGCATCAATATTGTGATGATGATTTGCACAATGATGGGAAATCTTAGTGGTCAAAATTTGGGGTATGACAACGCGATCTTTGGAACCACATCAATTCTTCTTGGTGGAGAATGAGAGATAAATATTTTTGAAGTTCCTTTTCCAAACTCTGCAACCCTAAGTGAAATCTACCATTATGAATGGCATTTTGGATTCCATCAAGTGTGTTCATAGTTTTCCTCTTCTAAAAATGTAAGTTGTTGATACTCTTGAACTTCCAATGAACAACATTCTTCCTGAAATTCTCTAAGTTGTCCTTAAGTCTATCATGATTATTCCAATTCCTATGAAACATATCTTCCTAAGAAGCTTCTAATAACCAAGCACTCTCGAAATAGAATTTGGAAGCTCTTATTTCTCAAATTTGTTTCATTAAGGGAAATAGACTTAGGATAATGATCAGAATAATCTAACCTTGTGATAATTTTCACAAAATCATTCTAGAACTGAATACACCAGTGATCATTGCACAGAACCCTCTCCAACCTCTCATAAATTTTTTTCCCTCTATGAAAGATATCAATTTTTCTTTTGAAGATGTCACACTTCCTTCGCGAAATGGGAAAGCCTCTTCACTTATCATTAGCGTTCAGAATATTGTTAAAATCTCCTCATAATAACCAGCCCTTATTCATAGTGTCGTACCTCGAAAAATACGATCCTCGCGATGGACGCGGAAAAAACTGTTCGAAACAGAGTTGCCACCGAACTTTATTTATCCCAAAAGAGGGAAAGGAAAATATCGAGAAAAACTTTAAGGGAGCGGATAAGAACATGGTCGTCGTAACCACATTCTGGGTTCGGGAATCGGTTACGTGAGGGGAAGGTACGCGCACCCCCTCACGTCCGTTGTACTCAACGGGAACCTCTTAATTCGAATCGCGATACTCGTTAGCTAAGTTTGTCTATTTTCTTCTCTAAAATAAATGCGGAAAGGTAAAGATAAAAGGAAAAGATACTAAGGGGAAATGGGTGGTTTTAGGATAGGGTGCTCGGCAAGATCATCGCGACCTCGGGCCTACGTATGCTCATTCGGACGAGAATGAGAAATCAAAGCAATTGTAGTTCGACTACGGGGTTTGACAGAAAAAGATGGTAGTGTGGACGCAAACGAGGAAAAAGAAAAAGTGTGGACACAAACGGGGGAAACAGAAAAAGTGTGGACACAAACGGGGGAAACAGAAAAAGTGTGCAGGAAACGGAAGATGGATAGAAGGTAGCTCGCCAAGATCATCGCAATCTTGTGCCTACGTATCTTTATTCGGACGAGAATAAAGAATTAGAGCAGTCGTAGTTCGTGGTACGCCCATGAAACAAAGAGAGTTGGGTTGGTTTAGATGACGATTACTTGAACTTAAGAAAGATTCCTCGGGCCCAAGTAATCGGGAGAGTGAGTCAAAGATTTGGCTCTCTCTCTTTTTCATCTAAGGTGGTTGAGTTTTAAAAGAGGCGTCAATTTCTCACACACGAGTAAGAAAACTCGCACCCAAACAATCGAAGGAAGATCAAAGACTTAAACCCCCATTTTCACCTTAAAATAGTTACGATAATCGTTAATTATTTTTGGAGTTTGATTATGAAAATCCGCTTGACGTTGGATCAAGGGTTTATTTGCGAAAAGAGTTTGATTTGAAGATGACTCGACGACGAATCGAGGGTTTGGTTTGAAAAGAGGTTTGTTTGAAAATGGCTCGACAACGAATCGAGGCTTTGGTGTGAAAATGGGTTGTTTGAAAAATGTCTCAACGATGAATCGAGGTTTTGGTTTGAAAATGGGCTGCCTATGCTAGTCCCTAGGGGTGCTCCTAGTAAACAAACCACAATCAAAACAATATTAAGTGCGTACATCAGAATGGGGGAGGGATACATGTAAATTACAAGTGTTGACAGAAATAAATGGTCTCGTTGTAAGGTAGCCCAAGAGAAACCCGTGTGTGTGCAAAGTGTCCTAAACTAAGCCTTGAATGCGCGTCGAGCAAATGATCATAACCACAGTCCGTTCATTTAGTGTTTTTAGGGTTTCGATATTTGTTAGATTGTTTTGATTAAGAGTATATACAAATGGAAAAATGGTTAGATAAATGAATACGGATATGAATAATATGAGTAAGGACAATATGAATAATAATATGAACAATAATAATCAAGATAAAAATGGACAAGATATAATATTGACATAAAATAAAATTGGTCTCGTCTTAATCGCGATTTAATCGATAAATTGATAAACGACGACTTTTGACTTTCATTGACCAAAAGATGAAAATAAGAGACTATAAAGAATATAAATAAGAAATTAAATCGAAAGTATGGATACAAAGCATAAAGGTCTCACCTTTATCGAGATTTAATCGAGAAATCGATAAATCAATCGATATTTGGTTTTCATAGACCCAAAATAAATATAAATGAAACAAAAATGATAGAAATAAAATAAAATTGAAAATGACATGAAAAATAGTAAAGGTCTCACCTTTATCGAGATTAAGTCGAGAAATCGACAAATCGACGATGTTTGGTTTTCATTGACCCAAAATAAAATGTAAAAATAGTGAATAAATTGGAATAGAAAATAAATAAGTAGGTAGACCTCATACATATCAAAATTCCATTGGTTTAAATAAACCAATTAAATCAAGAGTTTTACTAGATCATTGGCCCTAGAAGAGAATTAAAATGAAAGGAGAATAGGATAACCTTAATTTAGTGAGGGAACATCTAAAATAAATAAATTACATAAAATAATAGAAATTAACAAAATAGAAAAAGAACTAGTAAAACAAAAACTAATTGTACTTATTATAAAAAAAAAACAAGAATGGGGTATAGAAATCGTGAGGTGGGTGTGCGTAAATCAGAACGGGCTAACCAGCCCAAGACCCACAAACATCTGGATATTTTAGAGCAAATAAAAAACCAAAAATAAATGGCATCATCGGTGTTATAACAAGCACGACCAAAACGCGTTGACCTCTTTAAAATACCATCAGGTTTCAAAGAAGAAACCAAGCTATCAAGACCACACAAAGCAAATCCCATTTTTCAAATCAAACAAATGTTGATTCCATGGAAAGCGATAAGGACGCAAGGTCAAACAATAGATTCAACCTTTCCTTCGCTTGATTTCGATCTCGTTTGATTCCTCTTCGTCTTTCTCGTTCGAACTCGCCTCCTTTCGCTTGCTTCAGGTTTGATTTACAGTTTCGTTTATGGGTTTTCGTTCTATTTTGAGTGATCTCTCTCCTTCTTTAATTTTGTTTCGGTTTTCTGGGTTGATTCTGAAATATGGGTTTGTGGGTGTGGTTTGTGAATGTTTTGGGATTGAAGATTGGGTGAGGAAATTATGAAGGTTCGAGGTGAGAAGAAGAAAATGGATTCGAGGTTTAACGTTGAATGGATTGAAATGAGGTGATTTGAAAGTGGTTTGTCATCTTGGTTGAGAATTATTTTTTTTTTATTTTAGGGTGAAGGTTGTTGGAGGGATGATGATGGTGTGAAACAAAGTTTGAAGGGGTTTATGTGATTGAAGGACTATTTTTATTCATTGATGTTTTATATAGCAAGGTAAATTCTGAAACTTTTCCTCTGTTCTTTTTCTCTCCGCCTCCTTCTTTTTGAATTTATCTGGTCCAATGTTGCGTTATCACTTTCCTAGCAGGTTTTGCTGTTGATGCAGGTTTTATTTTCGTGCAAACATTGCAGGTCTTGAAAAATACAGTCTTGGCTTTTTGCAGAATTGGTTTAAAGGAGGCAGCAGTGGTACGGTCATGGTCGGGATGCTCAGTGTTGTCGTTGTCGCGTGGAGTCGTGGATTTGCAGGTTGGTTTGGGGAGTTAACTTGCACACTGTGAGCGAGTGGAAAGTGAGGTTTGAGGCTCATGATTTAATACAACCTGAAATGTCACGTAGCTGGGGATGCATTGGAGTAACTGTAATTAATCTTATGGCTTTGTATTGTGGGCTATGAAAATAATAATGGGCTTAGAGATTTGTACAAAAATAAAAATGGGCTTAAGTTGTGGAATTGAATTTGGAAGTGATTTTTTGGTAAAAATGATACTGATAAAATGGTTATGAATAGCATAGAAGTTAGAATAGTAAAATGGATATTGGATATGGACATGGTAATTGAAAGAGATATATGGATTGGATTTTTTTTAAAAAAAATTGGAAATGGATTCGTAAAATGGATATTGCTAAAAAAAGGATAACGGTTAATGGTTTAGATAAATGGATTAAAATATGGATATTGATTTTGAAATATAAAAATGGATAATGAAATGGATCTTTAAAAAAAGAGGATATGAAAGTGGATATGTGGATAATTTGAAAGAACAAAAATAATTATAGTGAAATTTGGAATTAAAATGGCTTTGGAACAAAATGGTTTATGGATATGGACTAAAAAAGACATGGTGATTTGAAAATATAGCAAAAATAGATTTTTTTGGAATTTTGTTTTAAATGGATAAAGGGATAAAGATAACTAGCTAACAGAATGGTTTTTATGAATGGATGGCTTAAATGGATATATAAATGGATATGTAATGGAAATTGAAAATAGATAAAAATGGATAATTGTTTCACACAAATGGACATGGATATGGATTGAAAAATTGGAAATGGATAAAGGATGGTTAATGGGAACTTGGACATAGGCAACAAAGAAACAACATTTTTTTTATTTTTTTAGCGGATGAATGTACAGATGAGAGTATACATAGGTAGGACAAATTTGGGGTATGACAGATGCCCCTATCTAATTGGTTTAAACTGAGTTAGATGAACTGCTACGGCGTTCGGTCTTTTGAGGTATAAAATAATTAGATATGAAGTAGGCCACAATTTTGTCCGGGAGGAAAGAAAATGCTTGGGATGTGAAGTAATGGATAACCGAAAATCTGGCACCAAAAGGATGACAGGCCTATCACCAAAAGGATGATAGTAAACTCACGCACACAGACCCTTCCACCAAAAGGATGAAAATAAGGTCAAAGCCTGCTATTACCGACGAGATAATAGGGCACACACGCACACATACCCTTCCACCAAAAGGATGAAAAAGAGGTCAAAACCTGCTATTACCGACGAGATAATAGGGCACACACGCACACAGACCCTTCCACCAAAAGGATGGAAAAGAGGTCAAAACCTGCTATTACCGACGAGATAATAGGGCACACACGCACACAGACCCTTCCACCAAAAGGATGGAAAAGAGGTCAAAACATGCTATTACCGACGAGATAATAGGGCACACACGCACACAGACCCTTCCACCAAAAGGATGGAAAAGAGGTCAAAACCTGCTATTACCAAAAGGATAATAGGGCACACACACAACACCTGCTATTACCGATGAGATAATAGGTCACACAACACAGACCCCTCCACCAAAAGGATGGAAAATGAGGTCAAAGCCTGCTATTACCGACGAGATAATATGGCACACACGCAACGCCTGCTATTACCGACGAGATAATAGGGCACACACACGGCCTGTTACTACCAAAAGGATAGTATGGCACACAACACAGCCTGCTATTACCAAAAGGATAATAGGGCACACACGCAACGCCTGCTATTACCGACGAGATAATAGGTCACACAACACAGACCCCTCCACCAAAAGGATGGAAAATGAGGTCAAAGCCTGCTATTACCGACGAGATAATATGGCACACACGCAACGCCTGCTATTACCGACGAGATAATAGGGCACACACACGACCTGTTACTACCAAAAGGATAGTATGGCACACAACACAGCCTGCTATTACCAAAAGGATAATAGGGCACACACGCAACGCCTGCTATTACCGACGAGATAATAGGGCACACACACAGCCTGCTACTACCAAAAGGATAGTATGGCACACAACATAGCCTGTTATTACCAAAAGGATAATAGGGCACACACGCAACGCCTGCTATTACCGACGAGATAATAGGGCACACAACACAGCCTGCTATTACCGACGAGATAATAGGGCACACCACACAGCCTGCTACTACCAAAAGGATAGTAGGGAACACAGACAAAGGCTGTCACTCACCAAAAGGATGACACACAGACCAAGGGTTTATGGATCGGCGACACCAAAAGGATGACAGATCAAAACAAGTTATTACCACCAAAAGGATAATAGGAACTTTTTATTCGTGAGGACCAACATCAAAAGGATGAAGGTTGAATTGAGTTGATTAGGTTTGGCTATCACCAAAAGGATGATAGTAAGGCAATTGACAAAAGATCAAGTTTGCTGGGGATGTGATGAGATTTATTTGGAGACATCAACAAAAGGTTGAAGTAAAGAAATCAATGAGGAGAGCCCACGAAAAGGAAAGGAAAACAGTGAAAATGGAGAAGGTAACCCGCCAAGATCTACGCAATCTTGTGCCTACGTATCTTTACTCGGACGAGAATAAAGAATCAGGGCAGTCGTAGTTCGACTTGAAGAAAAGATTTAATGAGGAACGCCCACTGACTCGGAGGAATGTTTATTGGTTGGGATGAGGATGACGACCTCAGCAATAAAAGGTTGAGGAACACAACTCAATGAGAAACGCCCACTGACTTGCTTGAAGATCACAGCTTTATCAACAAATGGTTGATGATCTCATGAGGAACGCCCATAAACTTGAAGAAGATGCCCCTGACTGGGCAGAAGGTTGCCTTAAGATCTTGTCTTGATCAACAAAAGGTTGGACAACCTCGTGGGGAACGCCCACGGATTTGAAGAAAATGTCTCTGCCTGGGCTGGAGATCATCTTGCAGTCTCGAGATTGATCCTGGATCTTACGCATGTATGAATGCTTAATTTTGTAATGATGTGCAATGCAAATGCTGACGCGCGGAGATGTAAGTGCTGGGGAAGTATGATTGGTTTTTTGGGTATGCATATGATGCAGATGATGACGAATGCGATGCATATGATGCGTATGATACAGACGGGTGATTGGATATGTTGATAAGGGTGCCAGCATGGTGGAATTTTGGTAGTTGCCAATGCGGATTGGACTTTTGAGCGGTGGGAGGGATTTGATTTCCTCAACACTCAGTTTGTTAAAGATGCCATGATTGAAGCGGACGAAGATGCTCTTGAAGCCTCGAGTTTTATCACTTGTTGATTTATGTTTGTCGGTTAGGATGACCTTCTGCAACAAGGCTTGCCCCAGTCTGAACATGGTAATGGTCCGCCCCTGATTAACCAGTTCTGAAGTGATTTGATCTTTGGATGTTGAGCTTTGATATGCTTTGAGACAGCTTTGCCCCTGATTGAGCTATTGAAGGATTTGCCCCAGCTTGAGGGTTTGAGGGAGTCTTGCTTCGGGTCGGCACCACTGAGAGCTCAAATTCCTCTTTGATTGCCCCTTGTTGGAGTGTCTTTGATGTCTAGCACTGATTTGCAGTTGAAATCACACATTCACAAATGGTAATCTTAATACAATGCTTATGCAAGTTTTGAAAAATAGTTGTTTATTGGAGTGTTGTGATAGTGAAACGAATGGACCATTAACCCAAACATGTGCTGATTTTGATGGTGTGAAAGATATAGCAAGGAGAATGACACCAATGCTGAAGATTAGCAAATATGGGGAGTCAGTTTACGCAACCTTACGATAATATGCTTTCAGAATAAACCTCGCCTCAATTAGGTCTTTCGAGGGTTGTAACGTGGTCTGGTTCGCGGTTATGAAACAAAGGATATAAGGCTCAAAGTATGATTTGTACCCACCCCTTCGTCGTGATGAACTCCAGTTCTATATTCAGTTAATTCTGCACATGTTTGTATTCTAAAAGGGTTGACGGTTCAAGGTATGCTTGAAATGGCAGTCACCTTTATTTTGTTTTTGATGGATGTCAGTGGTCCTTTGATTTTGATTTGGTGGTCACTGAAACTTATTTTGTTTTTGGTTGAGGATTCGTGGGCCTTTTTTGTTTTTTTGATCCCTATCTTTTGCATGGACTGATTTTACTTGTCGAGCCCATCAGGGTTGTCTTGATTTTTGCCTAAGTCTCCTTTGAGGTGCTCGACTTAGCAGGCTTTTGATTTTTTGTTTTTGGTTTTGTTGGATGATTGTGACTGCCAAGTCAAATGTCTTTTGGATTTTGTCTTATAATTTGAGTGCGTTATTGGGTTAACTGAACACTACCCTGCCCCAGGTTGAGTGTAAGGGTTTGAATATCCGAAGGAAACTACTACTTCTAGGCTCGAAGTGGTTTACTAGGGATTAACTCCTTGTCTCTCCAGTGTTTGGGGAATTGAAACAATGCCTGTACATCATCGACGAGATTCTGTCCGAAAGCATACATTTTGCAATTATGGGTATTTCGTTTTCATCATCCTCCCTCCAATCATTGCTAAACAACCGTATGATAAAGTGAGTGAAGTGGAGAAGTGTGTCAGTGATTTGCGGTAAATGGAAAAAATGAGTGAATACGACGTAACTGATTCAAAACATGCATTGTCAATACATTAAGAAAACCAAATACAAATGACAATGTTTAAAGCATACAGTACTTAAACAAGTAAAGACAAAGTACAAGGATGCGAAATGATGGGATGGCAATATGACTGCCTTCTTCGAGGAATTGATCTTCCTGTCTTGACTTGATTGATGCTTGAACTGGCTTGTTCAGAGTTGGAGACTGTTATGCTTGTCTTTGGCAACCCCTTCAATGACTGATGGTCCAGCCTGTACATGTGGCAGCATGGTCTTGTTGGATATGATTAACCATGAGTCTGCTTTTGGCTCGAGTAACGTATCTGTGTAGAGGAATCGGCTTGATTTGGTGGAGAAGGAAGGAAGTTGAAGTGAGATTCTGAGGTTGAAAATGCAATGCAAGATGCATAACAGATGCAATGCAATGCAATGATATGAGATGCAATGGAAGATGCAAGATCCAGGATCGCAGACCACAGGCTTCTGCGGTTGGCCGGAGGAACGGGTCAAGAACCACAACTAGGAAGAAAGCCCATGGGTAGGTTTCTAAGACAGGTAGGTGCCTAGAGTTATGGATATATTTCGAAAACATTATAACCAAGACGAAGAGACATCCGACTATAATATCCTCGAAATAATCTCGTCTAGGTGAGGTCTTCGTTTCTTCCCCACAAGAAAGATTCCTCGGAGGCGCCCACTACACAACCGTCGACACACGGGTTCTAAATAGGGTTCTCAGAATCCTAGATCGAGGTCGAAAATATTACTGTCATGAAGTAATACGTTCGAGGGATCTCATCTGATTGGGGCGTTCGCATTAACTCACATAGAATTAACGCTACCAACTACCATGGGTAAATTGGGTTAATGGTCCTTGGGATCGACGACCCACCTCGAAAGTATTACCACCATGGCAAAGATTCACCACAACAATAATATCTCCAAGGGAATCTACTCCAAGCGGTAGTTTTCGCTTCAAATCACGCGGAAGAGACCACGCAAGCCTACACTACACAACCACCATCCTAATCCTAGGGTTATACTCAGACTCGGGTGTAGAGCCATCTGACAAAGTTCCCAATATCAGAACAACCCAACAATGTTAAAAAAGGTAACACAAATAAGGAAATAGGAAAGCAAGTAAATAAGCGAATGAGAAGAAAAAGATAAACAAAGCTAAAAAGCTAGCGATTCGAATCAGGATAGGCTCGACTCTCTCTTGCATGGAGCAAATGTCCCCAGCAGAGTCGCCATCTGTCGTACCTCGAAAAATACGATCCTCGCGATAGACGCGGAAAAAACTGTTCGAAACAGAGTCGCCACCAAACTTTATTTATCCCAAAAGAGGGAAAGGAAAATATCGAGAAATCCTTTAAGAAAGCGGATAAGAACATGGTCGTCGCAACCACATTCTGGGTTCGGGAGTCGGTTACGTGAGGGGAAGGTACGCGCACCCCCTCACGTCCGTTGTACTCAACGGGAACCTCTTAATTCGAATCGCGATACTCGTTAGCTAAGTTTGTCTATTTTCTTCTCTAAAATAAATGCGGAAAGGTAAAGATAAAAGGAAAAGATACTAAGGGGAAATGGGTGGTTTTAGGATAGGGTGCTCGGCAAGATCATCGCGACCTCGGGCCTACGTATGCTCATTCGGACGAGAATGAGAAATCAGAGCAATCGTAGTTCGACTACGGGGTTTGACAGAAAAAGATGGTAGTGTGGACGCAAACGGGGAAAAAGAAAAAGTGTGGACACAAACGGGGGAAACAGAAAAAGTGTGGACACAAACGGGGGAAACAGAAAAAGTGTGCGGGAAACGGAAGATGGATAGAAGGTAGCTCGCCAAGATCATCGCAATCTTGTGCCTACGTATCTTTATTCGGACGAGAATAAAGAATCAGAGCAGTCGTAGTTCGTGGTACGCCCACGAAACAAAGAGAGTTGGGTTGGTTTAGATGACGATTACTTGAACTTAAGAAAGATTCCTCGGGCCCAAGTAATCGGGAGAGTGAGTCAAAGATTTGGCTCTCTCTCTTTGTCATCTAAGGTGGTTGAGTTTTAAAAGAGACGTCAATTTCTCACACACGAGTAAGAGAACTCGCACCCAAACAATCGAAGGAAGATCAAAGACTTAAACCCCCATTTTTCACCTTAAAATAGTTACGATAATCGTTAATTATTTTTGGAGTTTGATTATGAAAATCCGCTTGACGTTGGATCAAGGGTTTATTTGCGAAAAGAGTTTGATTTGAAGATGACTCGACGACGAATCGAGGGTTTGGTTTGAAAAGAGGTTTGTTTGAAAATGGCTCGACAACGAATCGAGGCTTTGGTGTGAAAATGGGTTGTTTGAAAAATGTCTCAACGATGAATCGAGGTTTTGGTTTGAAAATGGGCTGCCTATGCTAGTCCCTAGGGGTGCTCCTAGTAAACAAACCACAATCAAAACAATATTAAGTGCGTACATCAGAATGGGGGAGGGATACATGTAAACTACAAGTGTTGACAGAAATAAATGGTCTCGTTGTAAGGTAGCCCAAGAGAAACCCGTGTGTGTGCAAAGTGTCCTAAACTAAGCCTTGAATGCGCGTCGAGCAAATGATCATAACCACAGTCCGTTCATTTAGTGTTTTTAGGGTTTCGATATTTGTTAGATTGTTTTGATTAAGAGTATATACAAATGGAAAAATGGTTAGATAAATGAATACGGATATGAATAATATGAGTAAGGACAATATGAATAATAATATGAACAATAATAATCAAGATAAAAATGGACAAGATATAATATTGACATAAAATAAAATTGGTCTCGTCTTAATCGCGATTTAATCGATAAATTGATAAACAACGACTTTTGACTTTCATTGACCAAAAGATGAAAATAAGAGACTATAAAGAATATAAATAAGAAATTAAATCGAAAGTATGGATACAAAGCATAAAGGTCTCACCTTTATCGAGATTTAATCGAGAAATCGATAAATCAATCGATATTTGGTTTTCATAGACCCAAAATAAATATAAATGAAACAAAAATGATAGAAATAAAATAAAATTGAAAATGACATGAAAAATAGTAAAGGTCTCACCTTTATCGAGATTAAGTCGAGAAATCGACAAATCGACGATGTTTGGTTTTCATTGACCCAAAATAAAATGTAAAAATAGTGAATAAATTGGAATAGAAAATAAATAAGTAGGTAGACCTCATACATATCAAAATTCCATTGGTTTAAATAAACCAATTAAATCAAGAGTTTTACTAGATCATTGGCCCTAGAAGAGAATTAAAATGAAAGGAGAATAGGATAAACTTAATTTAGTGAGGGAACATCTAAAATAAATAAATTACATAAAATAATAGAAATTAATAAAATAGAAAAAGAACTAGTAAAACAAAAACTAATTGTACTTATTATAAAAAAAAAACAAGAATGGGGTATAGAAATCATGAGGTGGGTGTGCGTAAATCAGAACGGGCTAACCAGCCCAAGACCCACAAACATCTGGATATTTTAGAGCAAATAAAAAACCAAAAATAAATGGCATCATCGGTGTTATAACAAGCACGACCAAAACGCGTTGACCTCTTTAAAATACCATCAGGTTTCAAAGAAGAAACCAAGCTATCAAGACCACACAAAGCAAATCCCATTTTTCAAATCAAACAAATGTTGATTCCATGGAAAGCGATAAGGACGCAAGGTCAAACAATAGATTCAACCTTTCCTTCGCTTGATTTCGATCTCGTTTTATTCCTCTTCGTCTTTCTCGTTCGAACTCGCCTCCTTTCGCTTGCTTCAGGTTTGATTTACAGTTTCGTTTATGGGTTTTCGTTCTATTTTGAGTGATCTCTCTCCTTCTTTAATTTTGTTTCGGTTTTCTGGGTTGATTCTGAAATATGGGTTTGTGGGTGTGGTTTGTGAATGTTTTGGGATTGAAGATTGGGTGAGGAAATTATGAAGGTTCGAGGTGAGAAGAAGAAAATGGATTCGAGGTTTAACGTTGAATGGATTGAAATGAGGTGATTTGAAAGTGGTTTGTCATCTTGGTTGAGAATTATTTTTTTTTTATTTTAGGGTGAAGGTTGTTGGAGGGATGATGATGGTGTGAAACAAAGTTTGAAGGGGTTTTTGTGATTGAAGGACTATTTTTATTCATTGATGTTTTATATAGCAAGGTAAATTCTGAAACTTTTCCTCTGTTCTTTTTCTCTCTGCCTCCTTCTTTTTGAATTTATCTGGTCCAATGTTGCGTTATCACTTTCCTAGCAGGTTTTGCTGTTGATGCAGGTTTTATTTTCGTGCAAACATTGCAGGTCTTGAAAAATACAGTCTTGGCTTTTTGCAGAATTGGTTTAAAGGAGGCAGCAGTGGTACGGTCATGGCCGGGATGCTCAGTGTTGTTGTTGTCGCGTGGAGTCGTGGATTTGCAGGTTGGTTTGGGGAGTTAACTTGCACACTGTGAGCGAGTGGAAAGTGAGGTTTGAGGCTCATGATTTAATACAACCTGAAATGTCACGTAGCTGGGGATGCATTGGAGTAACTGTAATTAATCTTATGGCTTTGTATTGTGGGCTATGAAAATAATAATGGGCTTAGAGATTTATACAAAAATAAAAATGGGCTTAAGTTGTGGAATTGAATTTGGAAGTGATTTTTTGGTAAAAATGATATTGATAAAATGGTTATGAATAGCATAGAAGTTAGAATAGTAAAATGGATATTGGATATGGACATGGTAATTGAAAGAGATATATGGATTGGATTTTTTTTAAAAAAAATTGGAAATGGATGCGTAAAATGGATATTGCTAAAAAAAGGATAATGGTTAATGGTTTAGATAAATGGATTAAAATATGGATATTGATTTTGAAATATAAAAATGGATAATGAAATGGATCTTTAAAAAAAGAGGATATGAAAGTGGATATGTGGATAATTTGAAAGAACAAAAATAATTATAGTGAAATTTGGAATTAAAATGGCTTTGGAACAAAATGGTTTATGGATATGGACTAAAAAAGACATGGTGATTTGAAAATATAGCAAAAATAGATTTTTTTGGAATTTTGTTTTAAATGGATAAAGGGATAAAGATAAGTAGCTAACAGAATGGTTTTTATGAATGGATGGCTTAAATGGATATATAAATGGATATGTAATGGAAATTGAAAATAGATAAAAATGGATAATTGTTTCACACAAATGGACATGGATATGGATTGAAAAATTGGAAATGGATAAAGGATGGTTAATGGGAACTTGGACATAGGCAACAAAGAAACAACATTTTTTTTTATTTTTTTAGCGGATGAATGTACAGATGAGAGTATACATAGGTAGGACAAATTTGGGGTATGACAGATGCCCCTATCTAATTGGTTTAAACTGAGTTAGATGAACTGCTACGGCGTTCGGTCTTTTGAGGTATAAAACAATTAGATATGAAGTAGGCCACAATTTTGTCCGGGAGGAAAGAAAATGCATGGGATGTGAAGTAATGGATAACCAAAAATCTGGCACCAAAAGGATGACAGGCCTATCACCAAAAGGATGATAGTAAACTCACACACACAGACCCTTCCACCAAAAGGATGAAAATAAGGTCAAAGCCTGCTATTACCGACGAGATAATAGGGCACACACGCACACATACCCTTCCACCAAAAGGATGAAAAAGAGGTCAAAACCTGCTATTACCGACGAGATAATAGGGCACACACGCACACAGACCCTTCCACCAAAAGGATGGAAAAGAGGTCAAAACCTGCTATTACCGACGAGATAATAGGGCACACACGCACACAGACCCTTCCACCAAAAGGATGGAAAAGAGGTCAAAACATGCTATTACTGACGAGATAATAGGGCACACACGCACACAGACCCTTCCACCAAAAGGATGGAAAAGAGGTCAAAACCTGCTATTACCAAAAGGATAATATGGCACACACACAACGCCTGCTATTACCGATGAGATAATAGGTCACACAACACAGACCCCTCCACCAAAAGGATGGAAAATGAGGTCAAAGCCTGCTATTACCGACGAGATAATATGGCACATACGCAACGCCTGCTATTACCGACGAGATAATAGGGCACACACACGGCCTGTTACTACCAAAAGGATAGTATGGCACACAACACAGCCTGCTATTACCAAAAGGATAATAGGGCACACACGCAACGCCTGCTATTACCGACGAGATAATAGGGCACACACACAGCCTGCTACTACCAAAAGGATAGTATGGCACACAACATAGCCTGTTATTACCAAAAGGATAATAGGGCACACACGCAACGCCTGCTATTACCGACGAGATAATAGGGCACACAACACAGCCTGCTATTACCGACGAGATAATAGGGCACACCACACAGCCTGCTACTACCAAAAGGATAGTAGGGAACACAGATAAAGGCTGTCACTCACCAAAAGGATGACACACAGACCAAGGGTTTATGGATCGGCGACACCAAAAGGATGACAGATCAAAACAAGTTATTACCACCAAAAGGATAATAGGAACTTTTTATTCGTGAGGACCAACATCAAAAGGATGAAGGTTGAATTGAGTTGATTAGGTTTGGCTATCACCAAAAGGATGATAGTAAGGCAATTGACAAAAGATCAAGTTTGCTGGGGATGTGATGAGATTTATTTGGAGACATCAACAAAAGGTTGAAGTAAAGAAATCAATGAGGAGAGCCCACGAAAAGGAAAGGAAAACAGTGAAAATGGAGAAGGTAACCCGCCAAGATCTACGCCATCTTGTGCCTACGTATCTTTACTCGGACGAGAATAAAGAATCAGGGCAGTCGTAGTTCGACTTGAAGAAAAGATTTAATGAGGAACGCCCACTGACTCGGAGGAATGTTTATTGGTTGGGATGAGGATGACGACCTCAGCAATAAAAGGTTGAGGAACACAACTCAATGAGAAACGCCCACTGACTTGCTTGAAGATCACAGCTTTATCAACAAATGGTTGATGATCTCATGAGGAACGCCCATAAACTTGAAGAAGATGCCCCTGACTGGGCAGAAGGTTGCTTTGAGATCTTGTCTTGATCAACAAAAGGTTGGACAACCTCGTGGGGAACGCCCACGGATTTGAAGAAAATGTCTCTGCCTGGGCTGGAGATCATCTTGCAGTCTCGAGATTGATCCTGGATCTTACGCATGTATGAATGCTTAATTTTGTAATGATGTACAATGCAAATGCTGACGCGCGGAGATGCAAGTGCTGGGGAAGTATGATTGGTTTTTTGGGTATGCATATGATGCAGATGATGACGAATGCGATGCATATGATGCGTATGATACAGACGGGTGATTGGATATGTTGATAAGGGTGCCAGCATGGTGGACTTTTGGTAGTTGCCAATGCGGATTGGACTTTTGGGCGGTGGGAGGGATTTGATTTCCTCAACACTCAGTTTGTTAAAGATGCCATGATTGAAGCGGACGAAGATGCTCTTGAAGCCTCGAGTTTTATCACTTGTTGATTTATGTTTGTCGGTTAGGATGACCTTCTGCAACAAGGCTTGCCCCAGTCTGAACATGGTAATGGTCTGCCCCTGATTAACCAGTTCTGAAGTGATTTGATCTTTGGATGTTGAGCTTTGATATGCTTTGAGACAGCTTTGCCCCTGATTGAGCTATTGAAGGATTTGCCCCAGCTTGAGGGTTTGAGGGAGTCTTGCTTCGGGTCGGCACCACTGAGAGCTCAAATTCCTCTTTGATTGCCCCTTGTTGGAGTGTCTTTGATGTCTAGCACTGATTTGCAGTTGAAATCACACATTCACAAATGGTAATCTTAATACAATGCTTATGCAAGTTTTGAAAAAGAGTTGTTTATTGGAGTGTTGTGATAGTGAAACGAATGGACCATTAACCCAAACATGTGCTGATTTTGATGGTGTGAAAGATATAGCAAGGAGAATGACACCAATGCTGAAGATTAGCAAATATGGGGAGTCAGTTTACGCAACCTTACGATAATATGCTTTCAGAATAAACCTCGCCTCAATTAGGTCTTTCGAGGGTTATAACGTGGTCTGGTTCGCGGTTATGAAACAAAGGATATAAGGCTCAAAGTATGATTTGTACCCACCCCTTCGTCGTGATGAACTCCAGTTCTATATTCAGTTAATTCTGCATATGTTTGTATTCTAAAAGGGTTGACGGTTCAAGGTATGCTTGAAATGGCAGTCACCTTTATTTTGTTTTTGATGGATGTCAGTGGTCCTTTGATTTTGATTTGGTGGTCACTGAAACTTATTTTGTTTTTGGTTGAGGATTCGTGGGCCTCTTTTGTTTTTTTGATCCCTATCTTTTGCATGGACTGATTTTACTTGTCGAGCCCATCAGGGTTGTCTTGATTTTTGCCTAAGTCTCCTTTGAGGTGCTCGACTTAGCAGGCTTTTGATTTTTTGTTTTTGGTTTTGTTGGATGATTGTGACTGCCAAGTCAAATGTCTTTTGGATTTTGTCTTATAATTTGAGTGCGTTATTGGGTTAACTGAACACTACCCTGCCCCAGGTTGAGTGTAAGGGTTTGAATATCCGAAGGAAACTACTACTTCTAGGCTCGAAGTGGTTTACTAGGGATTAACTCCTTGTCTCTCCAGTGTTTGGGGAATTGAAACAATGCCTGTACATCATCGACGAGATTCTGTCCGAAAGCATATATTTTGCAATTATGGGTATTTCGTTTTCATCATCCTCCCTCCAATCATTGCTAAACAACCGTATGATAAAGTGAGTGAAGTGGAGAAGTGTGTCAGTGATTTGCGGTAAATGGAAAAAATGAGTGAATACGACGTAACTGATTCAAAACATGCATTGTCAATACATTAAGAAAACCAAATACAAATGACAATGTTTAAAGCATACAGTACTTAAACAAGTAAAGACAAAGTACAAGGATGCGAAATGATGGGATGGCAACATGACTGCCTTCTTCGAGGAATTGATCTTCCTGTCTTGACTTGATTGATGCTTGAACTGGCTTGTTCAGAGTTGGAGACTGTTATGCTTGTCTTTGGCAACCCCTTCAATGACTGATGGTTCAGCCTGTACATGTGGCAGCATGGTCTTGTTGGATATGATTAACCATGAGTCTGCTTTTGGCTCGAGTAACGTATCTGTGTAGAGGAATCGGCTTGATTTGGTGGAGAAGGAAGGAAGTTGAAGTGAGATTCTGAGGTTGAAAATGCAATGCAAGATGCATAATAGATGCAATGCAATGCAATGATATGAGATGCAATGCAAGATGCAAGATCTAGGATCGCAGACCACAGGCTTCTGCGGTTGGCCGGAGGAACGGGTCAAGAACCACAACTAGGAAGAAAGCCCATGGGTAGGTTTCTAAGATAGGTAGGTGCCTAGAGTTATGGATATATTTCAAAAACATTATAACCAAGACGAAGAGACATCCGACTATAATATCCTCGAAATAATCTCGTCTAGGTGAGGTCTTCGTTTCTTCCCCACAAGAAAGATTCCTCGGAGGCGCCCACTACACAACCGTCGACACACGGGTTCTAAATAGGGTTCTCAGAATCCTAGATCGAGGTCGAAAATATTACTGTCATGAAGTAATACGTTCGAGGGATCTCATCTGATTGGGGCGTTCGCATTAACTCACATAGAATTAACGCTACCAACCACCATGGGTAAATTGGGTTAATGGTCCTTGGGATCGACGACCCACCTCGAAAGTATTACCACCATGGCAAAGATTCACCACAACAATAATATCTCCAAGGGAATCTACTCCAAGCGGTAGTTTTCGCTTCAAATCACGCGGAAGAGACCACGCAAGCCTACACTACACAACCACCATCCTAATCCTAGGGTTATACTCAGACTCGGGTGTAGAGCCATCTGACAAAGTTCCCAATATCAGAACAACCCAACAATGTTAAAAAAGGTAACATTAATAAGGAAATAGGAAAGCAAGTAAATAAGCGAATGAGAAGAAAAAGATAAACAAAGCTAAAAAGCTAGCGATTCGAATCAGGATAGGCTCGACTCTCTCTTGCATGGAGCAAATGTCCCCAGCAGAGTCGCCATCTGTCGTACCTCGAAAAATACGATCCTCGTGATAGACGCGGAAAAAACTGTTCGAAACAGAGTCGCCACCAAACTTTATTTATCCCAAAAGAGGGAAAGGAAAATATCGAGAAAACCTTTAAGGGAGCGGATAAGAACATTGTCGTCGCAACCACATTCTGGGTTCGGGAGTCGGTTACGTGAGGGGAAGGTACGCGCACCCCCTCACGTCCGTTGTACTCAACGGGAACCTCTTAATTCGAATCGCGATACTCGTTAGCTAAGTTTGTCTATTTTCTTCTCTAAAATAATTGCGGAAAGGTAAAGATAAAAGGAAAAGATACTAAGGGGAAATGGGTGGTTTTAGGATAGGGTGCTCGGCAAGATCATCGCGACCTCGGGCCTACGTATGCTCATTCGGACGAGAATGAGAAATCAGAGCAATCGTAGTTCGACTATGGGGTTTGACAGAAAAAGATGGTAGTGTGGACGCAAACAGGGAAAAAGAAAAAGTGTGGACACAAACGGGGGAAACAGAAAAAGTGTGGACACAAACGGGGGAAACAGAAAAAGTGTGCGGGAAACGGAAGATGGATAGAAGGTAGCTCACCAAGATCATCGCAATCTTGTGCCTACGTATCTTTATTCGGACGAGAATAAAGAATCAGAGCAGTCGTAGTTCGTGGTACGCCCACGAAACAAAGAGAGTTGGGTTGGTTTAGATGACGATTACTTGAACTTAAGAAAGATTCCTCGGGCCCAAGTAATCGGGAGAGTGAGTCAAATATTTGGCTCTCTCTCTTTTTCATCTAAGGTGGTTGAGTTTTAAAAGAGGCGTCAATTTCTCACACACGAGTAAGAGAACTCGCACCCAAACAATCGAAGGAAGATCAAAGACTTGAACCCCCATTTTTCACCTTAAAATAGTTACGATAATCGTTAATTGTTTTTGGAGTTTGATTATGAAAATTCGCTTGACGTTGGATCAAGGGTTTATTTGCGAAAAGAGTTTGATTTGAAGATGACTCGACGACGAATCGAGGGTTTGGTTTGAAAAGAGGTTTGTTTGAAAATGGCTCGACAACGAATCGAGGCTTTGGTGTGAAAATGGGTTGTTTGAAAAATGTCTCGACGACGAATCGAGGTTTTGGTTTGAAAATGGGTTGCCTATGCTAGTCCCTAGGGGTGCTCCTAGTAAATAAACCACAATCAAAACAATATTAAGTGCGTACATCAGAATGGGGGAGGGATACATGTAAATTACAAGTGTTGACAGAAATAAATGGTCTCGTTGTAAGGTAGCCCAAGAGAAACCCGTGTGTGTGCAAAGTGTCCTAAACTAAGCCTTGAATGCGCGTCGAGCAAATGATCATAACCACAGTCCGTTCATTTAGTGTTTTTAGGGTTTCGATATTTGTTAGATTGTTTTGATTAAGAGTATATACAAATGGAAAAATGGTTAGATAAATGAATACGGATATGAATAATATGAGTAAGGACAATATGAATAATAATATGAACAATAATAATCAAGATAAAAATGGACAAGATATAATATTGACATAAAATAAAATTGGTCTCGTCTTAATCGCGATTTAATCGATAAATTGATAAACGACGACTTTTGACTTTCATTGACCAAAAGATGAAAATAAGAGACTATAAAGAATATAAATAAGAAATTAAATCGAAAGTATGGATACAAAGCATAAAGGTCTCACCTTTATCGAGATTTAATCGAGAAATCGATAAATCAATCGATATTTGGTTTTCATAGACCCAAAATAAATATAAATGAAACAAAAATGTTAGAAATAAAATAAAATTGAAAATGACATGAAAAATAGTAAAGGTCTCACCTTTATCGAGATTAAGTCGAGAAATCGACAAATCGTCGATGTTTGGTTTTCATTGACCCAAAATAAAATGTAAAAATAGTGAATAAATTGGAATAGAAAATAAATAAGTAGGTAGACCTCATACATATCAAAATTCCATTGGTTTAAATAAACCAATTAAATCAAGAGTTTTACTAGATCATTGGCCCTATAAGAGAATTAAAATGAAAGGAGAATAGGATAACCTTAATTTAGTGAGGGAACATCTAAAATAAATAAATTACATAAAATAATAGAAATTAACAAAATAGAAAAAGAACTAGTAAAACAAAAACTAATTGTACTTATTATAAAAAAAACAAGAATGGGGTATAGAAATCGTGAGGTGGGTGTGCGTAAATCAGAACGGGCTAACCAGCCCAAGACCCACAAACATCTGGATATTTTAGAGCAAATAAAAAACCAAAAATAAATGGCATCATTGGTGTTATAACAAGCACGACCAAAACGCGTTGACCTCTTTAAAACACCATCATATTTCAAAGAAGAAACCAAGCAATCAAGACCACACAAATCAAATCCCATTTTTCAAATCAAACAAATGTTGATTCCATGGAAAGCGATAAGGACGCAAGGTCAAACAATAGATTCAACCTTTCCTTCGCTTGATTTCGATCTCGTTTGATTCCTCTTCGTCTTTCTCGTTCGAACTCGCCTCCTTTCGCTTGCTTCAGGTTTGATTTACAGTTTCGTTTATGGGTTTTCGTTCTATTTTGAGTGATCTCTCTCCTTCTTTAATTCTGTTTCGGTTTTCTGGGTTGATTCTGAAATATGGGTTTGTGGGTGTGGTTTGTGAATGTTTTGGGATTGAAGATTGGGTGAGGAAATTATGAAGGTTCGAGGTGAGAAGAAGAAAATGGATTCGAGGTTTAACGTTGTATGGATTGAAATGAGGTGATTTGAAAGTGGTTTGTCATCTTGGTTGAGAATTGTTTTTTTTATTTTAGGGTGAAGGTTGTTGGAGGGATGATGATGGTGTGAAACAAAGTTTGAAGGGGTTTTTGTGATTGAAGGACTATTTTTATTCACTGATGTTTTATATAGCAAGGTAAATTCTGAAACTTTTCCTCTGTTATTTTTCTCTCCGCTCCTTCTTTTTGAATTTATCTGGTCCAATGTTGTGTTATCACTTTCCTAGCAGGTTTTGCTGTTGATGCAGGTTTTATTTTCGTGCAAACATTGCAGGTCTTGAAAAATACAGTCTTGGCTTTTTGCAGAATTGGTTTAAAGGAGGCAGCAGTGGTACGGTCATGGCTGGGATGCTCAGTGTTGTCGTTGTCGTGTGGAGTCGTGGATTTGCAGGTTAGTTTGGGGAGTTAACTTGCGCACTGTGAGCGAGTGGAAAGTGAGGTTGGAGGCTCATGATTTAATACAACCTGAAATGTCACGTAGCTAGGGATGCATTGGAGTAACTGTAATTAATCTTATGGCTTTGTATTATGGGCTATGAAAATAATAATGGGCTTAGAGATTTGTACAAAAATGAAAATGGGCTTAAGTTGTGGAATTGAATTTGGAAGTGATTTTTTGGTAAAAATGATACTGATAAAATGGTTATGAATAGCATAGAAGTTAGAATAGTAAAGTGGATATTGGATATGGACATGGTAATTGAAAGAGATATATGGATTGGATTTTTTTAAAAAAAAATTGGAAATGGATTCGTAAAATGGATATTGCTAAAAAAAGGATAATGGTTAATGGTTTAGATAAATGGATTAAAATATGGATATTGATTTTGAAATATAAAAATGGATAATGAAATGGATCTTTAAAAAAAGAGGATATGAAAGTGGATATGTGGATAATTGGAAAGAACAAAAATAATTATAGTGAAATTTGGAATTAAAATGGCTTTGGAACAAAATGGTTTATGGATATGGACTAAAAAAGACATGGTGATTTGAAAATATAGCAAAAATAGATTTTTTTGGAATTTTGTTTTAAATGGATAAAGGGATAAAGATAACTAGCTAACAGAATGGTTTTTATGAATGGATGGCTTAAATGGATATATAAATGGATATGTAATGGAAATTGGAAATAGCTAAAAATGGATAATTGTTTCACACAAATGGACATGGATATGGATTGAAAAATTGGAAATGGATAAAGGATGGTTAATGGGAACTTGGACATAGGCAACAAAGAAACAACATTTATTTTTATTTTTTTAGCAGATGAATGTACAGATGAGAGTATACATAGGTAGGACAAATTTGGGGTATGCCACATAGTTCCAACAATCCTTTTATGTTCCTTCCACAAATCATCCCTCTTATCCTCTCGAGGAGTTACATAAATGGGGGTGAAAAACCAATCATCCTCTTAGTCAGAGTTAATCCTCACATGCATATATTGGAAAAGTCTATAAAGGATGTGAATATTAACATTCTCTTTAACCCAAGCTAAACAATACCTCCAGAGTAATCTTTTCTGCACATCATTCACTCATTTAAAACCTCTTTAAACATTACCATAAGATAACTCTATTTGTTATATTTCCAGCGCTTTAAACCATGCCTTAATCGGAGTCATGAAACTTAAGTTATATTATTTCAAAATTCTACATTTTCTTACATAGTCAGTGGTAACCTGTATCATAAGTTACTTGATAAATGACGATAATTTGAGAGTAAATTAGAGAGTGATTAGGTAAAAGAGTTTATTAATTGTTGTGTATTATGTTGTATTGTTTTAATTATAATTAGGGGTGGTATTTATAGGAACACTACCCACCCAAATCAAAATTAAAACAATCTCTCTAAAACAAGACTGATATACTCTCTTGGGTCAATGATATATCCCACGGATGTATTCTTAAAAAAACATGTCTAACTAAAATTGATATACCCTCCCCCGTCTATGATATACTCCCTCGGGTATATTCCTAAAGCATTATGAATTAACCACAATAGTTACCAACTGCTAGTAACCAATTACCACTGCGTCCAGAGTCCAATTTCACTTGTTTTTCATAAGAATTTTGCTCCTAAACCCAATTTCCTTAACCTAAACCTATCCCAATTAAACTTTAAATATATATTATTACAGTTAAACACTTTATACAATTGATTCAACATTTATTTTTCAATTATTATTATCATCATCATTCACCAACACCATGATAACATCAATTAGCAATAACATCATATCACCAACATATCAGAATTACAAAAATTTACAGTATCAATTATGACATGAGGTGAAATCACAAGCATCACACATAGTTCTCACAAAAATGACAGTTTTTTTATTAAAACCATAGAATCTCATATTCATCATTAGTCAAAATTCCAATTATAGAACAATCCTCCCCCCTCCTTACATCGATTATGCAGGAATTTCTTGAGCTTTTAGTGATGGGAGAACCTTCTCTTTGCATAACTTATTGCTAGGTTTTGCCTCATTTCTTTCTCTCTATCAAAAGATACGTAACATCTTTCTCCCTTTCTCATTACCTCCCTTTTTTATAATAGATAATTGATCGGAGAGGACCAGAAGGAGATCGTCGCGACCTTCGTGTAGGACAAGTGCTGATGCTCGTAGGAGAGGAAAAAGGGGTAGAGGTACCTGCAAGGTACTCCGATGCCAGAGTAAGTATTTGGTCAAAGAGGGGAAAAAGCAAGTAAGAGAATTCAAGTATACGATTTGTGATACCTGCCCCTCTCAAGCGAGGGGGTATTTATAGATGGATTTTTGGCAAGCAAAGCGCCTGATCGACCCATGAAGGGTTGCCAAATGGAGGTCGAGGCGCGTGGTCTCCTAACTGTTTCCGTTATATTCAAGGAGGCAGTTGATCGCGTGAACTACCCTGCGCGTGAAGGGACACGCCCAACGGTTACTTTGTGCCCAACGGCCATATTGTGCCCAACGGCTATATTGTGCTTATTGGGCCTGTTCGCCAATTATACTGGATTGGGCCTGGACCTTAGGGGCAGGAAGCCCTGCCCGGTCCAGAACAGGAGCCCCCCGAGTCGTTGCTCTGTTGGAGAGTAATGACTTTAGACGGCTGTGACTACGACTGTACTGACGGGGAAGTGGTTGCTCGCGTGGAGTGTTCCATTTATTCCCCGACAAGGTGCGGTCGTCGGACGATTACGCTTGATGTTGACCAAGGTTTGTAGCGTGCTCGCAGGAATTGATGTTTTTTCTGTCGGGAAGCCCTGAACGGATGCGTTTGTCTTGACGAGGAGGCTTGCTCGTGGGAGCCAAGGATTAGTGTATTTTCTGCAATAAGCCAGGCGAAGAGTTTTTGTGACACGTGGTGAGCATTTATGGATTTTGTCAGTCCTAGGGCCGCATAGGCTATGATGTCCTTCACGATTCCCCACGATCAAATGGTTATAAAAGGGTGGAGGAAGGTTTTGTTTTCACAACTCTCAAGTTTCCACTCCTTGCTCTTATTTGCTCTGCAACTAATCCTTCGCCGGAACTCCTCTTCGCCACCGTCGATCCTCCTCTTCTCCGTCAACCTCTTCTTCTTCTTGTAAGTTTGTTCTTCCTTTTCTGTATATTTTTTATGAACCTTCAGTTTTCTGGGTGCTTGTTCATGGATTTTCTGGTTGAACTTCATGTGTTCTTCGATGAACACATGAATTTATGGAAAATTCATGAAGAACACGAAGAACATGATGAAATTTAGGATTTTCTAGGATTCTTGTAGAAATTGTTAGCGTAGATCCTTGTAGAATCTGGTTAGGTGTAGAATTTCGTTTGTAGTCGGGCACTAGGCCTATTCGGGATTTTGATGTGATTTTGAGGTGAGCACGCATCCTCGTATGGAAATCTGCGAGTTCTGGTCGCGGAGACCTCTTCTGGCGATTGGTAGGTAATTTATACGGGCACGTAGTTGTCCTCGGATTCGTCAATGCCCTTTCACTTGATTCGTGGTGGAAGGGTGGATTTGATCTTGGATGTCGAATTCACTTTTCTTCCTCTGCTTTTCAGGTGAAAATGGCTGAACCCCAGGGTGATGTTGTGCCCGACACGCAAGATGCACAAGAGGAACCCAGCGTGCCCACTGATTATTCGAATATCAAGGTCGCAGGAGGGGACCTTGACTGGCTCAGACACGAGCCTCTAACGTTCCGGTCAACTTTCTCCGCGGAGGAGATAAGAGACTTTGACTTGTTGGAAAGGCGTGAAGAAGACGCTCCTCGGTCGTGGAAAGCCTTTTGCCCCGGGGAATACGATAGAATTTGCTCCTCGTACCCAGGATTGCGTTTTCCTATGTATGAGTTCGCTTTTACGGAGGCCAAGATGCGTCTCCCCTTTACCGACTTTCAAGCCTCCCTGTTCACCCATCTGGCCTTGTGCCCGTCTCAGCTTCATCCCAACGCCTTGGCTTTCATCCGGGCTTTTGAGCTAGTGTGTCGTTACCTTAATATCGGGGCGACCACAGATCTCTTCTTCTGCCTTTTCCAAATCCAAAGGAGTACAGCGGGGACGAAACAGAGTTGGGTTTCATTTAAGCAACAGAGTAGGCTGTTCTGGCCGTATTCTGATTCAATTCGCAACTTCAAGGATAGGTTTCTGATCGTGAAGCCTATTACCGAGGAGGCTAAGAGGACCATCTCGACTATTGAGAAGGTGGCGGTGAATGGTCGGGAAAGGGACGGTGTTGTCTCCATATTTCCTTTGGAATGGGTCTATACCCACTTCAAGCGCAGAACGGATCAGTTCTTGGTAAAGCACGAGCAGCTTTGCTCGGCGTACAAGGAGTCGTATAGGATCCTCCATGCTTACGTGGAGAGTTTTTCCCCGGCCTTCGTAGTTGACCGGGATGGGAAATAGCTGGTTGGGGATGATGGGCCCGTCCGAGCGGCTAGATATATTAATGTCAAAGCTCTCCTCGAGTGTGATAATGACGATGATGCGATGACCTTGCTCGGTATGCTCCACTGTTTAATTTTATCTCTTTGAATTCTTGGTCCTGACTTGCTATGTGTGTTCGCAGGTATGATGGCCGACATGCGGGAGCGTTTGATGAGGTCCCAGGCGGCGAAGGTTCACAAGAAGACGACCACAGGTGCCAAGGTTGGGGTGCCTAAGCAGACAAATTTGGAGAATTTTGCCGCTGGTCCAACCCCCGTCCCAGAGAGAGCCTCGACGCCGCTGACCCCGGAGACCTCCCATAAAAGGAAGAGAGAGGCCGCAGGGACTTCTGTGGGCGCTGGTTCGGGAGGTTCTGGTGCCGGTCATCTTGTCCTGCCTGCCTGCTATACGCGCCGAGATTTGTTTGCTGAAGGGGAGTCCATAGATGTTCACGATTCTGAAGCCGTGGCTATTCTGAATGACAACTCCAAAGCAAGGAGAAAACAGCTGTGCCAGGATGCTGCGGGCATGTTTAGGGTGCTTGAAGCAGCCCTTGTCCTTGCCGATGACGAAGCTGTTACTCGGGCGAGCCTCGTGACGTTCAAGAATAGAATTGCTGAGTTGGAGGCGGAAAATAACAAGTTGTTCAATGATTTAAAACAGTTTGAAGGTTACGAGGAGGCCAAAGTGTTGCTTCAGACGGAGGTGACCCAACTGAAGTTGGATGCTCTCAAGGCTGACGAGGAGAAGGCGAGGATCGCTGAATTGGAAGGTTTGACTTCAGTTGTCCAGGACGAAAATGACGACGAGAAGTCGCTGAAGTCGCGGGCTGACTTGATCGGAAGGATAAGAATCCTCGGCGAGGACAACCTGAGAGCAGCTGAGTTCGGCTTCAGTGTTGCAAAAGAGCAGATGGTGGCCCTCAACTCTGACGTACAGCTCACGACGGATGGGATGGGTTTGTTCAACAAAGTGGTGGACAGTCAGGTCATGCCTGCCGAAGAGGAGAGTGAAGTCGCTGAATAGGACTGTTGTTTTTAGCATGTTTTGTGGGCCTGTGTGCCCTTATCATTTTGTACGGGCGCTGCCCTTTTGTTCTATGAATTTGTAGGGGCTATGCCCTTTTTTGTATTTATAACATTATCCGGTCACGCCCGGTGTTCTACTATAATCTGTTTTGTGAAAAATGTTTTATCGTGGACGTTTGCTCTATTTATTTATATGCGTGTGCTCGGAGAGGTGTGAAACCTGCCGAGGGGGGCGAAGTGGTTTTGGCCATGATGAGGCTAGGACTTCGTTTGAGGTACTAATCTCATAGGCTTGGACTATTCCCATCGCGAGCTGGGTGTCCTGCCTGAACGGTGAGGCAACGGCGGAGCTTGGTTGAGGTATCCCCGTTGTGTGCAGGATCTGCTCGTACAACGAGCAGAAGCTGGCCGGCGTTGTAATGCGTGTCATGCTTCACCAGGGCATGATACGATGACCGTGCAATTCTCCCCATGTTGGGTGATTACGTCAGCAGTTTATCTGTCCTCGTGGTTAAGGACTTTAGTTGTAGTACTGCTTGAGTTTTTCAGCATTCCATGGTCGAGCAAGTTGTTTTTCGTCCAATGTTTCCAAGTAATATGCGCCTGTGCCCGTTTTGGACTTGACCCTATAAGGTCCTTCCCAGTTTGCTGCCAGTTTCCCTTCGCGCGAATCCTTCTGGTTTCTGCGCAAGACCAGACTGCCTACGGGGAAGTCGCGCATTATGACTTTGCCGTCATGTCACAACGTTATTTGTTGCTTTAATGCGGCCTCGCGGAGGGCAGCCCCTGATCTTATTTCTTCGACCAGGTCGAGCTCCTCGCGTAGAGCCTCGTCGTTCATTTCTTCGTCGAGGGGAGCTTCTGTCCTTCTGGAGGGTTCCCTTATTTCCACCGGTATTACCGCCTCTGTTCCATACGCTAGTCGGAAAGGGGTTTCTCCGATAGTAGAGTGGGGTGTTGTTTTGTACGTCTAGAGGACGCTGTGGAGCTCCTCGACCCACCTTTTCTTGGCCTCGCCTAGCCTTCACTTCAATCTGCGTAGGATCACTCTGTTCGCGGCCTCTGCTTGCCCGTTGGTCTGGGGATGCTCGACCGAAGTAAAGTGTTGTTTCGTTCCCAATTTGGCGACGAAGTCTTGGAATTTTCTGTCTGTGAATTGGGTTCCGTTGTCGGTTACGAGGGCCTGGGGTACCCAGAATCTGGCGAGGATGTTCCTTTTGTAGAAACGCAATATGTTGAAAGCTGTGATCTTGGCGAGCGCTTCGGCTTCAATCCACTTTGTAAAGTAGTCGACGGCCACGATTAGGAATTTATTTTGATAAGATCCCATTGTAAAGGGGCCTAGGATGTCCATCCCCCACCAGGCGAAGGGCCATGGCGAGGAGAGGGTCTTCAACTCGTTGGGCGGTGCCAAATGCATGTCCCCGTGGCGCTGGCAACGGTCGCATTTTTGTACGTGTTCTTTGGCATCGTGTTGCATGGTTAGCCAGTAATATCCTGCGCGCAAAGCTTTTCGAGCCAGGGATCTTCCCCCTAGGTGTTGCGCGTTGATGCCCTCGTGGATCTCTTGTAAGATTTCGGGGACCTGGGCCTCATCGACACATTTCAATAGGGGGATGGAAAATCCTCGTCGGTATAATTTGTCCTCGACCAGTACGTATGAACAGGCTCGTCGCTTAGTTACGCTGGCCTCCTTATTGTCCTCGGGGGAGTTCCCCCTTGGTGAGATAATTGTATACCGGGGTCATCCAACAACGGGGATCCCCGATGACTTTAACGTCTAGCAGGTCGGGCTTTACAATGCTCGGGCGGACAAGCATTTCTTGTATGATGGATTTGTTCCCACCTTTTTCCTGGTGCTGGCTAGTTTAGAGAGGATGTCTGCTCGGGTGTTTTGTTCGCGCGGGACGTGCTGAACTTCCCATGCTTCAAACTCCGCCATTTTTTCTTTCACCATTGCCAAGTATTCGGCTAGTTGGTCGTTCTTTGCTTGGAAATCTCCCCGTACTTGGGATGCTACGAGCTGGGAATCAGTGCAAATTTTTATTTCCCTCGCGCCGACGTCTTTGGCCAGTCGTAACCCTGCAAGGAAGGCTTCGTACTCGGCTTGATTGTTTGATGTTTTGAAATAGAGGACCAGGGATACTTCGATCAGGGTCCCTTCCTCGTTCTCGAGGATAATTCCTGCTCCGCTGCCTGAGGGGCTTGATGCGCCATCCATGTAAACGATCCACTTGCGTGTCCCTCCCGGAGGGGATAGTTCCGGAGTCATTTCTGCCCCGAAGTCAGCCAGGACCTGTGCCTTGAGGGCTTTCCTCCCCTCGTAGTGAATGTCGAACTCGGCCAGTTCAAGGGACCATTTTAGCATCCTGCCCCCCATATCTGGTCGGCTTAACAGTTTCCTAATAGGCTGGTCGGTCCTGACGACGATAGTGTGCGCCAGGAAGTAATATCTGAGTCTCCTCGCGGCAACTATGAGAGCAAGGGCCACCCGTTCTATTTGCGTGTACCTGACTTCGGGTCCTTGTAGGGCTTTACTGGTGAAATAGATGGGTTTTTGCCCGTCAGTAGTCTCACGAATAAGTGATGCACTTACTGCTTCGTTGGCCACGAAGAGATACAGGTATATGGTTTCCCCGCGATCTGGCCGGGACAATACTGGTGGCTCGGACAGAGCTTGCTTGAAATGGGCAAGGGCCTGCTCGTATTCGTCTGTCCACTCGAAATTTGCTTCCTTCCTGAGTAATTTGAAAAAGGGCAGGGCGTGCTGGGCGGATTTACTCACGAAACGGGCAAGGGACGCGAGCATCCCGTTGAGGGTCTGTATCGCCTTCTTCGACTGCGGAGTGGGGAACTCCACGAGTGCTCGGCATTTATCTGGGTTTGCTTCTATTCCTCTTTCAGTGAGGTAAAACCCGAGGAATTTTCCTGCTCGTACGCCGAAGGTGCATTTTTATGGATTAAAATGCATTTTACATTTTCGAGCTTGGTCGAACACCTTTCGTAAGTGGGTGGTATAGTCGGATTCCTCTTGGGATTTTACGATCATATCATCCATATATACTTCTAGCATGTCCCCAATTTCTAATCGGAAGACTTTGTTCATCATGCGCTGGTATGTGGCCCCGGCATTCTTTAGTCCAAAGGGCATCACGTTGTAGTAATAGTTCCCCGAGGAGGTCATGAATGCCGTGTACCTCTTGTCCCCGTCTGCCATTGGGATTTGGTTGTATCCCAAATAAGCATCCATGAAGGACAAGAGCTTGAAACCTGCGGAATTATCTACAAGTTTATCTATGCTCGGTAGAGGATAAGCGTCTTTCGGGCAAGCCCGATTGAGATCAGTGTAGTCAATGCACATGCGCCACTCTCCATTACTTTTCTTTACAAGTACAATATTTGAAAGCCAGGTCGTATACTTGGCCTCGGAAATAAATTTTGCCTCTAAGAGGTCTTGTACAAGTTTTTCGGCAGCCTGTGCCTTTTCCTCGGATTGCTTTCTTCTTCGTTGGGCAATGGCGCGAGCAGCTGGATTGATTGTCAAGTGGTGACATGCAGTTTCTGGATCAAGGCCGGGCATATCCACCGCACTCCAGGCGAACAGGTCGATGTTGTCGTCAAGGCATCTCTTCAACTCCTTCTTTACCTCTTCGGGGAGACCAGTGCCTATCTTCATTCCCCTGTTGGGGTTATTACTGAAGGTGATGATCTCAAATTCCCCATCTGGAACTGGTCGCAGAAGTGTAGGAGACGGGGAGCTTGTTACTCCTGGCTTGTTGTCTTCGTCCCAATCTTCATTTCCATCTTCGGGGAGCCTGCTATCTAGGTCGATTGTGTGCACGGGAAGCATAGGCTTTTTCTCCGGCTGGCCATCTTCAGCTGGAACCTTGTCCTCTCTGATGCGCTTTGTCACCTTTGTCGTCGTCACGATCTGGTTCTGTCTTTTTGTTGCGGCTTCAAAGCATCTGCGAGCCGCCTCGATATCGCCATGCAGAGTTGCGACGTATCCCTTCTCAGTATAGTATTTGAGCTTGAGGTGGACCGCGGAGGGGACAGCAACGAGTTCGGCAAGAGCTGGTCTGCCGAGGATGCACTGATAGAGCGACGGGCAATCAATGACTAAGAACTTTGTTTTGATCGTCCGCGATGCTTCTTCCTCGCCAAACGTGACTGGTATCTCCATGTAGCCCCAAGGTCGGGCAGTTGCTCCGTTGAATCCTTGGAGATTCGATCCAACGTACGGGGAGAGATTAGACTTATTCAATTTAAATGCGCGGAACAGGTTGGAGTACATGATGTCCATGGAACTACCCTAGTCGACCAGGATTCTTCGAACATCGGTAGATGCTAATTTGGCCCTGATCAGCAGAGGAATATAGGAATTCGGTGATCCTCCGGGGAGTTCTTCTCTGTAGAACGCGATTGGCTGCGAACGCCCTTTACCCTTGCCGATCGTGTACAACTGTTCGGGGTTGCTGTCTATCAGTTGTTCGAACTTTTGTTTGATGGATCCTATCGTAAGCTCATGGTACCCCCCACATGAGATAACCATGGTCGTAGGAAAGGTTTCCCAGGTGTTGTGTATGAATGCCTGGGAAGTCGGGTCGAGGTGGTCAGGAACGAAGAAGTCCTCTGGTCGGCTGATGGCCATTGCGACCTACGTGGGAGGACTGGATGGGGCTGATTCTGCTTCTTTCTTCGGATCAGATGTGTCTCGTCGGGAGGACTCTCCCTTCTTCACGTATTGCTTCAGGTGACCCTCTTTGATGAGGATCTCTATTGCGTCCTTAAGGTGTACGGAATCTTCTGTCACGTGGCCGTGACTACGATGGAAACGACAATATTTTCTTTTGTCGACGTTTCCTTTGGACGTGGTCGGTTTAGGGAACCGAACACCACCTTGCTTGAATTCTGTGTTGATGCAGTCAGAGAGAATGCGCTTTCGCGAGGTCGTGAGTACGGTGTACTCCGTAAACCGGCCAGCCGGCCCTTTTCTTTCGCGAGGACGCTCATCGCGTCGTTTCTCCTTCCCCTGCTGGGATGATCCTGGCTCATCTTTTTTTGATGCCCGGGGTGCTTCCCGATCTCTTAAGTCCCGGGCATGATATGCGGCTTCTTTTTCCTCGTAACAGATGTAGTCTTCAGCTTTACGAAGAAGTTCTGTCAGAGTCCGGGGAGCTTCGACTCCTACTGCCTTACGGAAGTTGCTTTTGGGTCGGAGTCCCTTTTCGAGGAGGTAGTTCTTCATGTGATCCATTGTTCAGACTTCAACCGCTTCTTTGTTGAATCTTTCAATGTACGCCCGCAGGGATTCATCCCTGCCTTGTATAATGGCCTCCAACGTGGCCTCCGACTTAGGATGTCGTTGGGAAGCTGTGAAATGGCGGGCAAACTGGCTTTTCAACTCCCTCCACGAAGAGATGGAATCGCGAGGAAGTCGTTTAAACCACGACATCGCTCCCTTTCTCAAGGTGATGGGGAACATTTTGCATCTGATAGCCCCGAAGATATCGTGATATTGGAGCATAGCCTCTATGTTTTTGATATGCTCGCGGCGGTCAGTTGCCCCGTCGTAAGTCGTCAACATGGGTGGTTTCTCCAATCCGCGGGGAATTCTAGTGTCGAGGATGTCCCTTGTGAACGGACCGTGTACGTCATCGTCACTGCCGGAACTAGGAGAAAGCGAAAGGGAATGACTGTGCTCGTGGCTTCGACTTCTGCGAAGAGAACGTCCGCGGGTGCGACGGTGATCGTACTTATCCGCGTGTCGAGACCTCTTGGAAACCGGGGAGTGCCTGGATCTTCGCGGGGGAGACTGATGGCATCGTCGGGCTAGATCGGGTGTGAGGTTCCTCGATCTTGAACGTTTCCTCTTCGGGGAAAGGGTGTCGCGTTTTCGCTTCGAGAGAGTCCGTGGACGCGGGGAAAGGCTCGCCAGTTTTTCTGAAGCGAGGCGTTCCTGAAGGATATGCTCGAGGGCATTGAGCTTCTCCCCCTGCTGGAGGATCAGGAGGTTTGAGTTGTTGAGAGAAGCGATGAGCGCTGCGGTAGTCGGGTCAGCATCCTGGGGAACCGGAACGGGCTCGAAGGTGAGCTCCACGGCTGGTGTTCGCGGCTTTGGTTCGTCGGGTTTCGGGGAAGCCGACCTTCTATCTCTTCGGTCACTTTCCTGCGGGATATGCCCGACGAAAGTGTGGTCGTTGTTGTTGTTGTTGTTGTTGGCCTCGGGGGCCACAGAGTCTTGGTGAACATCGTTCTTGATGAAAGCCATGTCGATCTGAGATTTTGACAAGATAAAGCTTTGGTCTTTGTTGAGTAAGAGAATCTTGGTGAAAGACGGGGAAGCTGTTTCCCACAGACGGCGCCACTGATCGGAGAGGACCAGAAGGAGATCGTCGCGGCCTTCGTGTATGACAAGTGCTGATGCTCGTAGGAGAGGAAAAAGGGGTGGAGGTACCTGCAAGGTACTCCGATGCCAGAGTAAGTATTTGTTCAAAGAGGGGAAAAAGCAAGTAAGAGAATTCAAGTATATGATTTGTGATACCTGCCCCTCTCAAGCGAGGGGGTATTTATAGATGGATTTCTGGCGAGCAAAGCGCCTGATCGACCAATGAGGGGTTGCCAAATGGAGGGCGAGGCGCGTGGTCTCCTAACTATTTCCGTTATATTCGGGGAGGCAGTTGGTCGCGTGAACTACCCTGCGCGTGAAGGGACACGCCCAACGGTTACTTTGTGCCCAACGGCCATATTGTGCCCAACGGCTATATTGTGCTTATTGGGCCTATTCGCCAATTATGCTGGATTGGGCCTGGACCTTAGGGGCAGGAAGCCCTGCCCGGTCCAGAACAATAATCCTGATTTATTTTTAATTCTATTTAACTCCCTTAATTTTTCAGTTTTTTCATTGGCTTCCCACTAACTTATAATTTTCTAACTTCCTCTTAATACTTATTAATTATCCACTAACCTTTAATTTCTTAGATAATTCTAACCTTTCATATTCTGATTATTATTAATATTTGCTTACTAACAAATTTAGCACCTATATTTTTTTCTCTAAATAATAACATATCATTAAACACACCAAAAATCGAATTTAAGGAATAAAATATAAATAAATTTTTTGGAGTGTTACAGATGACCTAGAAATAGATGCATTCATTGAAGAGATGTTGGCCTCTTTTGATGACCAATATTCTCAAAAACAACAATCTCAAATCTAGCCTTACAAAAAAAAAACAATCTCGAATCTATAACCCAACACCTATTTCTGTATCTCCAAAAGTGAAGAAGATAAATCCAAAGATGAAACCACTTGGAAAAAACAAAGCTCAAGCACCTAAGAGAACTAGTGACAGGCTGAAGACAATATGAAAGTTAAGGAACAATGTTGCCTCAAAATCAAGTATGACCGCCCCATTGAAACTTAATGACACAGTTGATGATACACAATGTCCTTCCAAAGAAGACCCCAAGTTAAGGACTTGTTTGCACAACATGAAGTCATGAGATCAAATTTCTAGGAAAATGTCCCAAGTGATTTAGACTTGTAGTTTCCTTTACTAGTTTGATATTTTGTAATGCATAACGCGTGCTAAATTAGTAGCATTTTGTAAAGCATATTGTGTGCTAATTTTGAAAAATATTGATATGCTGAATGTATCGGATAAATTATGCCTATATATATATATATATATATATATATATATATATATATATAAAACAAGTTATGCTTATACTGTCAGCTTATATATCAGACAAGTTATGCTTATGTCAAATTATACTGTCAAATTATATAACACACAACTTATACTAACTATGAAATTATGCTTATGTCAAATTATCAAGCTAAGATGTGTTTATATTAACTGCATCATACTAACTACAACTTACAAAGCTACTATATTACAGACAAATTATTCTAACTGCAACTAACCCTAATTTCAACCATAATGCACAATGTCTGCACAATATTTTGTAATAGAGCTAATAATTTTCATTCATTCAAATTCAAGTCAATTCTCATTATTACATTAAATCACATTGTTACATTAGGTCACATTATTACATCAAGCTCTATCATTACATGCTCCTAAAAATGTAACAAAATACAACCAAAAACAAATAACTACAACTTCTAGAAACATCATCTTCTTCCTTAGACTCTTAACTTTTTTCTTCATATCTTTAATCTCTTTTGAACACATATGAATGTCATATTCCTTTCCAAATTCTTTCTCGAATTCCTTGCCAAATTTCCTCAAATGTTGGAATCAACCCAAAGACTATGGGAATTCCTACTATCACGCAGCAATTATACAGAAAGTAGAAAGAGAATAGGGAAGAAGAAGATGAATAGTGTTCTTGCTGCCCACAAACTGTGGGACTTTCTCTCTTCTTATTACTCACTCTGCAACTGCAGAATTCTGTGAGAAATTACAAAGTGTTGTAATTGATTGATTGATCCAAAATAATGAGGGCAACTCCCTATTTATAGAATTAGGTTTGCTTGCATCTCAAGACAAAGCCCAAACTATAAAAGCCCAAAATATCAAATCTAATCTAAATGATATCAAATCTAATCTAATAAAAGCAAAATCTGAATCCCATCTAAATGAATCTGTCGAAACACTTTCGACAATTCGACACTAAGCAATTCGACTTCGACTTCGACACTAGACAACAACCTGTTGTCTTCGACTTCGACTTCGACAACAATGGATTACATTCAACACACCACCTAATACATTGTGTCTAAACTATATATGTTCATCATAGACCTTAGCCTTCTGAATCCTTCGACTTGCACTCCCTTCGTCATGATATCTGCAATCTGATTCTCAGTTCTGCAGTGTTCCAAATTCATCTTCCCTTCTGCTACCTGCTCTCGAAGATAATGGAACCTCATCTCGATGTGCTTGCTTCGACCATGAGCTATTGGATTCTTCGCCAAGTTGATAGCTGACATGCTGTCGATCTTCATGGTAATTGCTCCATGACTCATTGATGTAATTTCTTCGACCAGATTCACCATCCATATTGCTTGACATGCACAAAGAGAAGCAGCAATGTATTCTGCTTCGCATGATGACAATGCCACTACTGGCTCCTTTCTCGAACTCCAAGCAACTGGTGCACCACCTAACATAAACACATATCCAGCTGTGGATTTTCTATCCTCTGCATCACTACACCAGCTAGAGTCTGTGTATCCCACTAACTTGCATTCTTTCCCTTTATCAGCTGCTGGAAACAAAATACCATAGTCGAGAGTTCCTTTCAGATACCTTAGTATCCTCTTCACCGCTGCTAGGTGTGATACCTTTGGCTTCTGCATAAATCTACTTACCATACCAACACTGTATGCTAAGTCAGGCCTTGTGTGACAAAGGTATCGAAGTGACCCAATAAGTCTTATGTATTGGGTTGGGTCGACATCATCTTCATCTGAATTTTTCGACAGTTGCTGTCTGGGCTCAGCTGGAGTCGAAGTTGGGTTGCAATCTTGCATCTCAAATCTCTTCAATATTTCGCCTGCATATCTTCTTTGATGCATCATTAAACCTCTACTACTCTTGTAGAATTCGATGCCAAGGAAATATGAGAGATTTCCCAAGTCTGACATTTCAAACTCTTCACTCAGGTTACGTTTGAAATCTTCGATCTCCTTCTTGCAACTTCCTGTTATCAACAGATCATCGACATAGAGACATAGTATAAGCAATTCGCCATTGCTTCTTCTTACATATACTCCATGCTCAGTTGTGCACTTCACAAATTCCTTCTCCCTTAAGAAGCTGTCGATTTTCTTATTCCAAGCTCTTGGAGCTTGCTTAAGTCCATACAGGGCTTTATGCAGCCTGTACACCTTTCTCTCTTTGCCTTGTTTCACAAACCCAACTGGTTGTGCAACATAAACTTCTTCGTCTAAGGGGCCATTTAGGAATGCGCACTTCACGTCCATCTGACATGTGTGCCAATTATTCATATTTGCTAGACCAACAACCAACCTGATTGTTTCGATCCTAGCAACTGGTGCAAAGACTTCGTCATAATCAATTCCTTCCTTCTGAAGAAATCCTTTCGCTACGAGTCTTGCTTTGTGTCGAACTACTTCACCTTTTGGATTCAACTTTACTTTGTAAACCCACTTCACATCAATTGCCTTCTTGCCTTCAGGCAATTCGACAAGTGACCAGGTGTTGTTGACTTCAATGGATTTTATTTCTTCATTCATTGCTTTCACCCACTTCGAATCTTTCAATGCCTCAGCTGCATTGACAGGTTCGACATCTGCATAGAAAGCATAGTGTACCAGTTCACCTTCTTCATCGACAACATCATCTGATGTAATCACACATTCCTGCAATCTTGCTGGCATTTGTCTTGTTCGACGAGGTCTACTTGGTCCTGCTTGGTCTTCGACACTTTCTTGTCGAACTTCTCTCTCAGCTTCTCTAGCTGGTTCTTCACAACTGATTCTTACTGAATCTTTGTTGACATTTTCTGTCCAGTCCCACTCCTTAAGCTCATCAATGATCACGTCTCTGCTGATCACAATCTGCTTGTTCACTGGGTCGAACAGTTTGTATCCACCTGTCGAATGATATCCCACCAGGATCATTTGACTTGACTTGTCATCTAACTTTCGTCTCAACTGATCTGGCACATGCCTATGTGCAATCGATCCGAAGACCTTAAGATGACTTAAGCTTGGCTTCACACCAGACCAACATTCTTCTGGCGTAATCCCATTTAGCTTCTTCGTCGGACACCTGTTCAGAAGATATGTCGAAGTCGAAACAGCTTCTCCCCATAATTCTTTAGGAAGATGTTTGCCCTTCAACATACTTCGAACCATGTTCATGATGGTTCGATTCTTCCTTTCTGCAATTCCATTCTGCTGTGGAGTATAGGGTGGCACCACCTCATGCACAATCCCTTCTTTCTCACATAGTCTGTCGAAATCTTTCGACACATATTCTCCACCACCATCAGTTCTCAAAACCTTGAGCTTACGACCACTTTGTCTTTCGACCATAGATTTGAACTTGGCAAATACCTCAATCACTTCACTTTTCTTCTTGATCAGGTAGGTCCACAGTTTTCGACTGAAATCATCTATGAATGTGACAAAGTATTTGTTACCTCCCATAGAATCGACCTGGATTGGACCACATACATCAGAGTACACAACATCAAGAATTCCCTTCGACCTGCTTCCTGCATCCTTACTGAAGCAATTCTTGTGTTGCTTTGCCTGCACACATTCCTCACAAACTTCATCTGGAATGTTAATTTCTGGCAAACCTGAAACCATGTTCTTTCTCTTCAGATCTCTGATGTCTTTGAAGTTGAGATGCCCAAGCCTATAATGCCATATCCACTCATCTCTGCTAGCTGCAGTTGCAAGACACTTGTGCTCCATCACATTTAGTTCAATCTTGAAGGTTCTATTCTGAGACATTGGAGCCTTCAAGATCAACCTACCACTTGCGTCGAGAACTCTCATCACCTTGTCTTCGACCAACACCTTGTAGTTCTTTTCGACCAACTGCCCTATGCTGAGCAAATTGCTCTTCATGCCTGGTATGTACAAAACATTGGAAATTACTGACCTCTTGCCATCCTTCCTCTTAATCAGAACATCACCAATACCTTCAGCTGCTAGAGTATTGTCATTTGCAAATTTCACTGTGTTCTTCATTGAGGGCTTCATGTTGACAAACCAATCTTTCCTTCCAGTCATGTGTGATGAGCATCCTGAGTCCAAGTACCACTGGTCCTTGAAACTCTCATTATCTCTGGTTGTAACCATCAGCATCATACCTTCTCCTTCTTCATGCTTCGCCAGCTTTGCATCATCTTCTTGATTCTTTCTTTCAGGACATTTTGTCGAATAGTGACCATACTGGTGACAATTAAAACACTGAATGTGGCTTTTGTCAGGCTTTCGACCACCACCTCTTCCTCTACCTGCAGCACCACCTCTTTGGTTGCCTTGGTTCTGGGTCCTTCTATGGTTCGACCAATTCGCCTCTTGCTGATTTCCTCTGCCTGTCGAATTGTTGTAGCTTCCTCTACCTTTGTCGACCATCTTTTCTTTACCCTTCTTATCTTTCACTGATTGAGCTTGCAAGGCCACATCATTCTTCGACTTGCTTGCAGCTCTTTCAGCCATTCTTTGTTCATGAGATTCAAGCGTCCCTTGAAGCTCTTCTTTCGTCACCTTCGACAAATCTTTTGATTCTTCTATGGCTACTACCACGTGATCAAATTTTGGAGCCAACGATCTCAAAATCTTTGAGACAACTGCTTTCGTCGTCAACACTTCTCCACACACTTTGATTTGATTCACAAGTTTCGTAACTCTTGTGAAGAAATCTGTTATGCTCTCATTGTCTTCCATCTGAAGCAATTCATACGCCCTTTTGTGAGTTTGTAACCTCACCTCTTTCACCTTCTCTGCGCCTCCAAACGATTTTTCCAGAATCTCCCATGCATCCTTCGCTGTTTCTGCATCACTAACTTTCTCAAAGTTATCTGCATCAACACATTGATGGATTATAAAGAGAGCTTTATAATCTTTCTTCTTCAATTCTTTGAATGCAGCCTTTTCTTGATCCGTCGCACCTTCTTCAAGAGTTGTTATTCCTTCCTTCACAAGATCCCACAAATCTTGATAACAGAAAACAACCTTGATTTGCTTGCACCAATTCTCATAATTATCTTTCTTGAGAATTGGAAGGTTTGCTGGAAAATGGCCGTTTGGATGATTCGTAGCCATCGCGTTCTTGCGATTTCTTGCCCTTGAATCTCTTAAACCGGAGCTCTAGATACCAGATGTTGGAATCAACCCAAAGACTATGGGAATTCCTACTATCACGCAGCAATTATACAGAAAGTAGAAAGAGAATAGGGAAGAAGAAGATGAATAGTGTTCTTGCTGCCCACAAACTGTGGGACTTTCTCTCTTCTTATTACTCACTCTGCAACTGCAGAATTCTGTGAGAAATTACAAAGTGTTGTAATTGATTGATTGATCCAAAATAATGAGGGCAACTCCCTATTTATAGAATTAGGTTTGCTTGCATCTCAAGACAAAGCCCAAACTATAAAAGCCCAAAATATCAAATCTAATCTAAATGATATCAAATCTAATCTAATAAAAGCAAAATCTGAATCCCATCTAAATGAATCTGTCGAAACACTTTCGACAATTCGACACTAAGCAATTCGACTTCGACTTCGACACTAGACAACAACCTGTTGTCTTCGACTTCGACTTCGACAACAATGGATTACATTCAACATCAAATACTCTATAATCATGTCACACCTATTGCATCCATCATCATCTTTTGGTGTTTTTTTCCTTTCATTAAAATACTCATCATCCCAATGAAACAACTCACAATCTTCATTTTTCTGCACAAACAATTCAATATTATAGAGGATAATCATGTATAATGGACAAAGAGAAGAAAAATGAAACAATTAGAGATCTAACCCCCAATAATTGCACTTCCATTATTTTCTCCAAGAGTTTGCACTAGACTTTGAAACAAACAACTTCATATAAATATCATGTCCACATTTGGGAGTGATTCTCCCATTTGAACGCATGCTAGAGTTTGAGTTTACTGCCATTCTCGTGAAGGAATGAACGGAGGACGAATTTAAACACGAAGATTGAAGAGATGAACACAAAAAAAAGAGAGAAAGGCTTTGTGGGTTCCAATGGCAGAAAGAGATGAAAAAGAGATGAAAGACATAAAGAGGGGAAAAAGAAATGAACAAAGCAAAATTGATGGTCACTTGTAGAAATTAGGGCTTAGACTAATTACTCTCGATCATTAGTGAAGTTACTACAGGATAAATTTGTTTATTAAACAGACTAACATTTTTACTATGGGATAAATGCCATGTGTGGTAAATTAAAATTGAAAAAACATAAAATATTACAGCATGTACATGCCATAATTTTAAGACTAAATGTTCTTTCTTAGAGATATGAGTTTACGTAATTTTAGAGAAATGAGTTTACGTAATTTTAAGATTAAATGTTCTTTTTTATTTTCTTTTGTATCGTTTCCAACTTACATATTTTATTAATTTTATGTGTTTTGTGGAATTTTCAACTATTATTAAATGTTATGGCATATGGATAAATCTTATTAAATATTATCTTATGTATTTCATTTAATTTGAGTAATATAAATGTGTGTAAATATATTAAATTATGTTACAATTTTTTTATAATTGAAAAAAATTAACAAAAAATATTTTTATTTGAAACACAACTCCCAAATCCAATCCAACCTAACCCAGCTGAATCGGTTTGTGTCAGTTTTGACCGTGCAATTACGGGTTGGCCTGGGGATGTACATGGATTTGGTAAACTTAATAAACCTGACCATACCCACCCAAAACAACCAAGAAATGGGTTGGGTCGGGTTATTGGGATGAACATAGTTTTTTCAAAAATAAAAACTCATTCAAAACAATTGCGTTTTGGATAAATCTGGACCCAACCCACGAAACCCATGGGTTATTAGGTGACTATTTTTTTACTCTTTTTTTGTAATTTGAGGAGTGCCGACTTTGATGTGTTTAATCTTGATTTCTTCAATTACCGTCTCTTGAATATTTTATATTTTGTGAGACATGGTTTTAAATTATCTAGAATGTTGCACTTTGATTATTTTAATGCTACTTTTTGTAAGTTGAAAATATTTTATGCATTTCTAAGTAATGTAACTTTGTTTTTTTGCAAGTATGTTTATGTTTCGAGCATTTTTGAAAAAAAAATGACACGTCATTTATAATTATATAAGGAAGAAAAAAGGGGGAGATTGGGCAACCCGCTGTCCAACCCAATCCAACCCACAAAATTGTGATTTTACTCTAACTGACCCAATGACATCGTTGGGTCATGGTTTTTGCTAAATTCAACTCAAACCAACCCACGTACACTCTTAGATTGAGCGATGAATCCAATCCATTGAAGTCTGAATGGGTTGAGTAACAAATTATGCCAAATCTAATTCAACCCAATCCGTGTACATTCCAAATTGTAATAAATAGATATGACGTTAAATAGAATGCATATTTATTTATTGAAGAAAGTTAGGGACACTTTTAATTTTGAAGATTTCTTAATACACCACCCAAGTTTCTTATACACCACGTGAAATTTCTATTTTGCCTCCAGATTCTGGATGTGCACATCCGGACGCACCAAATTTTTAAAAAACGCTGATGCATTCCGGATGTGCACATCCGGAAACATATTATAACATTATTTTTTTAAATTTCGAATCTGCAGATCCGGAAAAAAGCGTAATTTTTTTTTACAAATCTGTTTTGTCGGCTAGTCGCAAATGTCATCAGAAGTTATAACCCTAGAGTTTGTTATAACTTCTGATGACATTATGCGACTGGTGCACCAGCCACATTACTTATTGAAATGCCGAAGATAACCATTTTGTTAACGGAGAGACTCCAACCCTAGAGTTTGTTATAACTTCTGATAACATTACTGCTACTGGTGCACCAGCCACATTACTTATTGAAATGCCGAAGACAACCATTATGCTGACTGAGAGACTCCAACCCTAGAGTTTGTTATAACTTCCGATGACATTACTGCTACAAGTGCACCAGCCACATTACTTATGACAGTAGAGTCGACACAAAGTTGGTGGCACTCCTATTACCACTTGCAGAACCAGAATCAGAATGTTCTACTTCACTTATGTAGTATCGAGCGCGGAAAGCTAGCAAGTGTGCATAATAAGCAGGAGGAACTGTGACCCAAAGTTGATATATTAACGTTTGCGACCGACCGACAAAACCGATTTTTAAGAAAAAAAAATTAAGTTACACTTTTTTACGGATCTGCAGATCCGGTATTTGTTAAAAATAAAGCTATTCCATGCTTCCGGATGTGCACATCCGGAACACATCAGCGTTTTTTGAAAAAACGGTGCGTCCGGATGTGCACATCCGGAATCTGGGGGCAAAATGGAAATTTCACGTGGTGTATAAGAAACATGGGTGGTGTGTTAAGAAATCCTTTTAATTTTTTAGGTCAAATATATGAAGTTCTACCACGTTGTGTGAGACCCATTTTTAAACTGAGAGACCCACATATATGAGTGGCAAATGGGTGTGCCCACTTCGTTTAAGTTTTTCTTAGAAAAGCCCGCAAAAAAAGGGGCGAGACAGAGCGGAAATGGTTGAGGTGTGAGTCTAAAATTTTGGTTCGACTCAAAAAAAAATGAGGGCAGATCCACAGATATTAAATCTTTAAAATTTAAAATTATAAAAATTTATGTTAATGTCCTCTTCACAAAAACCCACAAAAAAATAAAAAATAGAGTGAGACAGACATACATATCAGAGAATGGGATCATAAAATTTTGGTCTGTCCTGAAAAAAATACAGACAGTACTCAGTAGATTGAACTCATTTTACCATTTCTACCCACACATGTTTCATCCAATAAAAAATAAGATAAAAATATGATTACTTAAAACTCCTCTTATTTTTTATCTATTGTGATAAAATTCAACTATATATATTCTTATACATATAATATTAAATAAAAAATATAACCTAGAGAAATCTTATTAAAGACAATTTTTGGGTTAGGATATTTTTCTTTAGCAGTTTCGACATCCATTCATCCCCAGCACAAATTACCGAAACTGCCACTGTGCTTACAACTCTTCCTACACCTATTTTCATTACATGATTGATTAACCATTTCACGCGCTAAAATGACCGTTGAAGAAAAACGCTTTGTAAAATTTGATATCAACTATCGTTACAAACTCACAATTGGACGTTGTTTTCCACGCTCCAAATCCGCGAGTGTAAATAAAAACTTGAAAAAAATATCCTTTCACTCTCTTCACTGACCGTTTTAAAATCACACGCAAAACTGAATTTTCTCTCGCACCGAACAAAACTTCCATTTTCCCTCTTTCCATAGATAGAAATTGAAAGCTTCATTTTCAACTTTTTTTTTTCTGTTTTCGTTGCTTCGGTAAAACGATTCTCTCTTTCTCTATGATTTTTCTATGTGAAAAATGTTAATGCTGATAAATTTGTTGAGTTTTTTCTGATTAATTTTTGCGTTCTTTGTAATTTGTTTCAGAAAATGCATTGAAAACGGTTCTGTACGAGTTTATTGATTTGGAAGAAAAATGGATGTAGCTTTTAAGTTTTCACAGTCGAAAATTGCTTTCAGTGGTTTCGATTCTTGTGTTTCGTTTGGAGGTAGAGGATTCGGTTGTGCTTTTCATTGTGGAGGAGAGTTCAGAGTTTCAAATTTGAAGCCGAATTTGAGTTCATCGTGTAGGAGTAGTAGTAGTAGTAACCGTTTTAGGGGAAATAGGAGAGTTTGGTTAAAGTGTCAGGGAAATGATTCTTTTGGATATGACAATGGAAATGGTAGGAATGTTGATAATTTGAAAGGTTTGAATGATGGTAATGATTTAGTGTCCATTTCCGGTGCGGAATTAGGCGAACCTTTGGGGGAAGTTGGGGGTCAAGTAGAAGTAGAGGTAAAAAGTGTGGATGAATTGAAAGAATTGTTGCAGAAGGCTTTGAAAGAATTAGAAGCTGCTAGAGTGAATAGTATTGTGTTTGAGGAAAAGGTTAAAAAGATATCGGAGACTGCGATATCTTTGCAGGATGGAGCGACGAGAGCTTGGAATGATGTTAATTCTAAGCTTGATATTATTCAGGAAATTGTGTGTGAAGAGTTTATTGCTAAAGAAGCTGTTCAAAATGCAACAATGGCTCTTTCTTTAGCTGAGGCAAGGCTTCAAGTAGCCGTTGAATCTTTGGAGGTTGTGAGTGAAGATAATGGTTCAGTACGAGATTTGATCGAGAGTGATGGTGGTAATGGTATAGGGCAAGAGGGGAAAGAGCGTTTGGTTGCTCAGGAAGATATTAAGGAATGTCAGATAAGTTTAGCGAGTTGTGAGTCAGAGCTGAAGCGCTTGCAAAGTAAAAAAGAGGAGTTGCAGGATGAAGTGAGCTTGTTGCATGGAATGGCAGAAAAAGCACAGTTGAATGCAGTGAAAGCGGAGGAGGATGTCACAGACATAATGCATTTAGCCGAGCAAGCTGTTGCCTTTGAACTTGAGGCTGCAAAGCGTGTTAACGATGCAGAAATTGCATTGCAGAGAGCAGAGAAGTCTGTCACTAGTGTTACTGATGATACCGCAGACGCTTTACAAGAAAGAGATGCAGAAGCCCTCCCCGAGGAGGAGAAATTGGTTCAAGATTTTTCTAGTGATGATTCTGTTAAAGGAGAGCTTGAGTTATCCAGTAATGATGAGTCTTTGCTTGGCACAGGTTCACCAGAGACACGGTCTAATAAAACCGGACAAATATTGGAAGATATGACTCAATCTGGTTATCTGAGTGATCATGATAATGGACAGATCAGCTTTGACTCTTCCAAAGAAGCTGAACTCGAAGTAGAGAAGTCAAAGAATGTAGTTCAAACAAAAAAACAAGAAACACCGAAAGATTTGAGTAGAGATAGTTCACCATCTACTCCCAAGACATCATTGAAGAAGTCTTCCCGATTTTTTCCTGCATCATTTTTCTCTTCTAGTACAGAAGAGACTGATTACTCACCAGCATCAATTTTCAATGGTCTTGTGGAATCTGCACAGAATCAATTACCCAAGCTGGTTGTTGGGTTATTGTTAATTGGAGCAGGGTGCGTATGATCTTTCTTTATCTTTCTCCTTTTTCTTGTTGTTAACTTTTGTTAGACCATCCTAGAAACAATATATTTGAAAGTATATAAGAAACATATGGCTGCACTAGAATATGTAATGTACAAGCGCAATACATATGAAATATTAAGGAGACTACTTTTAGTGTTTTGTGCAACATGATAGCAATGTATCAAGGCTGAAATATTCATAGTTTGTTTAGAAACTGATGATGAAATAAAGTTTTCTGCCACGGGGATGGGATTTATGCCTTCCTATATGTTACCTTTGTCTAAGTTGTTCTGTCCTCTTTCTGTAGGACACTATTGTGCTTTGTCATTATGTTAATTAGACGTAAAGATCTATATGAAGGTTTTGCTTTGTTTTACTAGAAACGGTTGACTTTTATTTCAGGGTCACCTTCTTTTCCAATAGAGCAGAGAGAAGTTCTCAGCTGCTTCAGCAGCCAGAAGTCATTGTAACCACAGTTGAAGAAGTTTCCTCAAATGCAAGGCCTCTGGTTAGACAACTTCAGGAACTCCCCAAGAGAATTAAGAAAGTTATTGCATCATTACCCGATCAAGAGGTTTGATCGTCATTTTTACTCATAAATTTGCATGCTCAATTCAATAGGTGTCATTTGACTCTGCATGGTATTTATTGTAGGTGAACGATGAGGAAGCCTCCCTCTTTGACATGCTCTGGCTATTACTTGCAAGTGTTATATTTGTCCCGCTATTTCAAAAAATTCCTGGAGGTAGATTGGTTGCCATTTTTTCAAAATATTGGATTCAACATATTCTTTCAAAGTGTGGCCAAGTTGTTTGTCTAGATGTTATACTTTAGTTTCAATTTTATTAGGCAAAAACTTTATAAGTTGCTCATATGAAGCTTTGATGTATAGATTATCCCTGCTGCTTCTTTTAGCCCATGTTTCTTTTCCTTATTCACTGTTTATTATTTTGATTGTGACAATAAATGAAGCCGTAATGATCAAGACATGCTTGATTACTTGAATTGTAAAGTATTGCTATTGTTCTAGGCAGCCAACCAATAACAGATTTATACTTGCTTGTATGCGAAACAATTTTATATAAGTCATAATCTGATAAAGTTGATTGTCTGACATTCATATGATATATTGTTTCACTGATTCTGTGTCCTTTATCTGCAACAATATTTATAGGCAGTCCTGTTCTTGGTTACTTGGCTGCTGGAATCTTGATTGGGCCTTATGGTCTCTCCATCATTCGCAATGTTCACGGGACAAAATCAATTGCTGAATTTGGAGTTGTTTTCCTGTTATTCAATATTGGACTGGAGGTGGAGCTTCATATAAGATCTCGTGGTACAATAACTTCAATTATCTCTTTACTAAAATATAAACTGAAGCTATGATTTGTTTTTTTTTACTAGCTCTCTGTGGAAAGGCTTAGTTCAATGAAGAAATATGTCTTTGGATTAGGGTCTGCTCAGGTGATTGTGGAACTCCATCTTTCACCTTTGTAGTAAGAATATATGAAAATTATATTATATTAATATAATATATTGATTCTATCTAAAGAGTAATTTATATTATCGGTTAGAATTGATCTCCTCATATCCTTACATATCATCATTTGTTCCTTATTGAATAAAGATTAAATATTAGTCATTAGTTATTTGTCTTCTGTAACAATATCCAAATTATTCATGCCATACCAATATAATTTTATTGCTGAGTATTCTTTTTCCTCCCTCTACACCCAAAGGGCTAAACCCTAAAACTTCAAAACTTGTTAGTACTGTTTACTTCATGATATTCTATTTATATACTAGTAAATTACAAGCCAAAAATTCTTACCATGTATGAACAAATGCAGGTTTTGTTGACTGCCGCAGTAATTGGGTTGGTGGCTCATTATATTTGTGGCCAAGCTGGCCCTGCTGCTATTGTCATTGGGAATGGCCTGGCGTTGTCATCGACTGCTGTTGTTCTGCAGGTAAATATCCTGAGTACTGTTTTTACTTTTAAATTCTTACTAGAGGGTATACATTAACACAGTCTAGTCAGTTTAACTGTTCCAACTTTATACCTCTGTTTAATGTATATTCTGAGATTGTGATATCTGCCTTTTTTATAAGCATTAATTAATTGTAAAGGGATTTTATTCTCGCATGCATCTGTTATTGATAAAACTGAAGTCTATAGTCTGTAATGTAAGTCCACCTTCAAAAGTCTCTTGTCTCACAAGCTTAAAAAACATTTAGGGTAGGAGTCAAGACTTTGTTCTTTCTATATTATAATTCTATTTTCATGTATGCTGTCCACCTTCAAAAGACTCTCGTGTCACAAGTATAAATAACATTTAGGGTAGGAGTCAAGAGTCAAGACTTTGTTCTTTCTATATTATAATTCTATTTTCATGTATGCTGAGTCCTCCATGTGGTAATATTTCAAGTGAACTTGTTGTACAGGTGTTACAGGAGAGAAGCGAGAGCACGTCACGACATGGACGAGCTACATTTTCTGTATTACTTTTTCAGGTTACTTTATACCTTACTATGTTTCTAGAAAGTAGAAACTGAAGGATTTTGCTGTAAAATACACACACACACAGGGAGGAGAGAAGAAAGGGAGACAAAGTGTCTCCAAAATAATTGCAACTCTTCATAATGGACTGAAATTGACTATTTCTTTGTTTATACACAGGATTTGGCTGTTGTTGTCTTGCTAATACTCATACCTCTTATTTCACCTAATTCTTCCAAAGGAGGGGTAACAAACACTTTCTAGCACTTTTTGTTTAAAAGACTTCGTCAGATGTTTTCATGAACTTTAGAAAGTGGCTACTTAAAGTTGTATGAACTCCTATGTAGCAGGAGAAAGTGTTATAACAAGGGTGGTCCATGTTGTTTTTTGATTTTTTTTTACATATGCATTAAAAGTGTCAAGGCACATTGCACTCTTTCTAATTGAAGTTGGTTCACATCAAATGCTTGATTGAAAGCCATTAACTTTGCTTTCTGTTATGGCCACCACCACCATTGCTATAATGCAGTTGCTGCTAATATTATCTTCCGGTAAAATATTAATATCTGCTTTCAGGTTGGCTTTCAAGCCATTGCTGAAGCTCTTGGACTAGCTGCCGTTAAGGCTGCAGTTTCCATCACTGCCATAATTGCAGGTGGACGACTGGTAAGCTTTATTCACTAGAGTTGAGGTGTGAGCAGTGTGATTCCTAATTATTTAAATGTACTTTGAATCTGGACAATGTTTAATAGTATCTATTTGAAGGTCTTTATTTACATTCTTGAGTCAATGTCTTCTTTATAAATTTTATGTGTATTTTGTTAAGTTCATCATTTAAATTTGTATTCAACATAAGTTATCAATTATACTGTCTAGCGTGATATATATTATATATGATCCTTGGAGCACTCAACACATTGACATCTAAAAATTGATGAGGAGTTTTGATACAAATTACTGACTGGATGCTGCAGATTGCTTTGTATACTTTATAATGATCCGTAATATGGTGTTGTGAAAAATCAGGTATTGTATTTATCACGGGGGTGGAAGTCACTAACTCAGTAGCTTATAGTAGTTGAGATGAGTTTTGTACTATTGTGGCTACACACACATACGAGGTCTTGGTTGAAGTTTCTAGTATTAGTAGGGTTAATTAGTTGTAGCAGGGATTTAGCATATTTTATATTGTGTATCAACATCCTGATTCTGAAATATTGTAACTTTTTTCATTGGATAGGCTCAATATTAATGGCCTTGCGTTCATTCTAAATTTATCTTATGATGTTACTTTGTCACAGACATGACTTTTGGAATGTGACTTCCCACTCTTCTTTTGTCCAGCTCCTTCGACCTATATATAGGCAGATTGCAGAAAATCAGAATGCAGAAATATTTTCTGCCAATACACTCTTTGTTGTTCTTGGGACCAGCCTTCTCACAGCCAGGGTAGGTGTTTAGATCACTGCTTTTTCTTTTTTCCTTTGATTGGGTTTTTGAACAAAATTAAAGTTTGGCAGTTTGCTTTTGAGTTATTCTTGTGATCATTGAAGTGATAATTTGTCTGTATTGTGCTAGCCTTACTTTTTACTTTTTTTAAAATGTAAATTTTATTTGAAACAGGCAGGCCTGTCCATGGCTTTGGGAGCATTTTTGGCCGGTTTACTACTGGCAGAAACTGAATTTTCCTTACAGGTCGAATCTGATATTGCTCCATATCGTGGCCTTCTACTGGGACTCTTCTTTATGACGGTGGGTGCTTGATATTCAAATTCAAAAGTTAATTAATCATATTGTTTATTTATACTTTATTAAACTTCGGTCAATACCATTTAAAAAAAAGAAATTTATGAATTTTTAACAGAAATGAATGGCTGACTTGAGGTTTGTGATTTTTTAAACAAATCAGTGTCAACATGTCTAACTAATGAAAAGTAATTTCTGTGACTTTTCAGGTTGGAATGTCAATTGATCCAAAACTTCTTGTCTCAAATTTTCGAGTCATCATAGGGACACTAGGACTCTTGATATGTGGCAAGACACTCTTGGTTGCTTTGATTGGAAAAGTTTTTGGTATTTCACTCATATCTGCCATCAGAGTTGGACTTCTTCTAGCTCCTGGAGGAGAATTTGCATTTGTGGCTTTTGGTGAAGCTGTTAATCAGGTTTTTGACCTTGAAAACCATTTCTCGTGCAAAAAGTGTCTGGTTAATAAATAATATTTCTAGTTCAATTTCATTTTTCTTCAAAAAAAAAAATTCTGTCATATCTTTTTATTCGTATTCATGTGAAATAAGTCATTTTGTTTGTGTTCGATTCTAACAATATGCTTCTTGGTGTTCTTAACTTGAGATTATTCTAGAGGTTTACGTCTATGTCATCTTTCCCCCAAAATTAAGTAGTAAGTGGATATATAATTTGTTCTTACTAGACAAGTCTTGATAAATTAAGGTTGTTTCTCGCTGTTATTCTGTTATTTTATGATGCAACAATAGTTTTATGAGATGCAATGTCATCTGTTCTTGCATTGCCCAGGAACTTATTAACTAGATTCATTGGTTAAAGGTCACGAGGGATTGAATGCATACCTTAGGTCTTGGTGATTTGCTATTATTGCATAATAGTGATGTTGGAAGGAGTATAGGGTTCTAAAATTGTGTCTTGTAATTCAATTACATGGACTGCTTAGATGGAGTGGAACTCAAATATTTTCTGAAATCATAGAACCATTGCACCTCTTTTATTGTGTAGTATCATAGATCATGCTTTTCTTCAGGGTTCAACTCAATGTGATATTTATGTCAATTCCTCTAGTGTATATTGTTTTTCAAATTGTGTTATTGGTTCCATATACTTTTCGGTGGTTTCGTATCCTTTAATTCTGGATTGTTTCCTTTCTCTTGATGAATTATTTTTTATTTTGGAAAAAAAGGAAGTTGAAAAAACCAGAAATATGGATCAAATTTCTGATTGCTTCTAAGAATCTTCTTCCTCTTTTAATATTAATCTGCTTTAAAAACTAATACCTTTGCTAATTGACACATTTGTAGGGTATAATGTCTTCCCAGTTATCCTCTTTGCTGTTCCTTGTTGTGGGACTTTCTATGGCCCTTACGCCATGGCTGGCTGAAGGAGGCCAGCTTATTGCTTCCCGTTTTGAGCTACATGATGTTCGAAGCTTATTACCTGTAGAAAGTGAGGTGAGATTACTTTCATTATTGACTAACAGGGACTTCTACTAATTGCAAATGGTTGTGAAATTGAAGGCTTTTGCACTGCCAGATGTTCCCTTTCTTGCTACTGGACTAAACCCTGTCTTTTTTATCTTACAACTTAATAAGCTTTCCAAGAGGTTAAAGTGCTTGTTTGTAGTATTTAGAAAGTAATGACAAATAGTGAAATTCTTGCTTCTGAAATTTGTATTACTTCATTCAAATCACCTTAAATTTGTGCCAAAAACAAATTGCCTAAAAAGTAGTGGTTTACATCATTTTGGTTTACATCTTTTTCAGACAGATGATCTGCGTGATCATATCATTATTTGTGGATTTGGGAGAGTTGGCCAGGTGAGTTGTTTCTTTTCTGGTATAATTGATCAGTTTTAATAATTAATTTAAGCATAAAAGTTTACCTTTTGTTATTCTCAGATCATTGCGCAACTTCTTTCCGAACGACTCATTCCCTTTGTTGCACTAGATGTGCGAAGGTAACTTGATTTAACCAAAACTATTTGCTTTACGTATAAATTTTGGATCTTATATATTTATGTTGTAAAAGAAAACAACATTACTGCATGGAATTAGCATCAAGATGAGACTCGTTGTGCTGTTTGATTGTGCATTAGTTTCTGATATTCTTGGAGGCATTTAAGGCTTTACTTAACAAAAAATGTCATGTTTTCTTTCCAAGTACTTCAATTTTCATCTCTTTCCATTTCCCCCCAACCAAACACGAAGTAAATATGTGTGAAGTCCCAGTTTACCATATATCATGTCTGCAATTTTGGATTGGAATGGGCCGATATTGTCCTAACTTGCCTTAATATTTGCTAATGTTCTCAGTGATAGAGTTGCAATTGGGCGTTCTTTGGATCTCCCTGTGTACTTCGGTGATGCTGGTAGTCGAGAGGTAGTACACATGAATTCAATAATTGAGCTCGCATAGAGGTTCATTACTTGACATGCTTTGTGTTACCTGATAAGGTCCTACATAAAGTCGGGGCTGGAAGGGCAAGTGCTGCAGCAGTAACTCTAGATTCCCCTGGTGCAAACTATAGAACGGTTTGGGCTCTGAGCAAACACTTCCCAAACGTGAAGACTTTTGTCCGTGCTCATGATGTTAATCACGGACTGAATTTAGAAAAAGCTGGAGCTACTGCCGTAATATCCTGATACCTCTTCTATCATTTCTGTTATCATTGCCTTATCGTGTAATTTTGAAAGAGTCATGAATTATTTTTCATAACAATTGCATATCTATTGCTAAATTGCCTATTATTGGAATACTTAATCTAGATCTTGTGTATCTTGCGTTTCTGTTGATTGTATTTGCAGGTTGTCCCGGAGACTTTGGAACCAAGTCTTCAGCTAGCAGCAGCAGTGCTTTCTGAGGTAACTATCATAGTTATTGGAACAGATAGATTGGCTTAATGGAAAATTAATTTATGTCCTAATATTTTGTTATACCCTTATATTATGATGGCAAACACTAGTAAATTATTATGTTCATCTTCCGTCGTGATTGAAACTTCAGTTCAGAATAGCTGAAGCATTCATATCCTGCCATAAAAAACAATGCTGAAGGGTTCTTATCATATTACTTTGCTAGTTGATGAAACTCTAACACAATGCTGAAGCATTGAGATAGACAATCTGTTATCTAAGAATTTCTCTCTTCAGGTTAAACTTCCAGCATTAGAGATTGCGGCAGCAATTAATGAATTCAGATCCCGCCATCTGGCTGAGCTTACAGAAGTACGTATTTCCTAAACTCATCCATGCCTACATAGACAAACACACCTGGTCGCTATCAACTCTATTGTGACTGTCATTGGAAATTGCATGTTCACATACTACACATATAGTCTATGCTTTCATGAACACAATTCACTTATCCATATTAAGTCATGTGACTGTTTCTCCATCTTCTTAATAATAACACTAACACACACACACACAAAAGGTCCTCTCAGATTACATATTTAATTTTCTACGCGATTTTCCTGCCACGGGTTCTCAACTAGTTTATATCTGAATTTTTGGTCTTTTAATTCAGCTATCTGAAACAAGTGGAAGTTCTCTTGGATATGGATATAATAGAATTATGAGCAAACCCAAAACCCAATCTCCTGATTCAATTGAAGGGTCAACATGAGGAAGAAAACAGGGATATAAGAAAAATAATAATTTTGGGAAATTGTATAGCAGATTAGATGTTCAATTATTTGTGTACATTGTACGGAAATAAATCTGCATCGAAGAAGCAAAATCTGTATTTATTATTTTCTTTCACTTTGTAAATTATTATTCATGGTCCTTTCTCAGATTTCTGATAAGATGATATCCCTGTTTTATCATTGATGTTGTTTCATATTCTTTGGCTTTAAGACTGCCTCAGTAAAATTTGGCAAATAAAAATGTTTTAGGTATATATTCATTTGTCTCTGTATAATAGTAACAATTATTCTAATTTTTTATGTGATTTAATTAATACATAATAGTTTGTTTTACCTTTAAAAAAATAGATTTCTCTTTGCATTTTTAAAAAAGATTTTTATAAAAATGTTTTATGAAATATTTTTTTTTAAATATTTGTTTTTTTATAAATTAAACGATTAATTTTGACATCCTATAACATTAACATACATTATTAAAAATCAAAACATAGTCAAAATTGTTAATTTTTCAAGTTGTATCTCAAACGATTCTTATGAAAAATTATTTGTAATAGCTTTAAAATTAGTATTTTTTAAAATTTTGATATAAAAAAATAGTTTTAATAAAATATCAGCATGATTAAGTGCAAAACTAATATGAAGCTTTGTGTTCAAATTGACTGCAAGCAAGCTTTTCAAACCATCAAGAGAGGTATTAAAATCGTAGGTTTAGGGGGCAATATGTGCAGCTGGAAGGGAAAAACAAAGAGTCGGCACCGACAATACAACAACTAAGGCAAAAAATTATATACAAACCAAGAAACAGGCACAGTGACAGAAGAGAAGGAGTAAGTTATGCAAAAGTATTGAAGCAAACAGAACTAAAACATCAAAAAACATGGAAACAAAGAGATTACAAAAGGATCAGGAGAGGCGAAGAAAGCGTAGGAATCTCTCTGACAGTCAACGACAGCGAAATGACATGGGCAAAGACTGGCTGCACAGGTTTCGTCAAAAATGTAGACGGGATTCCCTTTATGCAGAAACGGATGAGTGAAGCAGGAATTACATCCTTGAAAGTTATATCTTTAGGAGGAGAAAAGGTATTTCTAAAAACCGACGATAACGAAGATCTCAAGAGCTTGATAAAGGATTTTGAAAGCCTCTTTAAAAAAGAATTTAGCACAATCAGAGAATGGGAACCAAGAGATGTGGAGGAGCAAGATATGCGTGGGTTAAAGTTTACGGCATCCCGGTTCACGCGTGGAGAAGGAAGACATTCTCACTACTGTCCCTTTCATTTGGTAGGTTGATTAAATTGGACCAAGCAACGGAAGAAATGGAGAGATTAGATATGGCTAGAATACTCATCAAAACAACTCTACTGGAAGCCATCAACAAAATGACAAAATACAGATAAATAAGGTCGTATTCCCAGTCCGCATTTCAGGGGAGGTTTGCGAATGTCATAAAAGAACAGAAGCCAATGTTGGAATATTGCAGCTACAGCTACTATTACTACTATTCCTTTTCATGTACACGTGTCAGTTAATGATAGGATAGTTAGTTGTAGTTTGTTATAATTAGTTAGTTCGTTATGCTTAGTTGATGGTTATATAAACTGAATGTAATCTTCTTCACTTCTTGAGCTGAATAATACTTTGATTACTCCTCCTTTCTCTCTTTGTTCAATATTCACATCAATGTTCTAACATGGTATCATTCGCCATTACGATTTAACCTTACTCTTCCGCTTCTTTCATTCTCTGATTTTTTGTTTTCATCTTCTTCAATGGCGCCACCGCGTACTCCTCCTCTTGATCCTCAACTCGATCAAACCAGTCCTTTTTTCGTTCATCCAAGTGATGGACCTGGTTCAGTCAAGGTCACACCTCTTCTCAATGGTTCAAATTATCATTCTTGGGCACGATCGATGCGACGTGCACTTGGCTCCAAGATGAAACTAGAGTTTATCGATGGTTCCATTGATACTCCAGAAGATCCGTTTGATCCGTCCATGCGTGCTTGGAATCGGTGCAACATGTTGATCCTTTCATGGATTATCAATTCTGTTTCTGAATCAATTGCTCAGTCCATCGTGTATATGGAAAATGCCATTGATGTGTGGAAAGATCTCAAGGAACGTTTCTCACAAGGTGATCTTATTAGAGTTTCTGAGCTTCAACAAGAAATCTATGCTTTGAAGCAAGATTCCAAATCTGTTACAGATTTCTTTTCAGAACTCAAGATTCTTTGGGAAGAATTAGAGATCTATATGCCAATTCCAAATTGTGTTTGTCGAATTCGATGCTCTTGTGCAGCTATGAGGAATGCAAGAGATCATCATAATTTGCTCTATGTTATACGATTCTTGACAGGTCTAAATGAGAACTTTGCTGTAGTGAAGTCACAGATCTTGTTAATGGAGCCTCTCCCACCCATGAACAAGATCTTTTCCATGGTGTTGCAACATGAAAGGCAAGGCAAACTTGCTCCCTCTGATGATTCTCAAGTTTTGATAAATGCTGTTGGTTCCAAAAGATCAGGCCCAAAATCAGGCAATTCCACTTCTCAGTATAACACCTCAAAGTCCAAAATGTGTACTCATTGTGGAAAATCTGGTCACACTATAGAGGTTTGTTATAGGAAAATGCTTCTGCAACTGATAATGATGATGATAACAAAGTTTCTACTCAATCACAAGTTGATCAAAATAGCTCTGCTCAAATCACCCAAGAACAATATGACAAGCTGATGCATTTGCTTCAGAATTCCAATCTTAACCAAAGCTTATCCTCAGCTGTTTCCAATCAAGTTGGTTCGTCCTCATTTACAGGCCATACACTTGTAAATGCTACAGGTAATCATCATTCATACATTTACAAATGTTCCACCATTGACTCTTGGATCATAGATTCAGGAGCTAGTGATCACATTTGCTCCAATAGTTCCTGGTTTACATACATTAGTCACTCTAATCCTATTACTGTAAAATTGCCAAATGGTCAATTTGTCATGACCACAGGGGTTGGCACAGTTCATCTATCTCCTAATTTCATCATCTCAAATGTTTTATACATCCCTGAATTTTCTGTCAATCTTATTTCGGTTCCAAAATTATGTCAGCATGCTCAATATCTTGTTAGTTTTAATGACACTAAATGTTTTATTCAGGATCCACTGTCTATGAAGATGATTGGTTCAGCTAACAAAATTGAGGGATTGTATCATTTGGTTCTTGAAGGAAAGCAGACAGCTCCCTCTAGCATTAACCACACCTCATCTTGTACTATACCTGAAAATGCATTATGGCACTTTAGGTTAGGACACCTCTCAAAAAATAGAATGCAAGTTTTACATTCCACACTTCCTTTTATTACTGTTGATCATAAAGCAGTTTGTGATGTATGCCACTATGCCAAACACAAGAAATTATCATTCAATTCCAGTTTTAGTAAAGCTTCTAAACCTTTTGAATTAGTTCATTTTGATGTATGGGGTCCATTAGCTATCAAATCTCATACTGGCCACTCTTATTTTTTTAACTGCTGTAGATGATTTCAGTAGGTACACATGGTTAATTTTGATGAAAACAAAAGCTGAAACAAGACAAAATGTTGTCAATTTTATCAAAATGGTTGAAACTCAACATAACTCTACTGTTAAAATCCTTAGAAGTGATAATGGTCCAGAATTTCTCATGTCTGAATTTTATGCTTCACAAGGTATTTGCCATCAAACAAGCTGTGTTGAATCCCCCCAACAAAATGGTAGGGTAGAAAGAAAACATCAACACATATTAAACATTGCTAGAGCCCTTCTTTTTCAAGCCAATATACCTAAAAAATTTTGGTCTTTTGTTGTTAGTCATGCTGTCTTTATCATAAATCGTGTTCCTAGTGTTATCTTGAAAAATAAGTCACCTTATTTTCATTTATACAATAAGGATCCTGACTTACATGTTTTAAAGATTTTTGGTACACTTACTTATGCTTCCACATTACAAGCTCATAGAACCAAACTAGACCATAGAGGAAGAAAATGCATTTTCTTGGGTTACAAGCAAGGGGTTAAAGGAACAATTCTCTTAGACCTTGATAACCATGAAGTATTCATTTCAAGAAATGTTATTCATCATGAACATATTTTCCCTTTCAAACCACATTGGCAATATCACACTGGTGGAACCACATCCACATCTTATCAACCAAATGACCCTCAAGCCATTTCAACACCACCTGAAAATCAATTGTCCCCACTTCAATCTGAATCCATCCCTTCTGAACAATTTTCAGATACACATTCCAAACTAGACAACCTCACCCAATCCTCCCCAAACAATCACAGACCTGCTAGACAAAGGCAGCCTCCTGCTCACCTAAAAGACTATGTGTGCAATTCATCAAACAGTTTGGCTGCATCATCATCTTCAGGTATTTTTTACCCTATTTCTCTTTTCCATTCTTTTGAGTCCTTATCGTCTCAACATAAATCATTCAGCATGTCAGTTACTCAAGATTCTGAACCTCAATCTTATGAGGAGGCTTGCAAAAATGAACATTGGAGAGCTGCTATGAATTCTGAGCTAGTAGCACTTGATGCCAATGGTACTTGGATTCTAGTGGATATGCCACCTAATGTCAAACCTATAGGAAACAGAATTTTACTTGCAGTAGCATCTGTCAATAATTGGCACTTACATCAGCTTGATGTAAATAATGCTTTTTTGCATGGAGACTTGGAGGAAGATGTTTACATGAACATACCACAAGGTGTCACATGTGTCAAACCAAACCAAGTTTGCAAACTAGTGAAGAGCTTGTATGGTTTGAGGCAGGCCAGTAGAAAGTGGTATGGGAAACTCACTTCTCTCTTATTAAAGCTTGGTTATGTACAATCAACTGCTGATTACTCCTTGTTCACTTTCAAGAAGGATGAACACATCACCATTCTACTGGTATATGTTGATGACATAATACTGGCAGGAACATCATTAATGGAGTTTGATCGTATCAAGCTGATTTTGGATACGAATTTCAAAATTAAGGACTTGGGAATATTGAAATATTTCCTTGGTCTTGAGGTAGCTCATTCAAAGGAAGGCATCACTATTTCTCAAAGGAAATATTGCTTGGACCTCTTGAATGATACAGGATTACTTGCATCTAAACCTGTTGCTACACCATTAGATCCATCTCTCAAATTGTGGCAAGATAATAGTGAGCCCTTCAAAGATGTCACACTGTATAGAAGGCTCATTGGAAGATTAATCTACTTAAACAACACCAGACCTGATATAACACTTGCCACACAACAGTTGAGTCAATTCTTGCAGAAACCTACTCAACTCCACTATCAAGCAGCTTGCAGGATTATCAGATACCTCAAGAAGAGTCCTGGATATGGTTTAATGTTTCCTCGAGCATCCAAGCTGCAAATCCTGGGCTATTCAGATGCAGATTGGGCAGGCTGTGTGGATACAAGAAAATCAACATCAGGTTATTGTTTTTTCTTAGGAAATTCTCTCATTTCATGGAAAGCTAAGAAATAACAAATGGTGTCGAGAAGCTCATCTGAAGCTGAGTATAGAGCCTTAGGTTCAGCTACTTGTGAACTAATATGGCTGCTATATGTTTTGAGAGATCTGCAAGTCCTATGCTTCAAGCCTCCGGTTTTGTATTGTGATAACCAAAGTGCTTTGCATATATCATCAGACCCCGTGTTTCATGAGAGAACGAAGCATCTTGAAATAGATTGTCACCTGGTGCGAGAAAAGTACAACAAGGAGTATTGAGGCTGCTACCTATTTCATCTCAAGAATAATTAGTTGATTTTCTTACAAAGCCACTACAACCAACTAAATTCAACACATTCATATCCAAGCTTGGCATGATCAACATATATCATGCTTAAGCTTGAGGCAGGCTGTTAGAATATTGCAGTTACAGCTACTATTACTACTCTTCCTTTTCATGTACACGTGTCAGTTAATGATAGGATAGTTAGTTGTAGTTTGTTATAATTAGTTAGTTCGTTATGCTTAGTTGATGGTTATATAAACTGAATGTAATCTTCTTCACTTCTTGAGCTGAATAATACTTTGATTACTCCTCCTTTCTCTCTTTGTGCAATGTTCACATCAATGTTCTAACAGCCAACGAATCAGATGAAGAATCAAGTGAAGATGATGATGATGATGAATCTTTGAAATCGGAAGATACATTCATTCCAGAATCGTCTGATGAATCGAGAGATGAAGAGATCCTGCAAAAACTGGAAAGCAATTATGAACATTTAATGCAGCGAGACAAATCGAGGAAGGCAATGATGGCATTGAGGAGCGAGATAAACCAAGTACGGCAGGGTAATAATCAAACGGCGCAATCAAGAGATTCAGCAGATTTATTGGCGTTGGAAACTGGAAACAATATATGCGAATTTAATGAGGAAAGAGAAGGAGTCAACACAGCCAGAAATGAAAACAGGGACCCGTTAAAGTGTATCAATCAGGAAGAATTTGGAGCAGTACAAAACGGGCCTACAGAAGGGAGAGTAGTTCAAGAAAGAGCTCAAAATATTGCCAACACAGGATCAACTGGGCCCAACAGGAATAATCCAATGAACTTGGGCGAAATTAATGCAGATTGGGTAGACAAAATGGACCCAAATTCTCTTAACTCAAACGGACCGGAACCTAATCAAAATCAGATGGTAATAGAGTCAAGCAAAAAGCTGGAAAAAAATAAGAAAATCAAGGAGACGAATCTACTACACCTTCAATATAGAATCAAGACCCAACACAAGACTGCTACAGAAAGGAAATCAATGAGAAATTTATTCCAGATATGGTAGTGAGAGGCAACGAATTCTCAATGAAGTCATCTAGCAAAGTTAAGGAAAAGGCCCAAGTTTTCAAAAAAAGAAGAAGGATACGAATATCGATCATGAAAGAGAAAAAAAAAGGCATGGAGAAGAGGCAAGAAGGCGAACTCAAGCTGCAATTGTAATCTTTGAAGTTATCAACATAATCAGGTCAGATCTAAATCCGAAATTATTCTTGTAGAAAATGAAAGCGAAATGAGGAACTGGAGATTATTACATGGGGATGCAAAAGAAATAGCGAGAGACACCTGGGACCTCGGGAAAGATTACGGTTTAGTTCACAAAGGTGAAGAGGGAGAAATCCTTCAGGAACTGGAAGTGAAGATGAAGGGGGCAGAAGCCATACACTGATATCTAGAGGTGAACCAAGGTGGAGAAAATTCAAGTTATAATGAATCTTATCAGTTACAATGTGAGAGGTTTGGGGGCCTAACTCAGAAAAATGAGCTCTAAAATATCATTAAAAATCACAAACCAAAAGTGTTGTGTATTCAAGAATCAAAGATGGAAAGGATAGAGAGGAACCTTTGTATTTGGTTGTAGGGCTCGGATGACTGTGACTTTATTTTCAAACCTACGGTGGATAACTCAGGAGGAATTGTGACAATCTGGGACAACAAGAACCTGATCGTAAAAGGGAAAATTGTCAAAGATCACTTCATTTGGGTGATCGGAGATTGGGGTGAATCAAAGGTGCAGGTCAATATAGTGAACATTTACGCTCCATGCGACATCAGCTTGAAAAGGAGGTTGTGGAGTGACTTAAAATCAGAGATTCAGGCTAGAAACAGGGAAAATGGTGTGTGGTCGGAGACTTCAACGCGGTCAGGAATGCTTCAGAAAGAAAAGGTACAAGTGAAAGACTAAGACAGAGAGAAATGGAAGATTTCGACGACTTCATAATCGAGTCAGATTTCATAGACATTCCACTGCATGGAAGACGATTCACGTGGGCAAGAACGGGAGGCTGAACAATGAACAGATTAGACAGAATTCTAGTTTCAGAAGCCTGGGCCAAAGAGTGGCCGGACAGCAAACAAAGATGCATTGAAAAAGGACTATCTGACCACTGTCCTATCTACTTAAGGGACTGGAAACAGAACTGGGGGCCGAAGCCTTTTTGGATGTTATCCTGTTGGTCGAAAAAAGAAGGATATCACAACTTTGTCAGAGAACAATGGAACAAGATATCAGTGGATGGATGGAGGATGTTCGTCCTCAAAGAGAAATTCAAGCGAATAAAAGCAGGATTGAAGGAGTGGCACAAAACTCATTCTCAAAACCTAGAAGAAAAAATCAAGGCAATCAAGGAAGAGGTTAATAGGCTCGAACGTAAAGAAGAAATAGAGGGACTGTCAATAGAAGAAATCAACGATAAAAGGTTGAAATTGGCTGATCTAATGGCAGCATCGAATGGCAAAAATCAAGAATCAAATGGTTAAAAGAAGGCGACGCGAATTCGAAATATTTTCACGGTTGCATCAATAAGAGGAGGCGAGATAATGAAATTCTGATGCTAGAAGTCAAAGGAAAAAGAGTCTCAAAAGTAGAAGAAGTGAAGAATGCTATACAAGATCACTTTCAAAGACAATTTACAGCAAGAAATACCGGAATTACAGAGATAAACATGAATTTTAAGAAATTATTTGAGGAGGAGTCGAAGGCAATGATCAAAGAGTTTACAGAGGAGGAAATACGTAGTGCGGTTTGGTACTGCGACAACTCAAAAAGTCCTGGACCGGACGGAGTGAACATGGGCTTCATCAAGGATTTTTGGACGGATATAAAAAGCGACTTTATTAGAGTGCTAAAAGATTTTCATGAGCACGAGAGAATGGTTAGAGGGGTTAATTCTTCCTTCATCGTGTTAATTCCGAAGAAGAAAATTCCTTTAAACTTAGATGATTACAGACCAATTTCATTGATCAGATGCATATACAAGGTTATAGCAAAGATACTAGCAAACAGGTTAAGAAGAGTAATAGGCTCAATTATATCGGAAACACAGTCGGCATTCTTCTCAGGGAGATAAATTCTGGACGGCATATTGATTGCTAACGAAATTATAGACGAAGCAAAAAGGAAGAAGAAAGAAACGATTTTGTTCAAGGTGGATTTCGAAAAGACATACGATTCAATGGATTAGAGTTTTCTCGATAGAGTTATGACGAGGATGGGTTTTCCTGAAAGGTGGAGAAAATGGATCACATAATGTTTGAAATCATCAATGACGTCGGTGTTGGTGAATGAAAACCCTACAAAAGAGTTCAAGATAGAGAGAAGCCTAAAACAAGGAGATCCATTATCTCCTTTTCTATTCCTCCTGGTTGCAGAAGGCTTTAATGTCCTAATGAACAGAGCAGTTGATGTGGGAAACTTCATAGAATACAAGTTTGATAACGGAAATGAGAGTTTTTCTCACTTACAATATGCAGAGATACAATTATCATCAAAGAGAAGAGTTGGGGCAACATAAGTAGCATAAAAGAAAATTTGGCTCTATTCGAATTGATGTCGGGTCTAAAAGTGAATTACCAAAAAATTAGCTTAATTGGTATAAATATATGTCAGTGCTGGCTCAGAGATGCAGCTAACATTCTTGGGTGTAAGGTTGGTTCCATACCATTCGTTTATCTCGGGTTGCCGATCGGAGCAAACCCTAGACTTGAGAAAACCTAGAAACTTGTCCTTGATACTGTTAGATCAAGACTGCCCAATTGGAAACATAAAAATCTATTTATAGGTGGAAGAGCAGTCGTGTTTAAATCTGTCTTATCGACCATCTCGGTATACTTCTTCTCCTTTTTCAAAGCCTCTGCAAGTATCATTGCCAAACTTGAATCTCTTTTCAAACATTTTCTTTGGGGCAGTAGCGAGAGTGAGAGGAAAGTCATTTGGATCAAATGGGATAAAATATGTCGGCTCATAAAAGACGGAGGAATGGGAATAAAAAACTTAAGGGATTTCAACCTTTCTCTGTTGGGCAAATGGGTCTGGAAGCTTAGAAATGAGAATCAAGTCTTATGGTACAAAGTCATGTCTGATAGATACGGAGACAGAGAAGGCAATCCTAGAAACTGCGATAGCTACAGCTCACAGTGGTGGAGAGATCTGAGTCGCATAGAAATAGGTGTCAATGAAAATTTTGAGAAGTATTTAGTGAAATAGCACTATAGAGAGTTGAGGGCGGGGTATAGGACAGAAGATAATTTGGAGTGGTTAGTGGCGTGGCATAAATCGGTCCCTTCAAATGTCTCGTGTTTAATCTGGAGACTTTTCCACAACAGACTCCCTACGAAGGACAATCTAATAAGAAGAGGCATTTTAACAAGAGGCATTTTAACACGTGAAAATAACTTATGTGCCGGAGGGTGTGGCAAGGAAGAATCGGAACTTCATATTTTCTTCGAGTGCCCGTTTTTCGTAGGAATTTGGTATTACGTGATCAGGTGGCTTGGAGTCCACAGCGTTTTTCCTAGACACAATATGATCATTTAAAATAGTTCGAAGTTATCATCAGCAATGGCAGACAATCGAGCAACAAAGCTAGAGTAATATGGTTTGCGTGCGTATGGAGCATTTGGAAAGAAAGAAACACTCGTATTTTCAAAAACAAACCAGCGCATATCGATCATATTTTAGAAAACGTGCAAAGACAATCATGGTCCTAGTTGAGAACGAAACATAATCTCCTGAATATTATCATGACTTGTAGAGACAATTCTTGCTCTCATAATCTCCCCCTTTTTGATGATGACAAAACCAAGTATTTTGATTGAACATTTTATACAGGGTAATCACCAAACAAACAACTTCAGAGTCCGGAAAAACAGCTCCCCCTGAATGTGTTATCCCCAAAATTTTATCTGTGATAATCTAGAATCTCATATGATCTAAAGACTCACAAAATAACAATTTGAATTGCCAGAACATAAAATAGAAAAGGAATACTTCTCTATCTTGTCTTTAAGGAAACAAAAGTCTTCAGCATCTGGACTAGTTCATCAGAACTTCCGTCTTCAGATCTTTAGAACTTAGTTCCTTTTAACGTTATATGCAAGCTCATAATCTTCAGTCATCTGAAGCATTTCTACTTTTCAGTAGAATCATTTTAGCACATAACCAGAACAGTTCTTATCTAATAACATAGCCTCGCTATTTATCAGAACCAAGCACTATCTTAAGAAACTCCCCCTGAGTTTCATACTTGATGAAGATTATAGATTTTAACATTTGAATCTTCTGGGTAGTCTCCCCTTAGTTTCCATAAGTCAGATATTGGGATCTTCAGAATCGTAATTCACAAATATTAATTTTAAATAACCAATAAGATCATGACTTTTCAGAGTTTGACTTTGAACACAGGCCTTCATCTCAGAACCTTGTTAATGTCACAACTCAGTGGTTCATCAAAGCTTGATTCTTGATCAGATACCAATAGAAGTGTTAGGTCTTTGATTGACTACATTTTGGCTAAAACAAGTTTACAGCAAGATGTTGGGTAAGATGTCCTGACATGGTTGATCAGACATCAGTACATATGTGGTTATAATACTTGGCAGGATGTCGAGTAAGATGTTGAAGCATCATCAATTGTCATAACAGTATTACTGTCATGATAGATGTCATGACATCTTGATCTGGTACAGCAGGTACTGTTGTTATGTGGTTCAAATAGATGTCGACGACAGAGGTCATGACATCTTAGTCTGGTACAGTAGGTGTTGCTATTTTGCTGTCATGTGATGGGTAATCAAGATGTCGAAGGAGATGTCGAAGGAGATGTCACGACATCTTTGTCTGATACAACAGGTGCTGCTATTGTATATCTCTTGACGGATTTGATTTGATTTGATGAGATCTTTTTGGATATACCTCATCATTATATGCAGATCAAGGAGATTTATCAGGAACAAAGTGCAGATTTGATTGGATTTCATAAAAAGGATCTTGGAGACTTTTTAGGAAACTATTTGGAGATTTGTTCCTATTTTTGTGGAGAAGATCTTGCAGCTGAATTAAAATGTAAAGATTGGATCTGATTAAAGAGTCCAAGCCCATACTGCAAGAGTCTATAAATAAGGTCTTGCTAGACCTAAAAATAGGCGATATATACAACAATAAGTCGTCGGTGCAACATAAGGGTTTTGAGAGTCTCTTGTGTAGTTTGTAAGTCACCCATGTATCTTTTGATACTATGTGGTCGACATAGGTTGTTGTAAATTGTTCTCACTCGAAGCTATGAAGCAAGAGTAGAGTATTGTTGTTAGTCAAGAGTCTTGGCTGAACTTTGTATTGGAAGGGGTGTCTTTCAATAGGGTAGATACAATTATGGTGTGGTAACTGTTAGATAATCACAGGTTGTGATGGAGGATGTGAGTAGGTTTCTCATATCAGAGTTGTAAACGGTTAGAGTTTAGCTTTGGCAAAGATGTCCATTAGGGTAGTGATTAGGAGACAAAGTTGTAAATGGAGGAGTTTAGCTTTGTGATAATACTATGATATAGTGGAGTCTATATCCTGGATTGGTATCCCCTAGATGTAGGTGAGTTGCACCGAACTGGGTCATCATATTCTGTGTTGTTTATCATTCTGCTATTTTCAGTTCAGTCTTGATTAACATGTTGGATAAGATGTCGTAACACCTGTGCTGGTGCAGTTCTAATATTCAAGGTATCAGTCTACAGTTGCGCCTCTAAGTTTAAAAGATTATGTAGCACAATGTCTTGACATGTGTTAGGACATCTGCTGTCTGCATAGGCCAGAATTTCAATTGGTATCAGAGCAGACATCCTGTCTGGTTTTGGATGAGATCTTTGGGAGATACTTTCTGGCGTTTAAACAAGGAGGAGTTTTGGAGATCAGATCAATCAACTCAAACATACCCAAGGGTATTAATGGATGAGATGAATGTTCTGGATCGAAGGGAGCAACCCGGAGGTTGTTCAGGTTGCTGAGGAGATTCTACAACAACTACAGGAGAAGTGGCTAGTTCTCTTGTTGGTGTGTCTTATAAGATGTTATGAGATCTTATTAGGGCAAGCATGATCTTTTTCTTGGTGGTTTCGCTGCATGTGTTTCTGATGGAAGAGCTCTAGAATTATGGGATTCTGGAGTTGTTACTGAAGACAGTTGGTGGAAGGTCCCAATCGTCGGCCTCTATAGATTTGAAGATATCTGTGTTCTTTTATTCCAGAGTCGGGAGCGATGGAGTGAAAGGTGTTGTGGATTGATATCTGGTAAAGTGACTTGGTACTTGGAAGCTTGGTTTCTTAGTGCAGTTTGGAGTCAGTTGAAGAGGAGAGGAGTTTAGTTAAAGTTTATCAGGTTCTTGCTCTAGGAGTTTGATAGATGTTTGAACGACTAGGTTGTCAAAGATACTTGAGAATTCTCTCAAGTCCACTCATAAAGACATTTATGTCGTGTATCTGGAGTCTTCTAGTTACTCTTCTGACTAGAAGGTGTTTCCTTGAGACACAAAGTGAAGACCGTGGAGGTGATTTATTTTCACCATTCACAAAAACGTGTAAGGAAGAACTCATACTTTCAACCCTAAGAATGAGTTCACACAGTTGAGGCAATTAGGATTCTTTCAGAGAGAATCTTAAGAGCTTGAGTCAAGGGGCAGCCTTGATATCTTAACAACTTGCACAAACTGAAGAAGACAGCATGATGAGGAATATCTTGGGACATTCAGAATATGCTGGATTTGGATAAGGGTTATTGCACAAGGATTTAAGATCAATTGCTATTTATGGAATTCACAAGTATTTAATTGATTATCCTTTAAAGTCAAGATTAAGGATGTTCTGTCAAATGTTCTAACATCTTTTCATCAGAGGTTTGGAGAATCATGGGAGGGGTTCTGTATTCGCTCAAAAGTCTCCTAGGTGTTGACCTGGGATTATTGGCTTAGCGTCTGTTCCTAGAAAGTATTGTGAATGACTTGTCCAGATGGTGATGCTGTTGAAGATGGAGATGAAAGACTATGAAGACATCATAATCTTGATGGTTACAGCTTGGGTCAGTTTATTTCTGATCCAGGTGCTTTGGAGCATAGTATTTGCTCTGGTTGTGAAGGTCGAGGATAAGTGGCAGTTATCTCTGGCTTCCTACTGACGACTCTACTAAAGGAAGTGGCATTCTTTGGTATTGCTATGGGGTAGTCGTGGACTACTTATTTTCTAAAGATTCAGATGTGGCAGGTTTGAAGTCTTTGGAGTTTCAAAGCAGGATGAAGGTTGTCTACTCAAACTTGGTTGTTGAATCAAGTCTATGAGAGCATGGAAATCTGTTTCTGCAAAGAGAGGAGGTTCTTCTAAGTGGCAGAAGGAGGAGCTGAATTCAACAGATGGATGTCATATCAAAATGTTTTGACATCTAGCTTAACATCAGAAGTCTCAGCTGGTGATGTGGCACATCAACTTAAGATAAGGTGATCTACAGGAGAATGAGAGTAATGGATTCTTAAAAAAGGTCTATCTCATGCAGTTTGCGGGAGCTGTGGATGAGAAGATGTTACATGACTAAGAGGCTTGGTGGATCCAAGATGTCTTGCTATAGGGCAAGTAGTTCATGTGACTTGAAGATCTGATTTCATTAGTAGATCAGGGTATCTTGTGGGAATTCTGAAGATGAGTGAGGTCAATCAAAAGGTGACATTTGATTGGTTTCACAATGCACGTTCAAGCAGGATGCTTGAAACTGATTGCTCTTGTGCAGAAGAGTAGTTAGTTGAAAATGAAAGGAGCACCGGTTATCTACGTCAGGGGGAGTATTACTACTGATTTGCCTGTTTCTGGTTGATTGCCCTTAAATGCATAGTTGCTTGGTTTGGCATATTATGGCTAAAAAGGGGAAGAAGTAGGTAGTAGTAGTGTTCCTTGGTTGTTTCCTTGAGGGGGAGCTGGTTGTGTTATCTAAAGGTTATTTTAGCCAAAATTTGCCAAATGGGGAGATTGTTAGGTTTTTGATTGGCTACATTTTGGCTAAAACAAGTTTACAGCAAGATGTTGGGTAAGATGTCCTGACATGGTTGATCAGACATCAGTACAGATGTGGCTATAATACTTGGCAGGATGTCGAGTAAGATTTTGAAGCATCATCAACTGTCATAACAGTATTACTGTCATGACAAATGTCATGACATCTTGATCTGGTACAGCAGGTACTATTGTTATGTGGTTCAGACAGATGTCGAAGACAGATGTCATGACATCTTAGTCTGGTACAGCAGGTGTTGCTGTTTTGCTGTCATGTGATGGGTAATCAAGATGTCGAAGGAGATGTCACGACATCTTTGTCTGATACAGCAAGTGCTGCTATTGTATATCTCTTGACGGATTTGATTTGATGAGATCTTTTTGGACATACCTCATCATTATACGTAGGTCAAGGAGATTTATCAGGAACAAAGTGCATATTTGATTGGATTTCATAAAAAGGATCTTGGAGACTTTTTAGGAAACTATTTGGAGATTTGTTCCTATTTTTGTGGAGAAGATCTTGCAGTTGAATTAAAATGTGAAGATTGGATCTGATTGAAGAGTCCAAGCCCATACTGCAAGAGTCTATAAATAAGGTCTTCCTAGACCTAAAAACAGGTGATATATACAACAACAAGTCGTCGGTGCAACATAAGGGTTTTGAGAGTCTCTTGGGTAGTTTGTAAGTCACCCATGTATCTTTTGATACTATGTGGTCGACATAGGTTATTGTAAATTGTTCTCACTCGAAGCTATGAAGCAAGAGCAGAGTATTGTTGTTAGTTAAGAGTCTTGGCTGAACTTTGTATTGGAAGGGGTGTCTTTTAATAGGGTAGATACAGTTATGGTATGGTAACTGTTAGATAATCACAGGTTGTGATGGAGGATGTGAGTAGGTTTCTCATATCAGAGTTGTAAACGATTAGAGTTTAGCTTTGGTAAAGATGTCCATTAGGGTAGTGATTAGGAGACAAAGTTGTAAATGGGGGAGTTTAGCTTTGTGATAATACTACGATATAGTGGAGTCTTCATCCTGGATTGGTATCCCCCAGATGTAGGTGAGTTGCACCGAACTGGGTCATCATATTCTGTGTTGTTTATCATTCTGCTATTTTCAGTTCAGTCTTGATTAACATGTTGGATCAGATGTCGTGACATCTGTGATGGTGCAGTTCTGATATTCAAGGTATCAGTCTGCAGTTGCGCCTCTGAGTTTAAAAGATTATGTAGCACAATGTCTTGACATGTGTTAGGACATATGTTGTCTGCATAGGCCAGAATTTCAAGAAGGTTAATTTAGTGATCAATCAACGCTTGATTCTGAATTTGGTACACATTTGATCTGATTCTTATCTGATACCAAAATGTGTGTTGAGTCTGATACCAGAGTATGTTGAGTCTGATACCAATTGAATGTATTCTTCTTTTACCACTTGAAAGGTGTTTCCTTAGTGTGCTGATACCAATGAAGGTATTTGAAAACTTTTCAGCTTAGATCTGATTAATATTACTACAGACTGAGTCTGATACCAATCTTTATATTCAGAGTCTGATTACCAATTATTGATTTAGTATAATACCAAATCATTTTCTTTTTAATTGGTTCTTGGTTAAATCAGAACTACTTCTTCTTGGATCTTCAATCCGGATCTTCAGACAGTTCTTGACTTCTGATTTGCACAGTTCTTCTGAAAAACATCTTGAGATGTATACTTTGCTTTGACTACTTTCAGAGCTTTTGTTTTCAGAGCTTTCCTTCTTCTGATTCTTATGTTCTGAATATCATATTCTCAGACAGCTTACAGCTTCTGAACCAAGTGAAACAGAGATCACGATAACTTTGACTTTCAGAAAGTTCTCAACTTTTGAACAGTACTGGGTAGATCTGATTCTGAACACATGTTCACGAAGTGTACAACTTCGATCATATGAACAAACAGTTCATAAAAACTTCTATCAGAATTCTTCTTTCTTAACCTGTTCTAAGAATGCCAAGTGAACTTGTTCAGAGTTCCTCGGTTAATCATCAAACAACAAACGTTAGTAGAAAACGCATTTTATATGATTAATTCATTTGTTTGAGTTTGAATTCTTTTTAAGATTCTTCTTTTTAATCAAAATCATTTCTTTTTAATCAAAATCATATTTCTATTTCTCCCCCTTTTTGACATCATCAAAAATTTTAGAGTGTTTGAGCTTTCAAGAAATAAGCATAATTAGATTAATATGATAATGAGCAGTTTAACATAAAATAGTTTCAAAAGATATTTCATTAAATTCAAGGCATAGAATTTTTAAAATCCTAACTAGTTCTTAGCAAACAAAACATAGACCTAACTAAAACAGGTTCCTAGGGTTTAGACTAAGAAGTGCCTAATGATGAGGAAGAGGATGAGGACGAGTTTTCAGACTCATCAGTTCTTGAGGCATGCAACTGTTTTTCTTCTGCTTGTGTGACATCTAATCTCTTGCTCTTCACAATTTCCTCTGAGATCCATTCATGGAAATGAGTCCAGATTTTTCTCATTTCTAAGGGATCTATGCTCGTACTGGAAGCATATACTAGGCTTTGAATTCTTGTGATGGCATTATCCTTGAAAGATGTTAGTGCATCATTTACAGTCTTTGATTCTAACAATCATCGTTAGGTTATGATAATGTTTTAAGTGTTTTAATCATTTAGGCAATGTAAGCATCTCAGAGAATGATAAAGATTTTAGGTTATGGATTTAATACTGATATTATTATAGATGATAAAACAGAAAGCAAAAGTGCAGAACATGATCGATACAGACACATACAGTTGAAAAACCATTACAACTAACAACCTAGCCTAGTTCTAACGAGCAAACATCTTATTCTATGAGAACCATTTGCTGTCAAAGATTTCACAAAACTTCCTATCTAGAGCAGTGTCTAGGCCACATCGAATTCTGTAAATTGCTTGCACAATTCTTGCTCTAAGGAGTACTTCTGATAATACTCTTCCATAAGGAATGAACGATTTGTCCAAGGTTCTTGACAAGAGAATAGACTCTTTAAGATGGTCAAAGATTACTTGGGAAAGAACTATAGGTATTGGCCTAAGAAGACACATGATGAGGAGCTTATCATCATGATACAGAAAGTCCTTAGTTATACCGTGAGGTTTAATATTTGTCAGGATGAACTTGAACCATCCTTTTACAGTAGGCAGAAGTTTTTCGGGGTTTGTGGGTTCAAAAGCAGAGTCTTTATCAAACATGTCATGCATTTCAGCATTGGAGGTGCATCGAATGGATGTGTGGTTGGTTGTGATACCCCCTTGGGGACAGTCAATAGCTTCATCAATGTTTGTGGTGTTGAAGGTAACTGGAATACCATAGATGTTTGAAGAGATGGTCAGACCATTACTGCTAACAGAGGAATTGATCCAGAAGGATTTTAAAATGTTTGGATAAATTGAGCCTCTTAACATAGATAGGTATCCGTTCCAATTTTGAGAATGAATCCCAAGAAAAAAGTTTCGACTAGTGTTTGCTGGATTTGGTCGTTTTTCATTGATGACTTCTAAGAGATCATCGTTGCCGTGAAAGGTTCTTGGAGTCATTTTTGAAGGTCTTTTTGGAATGCTTAGGTCGATTTAGGACAAAAGATGATGAAGAATTTTTAGAAGGGTTGTTTGACTCTAAATAGACAAGGGATGAGGCTTTGAGTTGAATGGTTTAATGACTGAAGGTGACTTAGTAGAACTGGTTCATGATTACCTAGGTTCTAGAGTAAATAGGAGGACAGTCACACAATGTAATAGTTTGTTAGCCTAGGGAGGACCAAGAAATCAAGCGTACTAATTTTTTTAATTAATTCTTGGCAGGGGTTAAGTGTGAGTACTATTTGAAAAATGATGAGACACAATTCCTAGTTCCAAGTAATATTCTTTTGTATTTTAATGAGTGCATAACCAAATATGCAAGCATAAGGATTTTTACTTTTTCCAATATTACTTGACAGTGTATGACCATGCCTGGTTAATAGCTGTAGGAGTAGGTGACCAGCTATGATTGACAAGGTTGCACGCTTTCCAATTTCGTACTTAAACGTATAAACATATGTCATTTAATATGCGTATTTCAAGGAGAATTGAATGGTTAAGATATCCCTGATTAGAGAGCAGGGTAAGGTAGTTGGGAATAGGTTCTCCTATCTGAGATGACTCGAGGGAAGTTGAATTGATGTAATTTAACATTATTATTTCCAAGACTAACTAAGTAGATGAAAAGACTCTAAGAGAGTTGGATTAGAATAAGAATACTGGTTAGAGTATACTCATAGACTATAGGAGGTAGCCGACACAGAGTGATTTGACATGATGAGGATAATCTCACATATGAGTCTGATTTACTCTAACTATTCATCAGCCATACCCAGATGCATACAGAGAAGAACACACGAGTTTCTAACTATCTTTCTAACCTATTCTCTCGATACTTGACATGACATGACAAATGTTTTAAATTTTTAATAACATGTTCAAGTAGATTTATCAAAAGGCCATAAGTGAGAGGAAAAAAAAAGCGTACCTGAAAGATACTAATATCTTTACAGACTATCTGATGGCTATCCATTCTACTCTGATCTTTCTTTCTTAGAAGGTCTGAAGTCTTAATCGCATACTGTATATGCATGCATTCCGTTCTGAGCTTTTGATCATCACCTTTTAGCTATAGCTTCCTCCAGAGTGATTTGTTGATAGTTCCCTCATTCAGTAAAGGTTCATTTGTATTCTGGCTTCTAAAGAGTACAATTTATTTTTTGAACTTCTGATCCTGGTTTGAAAACTAGAATCAATCTTCTCAAAAATCCTTTCCTTTTTCCTGTTCAGACCTATTCATCTGATTTATGAGAACAGCCAATCAGAGGTTCTAAACTTGAACATCAGAGTAACTGTTTTTCAACAAGTTTCCTATTTCCAGAAGGTCAATAAAAACTTAGCTTAATCATAAACTGCTTGGGAGGTTATGAGCTAAAAAGAATTGATTGACATCTCCTAACATCTTCTGACAATGTTTCTTCAACAGATGCATATCATGTTCAGAAACAAGTATCATCAAACATGTGTGTAGCACAACATATAGTTTGCATGACACCTCTTGATCTCACAATGTTGATTTAACTTGTTTATAGAATTAGTCTATCAGAGGATTATTAGCACATCAGCTTCTGAAAGGAAAGTCAACTGATCATCATTCTGAAGGATATCAACAACTTAAATTCTTTTGACTTCAAGAGATGACTTTGGTTAATGCATCAAATTGAACATCTTCTGATTTCGGATTAATGAGGTTCTGAGAAACTTATCAGATAGAATCTGACCAATCACAAATGGTTCAACTGAGATAGAATCTCAAGTTAACAGAAATTAATTAAGACTCAGAAATCTTTCTTCACAAATTCTTGATGACTTATTGGATATCATCTTCCTGAATATTCTTTCAGTTTTCTGCAAAGCTTTTCAAGAAATCAATATTCAGTTCTTCATTGAATCCCTTAACTTCTTGATTAGTTGAACTTCAGATATTGAGTTATTTTGAATTCTTCAGTTTTCTGAATTCTGCATACTTCATTCTGAAGTTCAAAATCATAGAACAACAATCTTTCTTCTTTACATGAAGAAGTTCTGAATGAGTTTCAAACGAGAAAGTCAAGGGTGGACCTGTAACACCCCAATTCCCATCGCGAATAAATAATACATAATTAAATCAGAGTAAGTAAAAATTTATTTTTTTGACAGAAACAGGGATGCCACATTTAAAGAAAGAAAACATCATCCCTGCTCATAAATTTTTGATACATAGCACAAAATAGAATACCCTCAAAGGGAAACTTTTTCCATATAAAAGGAAAACTCAATTATGGAATAAAGCGGAAAGATCCATAACTGACTTGTTTTACAAATAAATAGTTTTATAACATCAAAATATACATACAAAGGTAATACAAAATAAATCTAACAAGGGTATACATCTATAACATAATCGTTCCCCGACTCCCGTGCTACGTATTAGAGCAGACACCAAGACCGACAAAAAAATGGAGGACTAATCTTCACAAAAGCCTCCAAGATACTAATCTGCAATTGCCTCATAGAGCAATAAACCACAGCAGAAGGGTGAGAAATAACAACTAATCAAGATTGCATAATAATATGCAAAAACACATAAAAATTCACATGCATAGTTATTATCACCACAAGCATCACATACTAATACATATAGCATGCCACAAATACAAAGCATATCACACATAATCCAACCACAATTATAACATATGGAACCACCACCACATCACCACAAAATATAGCATATATCAATTATACCGACATAATCACATATTCACACATAATGCACACCAAAGTTATAACATAAAGAATCACATCACCACATCACATAACATATGTCTATGCATAAAACATATTATCCACCACCAATGCATTTATCACATAAGCACATCAATTCACCAATCCAATCATAATTCTCAACACGTACTCAATCAATTCACAATTTCCCACACATATACAATCCATTCACATTTCCACACATAATCACATAATCAATCCATTCACATTTCCACACGTAATCATATAATCAATCCATTCATGATTAATGCAAATGCAAAGAGACCGACACAACGACTCTATGCAAATGCATATGCGGTACCATCCATCCATCAATCTCAACATTAGTTCACTCAGGAACTATTGGAATCATCGCTTGTTACTCAACGTAACTCCCCGTCGGGCAAACGATGTTCCCCGTCGCTTTAATTCCTCTTGGTATAAGGCGCACGACATTTATGGATCGCTTTAAGTCCTCTTTGTATAAGGCGCACGATCCGATCGCTTTAAGTCCTATTTGTATAAGGCGCACGATCGTCTATAATCATCGCTTTAAGTCCTCTTTGTATAAGGCGCACAATCCGATCGCTTTAAGTCCTATTTGTATAAGGCGCACGATCGTCTATAATCATCGCTTTAAGTCCTCTTTGTATAAGGCGCACGATGTTATAGCGGATTCCCTCTGGAATCGATTCGTCGCGCACACTCTCTAGGGCACACGACATCACAAGATGCATATCATGATGCTTGAAACACAAGAACTCATGACAATCAAATGCATCTTCACACATATATGCAACCATAATCATGCATATATTTCAACTCATCAATTCCATACATTCATAATTCAACAATATGAATTATCTCATCATCAATATTCATGCATTGGAAACCAATTTAAACAATGCATTTCAAACCATGAAGGCCACCAAACCACATATATTGAATTTCACACAACCAATGAATTTCATCATAATCCACAAACCACAACAATTAGCACTTTAGCACATACACTCATATCAATTCACATCAAGAATTACTCACCATCAACCACAACCATCACAACATCTTAACACATGCCTCCACATCATACAAACCACAACAATCCCACAAAACATCATAACAACATACATTGATATTCAATCAAACAATGTAATTTACCACACAACAACATATTATCACATGCATCAACGTCATATAAACCACATAAAAGTTCCACGTCATTTAACAATAGCACAACACACGATAAAAATACCGACCACACGCATTGTACGCGATAAGAACACCCGACCGCCCGACTAATTCTCAAAAACACAAATTAATTAAATCATATTTTACCCTCCAAACCATTTTTAATAGAAAGAATATTTCATTAGCTCTCCAACGCTTCGAACGGGGGTCAAAACAGACTTACGGTTCAAAAGTTATGAAGAAAACAAAATCGGACATTTTGGAAAATTTGTGTCACGTGCAGGTATGCTCAGGTCGAGTCTTTAGGTCGACTCAAGGTTCTTTAGGTCGACTCATAGTCCTTTAGGTCGACTCATACTGCGTAGAATTTGTTAAAAACTCAGTTTTCGATCGTTAAATAACTTTCGGACCTCCGATTTCGATTCCGTAAAAAGCTGCGATCTCAGAATTCAACATACTACAATATTTTCACCATTAAAAAGCCATCCAACACATTTTCCATTTTTGAAATATTTTGAAACATAATTTTATCAATTTACCCCAACTCCAAACTCGCTCGAAACCACTCGAAAACGCACAAACGACCATTCCCGACTAATTCCTATCCTCACCCGACGATACTACACAACTTATTCCAAATTCTAACCGTGAAAACATCAATTTATATTCGATTTACCATTAATGCCCTAAACTCCAATTCTCGATAACTCGACATAAAACCCCTCAAATCTCACCAACGTGCCTTTTCGATTAAACCCACTCCTCGCTCGACTATTCTACACGAACAATTCCGAAATCTAACCGCGAAAACATCGATTTCTATCAATTGTTCACAATTCTAACCAAATAGAAAACATACATATTTCAACCAAACAAACACATACATATACATATACAATCGAAATATAATCGAAACTTCTCATCCTTACCCGATTAATCGCGATTGGAACGAAGTTTCTTCACTTTTTCCTCTTTCTCCTCTTCTCTCTTTTCTTTCTCTTCTTTCCTTCTCTTCTCTTTCTCTACTATCTTTTCTCTCTTTTTCTCTCAAATCTCTATTTCTTATATAAAGAAAATATTTTACCATGTAAAAAGACCAAAATACCCCTACACTCAAATATCTCGCAAACGCTCTCAAAATGCGATAAAACATAATAACGATGAAAAATAATATATTGTCAAATAAAAGTCAAGAATAAAATAATATAAAAACAAAAATAATTAAATCGACTCGATTAAATAAATCAGACAAAACGGGGCGTTACAACTCTCCCTCACTTAGACATTTTCGTCCTCGAAAATATAACCGATACGAACAACTCCGGATACGACCCTCGCATCCGACTAACCAACTAACATGCTAACAAAAGGCACACCACGAATAACACATACTGACAAACCACCTAGCTAACAGCAGCTACAACAACGACACGACAACGACGACAACAACAACGACAAGATGCAAAGTCCATACAATGCACTTGACGACTAACTCACAACTCAAAGAAAACCATGTTACCAACACCCAGATAACACTCCTCTAATCTCTCACACAGGGATTAACCACACGCACTCGAACCAGCACCATGGAAACGAGGCAACAACAGAAACAAGAACATAAGGCTCCACGACATAAACAACGTCTTAACAACATCCATAAAACTAGAATACCAACATCCTTGTCACACAACATTATCACAACAATGCTACGATTCACCAATCGAACATACAACCAAAACAACCATCTACATAGTAGCCCATGAATAATATTCAAACCTTTCACCTAACACTTTCATTCTGAAACGTCCAATGGTCTCATCATTCCTACAGATTTCCAATGTCAAACCTAAGAACTCGTACAAGTCACACACGCATATACGAAATGTGCCACATCACGCTTTCGATGCGCACTCTGATTACTCACAACAATCAAATCTACCAATTCTACGTCCAAAGTCTAACGCTTTCTCAGATTTGCCAAAAATCACTGTTCACTTTTAATATACCCAACCTCACACTCTACTGTGTTATCTCCCACACCAGACACAAGTCTCTGAACTGCTCAAATAATTCTAATCCTCTGACCATCAAAACAGACATGTATAAAAACTTTCGACTTAACTCATCACGCACAACCTTGACTTTTCCCGAAGGATAGTCCAAGCCAAATTCATAACTCGTCACGAATTCTAACCATCCTCGCTGTCTCATACTCTATTCCTTCAGACCAAACCAGTACTCTAAACTCTTGTGATTACCAAACACCGCGAACCTAGAACCATAAAGATAATACCTCCCAATCTTCCAACACAATACAAGTGTAACCAATTCCAAATCCTGAATAGTATAGATCCTCTTATGAATCCTCAATTATCGTAAAGCATAAGCTACAACTTTACCCTCTTGCATTAACACACTGACTAAACTCTTCAGAGACACATCACAATACCTCACAAACGGTTAATTAGGATCACACAGAATCAAAACTGAAGTCATAGACAACTTCTACATCAGCTCTCTGAAACTCACTCACAACGAACATCCAAAACAAACGACTTACCCTTTGCAAGTCAACTGAGATACCAGAAGTACGAACTTAACAAAGTCTTCCATAACCTGCAGTAACAACCAACTAAGCCCAAAAGTTTCTAATCTCCTTAACTATCTTCGGAGCCTCTCATTGTAGAACTACATCTATTTTCGATGGATCCATTAACCATACTCTCCTCCGAAATAACATATCCAAGAAAACTAACCTCTTTCAATCAAAATTCTCACTTTGATAATTTAGAAGAAAGCTCCCTCTCTTTCAACCCTTGTAACTCAATCCTCAAATACTCTACATACTCATCATTTGATTTAAAATAAATCAGAATATCATCCAATAAACATCACTATGAACTTATCCAAACAAGTATGGAAGATACGATTCATATACTCCACAACCATAACATATACAACCTTCAAAATTCATTCTGAGCTCGAAACAATTTATCCAAAATAGCTTAACAATCTCTGGTTACCACATTCCATATCAATTCTTCTTACGGGGTTCCAACTCACTCAAGGTTTCTGTTGACACGAGATCTCAACCCATAACAAAAGTAATACCATCAAGGAACTTCAAATTATTCGCGATTCGTCACAATCCAAAACTTAAGCTATCCAGAACACAACTGCAAGTTCCATCCAAAAACACATCTGAAAACCATGCACAACTGACGGCCCATCACTGTGGCTTTCCTGCCAATTTCCAGGACACTATCATCACAAACATGACCAACATCTGAGTTTCACTTCCTAAAAGTTCTTCTACTTACTTAGCAGATCCAAACCTCAAATCTTCCCCTTCGTCAAATTTGAGTTCACACTCTACTCTCTGAGAACAACCTTTAACAATACCCAATCGTTCTCTCTCAATGACTTGCCAACTGGACCAACATACCAAAACCTCTAATCCGTCTCATCTCCCGATATTAAAATCTTCATCGACTCAACAAAATAATCCGTAATCATTTTCTTAATTCCAAACAATTCATTACACACACCATCAAAGCCGGAAAGACACGTCTATTCCATCCAACATAATTCCCGTCTGCTAGCAACAAGAGATTAAGGGTGATCAGTTCCTCAATTTGTCGATAGACAGCCAACAATCATGATGGGGCATAAACCGTCTTCACCAAACTATAATAGCGTTTCTTGCATCCTGTGCACAAAACTACCTAAGGCAAAAATCCTTAGTTGACATAAACCTTACCTCCGCATTCCCTCAAGAACTGGGAACAACACTGTCCAAACAACACTTACACTCTTGCAATCTATAACACACTGAGCCAACGCTCCACACCTGAAGCAACTTGGAGAAGTACAAGCTTCTCCCCCACTTAACTCATTCTCAATCCTGAAGACAAAGGATTAGAAACCCAGAAAGCACTGACAGTGTTTCACACACATATCACGTACTAAGGGACAAACAACAACGACAGTATTCAACTGTCACACCAACTGACTCAACAACTTGGTCGGACAGACCGACCTGCTCTGATACCACTAATGTAACACCCCAATTCCCATCGCGAATAAATAATACATAATTAAATCAGAGTAAATAAAAATTTATTTTTCCGACAGAAACAGGGATGCCACATTTAAAGAAAGAAAACATCATCGCTGCTCATAAATTTTTGATACATAGCACAAAATAGAATACCCTCAAAGGGAAACTTTTTCCATATAAAAGGAAAGCTCAATTATGGAATAAAGCGGAAAGATCCATAACTGACTTGTTTTACAAATAAATGGTTTTGTAACATCAAAATATACATACAAAGGTAATACAAAATAAATCTAACAAGGGTATACATCTATAACATAATCGTTCCCCGACTCCCGTGCTACGTATCAGAGCAGACACCAAGACCGACAAAAAAATGGAGGACTAATCTTCACAAAAGCCTCCAAGATACTAATCTGCAATTGCCTCATAGAGCAATAAACCACAGCAGAAGGGTGAGAAATAACAACTAAATAAAGATTGCATAATAATATGAAAAAACACATAAAAATTCACATGCATAGTTATTCTCACCACAAGCATCACATACTAATACATATAGCATGCCACAAATACAAAGCATATCACACATAATACAACCACAATTATAACATATGGAACCACACCACCACATCACCACAAAATATAGCATATATCAATTATACCGACATAATCACATATTCACATATAATGCACACCAAAGTTATGACATAAAGAATCACATCACCACATCACATAACATATGTCTATGCATAAAACATATTATCCACCACCAATGCATTTATCACATAAGCACATCAATTCACCAATCCAATCATAATTCTCAACACGTACTCAATCAATTCACAATTTCCCACACATATACAATCCATTCACATTTCCCCACATAATCATATAATCAATCCATTCACATTTCCACACGTAATCACATAATCAATCCATTCATGATTAATGCAAATGCAAAGAGACCACCACAACGACTCTATGCAAATGCATATGCGGTACCATCCATCCATCAATCTCAACATTAGTTCACTCAGAAACTATTGGAATCATCGCTTGTTACTCAACGTAACTCCCCGTCGGGCAAACGATGTTTCCCGTCGCTTTAAGTCCTCTTGGTATAAGGCGCACGACGTTTATGGATCGCTTTAAGTCCTCTTTGTATAAGGCACACGATCTGATCGCTTTAAGTCCTCTTTGTATAAGACGCACGATCGTCTATAATCATCGCTTTAAGTCCTCTTTGTATAAGGCGCACGATGTTATAGCGGATTCCCTCTGGAATCGATTCGTCGCTCACACCCACTAGGGCACACGACATCACAAGATGCATATCATGATGCTTGACACACAAGAACTCATGACAATCAAATGCATCTTCACACATATATGCAACCATAATCATGCATATATTTCAACTCTTCAATTCCATACATTCACAATTCAACAATATGAATTATCTCATCATCAATATTTATGCATTGGAAACCAATTTAAACAATGCATCTCAAACCATGAAGGCCACCAAACCACATATATTGACTTTCACACAACCAATGCATTTCATCATAATCCACAAACCACAACAATTAGCACTTTAGCACATACACTCATATCAATTCACATCAAGAATTACTCACCATCAACCACAACCATCACAACATCTTAACACATGCCTCCACATCATATAAACCACAACAATCCCACAAAACATTATAACAACATACATTGATATTCAATCAAACAATGTACTTGACCACACAACAACATCATTATCACATGCATCAACATCATATAAATCACATAAAAGTTCCACGTCATATAACAATAGCACAACACACGATAAAAATACCGACCGCACGCATTGTACGCGATAAGAACACCCGACCGCCCGACTAATTCTCAAAAACACAAATTAATTAAATCATCTTTTACCCTATAAACCATTTTTAATAGAAAGAATATTTCATTAGCTCTCCAACGCTTCGAACGGGGGTCAAAACGGACTTACGGTTCAAAAGTTATGAAGAAAACAAAATCGGACATTTTGGAAAATTTGTGTCACGCGCAGGTATGCTCAGATCGAGTCTTTAGGTCGACTCAAGGTTCTTTAGGTCGACTTATAGTCCTTTAGGTCGACTCATACTGCGTAGAATTTGTTAAAAACTCAGTTTTCGATCGTTAAATAACTTTCGGACCTCCTATTTCGATTCCGTAAAAAGCTGCGATCTCAGAATTCAACATACTACAATATTTTCACCATTAAAAATCCATCCAACACATTTTCCATTTTTGAAATATTTTGAAACATGATTTTATCAATTTACCCCAACTCCAAACTCGCTCGAAACCACTCGAAAACGCACAAACGACCATTCCCGACTAATTCCTATCCTCACCCGACGATACTACACAACTTATTCCAAATTCTAACCGTGAAAACATCGATTTCTATTCGATTTACCATTAATGCCCTAAACTCCAATTCTCGATAACTCGACACAAAACCCCTCAAATCTCACCAACGTGCCTTTCCGATTAAACCCACTCCTCGCTCGACTATTCTACACGAACAATTCCGAAATCTAACCGCGAAAACATCGATTTCTATCAATTGTTCCCAATTCTAACCAAATAGAAAACTTACATATTTCAACCAAACAAATACATACATATACATATACAATCGAAATATAATCGAAACTTCTCACCCTTACCCGATTAATCGCGATTGGAACGGAGTTTCTTCACTTTTTCCTCTTTCTCCTCTTCTCTCTTTTCTTTCTCTTCTTTCCATCTCTTCTCTTTCTCTACTATCTTTTCTCTCTTTTTCTCTCAAATCTCTATTTCTTATATAAAGAAAATATTTTACCATGTAAAAAGACCAAAATACCCCTACACTCAAATATCTCGCAAACGCTCTCAAAATGCGATAAAACATAATAACGATGAAAGATAATATATTATCAAATAAAAGTCAAGAATAAAATAATATAAAAACGAAAATAATTAAATCGACTCGATTAAATAAATCGGACAAAACGGGGCGTTACAGGACCTAATCCGTTTCTTGAAAACATCTCAAAAACTCATAAAGAATTAATCTTCAGCAAACAAGACTTCTTGTTTTCTAATGATTCAACCTTGATTTAACCTTGAGCAAAATACGTGGTTCATCTACACGTATCTTCTGAGATAAGCATTCAACAGACATTACTTCTTATCTGATGAATCTATCATATCAGCTGATTCTTCAAACTTCATCAAAACTTAAGTGAGGAGGATTTAGTTGTTGACAACTGCGAAAACTTCCAGAATCAGTGACTTGCTCAAGTAATTCAGTTGATTACAATTTTGTACACATTGAAATCTCACCCAGAGTATTTCTATGCACCGCATCTGGATCTTTTTCTAACACTGTTAAGTGTTAGATATCCATCAATAACAGAACCAGGCTCTGATACCAATTGAAGGTGCGAGAAAGACACAAGAAATGGGGGTTTGAATTCTGTATTTACTCTTTAACAACTTTTCGCTTCTTATCGTTAAGACGCTGAGATAACATCAGAGTTCGTTGAGAGACTCTGACTCGTGAAGTAACATTCAGACTTGCCATGCATGAAGCATAAGAACCAACAAGAGTCTGAACGCAATATGCATTATTCAGAACTTGCAGTGGGAAGTTTATCAGAGTTAAGTTGCAAGGTTCTGACTCGCTTATGTAAGGTTCTGATACTCAATACAGAAACATAAACAATAACATAAAGCATAACAAGAGTAAAGGACACACGATATATCCTGGTTCACCACAAGGCTAATCCAGTCCACCCTCCTCAGGTGATTTCACCTTGAACACAAGGACTTAATCCACTATATTCCAATTGATTACAAATGCACGGGCTAACGCCGGTGACTAACACACAATGTACCGTTCAGGGATTCAACTTAATGAATATAACGAACATTGACCTGCAGGTTCCAATCTCGCAAGATCTACTGATAGGATTTCACAGCTAGACGTTCATGGATTCATCGCAATGAATATAACGCCTACTGACCCTATTTCAGGATTTACCACGATGACACCCAGCCATTGTCTTCTCGAGTCTCCAGTCACAATGACCACTCAAGGAATCCTAATTCACCAAGAATTAGTTTTACAGGAGATTACAAAGATTCTTCTTAACAAGAAAATTACTCCTAAGTTTAAGTACATAAGAACACATAAGTGTTCAAGCAAGATGTGAGCAACAACTCCTTACTATCTTAAGAAACTACAAAGATGTATGTTGATTTGACAGTTGTTGACATCTTGTAGATCTTCTTCTTCTTCGTCTTCTTGGTTGAGCAAGCTTTGAGCAATAACTCCTTGCTTCAGATCTTCAATGTAGCACTGACGAGAAGGTGGTTGATGACTTGACTGATTTGCAATGTTGTCTTCTTCATCAACAGCTTCTGTACCAATTTGTTGTTGTTGTTGTGTTGATTTCTGATTTTAAGCTTCAACAACAATGGCCATGTGTAAATGGTGATAGCTTTGGATGTTTAAGTGTTACAACGAGAACTCATCGTTGTTGCTATCTTCACACAATGACTTGATCAATTCTCCATTGATGGAGTGAATCAATTCCTTCAGAAGCGTTTACTCCTTTCTTTAAATAGCCGAGTAAAATATAGTCGTTTAAATTAATGTTGGCTGTAGAAAAGAGACGTTGTGTAATAAAGAAACTGTACTGACACATCTCCTTTTTACTGTGGAGGAAGTGACATGATATATCTTCTTGGGCGTTGTGTACAGTCTTTCATAACTGTAACATTTGTCTTCAAAATGTCAGAGGCTTCTGATGGTAATTAATTGAAGCATGAGTAGAGACTTCTTATCAGGATATCTGAAACTCCAAGTCTTCAGTCTTTCGAAGTCATCCATTAGGAATCAGCCTTTAAAACTTTAACACTTGTCTTTAAATCCGTTATCCTTTACTACTTCAAGTCTTCCGAAACTTCAGAACAGTCCATTAGGAACCCGTCTTCAGAGTCTTTAGCACTTGACCTTTGAAACCATGATCTTCAGAACCCATAAGTCTTTAGAGTCTTTCTGCACTTGGTCTTCAGAGCCTTCAGCCTCCAGAACTTCAAGTCATTGGAATCTTCAACACTTCGGTTCTCTATAACATTATCTTCTTCAAAAGCTTCACAATCTTCAGAATCACAGCCACTTTCAGAGAGCATCCACAAGAGCATTGCAACATCAATATCGGCATCCTTGGATCTAACTGATCATGATCAGATACAGAAGCTTTATTGCTTCTTGCGACTTGTGTCACATATAGTAACTTCACATATAATCAATTACGTACATCTGTCTGGTGCTTGTTAGATCTGATATCTTCTATGATTATGATCTGCACACAACACACGTTAGAACAAAAAATGGTTCTTTCACAAATACCATTGTTATCATCAAAACATAGATACGACTTGTAGAGACAATTCTTGCTCTCACAGAATTTTCATCAATCACAATATCTCGACTTAACACAATCTTCTCATTAATTGGATTGAATAGCCTGTATGCACCTGTCTTATGATATCCTATCAGAATCATAGATTCACTCTTGTCATCAAGCTTCCTTCTTCTTGCATCAGGAACATGCTTGTAACAAATAGAGCCAAACACCTTCAGATGACTCACTAATGGTCGTTTGCCACTCCACACTTCTTCAGGAACCTTGTTCTTCAATTTCTTGGTAAGGCACCTGTTCAGAATATAAACTGCAGTCGAAACAGCTTCACCCCATAAAGATTTTGCCAAATTCTTCTGCTTGAGCATACATCTCGCCATATCCACTATGGTTCTGTTTCTTCTTTCAGCAATTCCATTATGTTGAGGAGTATAAGGAGCAGTTACCTCATGATCAACACCATGTTCTGCACAGAATTTTCCAAACATCTTCGAAGTGTATTCGCCACCTCCATCTGTTCGCAAAAATTTGATCCTCTTCTCACTCTGGTTTTCGACAAACATCTTGAATCTCTTAAAGATTTCAAATACTTCATCCTTTCTCTTGATCACATAAATCCACGGCTTTCGACTAAACTCATCGACAAATGAAACAAAATATCTGTTTCCACCAATGGTATGTTCTTCGAACGGATCACATACATCTGAATGTACAACTTCGAGTATGCAGGATGATCTCATTAGCATAGTCAAAATGAAAGAATTTATGGATTGATTTCCGACTAAACAACCTTCACAGAGTTTGTCAGGCATCTCAAGACTTGGAATACTAGATACCATATCTTAAGTAATCGGCTGATTGAGTGATCGAAAATTCAGATGTCCAAACCTCAAATGCGACAACCAACTATCCTTGTGGTCGACAACAGTTTTTAGACATTGTACTTCAGTCGAACTGATCATGGTCTTAAACGTCCTGTTCTTCGACAACGGAGATTTCAATACCAAATTGTTATGGGTGTCGAACAATTTCAAAACTCCATTTTCATGATAACTGAGAAGCCTTTTTCGACCAGTTGTCCAACACTTAACAGGTTACACTTTATTCCAGGTACATAGAACACATCTCTGATCATATCTTTCGCTCCATTACTCAGTTGAAAAACTATGTTGTCAGTACCTTCTGCTTGCAATGAACTGTTATCAGCAAGTTTTATCTTGCCCTTCTTCGACTCATCAAAATCTGTCAACCACTCCTTTCGACCACTCATGTGATTTGAGCATCCTGAGTTGAGAAACCAGATCTTGGATTCGACATGGTTATCTGCTACTGCAGCCATAACCACCATACCACCTTCAGAATCATCTGAATCTTGGCGTGCACGGTTCGCTCCTCCGTCCTTGCCTTTTTTCGATCCATTGTCTTTCATGTACCAATAATGTTTGGCCAAATGACCCCTTTTTTCACAGTTATAACACCGTATACATTTCTTATCTTCTTTGTCTTTTCGATAGTTTCCTCCTCCTCTTTTCGAGGATTCAGAAGCTCTATCTTCGACCTGGGTTTTGTTAGGGTTCGACCAAGACTTCTTTCCTTGAGTCTTGTCGACTTTGCCTTTGAATTTGTTGGAATCACCATTCTTTTTCCATGACTGAGCCTGCAGTGCTTGTATCGAATCCTGAACTCCCTTTCTTTCGACAATCCTCATCTCATGCGCCTCCAACGAACCAACCAAATCTTCCACTTTTAGGGTTTTAAGATTATTGGATTCTTGAATGGCTACGATAACGTGATCAAAGTGAGAGGTCAACGTTCTCATTACCTTCTCAACTATCATCTTATCAGTTATGGTTTCTCCACAACCCTTCATGAGATGGATGAGTTTCTGAACCTTCGACACATATTCTGCAACTTTTTCGTCTTCTCCCATCGACAACAACTCATATTGTCAATGCAAGGTTTGCAACTTGACAACCTTGACTTTCTCACCTCCTTTATAATACTTCACCAGAATATCCCATGCCTCATTCGCCATTTCAGCATGAGAGATTCTGTCGAAGTTAGCAGCATCGACCGCCGTCTGAATGCAATAAGCAGCCTTGTAATCTTTCTTCTTGACTTCGTTGTGGGCTTTTTTCTGTTCTTCAGTTGCATTTTCAGCCAACACAGGAACACCACCGTTAACCACTTCTAAGGTCTCATGAAAGCCAAATAAGGATTGCATCTGTTTTTTCCATCGGATCTAATTTATGCCGTCAAGCATTGGAAGGGAACTCGGAATGCTCTTATCACCAGTCATCTTTGCAGCGGTTGATTCACTTGCCCTGAAAACACGATCTCTGACGTGAAGTTCTTGAAAACTCGATCAAGAATAATAACCGGAAGCTCTGGATACCAATTTGTTAGTGCGTGAGGCACTTTTAGTGAGGAGAGAAAGAGAGAGAGTAATGAAATAAGGATTTGTATTATTGAATTGTGTAAATAATGATACAAGCTAGGTCTATTTATATACAACCCTAATTGGGTTTGGGCTAACACAACTTGGATTATATTTAAATATTAAATCTAATCAAATCTAATCATATCAAATTGTTAGGGGAGTTTACACTAGGGAACATTAAACATTGTGGGACTAGGCACCTTTGTGAGAGACACACCACTTGTCCACCTAAAACCTTAAGGTTTTAGGTGGACAAGTGGTGTGTCTCTCACAAAATGTGCCTAGTCCTACACTATGTATCAATGTTCCCTAGTGTGAAACTCCTCTAACAATGGTATCATGAGCCTTTGGTTCGAGAAAGTGACCGAGGTGTATTGAAATTCCTAGGAAGTGGTGTTCCGTTGAAATTGAAACGCCCAAGGAAGAGGTGTATTCGAAATACCTAATAAGAGGTGCCTTGAAAAAGGTGTCAACGGTGGTACAAATATAAAAAAAGGGGAAACATTATGGACTCACACTTGAGGGGGAGTATTGGAATAATATAAGCAAGTGTGAGTAAGTAGGAAAATAGTCTCACATTGGATAGGAATGTGGTGACTTAAGGATTTATAAGTGAGAGAACTCACTCACCTATCACCTTAAGGTTTTAGGTGGACAAGTGGTGTGTCTCTCACAAAAGGTGCCTAGTCCTACACTATGTATCAATGTTCCCTAGTGTAAAACTCCTCTAACAACTCTTTGGCATATCTTATGCCTTGCATCAATAAATCCTTTTGCTTTTTCAAAAAAAAAATCTAGTAAGATTTAAGTAATTTCAAGGAATTCGTCATTACGAACATTCTTTGTGAAACCAATCATTGTGTTGACAGGTTGACTAGACTTGGGAATAACTATAGTATGAATATTCAAATGTATGATAAGTGTGCGATAGTGACCTTATAGGAGTTTAGAGATAATTTAGAGGACGTGTCTTGTAGAGAGGATTATTCTTGGATAGTCTTGGTCTTTAGGTCTTCCTTTGTCGGGAAAAGAAATAATAAAATACGTAAGATTACAGTTTAAGAATAATTATTCAAAGTAAATTTTCTTTTGAAGTTTTTAATAAAAAAATTATTTGTAAATTTTTTTAACAAAAATATGTAACCCTATAAAATATGTCACATTTTAATATATTATTTGTTTCAAAATACATGTAGCTTTTAATTTTCAATGCACTTTTTATTTTTTTCATTTCAATTTTACCCTTCAATTAATACCACCTACATTACTCTCAATTTACTATTCTCTTGTTTAGTATTTATAATCATGAGAACTCGTAAAATACTTATGCTATTGCATGAGTTCTGTTTGGTTGATGTACAGAAAGTTGTGATTGTCATACCCCAAATTTTGACCACTAAGATTCCCATCATTGTGAAAATCATCATCACAGTATGGAGGAACCATCATGCTTCATCAGTCTCCCCAAAGATGGGTGAGCATTCACTACAATCAAAATTAGGGTTTCAAGCCCTTTCAGAGCCTTAGGCAAAGGATCAATCAAGGAATGACATGATCTTCAACTTGTCTAACCTCTCAAATATCCACAATGGATCAAAAGGACTCCCACTTCAAGGATTAAGCACAAGGCTGCTCCCTTCTAGGTGGATCAAGCCTCAAGATCGCCAGTGTCACCAAATTAGGGTTTTGGTCGACCAGGGCCTCCAGGTGGAAACTTTCATCTGGGAACAAGCCAATGATCCAAAACATAACCTAATATACTCCATGGAACCTCATGGACCCAATCATCAAGTCAATTTTTCCTTAGGGGATGCATTTATTAAAAATCAGGAATTAGGGTTTATTGACCTAATTCACCCCTAAGTTGACTTTTGGGACAAACCATGAGCCAAGACCTCAAGAGAGGGTTTGAGGGTCTCTAATATACCATATTGATCCATTTGGAACAATGGATTAATCCAAGAAGCTTGAGCAACAAGTCTCAATTTCATCTGCACCACAATTAGGGTTTTAAGTAAAAAGTCAACTGTAGCTTTGACTTTTGACCAGGACATGCTCCCAAGCCCTAGGAAATGCCCCAATATACCCTATGACACCCATGTAACATGTCCATCAAGTTTGATTTAGGTCAAGGACATGATTTCCTGAAGAATTGCACAGTTTGGAATTCATCTGATAAAAAGTCAACTGTGCACAAAAGTCAACTTTGACTTTTTGAGATTTTTCACCAAAATGGATTTTTAACCCTAAAATGATGTTAATGTATGATTTTAATCATAATTCATCAAGAAAAATCAAGAAAAGTGGGATAACTTGTAAAAGGGGTAACCATAAAAACTTAGAAAATTTTCTAAGTTAAAAATAAAGTGGCTAGGGTACCAACTTTGGAGGATCATAACTCCTAAACCACAAAGCCATTTTTTCCCATCCAAAGATGGATTTGTAGCCCTCATTACCCTCTACAAAAACTTCAACTAGACCTAAGTCCAATTCATTAAGGATTTTGAGTTATGGAGTGATCAAAATGGCTGAAAAGTGAAAATGTCACTTTTTCCAACACTTAGTGAAATTTTCACTAAGTCAGAATCTGCCTTCACTTTTTACCAAATGTAGAGGGATTTTTCACTTGGATTCAAAAGATATCAAAACCAAACATGTTCAAACAGTTGTTGTATCATGTAAGGGCTTTCCAAAATGGTCAAGAACATTACCAAATTCAACTTACACCATGAGATATGACATTGGCAAGTTGCCTTGCTGAAATCTGTCAAAGGCAAGGCAGAATTTGCAATTTTGCTCGATTTGCCAAAATCAGCCAAATTCAAATGCTCCTATCCACTTGGACACCTCAGAGGATTGAATCTAAAGGGGACAATCACTGAACCAAGCCTCCAAAGTCCATGGAACAAGAAATAGCATGTTGAACCTAGAATGGCCAAAATAGGGACAAGACTCCAAATTTGGATTGAAGCATTCAATGGAAGCATCAAGGTGGCATGGACTGAGCCATTCTCATCTGAAATCAGTCAAGACTTATCCAAGACCAAGGGAACCAAAGCTCTGTGCCCTAACCTCTAGTCAATGGCTAGAGGAGACTTGGATTTTCATTGGCTAACATTGAACAAACACCTGCTGTAGTTGCCATTCACTGTGGATCCCAAAACAAACTTGCTCTACTATAAATAGAGCTCAATTGTGATCATTTTGAGTACACCAAAGCCATCTAACAGATGCTTTCCTCAAAATCTCTTTCTCTTGGCAAAAATGCCTTTCTTAGCAAGGTAGCTATCGGGTTTTGAGTTTGAGAGCTTTTCCAATCAAACCAATCACTCACACACCTCACATACATCATATAGAAGTGATCCAAACACTCACATAACATCTGGAACACAGATTTCACAAAATCATCAGTCAATTGCTCAAGGTTTTAACCAAAGTGCAGTTGAGATGCCATGAAGTGATCCAGCCATTCTCAGTCAAGTCCAAGCATTCAAACACACTCCATAGGGTGTAGGGAAGCTGTTCAGATCATCACAATTCATCTGTAACACCTCTTACTCAGAAATCAATTTGCTCTTGCTGTCACGACCTAGAGATAAGCCTAAACTTGGTCATCTCTCAATCTATGCATATTTCCTCGCACAATACTTTTGCCAAATGTTCATAATCATGCATGGAATGTTTTCCCTCAATTAATTGCATTGTTTGAATCGTGTATCAAAAATCCTAGCCTTCATGCAGAAATTAGGGTTCTTGAGGATTTTTCATGATTTCTTGTTATATGTTTAATTTAAATGAAATTAATGGACATAGACATGATCGTGAGGTTGAGACGAGCATAATGATATGTGGATTGCATGTTATAATCAAGTATTCAGGGAGATTGGATAGAAAATGCAAATCAGCCAAACCCAGAACACGCGGGTGTTCTTCAGCTGTTCTTGGCGCCTTTTTTGAATTTTCAAATATTTGAATTTTGTGATTTTTCTTTAATTGATTCAAAAATTAATTTCTCTCTGAGTTTTAATGATTTTGAGTTGATTCTTTTTTTAATAATTCACAAAAATGTTAAATTATTTTATTTTCCCAAAAAATCCCAAAAATATTATTTATTTCATATAATTGATATTTTTGCAAAGAATTAATATTTTAATTGTTTTTGACATTTTAAATATTTTTTCTACATTGATTTTGCAACTTTTAATGCTTTCTAATTATTTTGTAGGTCAATACTTAATTTTTGAAGCATTAATCCAAGATCACAATTTGTTTTTCATATGTTAAACAATTTTGATCATTTTAATTGAATTTTTATTCAATTAAATACATTTTTGAAAACAAATTAGGGTTCTTGGATTAATTCAACCCTCATAAATTTTCTTTAAAACTCTTGGGCCTCTATTAGAGTGTAAGACCCAACACCCTTGTACAGAAAACATGTTGGGGCTCATTCGTTGTATAAGTCCCTCTGTACATTTTCAAACAAACTGCGCGATCGTCGCCTTTTGAAAAATAACCTTGGGCCTCTCCTCGAGCTATAAGACCCGTTCAAAACTTTTGGGCCTCTATTAGAGTGTAAGACCCAACCCACTCGTACAGAAAACATTTTTGGGCCTCATTCGTTGTATAAGTCCCTATGTACATTTTCAAATAAACGACACGATCGTCGCCTTTTGAGAAATAAACCTTTTGGGCCTCTCCTTGAGATATAAGACCCATTCAAAATTTTTGGGCCTCTATTAGAGTGTAAGACCCAACCCCCTTTTAACCAAAATCATTTGGGCCTCACTTATTGTATAAGTCCCTCTGCGTTAAAAGAAAATCTCGGCACGATCGCCATTTTTAACGAAAAATCAATTGGGCCTACCCTCGTGTTATAAGCCCCACTCTTTTCTTTAAAACCTTTTGGGCCTCTTGAAAGAGTGTAAGACCCATCCCTTTGTACAGAAAAAACATTTTGGGCCTCAGTCACTTGTATAAGTCCCTCTGTACAAATTCAAACAGTGCGCTCACTGATAAAACCCTGGGCCTCTCCTTGAGCTGTAAACCCCAAATCTTTCTTTTTCAAAGCACTTTCTCCTTTGATTTTGAATATACTATTGTTTTCAATCTTTCTTTGTTGAACAACTAACCAAACAGCATGGAAGCTCTACAACCGAGTAAGTGGTTATTGCTTTCATTTACTGCTTTCATATACATATAACTGTATTGTGGGGCTGTTTCACTGTAAGTCTTCTTTCATAAACTCATATCAACTGTGTAATAATAGTATAGATATTTCGAGTTTCCCCGGCAACTACGTCTAGAACTAAGTGACGCCGTTTCGTTTAGTCATAGAAATAGACAACTAGATCCCCCAATAGGATCACCAGATACAGTCTTCTCTTCGGCTGTCCTCATTAGGAATTATCAAGAAACTCTATTCCCAGAGATGAATGTATTCTCCGTGAATGACATCTTTGAGTTTCTTCCAAATTCTCGAACTTTCCTGACTCTGATCTATTCTCGGTGAATAGCATTGCCTTGAATTTCTCAGGGTTTGGGGACCCACGGGCTTCTTAAAAGCATCGGCCTCCTCTTGGGCATCATACAAGGACCCACAGGCTTCCTAAAAGTAACCCCACCTCCTCTTGGGCTTAGTACAAGGACCCTACGACTTCTTAGAAGTATTCACAGCCTCCTCTTAGGCTTCGTATAATGATCTCTTCCTCCGGGAATGATAGCCTCCTCTTGGGCTTAGTACAAGGACCGATCGGCTTCTTAAAAGTTTCCAGCCTCCTCTTGGGCTTCGTACAAATTGTCCCGACGGCCTCCTAGAGGTATAGGAACAGAACTTAGTCATCTGCATAGAACAATACTTTCATAGAGTCTACTACTGTTTCTCAAAGCACAGTACAGAAGGTGAAACTCTAGACTTGGACGGTCTAATCTCCTTGAGTCTCAAAGACATTCTCAAGTGACCCCTTCGTTAAATAGGAAGGAAACCCGCAGACTCGGACAGTCTCAATACCCTTCGGATTTCCCGCTTCCTTAAAGGACAGGCATAACCCGGATCCTTGAATCAAATCCTTGAGTGCAGTTTTGCTCATATAAGAACTGATTTTCTTTTTTTAAAATTAGTATACTGGACCTGTCACTTAACTGAAACAGTAACCACAACCTCCTCTTAGGCTTTGTATAAAGATCCTTCTCCCGTGAAGTTAGCCTCTCTCTTGTGCTTTGTACAATGATTCTCCCCAGCGGGGTCAAACAACATTTAGCCTCTTTCTCGGGCTTTGTACGAGAGACATAAGAGACTCCCTCGTTGAGTCAATCACCCCTTTCGCCTCCATCTCGGGCTTTGTACGAGATACAAAAAGGTTCTCATTGAGCCAAATAAACAACAGCCTCCATCTCGGGCTTTACACGAGATACCAAAAGATTCCCTCGTCGAGTCAAAACCTTTTAGCCTCTCTCTCGGGCTTTGTACGAGACACATATTAGCCTTCTCTTAGGCTTTGTATAAGAAAACCACTGGTTGATCCAATTAACCTTTTAGCATCAAAGATGTGCCTCGTTCACAGTATACAAACTTCAAAAACTCCTTCCCCTCCATCTAATCGTTGTAAGCGGCAAGCCTCTGGATCATCTACATCCATGCCACTGTCCCTCTTTTAGCATGAGAAATCCCTAAGGAAAGATAGCATTGCTCTACACTGAGTTAAAGTCTTCTCCTTCAGGTTAAAATCCCCTTTAAAGGAAATTATGGCATTGCCGGATTCACACATCCCGGTTAAAGTAATTCTCCTTTATAAACAGTTGTGACATACAACCCCCTCTTTAGAGATGAAAAATTCTCTCTAAAGATAACACCCTTTTAGCTTCATATCTTGGGCTTTGAACAAGATACAAATAGACTTTTCAGCTTCACATCTTGGGCTTTGAACAAGATACAAATCACCTTTCGCTTCACGTCTTGGGCTTTGAACAAGACACCAAAACACCATTTCCTCCCATAGAATAGGAGGAACTACGAACGCTCTGATTTCCCTGTTTCGGTAAACGGGAATACGTAGGCATAAGATCGAAAGAAAAGATCTTAGCGAGCACACTAAACAAAAACCCAAAATCCCATACTCTCATGTATCTATCAAAACCATCAGTCCTAACATCCTAATCCTTGTTCCCTGCCAGAAACCCTCTGTCTAGATAAAAAAAAAGAAGAAAACAGTATTGGCGAAAATACAAATAACCAGTACAAAGGCCCCCCACATTGATAGCATCCGTAACCTAACAGACCGCTGTTTAAACTCAGTATGCAAAGCAGGGTTAATTGGAGACATCTATTTCCCTTCCTTCATCAGCTTTAATGGGATAAAAAATGAATCGACCTGTAGTTTAAGCTCAAACCGCAGAGAGCAACCAGCGCTTAAGAACCGCGTCCAAAATCTCTCGCTACAGAAAAATGGCGCCCACCGTGGGGCTCTTCTCTGTTTTTTCTTCCTTTTTATCTCTTATGTGATAACACAGATTGGGGCTTCTGCCGGGGAACCCATTTTCTGTCAGGAACTTAAGATTCATAGCTTTAAAGGTCTAGGATGATTAGGACAAATATATATACCGCTTTTCCTAATTGCTATACATGTTTATTTTTCTGCTAATGGGAATGCGGGTGATGCCGTATGTGGAAAGATTGAGTATACACTTAAGATAAGTGATGGCGACGGGGTCGACCATCAATCTCAGTGGAGGCTGACCAACGCAACCCATTCTCTCACCTAGACAATGGGCCGGTTGTTAAGTCTGAGAAGCTGAGGAACCAAACCCTTTCGTAGTGCGGAAACTATCGGGAATAGTTGTTACGCGATACTACCCTCATTTGAGGCAGGTGATCTATTCTCGGTGAATGGCACTTACTCTAAGATCGCTCTACAACTCGCTGGCGATCCGCTTGTTGTTTTGCTTTCCTGGGAGGAGCTGATGATAATGAGTACAGGTACAAAAATCACCCTAGTATAAACCTTTGGGGATGCGTAGAGCCTTGACTTCATGACAACGATCCTTTGACCCCATGTTTTTTCTATGTTTTTGTGTGCTGCATTCATGCATTCATCTAAAAAAACATTAAAACATTCAAAAAGTTTCTCTTCTAGTCTCTCTGTTTTTCAAATTAAACTAAGATTGTGATTGCAAATATCAGAGAAAAGGATTGCACTAATGGATTTCGGTAGAAGGAGAACTCACCAGTATACCTTCAAGGTTCCAAAGCTAGAGGATTTGAGAAGGTTAGCGAGGATGATCACTAACCCAGAGGCTTTCAGAGCCAAGCACGGAGGTTTGCTACCACTATTAAGAGTCCATGTGATTGAGGGAATCATGGATGCGCTCATTCAGTTTTATGATCCAGTTTATCACTGTTTCACATTCCCGGATTACCAGCTCGCACCAACGCTGGAGGAGTATTCTCATCTGATCGATCTGCACATTACAGATCGAGCTCCATTTTCTGGACTGGAAGAAATTCCAAAGAATTAGACCATTGCAAGAGCAATTCATTTGGACGAGTCTGAGGTCAGGACTCACCTAACCACTAAGGGTGGCATCCAAGGTTTGCCAGCCCAGTTCTTGACAAAGAAAGCCCTGTATTTCGCCAGTATAGGAAACGTGACTGCTTTTGAAAGCATCTTTGTCTTGCTAACCTACGGGTTATTTTTGTTTCCCAACATCAATAACTTCGTCGATATTAACTCCATTAAGGTTTTTATCATTGGAAATCCTGCGCCGACTTTGCTCGAAGATGCGTATCATTCTGTACACTTGGGAAATTTGTACAGCGGAGGGGAGATCACATGCTGTGTACCTTTTCTTTACAAATGGTTTATCTCTCACTTGCCCAAGTTTGCTGCTTTTTGGGATTGTAAGAGTGCATTACGTTGGTCGCAGAAGATCATGTCTCTTACCAACTCTGACATTGATTGGTGTAATAGGATTTATGAGGGAATTAGGATCATTGACCGTTGCGGAAACTTCCCCAACGTACCCCTCATAGGAACTAAGGGAGGAATCAACTACCATCCAGTATTGGTTCGCCGTTAATTTGGATACCCGATGAGACACATCCCACAGGGTGTTCATCTGGAAGGTCTTTTCTTCAAGGAAGGAGAAAACGACAGAGCACTAAAGACGGAAATAGTGCATGCTTGGAAACACGTTCATAAGAAAGGACGAGAGTCTCTAGGAAAACCAGACTGTGTCTCGGTGGAGGCTTATCTCCACTGGGTACAAACTAGAGCTCTCAAGCTAAAGATGCCTTCGGAAACTAGAGCCGTTACGGAATTCTTCCGCCGAGGGAATCTGTCATGTACTTCATGACGGAAACTGAAAGGCTTCAGGTTACTCTCAACAAAGTTCAAAGGGAGAGAAGGTCTTGGAAGAACAAGTACCGCACCCTCGACGTCGAGTGCATAAAAATACAGCAATTACTGAAAGAGAAAGACGCTCTGATTGAAATTTTAGAGCAGCATGCTGTAGAGAATCAAGATGACCAAAGGAATTTGCTCACTCCTTTCACCTGGCAAAGGAATGACAACCCGACAACGGCTCAAGATCCCCGGTCAAAGAAAAGGAAGATACCAGAATCAGCACCTGATTTCTCTTCAGAGAGGACTCGGGACCCATTAGCTTAGGTTTCTGTTTCTGCACCTTGTAATCTACTGTATTTCCATTTCTGTAATCCTTTGAATTTCAATAAAAAGGGGTTTCCCCACTGTTTGATATTTGCAATCTAATTGTCGAAGTTTATTTTGGTTAAACCTTAAACAATTAATATAATCATTGCATTCATCATTCTCACATCGCGTATTCTTCTTACCTACGAATCTCACGTTTGTGTCTCGGTTCTAGAGTCAAACTGTCTCATTCGTATAATACTCGGGCCAATCATCAGAAAAAGATGGAGGATCTTGAGGAAGAAAACAGAGAGTTGAAAGAAGAGATCAACGCTCTGAGAGAGGATATGAGAAAGCTTCGTAACGACATGCAAGCCATGGCAGAAGCTCAGCTACAAAGAGCTGTGATCTCAGAGATCACCTCAACGCCCATAGTGGAGAAGTATGATCCTAGGTATCAGATGCCGAAAGATCGTCCTTGGGGCATGCCTGTTAACTATATCCCGGAAGGATATGTTCCGCCGATCACTGAAGATCAGGGAATCACAACAGAAGCCGCTGGTCCTGAAGGTTACAAACTTCGGGAAAGCGAAGATGCCAGGGGCATACTGAAGTCTCCTGAAGGTTACAAACTTTGGGAAACGCCAAGAATCACTGCCGTAGTCACGGTACCACCCCCTGTGGTGCACACAGTCCTGGAAGGGCAGATTCCACAGACACCTTCTGGTAAGAAGGAAACTATGTTTGACAAAATGGAGGAATTCCAGGAGCAGTTCTTGGAAATGCAGAAGGAACTGCAAGCCATTCACGGTCAGGATCTTTTTGGAAAGGACGCCGCAGATCTCTGCTTGGTCCCAAATGTGAAAGTCCCGCACAAATTTCAAGTGCCCGACTTTGAAAAGTACAAGGGTAACTCTTGCCCTCAAAGCCATCTGGTGATGTACGCTCGGCGAATGTCAGCCCAGATGGAGAATTAGGACCTACTGATTCACTACTTCCAGGATAGTTTAACTGGTGCCGCACTCAAATGGTACATGGGTTTAAACCGTGCCACGATCAGCACTTTCAGAGATCTTGGCACTGCCTTCGTCCAACAATACAAATACAATTTGGACATGGCACCCGACAGAGATCAACTCAGATCAATGTCACAAAAGGACAAGGAAACCTTTAAGGAGTATGCTCAAAGGTGGCGTGAGATTGCCGCTCAAATTTGTCCACCTCTGGAGGAAAAAGAGATGACAAAGATCTTCTTAAAGACCTTAAGCTCATTTTACTATGACCGAATGGTTGCCAGTGCACCCAGTGATTTCACCGAGATGGTGGGCATGGGCGTACGTCTTGAGGAAGCCGTCCGAGAAGGACGTTTGGTAAAAGACACTGGATCAACGAGCGGTACTAAAAAATACAGTAGTGCTCTCCCTAAGAAAAAAGAGCAAGATATTGGGAATATCTCTCTCGGAAAGCAAAGGCGACGTTATCAGCCGGTAGCGGCTGTGACTCCTGTTATCAGCCCTGCTCCTATTCCTACGTATCAACCTCAGGTTGCGCAGAGCCAACCTAACCAGCAAAGGACATAACAGCCTCTTCAGCAGGCTCGTCCTCCATATAACAACAACCATACAACACGGCCACCAGGATTTGATCCTATACCCGTAACGTACGCAGAGCTGTTTCCGTTACTACTGGCTAAGGGGCACATTCAGACTAAATCTCCTCTTACAGTACCGGAAAATCCGCCTTTTTGGTTTAAGGTGGATCAAACTTTCCCTTACCATCAAGGAGGATCAGGGCATAACATAGAGACTTGCCTCAATTTCAAGTCCGACGTGCAAAAACTTGTTAGGAGCGGGGTCTTATCCTTCAAGGATACAAATCCTAATGTTCTTATGAACCCGCTGCCTCAACATGAGAAAGCTGCAGTCAATTTGATAGAAGGAGAGACTAACGATGTCTATCAAATTCATGATGTACTCTTGTTGAAAACCAATCTGGTCAAGATGCATTGTAGACAGAGTGGATATGGCCATGTGCCACCTCATAATTATCACCAATGTGATATCTGCTCTAAAGATAACCAGGGATGTTCTGTGGTGCAAGCAGCTCTGCAGGAACAGATGGATCTCAGATGGATCCAAGAGCACCGAGTTCGTGGAGTTAACATGGTCTGCACGAATTCTAACGTCATTCAAAACCACGACATCCGTGCAATGAATGTCAACTTGGTGGCGATGCACTCAAGGCAAAGCCAGTATCATAATCTGCCGCGGCACGATTATAGTTCCTGTCTGACTTGCTCGGTAAACAAACAGGGTTGCTCTTTTGTACAAGAAGCCCTCCAGCGTCAGATGGATCTTGGATGGATCCAAGACTACCATGATAGGAACCCTTATCAGATCAACATGGTTCAGATCTTCGATATTCGTGTGATGAATACCAACCTGGTAGAGTTACATGCTGAGCAGGTCCGGCTCGGATTCTTAATATCACATGAATATCAAAGCTGTAAAGCGGGTTACGAAAACGATCGAGGTTGTACCCTTGTCCAGGAGGCACTTCAGCACTTGTTAAATCACTGGTGGATGCCAATCTATATGGATGAAGATACTCAGCAGATTAGTATCAGTAATAGAAACCCCACTCGGCGTCAAAGTCAGGATGTCCGATCAGTGGAAGCTAACCTAGTAAGGTTACATTGTATTCAAAGTGGAAGCTAACCAAGGTTGTTACTTTGTGAGAGCAGCTCTTCAGGGTCAAGCAGATCGTGGAGAGATTCGCCCATATCCGGGTTCTGGACCCATCAACTGGACGCCAAATTACCTTGCCGAGCAAGTTCAGGATGTTGTCACTATCTCTGGTCATCACAGAACCAGGGATGTTTTTGCCATTATCCCTCTACTTGATGAATCTAAAGTTCCCAACCGGGAACGGATCGAGATTGCTTATGATGGTCAGAAAAATTAGAAGGCTCCCGTAGTCATCTATCTACCGGGACCACTACCGTATGAATCAGCTAAGGCTATCCCTTATAAATACGGTGCAACGACAGTTGAAAATGGAAAGGAAATTCCATTACCCTCTGTCGTGAATATTGCAGACATCAGTCGTGTAACACGGAGTGGTAGAATCTTCAACCGAGGGGTTGGGGAACTTAACAAAGAAAAGGAACTTCAGACATAAGCTCCCGATCCACCAGTCGGTCAATCCAGTAATCCCGACCTTTCGAAAAATAATGATGAGATGCTGAAGCTCATCCAAAGGAGTGAATACAACATTGTTGATCAGCTATTACAAACTCCTTCAAAGATCTCGGTATTATCACTGTTACTCAGTTCAGAAGCGCATAGGGAGGCTCTACAGAAAGTCTTGGAGCAGGCCTTTGTGGAACAGGATGTAACAATCAGACAGTTCGATAGTATTGTCTCTAACATCACTTCCTGCAATAATTTGGGATTTAGTGATGAGGAATTTCTCGAAGAGGGTCGCCGTCATAACATGGCACTCAATATCACAGTTAACTTCTAGGACGATGCTTTAGCCAGCGTACTGGTAGACACAGGGTCAGCCTTGAATGTTATGCCGAAGTCCACTTTGATGCAATTATCATTCAAAGGCCCTCCGATGAGAATCAGCGAGGTCGTCGTCAAAGCGTTCGACGGATCCAGAAAAACAGTTATCGGCAAAGTTGATCTTCCTATAACTATTGGTCCTCACACTTTCCAAGTCACTTTCCAGGTCATGGACATCCGAGCAACGTACAGTTGTTTATTAGGAAGACCATGGATACATCAGACTGGAGCGGTCACTTCGACCCTCCACCAAAAGCTAAAGTTCGTCAAGAACGATCAACTTGTCATGGTCTGTGGGGAACAGGCCTTGCTTGTGAGTAACTTATCATCATCTGCTGGTATAGAACCCGAGGAGGTTATCGGAACGCAGTTCCAAGCACTATCGGTGAGCAAGGACAATCATTTCAAAGGAGGAACCTCAATTTCCTCATACCACGATGCCATTAAAGCAGTCGAGAGTGCCGATACAACCGGATGGGGACAACTTGTCATTCCTACTAGCAATACAACAAAGAAGGGTCTTGGTTTTTCTGCAACCTGTACCCAGACAGCTGCCAGCGATGAAAGTCTTCATCCCCTTCAAAATTTCTTCCACAGTGGAGGTTTCCTTCACCCAGTGTCTCAAGTAGTACATACTATCAATGAGGAAGATCCCTCTGACCCAGATGAAGAATGGAAATCCTATCTTAATGAGGATGGTTATATGTCTCAGGAAGAGGTGCCTACACCATTTTGCTATCCCGCACAGAGTCTGAGATTTATACCAAGTTTAGACGTCGAAATGATATATGGAGATTGTGATCCGGAAGGATGTCGTGCTCCGCCAAATTCATTAGAGGAGGACACTCTGATGAAAGACAACTTTGACCACGATTACTATGGCCCAATGGATGGTCTGCCAATGTGGCAGCCTTACCCAGGAAACTTGGGGCAAGAGAGTCAGCCGAGCAATGAAAATCAGCTGACCATCATTGAACAGAATACCTGTGTCCCCACCATGTCATGGGATCAACACTCAGGTCATCATGAAGCTACTCAACATGAAGATGAATTCGCAACGTTCGCAGGACTTGAATTCATCAACTATGCTTTTCCCGAGGTCAACGTCATCGAGAGAGATGACTCCTCAAGTTCGAAAGAAGTGTGGGACACCTTGGGACAATCGAGTGGAAAATACGACTATATGGTCAAGTACACCGCTCCTGAAAGCTCTCGTATCAGGCTCGAAGATATCCAGTCAACTGGATGGGGAGATACAGCTGAGAGCATCAATACTATGTAAAATGCAACAGAGGAATTCTCCTACGATAATTCTGCCTGGGAGACAGATTCCAATGATCCTGCTCTTCCAAAAATCAGCGTTATTTCTGAAGACAAATCAAGGAAGGTGCCAGACTTTGTGATTCACCGAGGATTTCGCCGCCAATGGGTTGCTGTCGAGGTTCCGAAGATCGTTCATCAGTCAAAGTAATTGCCATCTTTAACCTTTCACCCTGCCCAGGTGAAACGGATGTTTTAATAGGGCTCGCTTTCTGTAAATTTCCCTCTTCGCTTAGCCCGAAGCGACAGAGTTTTGTTTTATAGGGCTGTAGTTTCAAGAATCGACTTGTTCATTAATAAAATAACGTCGTTCTGTAATTCCCGCAATAATTGCTGTTTTCTCTTTTCGCTTTTTCAGAAAATGGTAATCCTAAAAAACAATTCAAATAAAAACAAGCAGTAATAAAATAAAAACACTGCACACACTTGCATTTTCTCTATCTCTTCTAAACACAAATCATCACGTCATGCAGATTGCTTGTTTTAAACCCCGTTGAAACATACGATCCGATGCCTTCTCCCAACTTTGAGTTCCCGGTATTCGAGGCTGAAGAAGAAGTTGACAACAAAATTCCAGAAGAGATCTCCCAACTACTCAGACAAGAGGAAAGGTCCATTGAACCTCATAAAGAACCGTTGGAAACGGTAAACTTGGGTTCAGAGCAAGAGAGAAAAGAAATCAGGATTGGGGCACTGCTCAGTCCAACTGCCAAAGAGAGTTTGATAAATCTTCTCAAAGAATTCCCCGATGTATTCGCTTGGTCCTATCAGGATATGCCAGGGTTAGATACCAGCATCGTGGAACATCACTTACCGTTAAGATCGGAATGTCCGCCAGTAAAGCAAAGGTTGAGACGGACTCACCCGGACATGGCCATCAAAATCAAAGAGGAGGTGCATAAACAGATTGACGCAGGTTTCCTCACTACATCTGAATATCCTCAATGGCTAGCCAACATCGTACCCGTTCCCAAAAAGGACGGAAAGGTCAAAATGTGTGTCGACTACAGGGATCTGAACAAGGCTAGTCCAAAGGACGACTTTCCTTTACCACACATTGACATGCTGGTTGACAGTACAGCAAAGTTCAAAGTTTTCTCCTTCATGGATGGATTCTCGGGCTATAACCAGATCAAAATGGCACCGAAAGACATGGAGAAAACTTCGTTCATCACCCCATAGGGCACCTTTTGCTACAAGGTAATGTCGTTCGGCTTGAAGAACGTCAGGGCAACCTATCAAAGGGCCATGACTACTCTCTTTCATGACATGATACACAAAGAAATCGAAGTGTATGTCGATGATATGATCGCAAAATCAAAAACAGAGAGTGAGCACGTTGAACATCTGTCAAAATTATTCGAACGTCTAAGAAAATTCAAACTCCGCTTAAATCCCAACAAGTGCACCTTCGGTGTCCGTTCAGGGAAACTATTAGGGTTCATCGTCAGCCAGAAAGGAATTGAGGTTGATCCTGACAAGGTCAAGGCCATTCAAGAAATGCCTTCTCCGAAAACTGAAAAACAAGTCAGAGGATTCCTGGGACGTTTGAACTACATCTCCAGATTCATATTCCTTATGACCGCCACGTGTGCGCCGATTTTCAAATTACTGAAAAAGAACCAGGATTGCGTTTGGTCAGAAGATTGCCAAACTGCCTTCGACAGTATTAAGGAATATCTATTGAATCCTCCGATTCTATCACCTCCAGTGGAAGGAAGACCACTGATCATTTACCTCACAGTCCTAGAGGACTCAATGGGATGTGTACTTGGCCAACAAGACGAAACCAAACGGAAAGAGTCTGCCATTTACTATTTGAGAAAGAAATTCACCGACTATGAAACTCGGTACACGATGCTCGAGAAAACTTGCTGTGCTTTGGCTTGGGCAGCCAAACGTCTGCGCCAGTACATGATTCGTCACACTACTTGGTTGGTCTCCGAAATGGATCCAATCAAGTACGTCTTCGAAAAACCTGCTCTCACGGGAAGGATTGCCCGTTGGCAAATGCTGTTATTAGAATATGACATAGAGTACCACGCTCAAAAAGCCATTAAGGGGAGTATTTTAGCCGATCATTTGGCTCATCAACCGATTGACGATCAGGAATCAATCGGGTTTGACTTCCCAGACGAAGATGTCATGTATCTAAAAATGAAAGATTGCGATGAACCGTTACCCAGTGAAGGGCCAGAACCAGGTTCCCAATGGGGACTTATCTTTGACGGAGCAGTCAATCATTACGGAAACGGAATTGGGGTAATCATTGTTACCCCTCAGGGTACCCACATTCCTTTCATAGCTCGACTTACGTTCAAATGTACTAACAACGAGGCCGAATACGAAGCTTGTATTATGGGTCTCGAGGAAGCGATTGATTTAAGGATCAAAAACTTGGACGTATACGGCGACTCAGCCTTGGTTATCAATCAGATAAAAGGAGATTGGAACACATACCAATCAGGATTGATTCCTTATAAAGACTATGCAAGAAGGTTGTTACCCTTCTTCAACAGAGTCGAGTTTCATCACATCCCTCGTGAGGAGAATCACATGGCTGATGCATTAGCCACTCTCTCTTCCATGACCAGTGTAGGTCAATGGAACGACTTACCTAAGATCGACATAATGCGCCTTGAACGGCCCGCTTGCGTCTTCACGATTGAAGCAGTCATAGACGACAGACCTTGGTATCACGATATCAAATGCTTCCTTCAGAAACAAGAGTACCCACCTGGGGCATCCAGGAAAGATAGAAAGACCCTCAGAAGATTGGCTGGAAACTTCTTCCTGAGCGGTGACACTCTCTATAAGAGAAATTTTGACATGGTCTTGCTCCGATGCGTAGACAGACCAAAAGCAGAAATGCTGATGAAAGAAATTCATGAAGGATCCTTTAGCACTCATGCCAACGGACATACAATGGCGAGAAAAATTCTAAGAGCAGGGTACTATTGGTTGACCATGGAATCCGACTGCTACAAGTACATGAGGAGGTGTCACAAGTGTCAGATATACTCCGACAAAATTCATGTACCGCCATCACATCTCAAAGTTCTTTCTTCCCCATGGCCTTTTTCCATATGGGGAATCGAAATGATTGGCATAATTGAGCCCAAGGCTTCAAACGGACATCGGTTCATCCTAGTAGCCATTGACTATTTCACCAAGTGGGTCGAAGCAGCGTCATACGCTAATGTAACCCAACAAGTGGTGGTCTGATTTATCAAAAACAATATCATCTGCCGTTATGGTGTTCCAAGCGAGATCATTACTGATAATGGATCCAACTTGAACAATAAGATGATGAAGGAGTTGTGTGCAGAGTTCAAAATCGAACACCATAATTCATCTCCCTACCGACCCAAGATGAACGGAGCGGTAGAAGCGGCCAATAAGAACATCAAGAAGATCGTTCAAAAGATGCTCATAACCTACAAAGACTGGTACGAAATGCTACCCTTTGCTCTTCACGGTTATCGCACATCTGTCCGCACTTCAACATGGGCTACCCCTTTCTCTCTAGTATATGGCATGGAGGCAGTGCTCCCCATAGAAGTAGAGATCCCGTCAATCCGAGTATTGATGGAAGCTAAGCTCACCGAAGCTGAATGGTGTCAAAGTCGACACGACGAACTGAATCTGATCGAGGAGAAGCGAATCACGGCACTATGCCATGGTCAGCTGTATCAACAGAGAATGAAGAGGGCATTTGACAAAAAGGTCCGACCTCGTGTTTTCAGAAAAGGAGACCTCGTGCTCAAGAAGATACAATCATTTCTCACTGATTCGCGAGGTAAATGGACTCCGAATTATGATGGCCCATATGTGGTCACGAAAGCTTTCTCAGGCAGTGCCTTGAGACTTGCAACCATGGACGGAGAGGAATTTGCCTACCCACGAATGTTGATGTAGTCAAGAAATACTTCGCAGTACAATCCGAAAGGGCGGTCCAGGCAAAAGTTAGAGGCATAAAAAAAATCATCCCGGTGGATTGGAAACATCACAGTACAATCCAGGAAAAAGTTAGGGATAATGGCAAGTGACTATGTTCAACCGAGGCGAATCCCTCAGCAGCAGTTACATCATCCATCGGAGGGAAACTCCAATCAAGGTCATCTTCGACAGAAGTTCAGGATGTCCCGAATTCAAAGTTGGTAGAAGGATAGTGGTCGTTATGTTTCAACGTAGCCCTTTTCCCTGTAAATTACCATTTTCAAACTTTGTATATACTCTTTGGAATCATGCGTTTGGCTGATCTCCATCTTATCAATAAAATTTGAGCCCTTGAGCTTTTGTTTGTAATTCTTATTTGTTTTAGCTTTACAGAACGACATTTTAACATGATCAACGATTCTTGAAATAAAACAAAAATGAATTTACTTGTTAAAACTTTTTTCTGCTTTTTAATAAAGTCGGCAATTTCTTTTGACTGCTGAACATCAAAGGAACATCAACCGTTTCTTCAAAAGTAAGCGAACTTCAAAGTGCAGAATCAAAGTACTCCTTCTAACCCAGTACGCCTGAATGAAGGGATCAATTGTGTTAGAGACCTTGTTTCGTCTGACACCCCTCGGCCGATTTCTCATCTCCTAAGCCCGATCAACGGCATTCCCCACAGGGACTACTTCTCCTAAGCAAGGGAGAATTGCTACTTTTGGACCAACGTACTTCTTCGCCCCGCGATGGTCGAGTATCCAGTCGTGTTCATCCATTAGTTTGTATGTCGCATCAGTTTTGTCAGCATAAACATACATACATCATGCATTATTGATTTGCATTCACATTTCATATTGCATCACTATCACTCTAGTCGGTCTTGTCCCCTAGTGATAAAAGTCCTCTCAATCGAGTTGTCGACCCCTTTCCTCGTCAGGAAGTGTTACGTCTGAACAATCTCTCTCCTCTAGTTTTATTTCTGGATTGAAGTTGGGTCCTCGACCACTTTGATAACTTGAACCTTTGAAAAGCCAGAGAAAACGTTCAACAAACATCACTCTTCTCCGTTGAAGATGATATCCTTGCTTTCCCGGATTAAGGAAAATCCACAGAGAAAGCCTCCTAATCAAAGATTCGGCAGTATAGTTGCCTTTCTCCGAAAGACCACTGATGAAAAGGTCATCGGCACCTCAAAATTGGATCACATCATATGGTATTTCTCCGAGAAGATCTCCGAGAAAAGTATGATGTAAAGAAACGAAAATAGTCTCTCAAGAGACTCGCTTTCCCCAGTAGAATCGACAAATGGCGTCTCCAACCGAGAAGTCTGTGCAACTCTACAACTCAGATGACTGGGTTCCCCAGCAAGTCTGACATCAAAACTTTTTCCGTCAAATGGCATCTCCCCAGGAAAATTCGGCGAGAATTTTGAGGAAAACCGCTACGCATAGCGTCCCTTGTCAATTAGGTTTATTGACAAAAGAAACTAAGACCAGTTCCTCCGTAGGAAACCAGGATCGAGGGGAAGTTTAAATCAGAAACTAAGACCAGTTCCTTGGTAGGAAACCAGGATCGAGGGGAAGTTTAAATCAGCAACTAAGACCAGTCCCTTGGTAGAAAACCAGGATCGGGGGGAAGTTAACAAAAGAAAACTAAGACCAGTTCCTTGGCTGAAGACCGGGATCGAGGGGAAGTTTACCTTTTCTAAGCATCATTGCTCAGCAAAAGAAGATGAATGCGATCCGCCATTCATAACCACCATCAAAATTTCGGGTATTCCGATATTTAATCCTCTTGCACCCCGAATGCCCGAATACCTTCGTCATTCACACCTTCGGGTCCAAGAAGATTAAATAGGGGCATCTGTCATACCCCAAATTTTGACCACTAAGATTCCCATCATTGTGAAAATCATCATCACAGTATGGAGGAACCATCATGCTTCATCAGTCTCCCCAAAGATGGGTGAGCATTCACTACAATCAAAATTAGGGTTTCAAGCCCTTTCAGAGCCTTAGGCAAAGGATCAATCAAGGAATGACATGATCTTCAACTTGTCTAACCTCTCAAATATCCACAATGGATCAAAAGGACTCCCACTTCAAGGATTAAGCACAAGGATGCTCCCTTCTAGGTGGATCAAGCCTCAAGATCGCCAGTGTCACCAAATTAGGGTTTTGGTCGACCAGGGCCTCCAGGTGGAAAATTTCATCTGGGCACAAGCCAATGATCCAAAACATAACCTAATATACTCCATGGAACCTCATGGACCCAATCATCAAGTCAATTTTGCCTTAGGGGATGCATTTATCAAAAATCAGGAATTAGGGTTTCTTGACCTAATTCACCCCTAAGTTGACTTTTGGGACAAACCATGAGCCAAGACCTCAAGAGAGGGTTTGAGGGTCTCTAATATACCATATTGATCCATTTGGAACAATGGATTAATCCAAGAAGCTTGAGCAACAAGTCTCAATTTCATCTGCACCACAATTAGGGTTTTAAGTAAAAAGTCAACTGTAGCTTTGACTTTTGACCAGGACATGCTCCCAAGCCTTAGGACATGCCCCAATATACCCTATGACACCCATGGAACATGTCCATCAAGTTTGATTTAGGTCAAGGACATGATTTCCTAAAGAATTGCACAGTTTGGAATTCATCTGATAAAAAGTCAACTGTGCACAAAAGTCAACTTTGACTTTTTGAGATTTTTCACCAAAATGGAATTTTTAACCCTAAAATGATGTTAATGTATGATTTGAATCATCATTCATCAAGAAAAATCAAGAAAAGTGGGACTACTTGTAAAAGGGGTAACCATAAAAACTTAGAAAATTTTCTAAGTTAAAAATAAAGTGGCTAGGGTACCAACTTTGGAGGATCATAACTCCTAAACCACAAAGCCATTTTTTCCCATCCAAAGATGGATTTGTAGCCCTCATTACCCTCTACAAAAATTTCAACTAGACCTAAGTCCAATTCATTAAGGATTTTGAGTTATGGAGTGATCAAAATGGCTGAAAAGTGAAAATGTCACTTTTTCCAACACTTAGTGAAATTTTCACTAAGTCAGAATCTGCCTTCACTTTTTTCTAAATGTAGGGGGATTTTTCACTTGGATTCAAAAGAGATCAAAACCAAACATGTTCAAACAGTTGTTGTATCATGTAAGGGCTTTCCAAAATGGTCAAGAACATTACCAAATTCAACTTACACCATGAGATATGACATTGGCAAGTTGCCTTGCTGAAATCTGTCAAAGGCAAGGCAGAATTTGCAATTTTGCTCCATTTGCCAAAATCAGCCAAATTCAAATGCTCCTATCCACTTGGACACCTCAGAGGATTGAATCTAAAGGGGACAATCACTGAGCCAAGCCTCCAAAGTCCATGGAACAAGAAATAGCACATTGAACCTAGAATGGCCAAAATAGGGACAAGACTCCAAATTTGGATTGAAGCATTCAATGGAAGCATCAAGGTGGCATGGACTGAGCCATTCTCATCTGAAATCAGTCAAGACTTATCCAAGACCAAGGGAACCAAAGCTCTGTGCCCTAACCTCTAGTCAATGGCTAGAGGAGACTTGGATTTTCATTGGCCAACATTGAACAAACACCTACTGCAGTTGCCATTCACTGTGGATCCCAAAACAAACTTGCTCTATTATAAATAGAGCTCAATTGTGATCAGTTTGAGTACACTAAAGCCATCTAACAGATGCTTTCCTCAAAATCTCTTTCTCTTGGCAAAAATGCCTTTCTTAGCAAGGTAGCTATCGGGTTTTGAGTTTGAGAGCTTTTCCAATCAAACCAATCACTCACACACCTCACATACATCATATAAAAGTGATCCAAACACTCACATAACATCTGGAACACAGATTTCACAAAATCACCAGTCAATTGCTCAAGGTTTTAACCAAAGTGCAGTTGAGATGCCATGAAGTGATCAAGCCATTCTCATTCAAGTCCAAGCATTCAAACACACTCCATAGGGTGTAGGGAAGCTGTTCAGATCATCACAATTCATCTGTAACACCTCTTACTCAGAAATCAATTTGCTCTTGCTGTCACGACCTAGAGGTAAGCCTAAACTTGGTCATCTCTCAATCTATGCATATTTCCTCGCACAATACTTTTGCCAAATGTTCATAATCATGCATGGAATGTTTTCCCTCAATTAATTGCATTGTTTGAATCGTGTATCAAAAATCCTAGCCTTCATGCAGAAATTAGGGTTCTTGAGGATTTTTCATGATTTCTTGTTATATGTTTAATTTAAATTAAATTAATGGACATAGACATGATCGTGAGGTTGAGACGAGCATAATGATATATGGATTGCATGTTATAATCAAGTATTCAGGGAGATTGGATAGAAAATGCAAATAAGCCAAACCCAGAACACGCGCGTGTTCTTCAGCTCTTCTTGGCGTCTTTTTTGAATTTTCAAATATTTGAATTTTGTGATTTTTCTTTAATTGATTCAAAAATTAATTTCTCTCTGAGTTTTAATGATTTTGAGTTGATTCTTTTTTTAATAATTCACAAAAATGTTAAATTATTTTATTTTCCCAAAAAATCCCAAAAATATTATTTATTTCATATAATTGATATTTTTGCAAAGAATTAATATTTCAATTGTTTTTGACATTTTAAATATTTTTTCTACATTGATTTTGCAACTTTGAATGCTTTCTAATTATTTTGTAGGTAAATACTTAATTTTTGAAGCATTAATCCAAGATCACAATTTGTTTTTCATATGTTAAACAATTTTGATCATTTTAATTGAATTTTTATTCAATTAAATACATTTTTGAAAACAAATTAGGGTTCTTGGATTAATTCAACCCTCATAAATTTTCTTTAAAACTCTTGGGCCTCTATTAGAGTGTAAGACCCAACACCCTTGTATAGAAAATATGTTGGGCCTCATTCGTTGTATAAGTCCCTCTGTACATTTTCAAACAAACGGCGCGATCGTCGCCTTTTAAAAAATAACCTTGGGCCTCTCCTTGAGCTATAAGACCCGTTCAAAACTTTTGGGCCTCTATTAGAGTGTAAGACCCAACCCACTTGTACAGAAAACATTTTTGGGCCTCATTCGTTGTATAAGTCCCTCTGTACATTTTCAAATAAACGGCACGATCGTCGCCTTTTGAGAAATAAACCTTTTGGGCCTCTCCTTGAGATATAAGACCCATTCAAAACTTTTGGGCCTCTATTAGAGTGTAAGACCCAACCCCCTTTTAACCAAAATCATTTGGGCCTCACTTATTGTATAAGTCCCTCTGCGTTAAAAGAAAATCTCGGCGCGATCGCCATTTTTAACGAAAAATCAATTGGGCCTACCCTCGTGTTATAAGCCCCACACTTTTCTTTAAAACCTTTTGGGCCTCTTGAAAGAGTGTAAGACACATCCCTTTGTACAGAAAAACATTTTGGGCCTCAGTCACTTGTATAAGTCCCTCTGTACAAATTCAAACAGTGCGCTCACTGATAAAACCCTGGGCCTCTCCTTGAGCTGTAAGCCCCAAATCTTTCTTTTTCAAAGCACTTTCTCCTTTGATTTTGAATATACTGTTGTTTTCAATCTTTCTTTGTTGAACAACTAACCAAACAGCATGGAAGCTCTACAACCGAGTAAGTGGTTATTGCTTTCATTTACTGCTTTCATATACATATAATTGTATTGTGGGGCTATTTCACTGTAAGTCTTCTTCCATAAACTCATATCAACTGTGTAATAATAGTATAGATATTTCGAGTTTCCCCGGCAATTACGTCTAGAACTAAGTGACGTCATTTCGTTTAGTCATAGAAATAGACAACTAGATCCCCCAATAGGATCACCAGATACAGTCTTCTCTTCGGCTGTCCTCATTAGGAATTATCAAGAAACTCTATTCCCAGAGATGAATGTATTCTCCGTGAATGGCATCTTTGAGTTTCTTCCAAATTCTCGAACTTTCCTGACTTTGATCTATTCTCGGTGAATAGCATTGCCTTGAATTTCTCGGGGTTTGGGGACCCACGGGCTTCTTAAAAGCATCGGCCTCCTCTTGGGCATCGTACAAGGACCCACAGGCTTCCTAAAAGTAACCCCGCCTCCTCTTGGGCTTAGTACAACGACCCTACGGCTTCTTAGAAGTATTCACAGCCTCCTCTTAGGCCTCGTATAATGATCTCTTCCTCCGAGAATGATAGTCTCCTCTTAGGCTTAGTACAAGGACCGATCGACTTCTTAAAAGTTTCCAGCCTCCTCTTGGGCTTCGTACAAATTGTCCCGACGGCCTCCTAGAGGTATAGGAACAGAACTTAGTCATATGCATAGAACAATCCTTTCATAGAGTCTACTACTGTTTCTCAAAGCACAATACAAAAGGTGAAACTCTAGACTTGGACGGTCTAATCTCCTTGAGTCTCAAAGACATTCTCAAGTGACCCCTTCGTTAAATAGGAAGGAAACCCGCAGACTCGGACAATCTCAATACCCTTCGGATTTCCCGCTTCCTTAAAGGACAGGCATAACTCAAATCCTTGAATCAAATCCGTGAGTACAGTGTTGCTCATATAAGAACTGATTTTCTCTTTCAAAATCAGCTGTCACTTAACTGAAACAGTAACCACTGCCTCCTCTTAGGCTTTGTATAAAGATCCTATTCCCGTGAAGTTAGCCTCTCTTTTGGGCATTGTACAATGATTCTCCCCAACGGGGTCAAACAACATTTAGCCTCTTTCTCGGGCTTTGTATGAGACACATAAGAGACTCCCTCGTTGAGTCAATCACCCCTTTCGCCTCCATCTCGGGCTTTGTACGAGATACAAAAAGGTTCTTATTGAGCCAAATAAACAACAGCCTCCATCTCGGGCTTTACACGAGATACCAAAAGATTCCCTCGTCGAGTCAAAACCTTTTAGCCTCTCTCTCGGGCTTTGTACGAGACACATATTAGCCTTCTCTTAGGCTTTGTATAAGAAAACCACTGGTTGATCCAATTAACCTTTTAGCATCAAAGATGTGCCTCGTTCACAGTACACAAACTTCAACAACTCCTTCCCCTCCATCTAATCGCTGTAAGCGGCAAGCCTCTGGATCATCTACATCCATGCCACTGTCCCTCTTTTAGCATGAGAAATCCCTAAGGAAAGATAGCATTGCTCTACACTGAGTTAAAGTCTTCTCCTTCAGGTTAACATCCCCTTTAAAGGAAATTATGGCATTGTCGGATTCACACATCCCGGTTAAAGTAATTCTCCTTTATAAACAGTTGTGACACACAACCCCTTCTTTAGAGATGACAAATTCTCTCTAAAGACAACTCCCTTTTAGCTTCATATCTTGGGCTTTGAACAAGATACAAATAGACTTTTCAGCTTCACATCTTGGGCTTTGAACAAGATACAAATCACCTTTCGCTTCACGTCTTGGGCTTTGAACAAGACACCAAAACACCATTTCCTCCCATAGAATAAGAGGAACTACGAACGCTCTGATTTCCCTGTTTCGGTAAACGGGAATACGTAGGCATAAGATCGAAAGAAAAGATCTTAGCGAGCACACTAAACAAAAACCCAAAATCCCATACTCTCATGTATGTATCAAAACCATCAGTCCTAACATCCTAATCCTTGTTCCCTGCCAGAAACCCTCTGTCTAGATAAAAAAAAAAGAAGAAAACAGTATTGGCGAAAATACAAATAACCAGTACAAAGGCCCCCCACATTGATAGCATCCGTAACCTAACAGACCGCTGTTTAAACTCAGTATGCAAAGCAGGGTTAATTGGAGACATCTATTTCCCTTCCTTCATCAGCTTTAATAGGATAAAAAATGAATCGACCTCTAGTTTAAGCTCAAACCGCAGAAAGCGACCAACGCTTAAGAACCACGTCCAAAATCGCTCGCTACAGTGATGTAAGTTGGTCATTTTAATTTTTCAAGTGTGAAATTATATTATAGATCAAAGATATTTACATAATCATGACTAATAATATACTTTATGTATGATGCATTGATCCAAGTATTAATTTCAAAAACAATAAAAATATAAATGGAAATATATCTCAACATAATGTAGGATGTACTATTTTGAGAATTTAACCTGCCACCCCCCCATTTTATACCTGTCACCCCCCCCCCCCCCCCAAACTTTCAATATTCCCAAAATACCCTTGCTATTATTTACCTAAAAATTTTACTATTTTCCCAAAAAAAACACTTTTTTCAACCTCGGAAATCGAAATTTCCGATAGTTAGTTTGAAATTTCCGGTACGTTTTTTTGCGCATATTTGAAAATTTACGTGTATATACCAAAAATTTGAAAAAATCATATAAAAAATATCGAAAATTTGAAACAATACGATACAGAATACCAAAAATTTGGAAAAATCTGGTATCTTATATCGTATATCGTCAAAATGTTCGGTAATTTACACAAACATTTCGTTAGAATACTGGAAATTGTTGAAATTTCCGGTAACCAACAAAAACTTTCGAAAATTTGAAAATTTTCGGTATATCGGAAATTTTGCCTGTATTTGAAATTTTCGGTAACATACCAGTAATTAGAAAAAATGCTTTCTTTATGCGGTTTGGAGCCGGCAGGGTCATCTACAGATTCGTATAGTGATTGTACGCAGTTCTTCACCACAGACAAAATATGCTTTCTATGTAACAAGTTTAAATTTAATATTTTTGTGCCCTTATATGATATTGATACTATACTTTTTATGTGATGTAAACGACAAATATTTGAGAGGTGAGCTGAAGTATTAGCCTGGACACAACATATTGGCAAGCAACATGGTATTACAGTTGTGACTGTTTGTTCTGATACTACAAATGGCCAACGAGGTAGAAAAGGTAAATTGATTATGGGTTGTGAGAGAGAAGGAAATTATAAAAAATAAAATACATCTGAAAGCAGTAAATCTTCAAAGGACATTTGTAGTATGAAAGTGAAATGCCCTTTTAAGCTGAGATTTGCGCCGAGTGGTTAGGTGTGGGTTTCACAATCATAAACTATCAGAGGATTTCGATGGCCATGGCGTATTGGGTCATCTAAAAGATCATGAGAGACAGTTTGTGAATGCCATGACGAAGTACAACATGGCTCCATGGTACATAGTTTCTGCCTTGAAAGACAAAGATCCAGAAAATCTCACCAGTGTTACCCAAGTGTATAAAGCTAAAGCTACATACAATGCGAGCAAGAGAGATTCATTGACAGAAATGAAAATGTTCTTGACTCTTATTCATAGAGAAAAATATATGTGTTGGACAAGAAATAGGGAAGACTCGAATATTGTTGCTGATATCGTTTGGACACACCTGATTCAGTGAAGTTGTTGAATATGTTTCACTTAGTGTTGATTTTTTATTGTACATACAAGACAAACAGGTAATGTGCATCTTGATCATACCTTGATATCATTTCAACCCCACCAAAAATGTCAACCTTTTTTAATGTAATGTTAACAATCTCAAGCAATGGCAACCGGACCTATATGTTCATGATTCAAATAATCAGAAATCTGATAAATCAAAGTATGAATATTGTTGCTGATATCATTTGGACACATCCTGATTCAGTGAAGTTGTTGAATATGTTTCACTTGGTGTCGATTTTTTATTGTACATACAAGACAAACAGGTAATGTGCATCTTGATCATACTTTGATATCATTTCAACATACTTTGATTTATCAGATTTCTAATTATTTGAATCGTGAACATATAGGTCCGGTTGCCATTGCTTGAGATTGTTAACATTACATTAAAAAAAGGTTGACATTTTTGGTGGGGTTTGCCTATTTAGAACATGAAAGGGATGAGAACTTCACATGGGCACTGGAGAAGCTCAAAGAGTTGTTCTCTTCCAAGAAATTGCTACCGAATGTTGTTGTGATAGATCGAGAACTTGCGTCGATGAATGCAATTGAAGTCGTGTTTCTAAATTCAACACATATATTATGTTCGTTCCATATTATAAAAAACGTTAGCATGAAATGTAAGGAGTATGTTAAATCAGAAAGACATGAACATGTCATGGATCTATGGAACAACATCATGTATGCTAATAGAGAAACTGAGCATCTCTCACACTTGAAGCACTTTGAGACTGTTTGTGTTAATACTCCTTTGTTTGTTAAGTATGTGATTGAAACATAGTTGACACCTTATAAAGAAAGGTTTGTGGATACATGGACTAACAAAGTCACTCATTTAGGGAACACAACAACGAACAGGTACACAGACTTCTTTTCTATGTTATTACTAAACATAATTTAAAATGTTGACTTATTATGGTTTAATTATTATGATTTAGGGTGGAGTCTGCTCATTGGAGACTGAAAAACATGTTGACTACAAGACGGAGAGATTTATGCCGAAATGGGATTTTGTGAACACCATGCTGAAATTGCAGCTAGGTTCAATCACGGTGTCATTTCAAAAAAATATTGTCAACATTGAACATCGGTATAACACTCCATTCTATGCAAACTTGCACGGTTTTGTTTCATGGCAGTGTATACAACACATAGGGAAGGAGCTAGAAAGGGTAAAATTTGTTGGTACAAGCAAAGATATTTGTGGCTGCTTCATTAGAACTACACATGAGTTACCCTGTGTGTGTCAACTTATTGGTTTTCAAATACAAGGCTTGCCTGTTCATTTAGAATCAATTCATGTTTTTTTGGAAGAAATTACACATTCAAGAGCATGCTAACGGTCATGACGATAGTGACACAAAGCTAGATTTAGAAGCATAGTGTGAAGAGTTGAAGACATATTTCAATTATTTGGATATTGTAGGCCATAGGGAGTTGAAGAAAAAGGTTCGGGAACTAACACATCTATCCACAATTTCTATGTATCCACCGCCGATGAAGTACAAGCCAAAGAGGGAAGTTAAGAAGTGCAGATAGAGTGAGAAGAGTGATGTGCATTGTGATACCTCACAGTGGGAGTATGGTGAGGGCTCACAGGAGAGTCAGACTACAAAGAGATCATGCACGAAACCAATAGGAAGTCAAGCTTCAAGTATGTCGGGTCAAAGTCAACCGTCTACTGCATCTTCGAGGCATTTTTACTTGTCTCAATTTTCTGGTTTCTTGCATCCATACATTAATGACACTATTGATATGGGTGACGATGGAAATTGTGGTTTTTGGGCTACCACAACTTTACTTGGATGGGGCAAAGAGTCATGGTCGTTAGTCCGGAAACAGTTAAATACTCAAGTTCATCAACACCAAAAATTGTTTTCCAATTTGTTCAATGGCACGGTCACTGAAGTTAGGAATTCCTTAAAAGTAGAACACTTCGGTGTGCATGGTCGAGAAAAATGGATGAAGATTCCTGATATGGGTTACCCTATTGCATGTAGGTACATTATCGTATTTGTCTCCTTGTCACAGAGACTTAACATTGCCTTTTTTCCCTCTTACCATAGCTCCACCTATGTATACAAGCAGGCATAAAATCATTGATGTTGGTTTTGTCAACGACAATCATTAGGTTCAGGTAACTGGTAGTCCATTGCCTCCCGTCACTGGCCGTTGGAGACATAACTGCACTGAAGATGCAAAAGCATGGGAATCAACACATGCAAGACGGATTAGGCATTGGGAGGATGAAATTAGGAAGTCATCCTAATTTATTATGTAATCTTGTGGACAATATGTATTTATTATATGTGAAACCATTTAAGCAGGCCGATGTGTCAAAAATATTAAATATACTTATCTTTTGGAAATTCTTGATGCATACCAGAAATTTTAAATTTCCAGAAGTTTAGGCCAATTTACGTAAATTTCATATTTTCCGATATAACTTTATCGGAAATTTTGAAATTTCTGGTATTGCCTACCCGAAATTTCAAATTTTCTGGTATGTCTCACATGAACGGTATACCACAATAATTTTTTTTTAATTTCCGGTATTATCACGAAATTTCTAATATACCACTGTTAATTTTATAATTTCCAAAAACTTTTGAAGAGTAACAAGGTAATTTCGCTAAAATTGAATGGTGTCAGGTATAAGTGAGAGGGTGTCAGATTAAATCTTCTACTATTTTGAAACTTAAAAAATCCAATTACAACATTAAAAAAATGTCATTTGGAAGCAATAATATGTTGGAATTAAATAAATAACAATTAATCACATATGCATGTTCTACATATTATGTCATATACTTTAGTGCGGAATAAAATAGATAATACGATCATGTATATAACTCTAGGATCTACGACATGTTAATATATGAGAGAAGAGATTACAAGAATACATGTATCTATTGAGAAAGTTTTGTTGGCGGTAATCCTCAAAGGTAAAAGACGAACAACGAACACCTAGTGACTTGTATGGTTCTTCCTCAACCGGTACTCCTAATGCCTTGAATACTCTTCATATGGGGAGAAGAAATAAATTGCTTGTCTACGGTATATTGGGAATTGTTCTGGACTGGACCAATGGCTAGAATTGGCCCAATCCGCCTCCGCTCCAAAGCGGCCCAAATTGCCTAAGCCCAATCCACAGAGGGGCGAAAATGACATTTCAGTCCCTCCAACCGGGCAAGGAACGTCATGTTCCTCCCCGACTTTACTGCCCGTTACGCACGGCTTCCTCACTGCCCGAACAGCAAGGGACAGGTGCCTGGAACTGCGGCTTTACCCAACACAACGGCTAGTTTCTGGCACCCTGCCCGACATAACGGCTAGTTTGGGCAGTTACCTATTCTTTGGGGAAAACGGTTATTTCGCCCCGAAAATAGGACCGTTAGCCACGCGCTGGGGGCTCTATATAAACCCTCTCGCTTGAGAGGGTCAAGTATCACATTTTTCACCCTAAGAATACACTTTGTACTTGCCCCTTTTCTCTCTGACCCTTTCTTACTTGAGCGTCGGAGTGCCTTGCAGGTACACCCCCTCCTCGTTCACAAGCCGGAGACTTTGCACGCCTGACGACCATCTTCCATCCGAGCACCTTGCCATCTGACGACCAACGTACGTGGATCTGATCGAATACTCGAGATCAGTGGCGCCGTCTGTGGGAACTCCTTGTTCTCCCCTTCTTTCTTTCCTCCTCGGAAACTAAAAGATTAAAACACACTTTCTTTAATCCACCCACCTATGACCGCTCAGAACTCCGCACAAGGTGCTGATATTACAGTCCTCGTTCCTGTTAACAAGATGGACGTGGACGGAAGATCTTCGTTACTTTCTGATCCCCGTTTCCTTCGAGACGGGGACCCCGCATCTCCAACTCCTCCTCCCACCGAGCAAGGAGGCAAACAGCTACCGTTGGGGGATCGACTAATTCCTGGCCCTCCCAGTGTTGACCTGGCCGTTGCAGCCCTTCTGGAAGTTGTCAACCGCACAAACCTCCTTATCTTGCAGCAAGGAGAAAGGATAGGAGCTCTCGAGGAAGCATCTCTTCCAAGATCCTCTCCCCCCAAGAGAAAACACCAGAGATCAAGAAGCCCGCCACCTAGGCGCGGGGAAGACCGTATGACGAGGCGCGAGCCTGAACCACAATGCATTCGCAAGCGCGACTAGATCTCCCCGCGGGATCAGTCACCACCAAGACACAAAAGAACGAGACAGGACAGGCATTCTCCACCGGTCAGACCTCGCAACCGGCCACGATCACCCTCACCTTGCAGAGACCGCCGCCGCGAGCATAGACAACGGTCACCATCAACTCCAAGCTCAGACAGCGACGACGAGCCTCGCAGCCCGTTATCCCGCCGGATCCTGGCCACCCGTCTCCCTAAAGGACTAGAGAAGCCTCCGTCTCTGGGGACTTATGATGGAACCACGGACCCAGACGAGCACATAGAAAACATAGATGCTCTTTTGGACTACAGAGGCATACGAGGAGCCATCAAATGCCGCCTGTTCCCAACCACGCTCTGGAAGGGAGCAATGACCTGGTACAAACAGCTGCCTGAGGAGTCCATCACATCCTGGAGGCAGCTCGGGAGGATTTTCTCCCGTCACTTTACCGCATCACGACGCCATCCAAAGACTGAGGCGTCCCTCGGAGCTGTCGTGCAGGGAAGAGATGAGCCTCTTCGGGACTACATTGAGCGGTTCAACAAGGAGGCCGTCCAAGTGCCAACGACCGACGAGATGAAGAAATTCCTGCTCGAGCAGGGATTACGTCCCGGGTCAGACTTCGCGAAAGCCATCAGCCTCGATCCGCCGAGGAACCTCAACGCCCTCCTCCACCAAGCCCAATCGCACATACAGTACGAGGAGAAGGTCGCTGCCCACTCTGTCCGGGCCTCCCGTCACCAGGAAGGTGCCCGATCATCCAGAGCTGAAGAGCCCTCGACATCCCGTCGAGGAGATAAAAGACGCGATGATCGACCTCGCGATGCACGCGAACAGAAGGGACCTTCTGGGTGGTTCCATGACTATACCCCCTCACTACCTCGAGGGAGAAAATCTTGTCTGAATGTGCCAACTCAGAGTTCAAGCAGGCGGGAGTCCGTTTCCCCAAACAGCTGCCGGCCAGGCCGGGTGCAGATAAATCCAAGTATTACCGCTTCCACAAGAACCACAGCCATACGACGGAGGAATGTATCCACCTCAGGGATGCCATAGAGATCCTCATTCGCGACGGCCACCTGAAGCAGTTCGCGAAGAAGAAAGAAACTCCCCGGCAAGAAACCCAGGAGAGCAAGAAGACTGCAGAAGAGACTCTGCCCTCCGATGACACCATCGTATAGGTCGCTATGTCCATCACTCGGCCAGAAGACTTTTGTATCCCTGATAGTCTGCCCGCCTCCACGTTCCTCGACACTCACAGCCCGTGGGAGACCTTCCCGTCAGCCATGGTCATCTCCGGTGGTGGATTCAACAAAATCACGGTCGGATCAGTCAAGAGAAAATTCGAGCAACTGATCAGCAAAAGCTCCAACGAAGTCACCATGCTGGATACCACTCACAAAGGATCCTCTCCCATTTCCTTCTACAAGGAGGAGCTCCTCGGCGGGTCACCGAACTCAAGCATCCCGCTTCTCATCCGGGCAAGGATGGCGAACTTCGACGTTCGCAAAATACTCGTGGACCAGGGCAGTTCAGTTGATATCATGTACAACCATTTGTTCGAAACACTGCAGCTGGACGACTCTCACCTTACTCCATACGTTGGATCTGACCTGCAGGGATTCAACGGAGCAGTAACAAGGCCCCGAGGTTACGTAGAGCTCATCATGACCTTCGGTTCAGGAAAGACAACCCGAGCAATTAAAGCACATTTTCTGGTAATCGATTGCCCGTCACTATACCAGTGCATCTTTGGAAGGCCAACCCTGGCAGAGTTGATTGCAGTGCCTTCCACCGTACATCTCAAGATGAAGTATTACACTTCTGAAGGGATGGTCGCCACCCTCCACGGCGACATCGAAGCTGCCCGTCGATGCTTTAAAGCAGCATCAAAAGGACTGAGCACCATCTCAGCAAGGCCGAGGACCTCTGGTCCTCCTCCTCTGCCCAGCAGCTCCGAGCAGCCAAAACCACTCCCCCAGGTCGAATCCATCGACTTGGACAACCGTTTCAGCGAGGAGGATCACGCCAAAGACCTGACGACTTCGGGCAGCCAGTCCAACAACAGCGGCCATCTCCTACGCCCTATCCCAGATGGTAACTTCGAGATCGTTCCGTTCGGAGAAGACCCCCAACGGGGAGTGAAGATCGGAGCAGACCTCCCCGACCTGGCCAAGAGACAACTGAAAGCGTGCCTCTGGGAGAACGCAGACTTGTTCGCATGGAGCGCTGCTGAAATGCCAGGATTGAACCCCTCCGTCGCTTGCCACCAGCTTACAATTGATCCGGCCGTCAAAGCCGTTGCCCAACGCAGAAGGAAACAATCCCCAGAAAAGATGGAAGCCGCGGAGAAAGCTGTCAAAGACCTTCTAGAAGCTAGGTTTATTTCTGAGGCCAAATACACTACATGGCTCTCAAATGTTGTACTTGTAAGAAAAAAATAATGGCAAATGGAGGATGTGCGTTGATTATACCGATGTTAATAAGGCCTGTCTGAAGGACGCCTACCCCCTCCCCAATATAGATAAGCTCGTAGATAACTCCGCAGGTTTTAAACTTTTATCGTTCCTCGACGCCTACTCGGGCTATAACCAAATCCCAATGGCCGTGAGCGATAAAACTTACACGGCCTTCATGACCGAATCGGGCAACTATTATTACAACGTAATGCCTTTCGGACTGAAGAACGTCGGCGCTACGTACCAACGAATGATGAATAAAGTCTTCCAAGGACAAATAGGCGACATGCTTGAGGTATACATGGACGACATGATCGTCAAGTACCTCGAGGAACTAGACCACGTCGCCCATCTTCGCAAAATTTTCGAGTAAGCGAGAAAGTATCAAATGCGTTTTAACCCAGAGAAGTGCACGTTCGGTGTACGAGCAGGAAAATTCCTTGGCTTCTACCTAACGGAACAAGGAATAGAAGCTAACCCCAACAAATGTCGGGCATTCTCTGAATTCCCAACGCCCACGTCTAAGAAGAACATCCAGTCTCTCAATGGGGTGCTCACCTCGTTATCCCGCTTCGTCGCAAAATCCGCCCAACACGCCCTTCCTTTTTTCAAGCTCTTGAGAAAAGAAGCAGCGTTTGAATGGACCGAAGAGTGCGAGGTGTCCCTCCTTCACTTGAAGCAAGCTCTGTCGAAACCGCCAGTGTTGTCACGGCCAGATACCGGGTAAGTCCTGTTCCTATACCCCGCCGTCACTGTCGAGGCTGTTAGCGCCGTTCTCATTCGCGAGAATCCTGGCGGGCAAAAGCCAGTATACTTCACGAGCAAAGCACTGCAGGACGCGGAGTTGCGATATCAGCAGATAGAGAAGGTAGCATTGGCCCTCGTCAACGCTTCCAGATGACTGAGACACTATTTCTTGGCCCACACGATCATAGTGAGGATGGATCAGCCCATCAAGCAATTACTGTGCCGGCCAGACATGGCCAGTCGAATGCTCAAGTGGTCGTTGGAGCTGTCCGAATTTGACGTCCGGTATGAAAGCAGAAAAGCTCTTAAAGCACAAGCCCTGGCCGACTTCGTGGCAGAAGTAACCTTCTTAGACTCCTCACCCCACATAGCGAACAGATGGACCATCTACGTGGACGGAGCATCCAGCTCGAGCGGCAGCGGGGCAGGAGTAATTCTAGAAAACGAAGAAGGGACCATAGTCGAGGCTTCTCTCACATTGTCCTTTCCCACGTCGAACAACCAGGCCGAGTATGAGGCCTTCCTCGCTGGGTTGCGCCTAGCCGAAGACCTAGGGGCTGAAGAAATCGTCATCTGCACGGACTCCCAACTCGTAGCCCACCAGATATCCGGGGAGTATCAGGCAAAAAACGACAGTCTCTCTAAATACCTCACCCTGGTCAAGGAAAAAATGTCGAAGTTCAGAACGGTAGAAGTGAGACATGTTCCACGCGAACACAATGTGCGAGCAGACGTCTTATCCAAACTAGCGAGCACCAAGAGGAAAGGCGGAAACAGGTCAGTCATCCAAGAGATACTTCCCCGGTCCAGCATCGATAAGGGGTCCTCGACCCTACACGTGCACGCGATCGGGGATAGCGACTGCTAGATGACGCCCGTGTACAACTACCTCACCAGGGACGAACTTCCGGATGACCCCAAGGAAGCCAGCACCGTCAGACGAAGAGCTTGCTCGTACGTCATTCTCGAAAACAAACTCTACCGAAGGGGCTTCTCCATCCCACTACTCAAGTACATAGAGGAGGAGGTTGTCCCCCACGTATTACGAGAAATCCACGAAGGCATTAACGCCCAGCACCTGGGAGGAAGGTCCCTTGCCCGCAAGGCCCTCCGGGCAGGATATTATTGGCCAACCATGCAACAAGACGCCAAGGAGCACGTGAAGAAATATGACAAATGCCAACGGCACGGGGATATGCACCTAGCTCCACCTAATGAGCTGAAGAGCATGACTTCCCCGTGGCTATTCTCCTGGTGGGGCCTAGACATCCTAGGACCCTTCGTGACGGGGTCCAGCCAAAACAAATACCTGATAGTGGGTGTGGACTATTTCATAAAATGGATAGAAGCAGAGGCCTTAGCAAAGATAACGGCACTTAATATTCTACGCTTCTACAAGCGAAATATCCTTGCCCGTTTTGGGATTCCCCAAGCAATCGCCACGGACAATGGAACACAATTCACGGACAAGAAGTTCCAAGACTTTGTCGCCCATCTCGGAACAAAGCAACACTTCGCTTCTGTAGAGCATCCCCAGACCAACGGGCAGGCAGAAGCGGCCAACCGCGTCATTCTTCGTGGCCTCAAGCGAAGACTGGATGAAACAAAGAAAGCCTGGGTCGAGGAGCTCCACAGCGTCTTGTGGGCATATCGCACTACTCCCTAGTCCACCACCGGGGAAACGCCTTTCCGCTTAGCATATGGCATGGAGGCTGTTTTACCCATTGAGATCCACGTACCGTCCAGAAGGACCGAATCACCTCTAGACGAGGAAATGAATAACGAAGCGATAAGAGAAGAGCTCGACCTTGTTGGGGAAATCCGGACAGGAGCAGCCCTCCGCGAAGCATCTCTTAAGCAAAAAATAGCAATCAGGCACAACGCCAAAGTCTTACGACGAGAGTTCGATGTGGGCAGCCTTTTCCTGCGAAGAAACCACAAGGACTCCCGCGAAGGTAAACTAGCAGCCAACTGGGAAGGGCCATACAGAGTCCGTGCCAAAACGGGAAATGGTGCCTACTTCCTCGAAACCCTTAACGGGGATGCGCTCCCTCGACCATGGAACGCTGAGAAACTTAAGCAATACTACAGCTAAAGTAACTATAGGCTTCCTCGCATCAAGCGACCACCTAACGGTCACCGTGCTCGTCCAGGTACAAACGACGCACACGCACAAAGTAGAATCCCGCTCAAGTGAATGAGCCAGAGCTCTGCTCGTCGGCGGTCCTCAACCGAGCATCGCCTTCGCCCAAGTACCATGATTGGTAGAACCCCAGCTCGCGATGGGACGTTCACGCCGCGATCTCAGGCCTCGATCGCGACCTGAGATCCGCAACCTCATCGGGGTCTTCCCCGGTTATTCGACCAGTTCCCCGTACTGGCAAATTCAAACACAACGAGCTATCTTTCAAAAAGAAAACTCCGTTAACAGACACACCCTCCGACGGGCAGCCACACATGCACAACTAATATAAAGTACAGCAATAATGTGAAGTACAACAAAAATTGTATAGATAACATTAACCGAGCATAAAATAAAAAGGCCACAAGGGCCAAAAATTGTACATATTACATAAAAAAGGGGGCCATGCCCCCCCAGAATCAAAAAAGATTACAGAAAAATCAACGGCACGCAGGCCGGACAAAATACAACAACATCAGAATAACCAAAGCTCCTCATTCGTCCGCTTGCTCGGCTGTTTCCGGCTCGGGCCTCTGCTCCTCCTCGGGCTGCTCCTCGGGTTGAACCTCAGGGGTGTCAAGAACAAGGCCTGCGGGCAAGATGATGTGATCATCCTCCACTCGTGCAAGGTAGTGGATACCATTGGTCGAAATGTCGAGCCCAGGGTTCACCACCCGCAACTGGGCCACGACACTTTAGAAGGACTCCAATGCCACAGCAATGCCGTCCTCCTCGGCCTGCAGTATGCTGGCGACCAACTCAGCCCTAGTTTTCAACACCTTTATCTCGTCCGGTTCATCAGCACCCGGGGCACTGGCCGCCATCAGCTCCTTGTTCAACTCCTCAGCAACCTTCTTCTCCGCCTTCAGCTTGGCAACCTCCTCTTTCAGCTTGGTCGCCTCCTCTTCGGCCTTCTTCCTAGCCTCACGAGCACCCTTGACTTCTTCCTTTAGGGATGCCTCGGAGGCCCGGGCAGTAGTGAGTTCAGCCTCGAGCACGGAGTCCCCTTCCGCATAAACGGCCGCCATTTCCAGCATCCTCACCATGGCAGAAGCATCCTGGGCCACCAGCGCCCTCTTGCTCGCTCGGTCCATGCTTCCCAAGTTAAGTGATTCTGCCCGCGGAACGGCCAAAGTGTTGCCCTCAAAGAACCTCCGGTCAAGGACGCAAGAGGGGAGCTCAAACTTCCCTTTCTCAGGCGCCCAGGTCAGGTCCACGGCATCCGACGACCTTTGTCGCTTCGCTCGCCCAGCCAGAGGAAGTGGGGAGTCCCGGGGAGCTGGAGTGGGAGAAGAAGAGGTCCCCGGAGCAGTCTGAACAAGGGAAGGAGCACGAGTACCAGCAGCAGTCCGGGTCTTAGGGGGAGCCGCTCCAGCCTTACCCCTCGCCATGGCGTTCCTCACCACGCGATCACGAGCTTGAGGCATTTCACCTGCACAAATGAAAACAAGCACGTTAGCTACGAGGAACAGAAATAACACAAACAAAGCCTAAACAACTAAGACTACCTAGCAATTTTTCAACATCCGCGGGAGTCTTGCACTCCAGCAGTGCCTTAACGGGGATAAACCGGCGCTCGACCCTTTGACTCCCATCCTCCTCAAAGATAGGCTGGCCCTTACTCGTCCAACACTCAGCAAGGCTGAAAGAGTTTACCCAAGTCACCAGTCTCTCGTAAGCCATGGCATCCTGCCCGCGTAGCGCGCTCGGTTCAAAGACGTAAGCATTGGGCTTCTTTGAGAAGTGGTCGGGTGTCCAGCTGATCGGGAACTTGTACAACCTCTCCCCGATATACTTCCCCTCCTCGTTGAGCAACTCCTCTCCGTTCTCATCCACCTCTACCTCCCAGACGTACACGCTGTCCTGGGCAGCCTCAGACAATGGTTCGACGATGAAGTACCATCCCTTGAACGTTCGGATGGACTCCGAGAACGGCTTGAACAACTTTCTGGGCTGCTTCAAAGAGACCCATCCGTACCTTTTCCCCGCCAGCTGCCGCTGTAGGTGGAAAACAGCAAAGAATAGAGGAAGGGTGGTCCCTAGAGCAAGGTGCTCGCACACCAACTTAGAAGGCCGTATAAAGGCCAACGAATTGGGGTGGAGTTAAGAAGGCGCCAACTTCAGATGCACAAACACCGACCGCTGGAAGTCAGTGAAGGGCAACCTCAGCCCCAATTCCTTAAAAGCATATTCATACATTGAGAAGCAGTCCCCGAAGCTCGAGCAGACCCGCTCGTCCGAATTAGGAAAAAGCACTCTCCATTCGCCCGCTGGTCCCACCTCAGTAAAGACGTCCGCCGGAGACCTCGCGAACGTGGAAACATGCTCAGAGGGCTCGGCCACCTCCCACTCATCCGGACAGAATCCTTCAACGTCTTCTTCCATTACGTCTACCTCTTCTTCCCCCTCAGCTTCGCTCGCTTCCCCCTCGACTTCGCTCGAGGAGTTCGATGCAGACGAGCTCGAAGACGCAGAACTCGAGGCCGTTACGCTGCTACTCTCCTCGGAGACAATTTCCTCCTCGGATGTAACTGGGATAACTTCCCTCTCTGGCTCCATCGCCACTACGATCACCTGAAAAAGCAGAGAAAGACAGTGAATTCGACAGGAAATCAAATCCACCCTTCCACCGCTAAGTCAAGTGAAAGGGCGCGCGGAAGGCTAAGGACAACGTCCCCGGCCTAAGCCCTAACATCAAACGAAGAAAGAAAAACCTCCCCGCGAGGAGATACCCGAGACAAACCGTCTTCCTACGAGGAACCTCCCCGCGCTCGTGCGCAGATTCCTTTTAAAGCTCCACCAGAATCTGGAAACGCTCCACCGGAAAATTCGCCAATCCACCAGAAGATGGTAAGGCGCGGTGGTCACGACTCGCAACCATGACGTGGACCACCACGTACACCGAACGCGCTACCTACTCCGACGAGATGCTTGATGCAGCAGAAGGGCAGAACCGCCGCCTACCACCAACACTCGCCGGAAGTCTACCTATTTTGTCACCTAAAACTAACCCTAGCCGCATGCAATCTACCATTAACAATGAGAAAAAGTAAAACAAGCTGGAAATCAGAGAACTTACTTGATTTGAGTAGAAGAGAAAGGCTGCTCGAAACTTGGCACGGTGGTCGGTTGCTCTAAATACGGCGACGGGCAAGAACGCTGATGACGACGAAGAAAAATCAGAAGGGAAAAAGTGCAAAATGGGACAACCTTCCCCTTTTATACTGAGGGGCGCGTGTCCGTAGGTAATAATGACTGCCCACTAGCCATAATTACCTATTAACTGCTACACAGGGCTCGATGCACACGTGGCGGCCCAACGTTTCCCATTCTGTCAGACGCTTTGTCTCCCCGCATACCGGGCAATAGGGTCACGACCACAAACATCACGGACACAGAGGCCATGAGCACCTCGAGACAATCATCCTCGTATCCAAACGACGACTCCGCGTTAGCTCCCCCGAGCGACGAGCAGTCCTTAAGTCATCACTCCCATCCTCGGGAGCAACGACTTGGGGGGCTCCTGTTCTGGACTGGACCAATGGCTAGAATTGGCCCAATCCGCCTCCGCTCCTAAGCGGCCCAAATTGCCTAAGCTCAATCCACAGAGGGGCAAAAATGACATTTCTGTCCCTCCAACCGGGCAAGGAACGCCACGTTCCTCCCCGGCTTTACTGCCCGTTATGCACGGCTTCCTCGCTGCCCGAACAGCAAGGGACAGGTGCCCGAAACTGCGGCTTTGCCCGACACAACGGCTAGTTTCTGGCACCCTGCCCGACATAACGGCTAGTTTGGGCAGTTACCTATTCTTTGGGTAAAACGGTTATTTCGCCCCGAAAATAGGATCGTTGGCCACGCGCTGGGGGCTCTATATAAACCCTCTCGCTTGAGAGGGTCAGGTATCACATTTTTCACCCTAAGAATACACTTTGTACTTGCCCCTTTTCTCTCTGACCCTTTCTTACTTGAGCGTCGGAGTGCCTTGCAGGTACACCCCCTCCTCGTTCACAAGCCGGAGACTTTCCACGCCTGACGACCAGCTTCCATCTGAGCACCTCGCCATCTGACGACCAACGTACGTGGATCTGATCGAATACTCGAGATCAGGAATCATAGTCTATATATAGTGTGATAGCCAATTAGGGTTCTCATTATTTCCAAATTGGTCATCCTGACATCCACTCATATTTGAGCTCATATCTAATTAATTAATTAATTGATTAATTACTAAATAGAAATCTAATTAGCCTTTTAAATTTATTTGACCACTTAATCAATTAAGGCTCTTAATTTTGATAAATAGCTAATATAATTAAAATATATATATATGTCCACATAATAATTATTAAAATATAATATTTAAATAATATTTAAATTATAAAATATTCCAACATAATATTCTAAACCCTAAATCCATTGGAAAAGACAATTTAGTAAAAACTTAATGAATAATTATATACATAAATCAACATCAATATAAGAGGATTGCTATTCTTACACTAAAATTGCTACACCGTATTTACATCAAGCAAAATACAACAAGGACACTCCTCTAACTATAAATCTTTAAATGAACAGTTATATGCATAATAGTTATATACATTAGCTTTAATAATGTAAATTTGTGTACTAATGTTCCAAAGTTTACTACAAAAGTTTACATAAGTTTTAAACTTTTGAACTGCTTTAAAAATGTAAACCTTTAATCATATTCTCATAAGTTTAAAACTAATGTTTAAATGTTTTAATTTTATAGGGTTAAATATATTTGTGATCTTCATAAATATTTAAATTTTTTTTAGTTCCTCAAAATATTTTCTTAAAAAAATAATCCTTCTAAATTTTTTTATCCACACTTTTAGTCTCTCTTACAATTTAGTGACGGTTTTTACAACTTAGCGACAAAATTAACAACTATTTTAGCAACAGTTTATTATTTAGCGACTAAATTAACGACAGTTTTAGCGACGGTTTTAGTACCGGGGACCAAAAGCGGGGATGAAAATTTTAGAAGAACCATTCTTTAAGAAAATATTTTGTGGGACTAAAAACAAAATTTGAGATATTTAAGAGAATCACAAACATATTTAACCCAATTTTATATTATATTAAAGAACACTTATATACATAAATGAACATAAATTTACATTTTGTATCTAGAATCAAATCTAATATATAATTGATTTTTTTTCCACAACTTTAATGGTTGAAATAATAATAATTAAGATTTGTAAGAACTCTTCATTTTTATAATTTTTTAAAAGTTTGGGATATGTGCTCTCAACAACTAAATGAATAGGATCCTCAAAACTTGGAACTAAGAGCTCTTGAGGAATTTATATATCTACCAAATCATCATTTGGTTTACAAATCTTATCATCCCCCTATTTAAAGTCCATTTTGAGAATTCAGCTAGTTCTTAAGAACTTGTATTCTCTTAACCTTGTTGAAACCTCATTTTTTTTAGAGTAAGAACCTGAAAAATAATCACATAGGTAACATGAACTAATTGAAACATGGACTATATCAAGACCTTGAGAGCTCATGATATCTTTAAGCATTTTATCCAAAGCCTCAAAGCACTTTTTATGAGACATAAATGCTTCATCAGATATTATCAATTCTATTTGTACAAATAACTCTGAATGTTCACTATTTTTTCAGTGTTGCAAGTAGATTTTTTTAAGTGTTGGCACATGAATTTTGAACTTCAAGTGTGTTGTCCTTCAACCTGACAATAATAACAAAGTTATCTCACTCGAAGCAACAGTAAATACAATTTTTTCTATGAACTCAATGCACTTGATAGCAGAGATGCAAATCGCGGCCGCTCTCGCCGCTATCCCGTGCGACTGGACCGGGGCGGCCCTCCACCGCACGCAAATAGTGGTGCGAGGTGAGTGTTGCAGGACGCATGCGCAGAAGACGCGATCGCGGGTCGCGGGTAGCGGATCGCTCCCTGGGCGGAGCGAGCTACCCGATTTCCTTTTTTTATTATTTTTTTTAACCAAATTATGATTTTGCCCTCCACACTTAAAAAATTTAAAAACCTCTTTTTCCTCTTTTTCCTTTTCACGTTCAGACTTTCTTTTCTTTCTCTCTGTCTCTACTGTGCCCTAGCTTCCAACCACTATTCTATTCGCTTCTTTCTCGTCTGTGCCTCTAGTCCCACCATTCTTTCTCTCTTACGTCGTCTACTCTCTCCACCGTTCCATCTCCATCAGCCTGAAGCTTCCCCGTTCCATCTCCACCGTTCCATCTACAACCGCATAGTGAGTGTACTCTCTCTCTCTCTTTCTATTAATAATATATTGTGATTGTTTTGAACTTCTACTTCTATTTCTGTTTTGAACTTCTACTTCTATTATGTTTTTGAACTTCTACTTCTAACTTAGCTTATATTCAGTTTGGAATGATGTTAAAATTCAGTTACAACTTCTGTTTTTTATTAACTCTGCTTCTAAGTTCTATAAATTCTGTTTGAACGAATTCTGTTTTTAAAAATTCTGTTACAGCTTCTGTTTTTGATTAAAAATTCTGTTTGAAGGAAGGAATTCTGTTTTTAAAAATTCAGTTACAGCTTCTGTTATTATAAATTCTGTTTTTGATTAAAAATTCTGTTTTAATCTATTGTTTATTCATCCATGAATTTTGTTATGCTTTATTCCTAGAAAATATGGCTACATCTTCTACACCGAATTCTATTTCTACCTCGGTTGCTTCTTGTGGTCAAACATTCAAACCAAGCGGTGCTAATATTGACATAGCATGGCAATACAACCATTGGAAGGATATAAATAACAAGAAGAATGTGACATGTGATTTTTGCAATCTAACTAGTAGTGGGGGAATTAGTAGAGAAAAAAAGCATCAATTAGGAATAAAAGGTGATGTAGTTCCTTGCATGAAAACTCCAGCGGAAGTTAAAGGATATTATGTGCCGATATGGATGAAAAGGAGAGGATTAAAAAAAGGAATAAATGAGGTTATGGTGCAATTAGATGCGGATGATGCTAATGATATCGCGGAAATAGGTCGACTTCATCATTCGTTGCATTCTGCGGGTTACTATCTCAATCCTGAATATTTTTATGAGAAACCGGAAATTGAGAATGATCCTAAATTGGTGAGAGGCCTCCGTAAATGCATTGAGAGACTTAGTGAAAGCGAAGATGTGGAAGATAGGATTTCAATGCAATTGCCACATTACAAGGGTGCTAATGGTCTCTTTGGTTTAAAAGGGGCGATTAGACAAAGGACGACATTATCTCCAGGTAAGATGGAAGTTAATTATTTAACAATTATTGAAATTTGGCAATTGGCTCCAAGTCGATGATTATTGCTTTTTTACTTGCAGCTGGGTGGTGGAAGTCTTATGGAGCTGAAATTCCGAATTTGCAAATGTTAGCTATTAAAGTGTTGAGTTTAGGTTGCAGTGCTTCCGGATGTGAGCGTAACTGGAGCATCTTTGAGCATGTAAGTATTAATTTTTTACTAGGAAGAATAAGATCTTAAAGTATCTTACGTTCAAGGATTATTAAATTAATACTTCAAATTATTGTATTTTAGATTCATTCCAAGAAGCGAAATAAGTTGGAACATCAACGGTTGCAAGACTTGGTTTTCATCAAGTACAACCAAGCTTTGATAGAAATATATGAAATTCGGGACAAGATTGATCCTATGGAATTTGGTGAAATTAATTATCACACTAAATGGTTGGTGGAAGAGATGGGAGAGATAGGAGAAGACGGTGAACCTTTGGAACAAGACTTGGTTCATGAAAATGATGATTTAACTTGGGATCTAGTTGTCGAAGCAAGTGGAGTTAATGAGCCTGTAATCTACATTAGGAGGTCAAAGCTACTTGAAGCTGGAAGTGCATCTAGGAATAAACAAGTGGTGGTAGAAGAAGATGATGATGATGATGAAGATGAAGAATTTGCAAATTTTGATGATATTCTTTGATTTTTATGTTTGCTGAATTTTCGTTTAATAGTTCTGAGTTTGAATTTTAAGTTGTGATGTTTTGAATCTTCTATAATATTTTGAATCTTTATTAAGCATTGTTTTTTGACATTAGATTTTATATAATTATGTGTTATTGGTTTAGTTTTACATTAAGTATATGACATATTTTTATAGATTATTATATAGTTATTTTAGTACAAAAACTTATTCCACTATCTGCTATCCCGGTATCTCATTTTTTGGGTCGGCCGCTCCGCGCCGTAATCTGCTATTAATATCTCTGTGTGATAGAGTTTTTCACGTGAAAATTTCTCCAATACCTCCATAACCATGTAAAAAACACTCATCCTCGTTGATTGTTCAAAGCTTGCATGATTTTATCAAAAATTACACGGTGAGCATCTATCTATTGAAATGTAAGGATTATCATTAAAAATAACACATTATCACTTAATAATATAGTTTTGACATGTAATTGTTGCTAGTAAGTTAATTACTTATAAGTGAACGAAATAAATCATGGACTTTTTGTCCTTCAATATCAACATTGTAATCACGCTCTTCATAAATTAGTTTGAAGCCTATGTGTTATGACATATGAAATCGAATAAATTCCTTCAAACTTCCTCGGTTTACTTGCAATAATTTTTCAATTTTGATAAGTGTCAAATTTCGTATCTCTTCCTCAGTCAATTGAAAGTACGTGAAAGTCAAATAACAAACATAACCACATTTAATCTTCTCTAAGTATAACATTAAATTCTTTATAATGACTTTTTTGTCATGATATATTCTAAGCAAATGTATGAATAATGTTCAAAACATTGAAATTTATAATGAATGTGTTATGCAGAATGGTTTCGAACATACAACTTAAACAGTTTCAAAATATAATCATAGTCATACACTCCAAATAAAACAGAAGGTGCAACAATATAGGAAACAAAGTACTTCCTCTCTCTAATTTTTCCATTGTTTTATGTCAGGAAGATCAAAAAACAAAACAGCAATGTACTAATCAATAAGAATAAATGTTACTAGTTCGAAGGAGTAGAAGATTGCTGAATCAGACACTTTATAATACTAAAACACATATGATCACTTAAAATAGTATTATTTCAAAAATATACTACTCAATTACCTATGTGACATATTTCTTTGTTCATATAGGATGTCGTCACATAGCCACATCCAAATTATTTCTCATACTTCATAGGGTCTATTGATGGAACTTGACAGAAGCATAGTTACAAATAACTTTTTCAAAAAGTGACCAAAACCCAATCCTTTGCCTTTTTATAGCTGCTACGTTTTCATCATTATCTTCAAAAAAACCTCATTTCAAAACATGCATTCCTAAAACTATCATGTACCTTTCTACCCACAATTTTGATATCCTTATAACAAGCTGATCCTCTGACAACTGTTATCATCATCCTCAAGAACTATAAAGGAACCCAAATTAGTCTGCCAATTGAGTAGCCTTTTTTATGAGATTTCCAACAACGTTGTCTTTTTTCATCGACAAACTTAAAAACAAACTGAGAATATGTCAAAGTTTGCCTCTAGATATGTCTTGTTTGCCTGCATCCATGACGGAAACATTGATTCTCAGATACTTGGCTTATGTTCTCAGACTTAGTAAAGTAAATAGAATTGTCGCATTCAAGATGGAAAAACAACATTTCAAGATATTATTTGATTTCATCAACATTTTTGTCTCCAAAAATACTGTTAGAATCTGTTGGGACTACAATAGTTCTAATTCGATCATATCCTTTGTTAACGTACTTGAAAAAGTACTTCACTAAAGTACTTTGATTACACCACTCTATATTGATGTGTGTCATGTGGTCACCCCTGATAAATTTAATAGAATCGATAGATATAAAGTATAACATATTATTATATCAATGAGTAAGCAATGTAATAAGAACACTATACATTATAGGATTGGAGAAGTTATTGTCGGAAATAGTGACTATGAAAGGAATATTATCTTTATTATCGTTTAGGATTTTTCAAAGTATGTTAATTATCTAATGGGGCGACACTTAAATGGCTAAACGACTGAGAGGAGAGACCTCTCACTGGATTTAACTGAATGGTCCAACCCATCACGGTCCATTCAGACACAAAACTCAATCAAGTAATTCATCAATAATTAGAGTTTTATTAGAATTGACTTTAATATAATTTTATGAATAATTAATTATGTTTATTCAATAATTAATCTAACAATCTCTCATTTGAATGACAATAATTAATTATTAAAAATATTAATTTAATATTAAAATATCAATAATTGTTAAAACACTAATTAATCAAAAGAGAAGTAAGTTTTAACATTGCAAAAATTGTATCCGATAGAGAAAAAAACATACATGTTAATGACTCACAACTTATATAAATAATGATGAATTTAAAGTAAGATATTTAAGTTAAGAGACATGTTATTAAGAATGACCCAATCATACTAATATGTTAATGATATACTCTCACTAACCCAAAATATCATAATACTTACTCATGTGTATAAGTCTGTGGTCAGTGATTTTACTAACGAGTTTTCAAATTATAGGTCATAGAATATCCGTATATGTCATAGTAATTATATATAAGAATGTTGGGATTGGTTGAAAATATGCATGTTAAAAAAGGTTCACATCGCTTAATTTTGTGAATGAAGAGAGAGTCCACGGCTAAATATATGATACAAGTTATTTGAAGTCTCACATCGCTTAGTTTTATAAAGGAAGTGAGAGTCTAAGGCTATATATAAGATTCAAGTTCTTTATTTCAAGATGTACTAGTCAAAAGCACTTTAAATTTGGATTTGACTTTTTTATTTTATTTTTCTCTTATACTCATGGTTTTATAGTGTTGTGAAGGATAGTTAAATATTTGCTTTGGAGAGTGTGGATGTTTAGGGGTCTTGAGGTGGTTGAGGGTAATCTATGTGTTGTAACAATTTTCATAGTGTTATTATCTTATTGCCATTTAACAACGGTCGTGGTTTTTTCACTGATTTTGGAGTTTCCACGGCTCTGTGATTGCAGTTTTGACTAATCTTCTAAGTCAGAAAAAAAAAAATTATACTCTTGAAGCCACCTCATACATGATATCTCACCATCCAGGTGAGGCTCCATAATAATATCTTCCTCATGGCCAGTAGAGGAGATAGATATCTTATCACAAAACTCCTTCACTCTAACTTCAATGATGAACACATGACTAAAACTCATCACCTCGTCTCCAAAGTAGTCCAAACTCGTGCCAATGAAAGCCATCATCAAGTTTATTGTCCTTCTTGCCAGGCTTGAAAAAGAAGAGACCAAATGATCATTATCCTTAGTTGAGTCATTATTTAATCTACTATTATTGCTATTGAAAACGTCACTTTCAATGAGATCTCTCTCAACTAAGTTCTAATCAACACTCCCATTTGCTTTGCTCGTCTCGTGTTATCAATACAGTGATTCCCTAGCTAGAGCCCTCTTTGCGGATTCCTTTTAACCCCCGAGTAAAACAATTAAAACCATTTTGAATAAGAAAAATGGAACGAAGAAAATGAAAGAAGACAATAGATGTATTATGGCATTGTGGAGGGTACTGAGCTTGCTACATGGATGAAGAAACCAGCTAGACAAAGGTTGCAAAAAAGTAAAAGCGATGAAGATATTGGACATTTTGTCCTAAATATATAGAAGCAAAAGTAGAATCAATTAGGTTTCTCTCACCAACATTCATCATGTTTTGTCTGAAGACCAATAGCCTAAATTAATATTCGTTTAAAAATAGTAATTATTTTGGATCATCCCGATCACATTAATGTAAAAGATTGAATAGAAAAAAATGTTGAAGATTGAATAGTTCTTAAGTGGTCCCAACAGTTATCCATTTGAAAGATCTATTCGTGCTCCAAATTGATCTATTGCAGACTTGCTTTGTTTTGTACTCCTAAGAATCGAAACCTGGAACATAGAACGATGTAAAAGCATTGCTTTAAGTTAGCTGAAAAGATAATCAGATTGGAGGATGTGAAAGCATTGCTTTAAGAAAGTTAACTGAAAAGTTTATCAGGTTGGAGGATGTAAGAGATAAACCAGATGTTGGATAAACCCTAAACTAGATATGGAAGCATACACATGCTAAATTAGAAACATCTTTGACAAACCTAAATCACCTATTTCAAAACTAACTGGACAACCATGTGAAGATTTCTTAATTAGCATCCTTAATAATGATGATATTAATTATTAATTTTTCATAAGATGGAAAATCACAAACTCGTGATTATGATACCTTGGGCCGTTCCATAGAGCTTCCAAAATATCCTACTCCAAAAGACAAAGAAGTGTATGCAGCTGCAATTTCTACAGCCCTTAACCTTGATTTTCCTTGATCCTACAGAAAATGAGATTAGGCAATATTCCCAAAAACTATTGATTGGAAAAGTTGAAGAGACTCACTATAATAGATGTATCTGACTGCACAACCAATATCCCTGCACTGCTATCAGTACCGCATCGACCACTTTCCTCGGCAACGGAGCGTAAAATCTTTGTGCAAGCAGAGGCAGCACCGGACTGTGAGCTGAAGAAAAACTAATATCAGAAAAATCTAGTGCGTGGAGTACTGCTACAGTCAAAGAACAAGCTAATTTGACAACATTGAAAATCATTTATAAGTGAGACGGTCATACATTGACAGTGAAACAATGCATTCCCTAGCTGCAAATCCTTTCATTAGGTGCTCTCCTGCACCAGACACACAACAGCCAGCCATGAATGGAGCCCCAAACGGACCTTTTGATGACGCCCAACAACCTGAACCATACATTGCCGCTAGTCCCACTCGTCCACTAATCTGTTGAATATTTTGTATATATAATTATGAGTAATAACTTTCCACTCTAATATACAAATTGGAGCACTAGAAGAAAAGAAAAACATTGTTCACCTTTAGAGCAATACCACCACTAGAGGCTCCAGATGCTACATTCCCCTCATTGTCTACACAAATAACCCCAACGGTATCCATTACTTGATCTTCCAAAGCATAATCTGCATCATAAGAAGGCATGGCTTTGGCATGATAAAGATCATATGGGGTGTCATACTGATGTAACAGTTTACTTCTTTAGGTCATACTGATTTTAGTTTTTACAATACAAATTAAAATAATAAGTGAGATGTGGATTAGGATTAAGTTGAGTCGTCAAATGCCAATGGTGCTCGTTCATCTGACTCAGTAGTGCCATATAGACTGTTGTTTGCCACCGCAGCTTTTTGTAATGGGGAGATGACTCATTGGCTGAGATGGGTTCGGAAAGCATAAAGAAGGGTGACTTCTGGCGGAAGCTTGCTATTAAATACCTGGCATTTCAGTACTCTGATGTGGAGAAGAATTTTCGCCTGGAAGAGAATTCCCCATCTTCAATCTAGCAGCTTCAAACATAGATTTGTATTTTATCCATTGTGTTTTAGCCTTTTCTGTGACCAGCCACTGTTATGATAATCAAAGTTGTAAGGCCAGTGTGACATGACTTAATAATGAATTTTTGTGCATAATGTAAATCATGAATGAAAATATGACCTCGTTGGCCTCTGTTATACTAGATGGTAAAGCAATATCCTTGGACTTTGCCCATTCACGAGCCCCTTCCCCCACCAAGAAGCTGCAGAGATATGACAAACTCACATATCAATACAGATTAAAAAAATAAAGCACTTTTAAACATCAATTATGGTAATGAAAATACTTTGGCTGCAAAAAATTAAAGGTTGAGTAGTCGTCATTACATTGGAGGAATTCGACCCAGCAATGAAGGTCCCATCATTTGCTCTTTGGCCAATAAAGCAGCGATTTGTATAGCATTTCGCACACCTGGTCTATAATTAATGAAATAAATACATAGAAACCTGAAAGAAAATATGAAATACAACAACAACCACCACCAAGCCTTAATAAGGCTGCCTTATCCCACTAAGTGAGGTCGGCTACATGGATAAACTATTGTCATAATGTTCTATCCAAGACCATACTTCTATTCAAATCGTTAATCTTAAAATTTTTCTTAATACCTTCTCTTATAGTCTTTCTAGGTCTTCCTCTTCTTCTAATTGTTTAACATAAAAATAAAATAAAATATGAAATATGAAACCAAATTCTAAAGTGAAAGCAGTATACCATTCACAGGTTATTAGATTTCCCTGGTAAGCAAAAATTTAAAATCTACACGGTTGAGTACATGAAAAGCGAAACACATTGACTTTGTCACAGTAAAAACGTGAAAAAGAATGATATATAATGTCATTCACAAACACTTTCATTTGCCAGCTACTAACTCAACCAGTTACACCATTCACAAATTAGCATGAAAAAGCTTTATATACAGGGTCAGAAACGTGTTCCATAGCTCACGAATTTCCCCGATTATGTAATGTCAACTTAAGGTAAGTACCTGGCACAGCTCCAACAGCACCGAAAGCTCCAGATTTCCCATCCATTATACTGGCATCACACTCTACACTACCATTTTCTGTCAAATTGGAACCTCTGCCTGCATTTGTGCTCGGATCATCCTTCAACAAAAGGACCTCACATTAAACTATTATTCCAGCACAAAGCAAATCAAAGTTCACCAAAACACCATCATCATAACCATCTTCATCCTAATGAAGTTTAATTTCTATATACTCGCATTATAAACTGTTTTGAAACTAACAACAATTAACAATTTGCTCAAATTCCGCTTCGGTATCGTAAAATGAATAACTATGTACAGTGAATTGATACGATACCTCCAAGAGTTGAATTGCGGCGACAACGGCGTCCAAGCAGAGAACTGAGCCCTCCTGTTGAAGGACAGAAGCGGCGGCGAGGCAAGCGCGGTTCATGGCTGATCTGAGGGGTTTATGATTGGAAGGAGAGTGGTAACCGGCGCCTACGTGGACAGCAACGAAGAATCTTTTTTTGTCTTTACTCTCACCGCCGGTGACGGTGACACCGGGAATACCATCCGTTTCCATTGCAATTGCAGTTTGTTTCCTTGCTGCCCTACTTCCCTCCTCCTCCCCGCAGTTTGGCGGCCAGTTTTTTTCTAATTCAATTTGGCAGAGAAATTACTCGATTTTAAAATGATTAGGGGTGTTCATTGGTTCGAGAAAATCCGAAATAACCTGGAATTCAAATCAAACCAATGCGTTTGGGTTGTGTATTTTTTCAGTTCGAGCAAAAATCAAACCGAACCAATTAAAACGGATGTTAATTGGTTTGGGCAATTGATTTCTAATTTACTATCCGTAAACCTGAACTAAACCAATAACAATAAACATAATTAATTCATATAATAAATTATTAATTTTAATTGAGTTATTACTTATTTATTTAAATGAAGAGAATAATTGTTATAGCAATTACCAAGTACAAACCATAATGAAAGAAATAAAGAGGCATCGTCTCTAGACATTTCCAATGAAAAACGGAACGACATCTTTCAAATTATCACAAGTCTATCAATTAATGATGAAATATAGGAAAACCAAACATCACAACCATTATAAATCAAACTCATAAATTGCAAACTATAAGTTCGCAAACCACAACTTTCTTCCCAAATCGCAAAACCTCAAATCACAAGTATTTGCAAACTCCAAACCTTCAAGAGAAGATTGAATTTCAGGTAAATATTCAACTTCATCCACTACATTGCTCACATTATCAATCTACTTTTTGAAAAAACAAGTTACACGGCTTCCGGATGTGTAAATCCGGTACGTATTTAGCATGAACTTGTCCGAATGTGCACATCCGGAAAAATGTCTGGAACTTATTAATTTTAATTTTCAGCAATTTTTAATAGGTTTTAGTTATATATATTTATTGTTCTATTATCGTAAAGTCGGTTGATGTCGGCGATGACTTTAATAACAAGCAAGAGTTTGATGATCGTGATAGCATGCTCGCATATATTCGTAGGACAGCTATTGGCCTTGGTTTCGGTGTGAATATCGGAAGATCGGATAATGGTTCGGAAAGAAGAAAGGCTTTTGTATTTTGGGGTGCGAAAGAAGCGGGGAATACCAGGTTCCTCGACGGAAGTTAAAAAAAGACGACACCGGTAGTAAAAAATGTGAGTGCCCTTTTAAGATTGGTGGTTACATTTTAGCTTCCAAAAAATGGAGATTTAGTGTTCGTTGTGGTCTACATAATCACGAATTGTGCTCAAAGTTTCAAGGTCATCCTAGTGTATGTCAGCTCAAGTCGGAAGAGAAGACATGTATTGCCGACATGACCTTGAATCTTGTCCAACCGAAAAATATACTTGTCACATTGAAACGGAAGGAACCCGACAATGTAGCAAATATAAAGCAAGTGTATAACATTCGGTATCAGATGAACAAAGCAATTAGGGGAGATAGAAGTGAGATGCAACAACTGTTGAAATTGTTGGATGATAACAATTATGTGTCTCAGTACAGATATCGCGATGATGGAGTTACGGTCCGAGATATTTTTTGGACTCATCCAGATTCCGTAAAGTTGTTCAACACGTTCTCGGCAATATTTGTAGGGTTTTTCCGTATCTGTATATCCGGAAAGAAGTTAGGCAGAAATTACTTTACCCTAAGTTTTCTATAAATTATGGGTTTCATTTTATTTCTTTCACACAAACTCAAAATGTCTCAATTGTATGAAATCAAGTTCCGTTGGTATGTCACAAGTGTCTCCTACACTGACGGCAAAACATTCGGTCGCACGTTTAAGCTAATTAGGGACACCTCCATCGGCGAGATCATTGACGACATCGAACATCTCCTACCTTACCGAGACAAATGAAAGGTTGCGAAGCTTGAGTATCGTTCTTTGGTTGACAACGAAGGGAACGTCGCTTATAGCATTGTTGAGCTCAAGAATCAAGAGGATGTTAGAGCGATGTGGCAAACTTATTTCGGTTACGAAGAACGATTCCCGCTCGAGTTTGAGGCGACCGTCAAAATCCGAAGAACGGTCGATGACATCTTAGAGATATGCAAGCGTCCACCGGGCTATTGATCTTGTAATATTTTAATTTCTGTCGATGCAATGCCGAATTTCTGAATGTAATCCCGATTTTATATTATGAATGTGAGAAACATTGTTGGATTTTTGGTATTCTGCATCTGGTTTTATTCCGTATTTGCAAATGCGAACTTTTACCGAATGTGCACATCCGGTAAAAACTGGAAAATTAGAAAAAAAAAAAAAAAAAAAAAAGGTGCCTCCGGATTTGCACATCCAAAACAGAGGGGTATTTTTGTAAACACACAAGGTGCCTAAGAAACTTAGGTGGTGTTTTAAGAAATTCTCTATTTTTATTAGGTTTAATTTTACATTAATTTTATTATATTAATTATGATTTTTTAAGCTTATTAACTAATAGTAGATCATCAGAACAATTTTTTAGTAGAATTTTGTGTTAAAGTTGATGAGAGGTTGAAGTATCATCGCAATAAAATCATAATAAAGCTTTTGGTTCAATGGTTATGACTTCCGGTGATTTGAGAACAAATATTTATGAGGTTATTACTCAAGTAAGTATAAGATGAATGTTAGATCATAAGGGATCCAAGTATCATCTGATTGAGTTTTCAACACACACTTTAAAAGGATTTCGTAAAGCACCCTATGTGTTTTTTAAATACCATAGAGATTTCTTATAATGTCCATAGTTTTTGAATATATCTCCAGACGCACCATATTTTAACTAAACGTTGAGATATTTTGGAGATATATCTCCGGACACACTAAAGATCAATTGAATGTTGAAATATTTTGGAGATATATCTCCGGAACAATTTAGAGCATATTGTCACGCTAGACTCTTCTCCTCCCACACTTTTTCATTTCTATTCACAAACATCTTCATCTCTCTCATTACCAAATTTCCCAAATTTCACCAAATTTGATTTCTTCCGTCTGAGGCTCAAGTAATCATCAAGTAGCATCCGGTGCATCATTCAACATCTTCCTAATCATATAATCCAGGTAAATTTTTTGAGTTTCCGATAAATATTCGAGTTTTGTTGTAAACGAGTTAGAATCCATTATTAGGTGTCGAAATGTTTAGAAATTAGATGAAACATAGTTTAGAGTAACTGCGTGTATTGTTTGTTGACTCAAATGGACGATCAGGGCTTCAAATTTGTGATTCTGAGGGGCAGAGGACGTCATTGGCGCGACCTCTAGGTTACAGAATGTTCCGGAGATACATCTCCGAAAACATTCAATGTTTCATGTACTCTGGGTGATTCCAGAGATACATCTGCAGAGTGTTTCCGTAGTTGTACCTCCGAAGTCACCCAGAGTACATGAGACATTGAATGTTTCCAGATATGTATCTCCGAAATTTCTCAGTCTGTTTTTTTTTCTTTTTTTCTTTATAATTTTTCTTATTACGTAAACTTATTGTAAGATTAATTATATTATATCTTGCAGACATAATGGCTGACAGAGCCGGCCGATTGAGGCATAGACGGGTTGCCCAACACGCATCCGTTAGACGAGAACGGAGCCAACTGGGTCCGGATGCAGCAGGAACCTCTGGTCATGGAGAGGCATCGAGTGCTCATGTAAAGTCTACTCCTGAGGTTCAGTCCACTCCTGTGGTTCAGCCTTCACCTCATGTCACTCCATCTACATCTCAGGCCACTCCAGCTATATCTCAGGCCACTCCATCTACGTCTCAGTCCACTCCACCTTATTCATCTTCTTCCTGCAGACCACGCCAGCTGACGCATCACTTCCTTCTTCCTCCCGCAAGCGGCGGGATGCACCTGTGCCACCTCCTATTGATCTGGTGCCACCTCTTGTTGACCCGGTCACACCTGCTGGTTGGGATGCATCAATGCCACCTCTAGAGGGTGATGTTGCTGATGCAGAGCCAGAGGCTTTCGGAGGGGATCCATCTAATATGTCCCTACTTCCTTTATACCCAGACCACATTGCCAAACATATTTGGGACTAGGAGGTAACATTAGTCACATTGTTACTATATTTTTTACATTAATTTAAATTGCGAACAATGATTATTTCTAACATTGATTATTGCTGACAATGATTATTTCTGGAAATTCGCAAGTGCGTGATCCCTAGAAGTTTCTGAACCATCGGCGGAAGATTTTAGCATTGCATCAGCCTGACGTGGAGTGGTTTTAGTCGGTTCTCACTGCTTCTGGGTTGAGTGACCTATGCTTGACCGGTTACACTTTGGTCAATCACAAGATGCTTAATGCATTTGTGGAGCGATGGTGAGATGTCGATTACACTAGACGATGTCTCGTGTTTGTTGCATCTACCGATCAGAGGGAGATTCCTCCATCATGGTAGGATGACCAAAGACGAGAGTGTCGATATGATGGTGGAGCATCTGGGGCCTGATCCAGTGAAGGCGATGAGGGAGGTGGATAGGACTAGGGGTGCTCATGTTAGGTTTTCGTTCTTGAAGGAGAGGTTCGATGAGGCGCTCGTTGCTGCAGCGTAGGCTGATGGTGATGCCCAGGAGGTGGAGATCCACAAGAGTCATGCTTTGAGGTGTTATTTTCTATTTTTAGTTGGCATTGTGCTTTTTGTGGACACAAGTGCCACCTATAGTGACATTGCATACCTCTGGTACTTCTTGGATCTCACATGGATCCATGAGTATAATTGGGGGTGGCTTACTTGGCCTATCTGTATTTGAAGCTGGGAGATGGATGCCGGTGGACGATGAGTCAGACCACAGGTAGCACGACCCTACTGGTGGTAATAATTTTTTATCCTTGATTGTTTTTTATCTTTTTCATTTCATATTTGCGATAATTCTTGATCCCTGAATGCTTTTTTATTTTCATTTCAGGCTTGGATCCTCCAACACTTCTCGCGCATCGTTGGTTGGTCGTGTTGGGATGAGTACATTGAGGAGATGCCTCGTGCCTGTGCTTTTATCCCACTGAGAGGAAACCAGGCGGTCAAGCCTTTCAGAGTCTATCTTGACCACTTGGTTGCTGAGGACATCCACTTCAACTTCTATGTGGATCACCGCCAGACGCGACCATTTGATGACATATCTCTATACTCTGGATGGCTGGCCTGCTCGTCGACGGTCACTGCTCCTCATTTTCCTGAGCGCGTCATGCGGCAGTTCGGGTACACCCAGACCATCCCCAGACACCCTCTTGTCTCTGCACCTCCGAACTTGACTCATATATAGATAGAGGAGATGTTTGCTGATTATTAGAGTCATCTGGTACTGGATGAGGCTCGGGCTACCATAGTGCCGAATGATTGGAGCTACGTCGACGGATACATCAGGTGGTTCTTCAGGGTCTCACATCCATATATGGTACCGACTGCTCCAGGAGATCCATCGAGACTCGCTCATCAGGAGATTCTAGAGGATCAGCAGGATCAGATGGATTATACCGAGGATGTCTTGCCTCGTTGTCATCGCATAGTGGAGATGGCGCGGGCAAGCATTGACGAGGGTATCTTCTCTGAGGGGTCTGCTGTCAGAAGACTACTGGATGACATTATTGCAGAGGCACATGGGGCACTTTTGTACCGTAGACATCGCGCAAGGATATGGGGGATCGATGGCTGAGGAGGCAGAGGAGAGGTTGTCAGGCACACTCAGTAATTGTCTGTATTTATTTTGTTTCAGTATTGTAGTTTGTACGTTTTTCCTGACATTGTTATTACATTTTGGATTTACGTGACGTATGACATCCTATTACTATATTGTTGTGTTATTTTGGTGTGTTTGTTATTTTATAATTCATCTGCGAACAAATACACAATGCATTTAAAAAAAAAACATGTTCTGAAACACTTTGGAGATGTATCTCTGAAAAATTTCTATAAATGGATCTCTGGACAAATTCAAATGGAAATGGGCTATGGGAGATATGTTGTGACTATTTAAGGTTTAAATTGCTCCGGAGATATATCTCCGGAATATTATTAAGCCATGGGGCTCGTCCGGAGATATATCTCCGGAATCTGGGGGCATTTGTGGAAAACCACACGGTGGGAAAGAAACCAATGTGGTGGGATAAGAAATTATCCTTTAAAATGAGTTGGATATCATATTTTAACTCAAAACTTTAAGGCATTAGGTTTATGTTTTTTCTCATTTATAACATTTTTAACATCAGATTTTTCATCCAATGTGAGACCCATACTCACACTTGATATACTAACAATCGCGCCCCTCGAGTGTGAGTCCAACCATTCTTACGGGTATTATCCCCTTCAAATGAAAGTTTTTTCATCCATATCTAATTGCACCGTTGTTGGATGGTCTCAACGGAACACGTCCCCTGAACACCCTTGTCAGGAAGAGTTTAGATATAAGGATCCTTAGTCGAACTAGGCTTTGATACCACTGTTGGAAAATTATCAAATAATCAAAATATTTTCAAGCCAAATACTTTCCTTAACATGTGTAATTTAAATAGAGAACTAGTAAAATTAGTTCCAGAGCAGAGTAATAATAAAAGAAAAATAAATAACAGAGACACCAAATTTTTAATGTGGAAAACTTCTCTCAAAGTGAGAGAATAAAAACCACATGATCTAGTCCAGTAAAATCTTCCACTATATAAATAATGGGTATACAAAAGTCTTCCTAGTAACACTAGGGAATTAGCAATCTTCACCAATATAGAATAATGCTGGTAAATTCACTCCAAACAACACCTCCACAAAATGTGGGTATACCAAAAAACTTCTAAGAGAAGGTAAAACTACTTAACACATATAAAATTAATTAAGTGATAAGAACAACATATTAAATTAGTAGCTCAAACTGATAAAGTTTGCTACACATTCATGTATCACTTGTGTCTTGCTTAGCTGCTTATTTGTTGTGTTTCTTTAGGAATTAAAAAATCTCATTTAAATACACGCCAAAATTGCCCAAATAAATTAATTAAAAAAACAATTTTTTTCTTTTTTTCTTTTTATCTTTTTTTTTTCAAATAAATAGTGCGTCCCAATTTAAGAGTGAGTTCACCCTTCAAATCTCCCTCTCACAACTTATGTGGGAAGAAGTTCCTCCACAATGTCAATCTTCTTTCGATGGTTAGTCATTTTGCCACAAGCAATGTCTTTTTCATCATATATGAACCATTCTCGTCAGTATGGATCTTCTCAAGTGAAAATAACTTTGTCTCCAATGCATCTTGTATCCAATGATATTGCACCTCAATGTGTTTTGATCTATAATGAAATGTCGTGTTCTTACCAAGATGAATTGCACTCTAACTATTACAAAACAACATGAACTTCTCTTGCTTAACATCCAACTCTTGTAGGAATTTCTTCATCCACAAAAGTTCTTTAGATGCTTTAGTTGCTATAGTTTACTCAACCTTGGTAGTAGATAAAGCAACACACTTTTGTAACCTTGATTTCCAAGACACTGATCCCCCTACAAAAGTCATCATGTATCCAGAAGTAGATTTTCTATAATCAATATTACCGGCCAAATCTGCAGTTGTGTAGCCATCTAAAATAGGATCACCTTATTACTTGCCAATGATATTTACTAGGATTAGAGAGAAACTGACTAATAACACCAACAACATGAGCAATATTCAGTCTTATGCATACCATAACATACATAAAACTACCAACTGCAGATGCATAAGGAACATTCTTCATGTCTTCTTTATATTCTTCACTTGTAGGACATTATTCAGAATTCAAATTGAAATGACTAGCAAGTGGAGTACTCACAGGATTTGAACTGCTCATGTTAAACCTCTCTAATACCTTCTCAATATAATTGTGTTAAGACAACCACAATTTACCTTTTTTCCTGTCATGAGAAATTATCATGCCAAGGATTTTTTGTGCAGGACCCAAGTTCTTCATTGCAAAGGACATGCTTAACTCTTTCTTTAAGCTTTGAGTTTTCTTAGTGTCATGACCAACAATCAACATGTCATCAACATATAATAAGAGAATAATATAATCTCCATCAGAGAATTTCTTCACAGGCACACAATGATCAACAGTAGTTTCACCCTAACCATTTCTTTTTTTATGAAAGAATAAAACATTTTGTACCATTGTCGTAGAGCTTGCTTGAGGCCAAAAAACTATTCTTTAATATACAAACATGCTTTTCTTTACCTTTTACTTAAAATCCCCCAGGTTGCTCCATATGGATCACTTCCTCCAAATTACTATAAAGGATATCAGTCTTCACATCAAGCTATTCAACCTCTAGATTCAAGCTAAATGCTAATCTTATCACAACTCGAATAAGATGTCATATTCACCACAAATGAGATTATTTCTTTAAATTCAATATCTTTTCTCTAATTACAATCTTTAACAACCAATCTTGCTTTGTATCTTGGTTGAGATTTATTCTCTTCAGGCTTTATCTTGTATACCCATTTATTCTTGAGTGGTCTTTCACCCTTAGGCAATTTAACCAACTCAAATGTGTGATTCTCATGCAAGGAATTCATTTCTTCTTGCATGGCCTTCAACCACTTTTCTCTATCAACATTTGAAATGGCCTCTTGGTAGTATTCTAGCTCTCCACTATCATTGATCATCACATATTCGCGTAAACTATATCTTTGAGAAACTTGACAAAATCTAGTAGTTCTTCTTAACTCTGATTCAAATGGTGGCTCAGGAGGAGCCTCTTCAACTTTCTCATCATGATAAGGTTCTTAATCATTGGTTACATTCTCACCATCTACCTGTATATCTCCCTTATAAACAAAGTTTCCACTATGAGGTTTAGGCATTTCATCAATGTAATTCTACCATCAGATTTTGGCTTCTCTATTTTATAAAATGTTTTAATAGTTTGTGTTGGGTGAGAATATGGAGTAGAAAAAATATCTATTGGGTGTGAATAGACCCTTATCAAAAATTCAATTGATTTTCCAAAAACAAAATATCAGAGGTTTTTCAAATTTGCGCGCGGAAGTCTTAAAGGAAAAATATAAACTTATACTTTTATTTGAAATTCAACCACGTTGACAAATACAAAATTCACAAAACTCACAGGTTGCTCAACAATGATTAATTGAGTTTTTGTAGAGTACACGAGATGTGTCATGTGCAATAGTTCAATTAAGATTGGATTCTAACAGCGCTATTTTTCTAGAATTAAATCACCACTGAAGCTCAATTAGGTACCAATTCTAACAAAATCTAACCTTAAGAAATAAATTGTTACCAATTGAATAAACGATAAAATATGCTAAGAATTGATAACTTATGCATTTAATATCCTATGAAAATTAAAATGCGAGAGTGAGTGATATATATATATATATATATATATATATATATATATATATATATATATATATATATATATATATATATATATATATATATAGGCAAAAATATTGTTTTAGTCCTTTAAGTTATTTTAAAATATCAAGTTAGTCCTTTAAGTTTTTTTTGTAACGCTTTGGTCTTTTATGTTAAGTAATGTTTGCGTCGTTGACCTTTTTAAAAATCTCTGTTACAATAAATTGCAAACTCATATACCATTTGAACTGGTTTTTCGCGCTAATCACGAATATGTAATTAGTTTTGCGTTTGATTCTGTATTTTGGTCGGATCGAACACTTTTTCATTATGTATTTGTCCACTTTTTTCCCTGATTCTCATGAATCGTAACTTGTTTGATAAATTTGATTGTATATTCATGATCAGCGCGAAAAACCAGTTCAAATGATATATGAGTTTGCAATTTATTGTAACGGAGATTTTTAAAAAGGTCAACGACGCAAACGTTACTTAACATAAATGACCAAAGCATTAAAAAAAATTTAAAGGACCTAGACAATATTTTTCCATATATATATATATATATATATATATATATAGAGAGAGAGAGAGAGAGAGAGAGAGTACACTTCGATATTTAGTGTTTCAAAGCTCATCCTTTCTTTACCTACTTCACTCTTTAATGGTTTACCATTGGAACCTATTTTGTTCGTTTTTATTTTGACAAATACCGCAAGAGTTCATACAATCACTAATCCATAACAATGTTGAGAAAAACAAATCTCTTATCTGGATCTTGACTGATATACAGATTAATACTAAACTCTTCTATGAAATCTTTACTCAATTCTCTCTTCTTGAATCTTCAAGCTTCACCAATTTGCTCACAATCTTCGTGTGTGGAAATCACCCTTTGATCCCATTGATTTCTTGAGCAATGAACTGTCTGAAGATTTGAGAAGACCTCCATGTTGTTTGTAGCCTTCCACACAGTCACTATCAAGGTCACTTGGAGAGAAGAACCTCTTTCTTTTCACTGGAATTAGTCAGCACCAATGACAACAACGTCAATCTTGCACTGTTTCTGAAAATATTTACCAAACCTTCAAGAACGATTAGTTTCAAGAACACATCTCCCTTAATCAATTACAAATATCTCGTTATCAATATCTGAAATCAAAACTAGACATTGAATATGAAAGAATTTTTGTTTTCAAAAGTTTTTGAGATTTCAAAAATGAGAGGGTGTTGATTTCACAAAATCAAAGTGTAGATTATGAAATTAGGTTAAAATTTTTATTTGAAATTAGTTGGAAAAATGAATTTATATGTGCTTGAGATTAAGCACAAAAATGGATGGAAAAAGTTAGTTAGATTAAATTCAAAACATTTCATGGTTTTAGTCAAATGAGCAAGTGAAGTGCAATAAAAAAACATAAAGATTTCGACCCATTTCTTGTCAGATTTGAATCACTTTATAACCCTGATTCAAGTCACAAAGACTCCTGATTCGAATCAGGTGTAAAGCTTGATTCGGGTAAATTTAAACAAATTCAAATAGAGAAATGTGAAAATCTATATGATTTGAGTCAAGTGTAAATTCTTATTCAAATCAAATTAAGTAGAGGTGACCCAGATCTATCTGATTTGAATCAGGTGTGTCGCAGCACGAAAAATAACCAACGAGTGCATCACACGCTTGAGATAATAGAGTCGTCACCAAACTTTATTTATTTCGAAGAAAGAAAGGGAAATTTTTTATAGAACCCTTAAAAAAGAATATGGTTGTCGCAACCATATTAGGGTTCGGGGGTCAATTACGCAAAGGGAATGTATTAACACCCCTCACGTCCGTTGTACTCAATGGGAACCTTTTAGTTAAACTTGCAATTAAATGTTAACTTACGTTAATTGTTTCCTTCAAGTGATAGAGAGCTTAAAAAGAAAATAAAAGAAGTCGCAAAAATGTTTTTATTAGGGTGTTTGAAAAGATTGCGGGTCTCGCTCCTACATATCCTCGGGTATAATGAGGAACTCAAAGCTTCACAATTTGGGGTAAGACAAAAGATATTTTTGGGTTTCTTGTTATAGTGTTTGACGAGACATTGAACTCACTCATATGTATCTCCAAGTGTAATGGAGAACTCAAAGCTACATAGTTCTTGGTAGCAAATGAGTGTTGGTTGATTGATTTTAGAGAATAAATGTTTAGGTTGCATTCTAGCGGTTTAAGTGTTAGCTTGTATGCTCGCGCATGGGAGACTTAAGCTTAGTTTGTTTCACGGTAGAAAGGATCTTGTTTAATTTCGTTCTAGAGGTTTAAATGTTGCTTGTATGCTCGCGCATGGGAGACTTAAGTGCTAGTTTGTGTTGTGGTAGAATGGACTAAATAGTGTTCGTTTGTGAAAAGGTTTTGATCGCACAAGGGCGAGAAAAAGATAGGTTTGATTGATTGAATGTTTTGTTGGAGCTATTTAACGGCGTTGGTATAAAAATGGGAGTTGTTTAACGATGTTGTCTGGTTCCATAAATAATGACTTTCTTAGCATACCCATAAATCATCACAACTACGAAACAACATTCGGACGTGGCCTTTCTTCGAACAACTTCCGCGCTTCATCCATGCGTCCTATGATGACTTGATGAACATTACATTATTCTGGGCAATACTTTCAAGGCATTTGATTCCATTCACTTCTGACAAAAACACAGAATGAGACCTATTTAATTGATTAGAAATAAAATTCTCATTCAACTTGGATGAGCTGGAGGCTGAAAGGGTGGAAAGAGGTTCACACGGTGGAGGAGTTTGAAACTGAAGAAGGTATGGGTTTGATTGTGGTGGTTACTTCGTGTAGGGTGATGTATGAGTTTTGTGGGCATGAGGTTAAAAAGGCGATGGATGTTTCACAGTTGTGATTCGTTGATGAGAGTGTGGAGGATGAAATGGTTATTGTTTCAAAGTAGGCGGAGGAACACTGGTTGTAGGGTGCACCGCAGTTATGTAGGTGGGAAAGTGATGGATGGTGATTTTTATGGAGATGGAAGCTTATTTGTTTTAAGAAGAAAATGAAGGTTTTGTTGTTATGTATAGAGGCAGAGTGGGTTCTTTATGGTGGTGAACGGAACATACATGGTGCCGGTGATGAATTTAAGATGAGGTTATCAGTTGTAAAAAAATGGAAGAATTCCCTTGTCCTTGCATTTGGATCAGTCCCTTTTATTTTGTAGAGAGAGGTTACTAGTTGTATTGGTGTAGGTTGTTAATGAGAGAGAAAAGAATAGTTATGTAGTGATTGGAAATAGGTGGAGAGGAAGTGAAAATAAGGTTAAGGTTGATAGAGTTAGGAGAATGATGAGAGCAGTTTATCAATTAATGAGATGATGGATTAGTAAAACTAGAAAAATCAAAACTGGGGGATGAGATTTTCGATCACCTCAAGGAAAGAAGTGAGTGAGTATTCGTGATAGAGAGAGACCTTTTTAGAGTTTGTAGTATCCTGCTTTTTTTCTCACTGTCTCCCACCACACACACACGCACGCACATAACAGTGTCTCCTTTATGCTATATGTGTGTGTAGTACGATTTTTGTGGTTTCGAATCACTATCGCTTTGGTACTACAGTTTGATTCATTTTTTATCCTGTTGAGCTGATTAAGGAAGGGAAATAGATATCTCCAATTAACCCTGCTTGCATACTGAGGTTAAACAGTCAAAACTGTTGGTTTACAAATGCTATCAAAAGGGGGTTCTTCTTTAGGACTATTCGCTTAAAAACAGTGTCTAGGCTATCGGTAAGATGTTAGGTCTGATGCTTTTCGATTGATGTGTGAAGGTACAGGATGTTGGGTTTTTGATTAGCATGCTCGCTAATATTTTTGCAATCTTATGCCTACGTATTCCCGAAACAGTGAAATCAGAGCGATCGTAGTTCCTCCTATTCTATGGGAGGAAAGAGATGTTTTGGTATCTTGTTCAAAGCCCAAGACATGAAGCTAAAGGTGGTTTGTATCTTGTTCAAAGCCCAAGATGTGAAGCTAAAGGGTTTTGACAGAGAGAATTTATCATCTCTAAAGAGGAATTTTTAATGTTTGTATGCTGTGAGCAAGGCACAAATTTGATGCTAAAAGGTTGATTGACTCAACCGGGGTTTTCTTTAAACAAAGCCTAAGAGGAGGCGGGAAGTTTGACTTTTCTGGGGAAAATGCTCTTTCTGTCTTGTAAAAGCCCAAGATTGAGGCTAAAAGGGATTTTGACTCCGTTGGGGAGAATGTATCTTGTATAAAGCCCAAGATAGAGGTTGAAATGGTTTGACTCAACAAGAGAGTACTTTTATCTGTCCTGTATAAATCCCAAGACGGAGGCTAAAAAGGTTGACTCGACAAGAGAGTCTGAAGGTGATTGACTCAACAAGAGAGTCTGAAGGTTGTTTTACTCAACAAGAGAGTCTTTTATTCTCAACAAGAGAGTGATTTGTTGTCTCGTACGAAGCCCGAGATTGAGGCTAAAAGGAGACTGACTCAACAAGAGAGTCTTTTATACTCAACAAGAGAGTGTTTTATATGTTTTGTACAAAGCCCAAGATGGAGGCTAAAAGTGGTTGACTCAACAAGAGAGTCTTTTATACTCAACAAGAGAGTGTTTTTCTATCTCGTACGAAGCCCGAGATAGAGGCTAAAAGGAGACTGACTCAACAAGAGAGTCTTTTATACTCAACAAGAGAGTGTTTTATATGTCTTGTACAAAGCCCAAGATGGAAGCTAAAAAGTGATTGACTCAACAAAAGAGTCTTTTATACTCAACAAGAGAGTGTTCTTCTATCTCGTACGAAGCCCGAGATGGAGGCTAAAAGGAGACTGACTCAACAAGAGAGTCTTTTATACTCAACAAGAGAGTGTTTTATATGTCTTGTACAAAGCCCAAGACGGAGGCTAAAAAGTGATTGACTCAACAAGAGAGTTTGAAAAGGTTAGCTCTGCTAGGGAGATTCATTTGTACAAAGCCCAAGAGGAGGCTGCCTTACCGCTGTGGATTCTGGAGATCCTGAAGCGGGTCCAAGTGTGGGGAACTCTCATGGGAGAGACTGGGGTTTCTTCCTATGTTTGAAAGGAACTTGAGAATGTCTTTGAGACTCAAGGGTCTTAGACTGTCCGAGTCTAGAGTTTTATCTTTTGTACAATGCCCAAGAGGAGGCACGGGCATTAAGGGATGAGTATCAACCCTACAATGGCCGGAGTTTTCACTGGAAAGAATGCTCTAGAAAAGGATGACTAAGTTCTGTCTTATACCTTTAAGAGGTCGCCAGGGTCCTTGTATTAAGCCCAAGAGAAAGCATGAGAACTTCTAAGAAACCGAAGGGTCCTTGTACAACTCCCAAGAGGAGGCGGGGATGATTTTAGGAAGCCTGTGGGTCCCTAAACCAAGAGAAATTCAAGAAATGCAATTCACCGAGAAGAGATCATTCCAGGAAAGTTCGAGAATTTGGAAGAAACTCAAGAGATGCCATTCACGGAGAAAAGATCAACTCTGGGGAGTTAGAGTTTCTTTGACAATTTCTAAGGGTGACAGTCTGAGAAAAGGTTCACCGAGAATACTTCCTTTCTCTTTGTTCCATATTGTTTAACCCCAAGAGGAGGGAAGACTGTATCTGGAATCCTACGGGGGATCTAGTTTTGTTTGTATTTATGAGTGACCAACAAGGTTTTACCTAGTGCTAGACGTAGTTACTGGGGAAAACTCTAAATAACTATACTAGTATTACACAGTGGATATGTGACAAGTATATAAAAGGATGTGAAAGAAGACTTACAGTGAAGCAGCCCCACAATACATTTATATACAGATGAAAGCGGTAAATGAAAACGGATAAACACTTACCCGTTGTAGAGCTTCCATGCTGTTTTGTTAGTTGTTCAACAAAGAAAGTTTTGATAACAACATATATTTGAATTCAAAATCAAAGGAGAAAGTGCTTTGAAAAGATTACTGGGGCTTACAGCTCAAGGAGAGGCCCAAATGATTTTTGTTAAAAAGGCAATGATCGTGCCGAACTTTTTGACGGTATCGGGACTTATACAATACACTGAGGCCCAAATTATTTTGGTTTTAAAAAAAGGGTTGGGTCTTACACTCTATTAGAGGTCCAAAGAGTTTGAAAAGAAAAGAAATGGGGCTTACAACACGAGGGTATGCCCAGTTGATTTTGTTGAGAAGGCGATGATCGCGCCGTTCACTTGAAATTGTTCAGAGGGACTTATACAATAAGTGAGGCCCACAATTGGTTTATTTACAAAAGGATTGGGACTTACACTCTATTAGATGCCCAAAGTGTTTGAAAATGATTTGTTTAGGGTGATTAAGATCAAAACCCTAAATTAATTTTAAAATGTATTTTAATTAAATAAAAATTTAATTAAAATGATCAAAATGATCAAACATGTATGAAAAACAAGGTGTGATCTTGGATTAATGTTTGAAAAATCATGTCTATACCCACAAAATGATTGGAAATCAATTAAGTTTGGAAAATCAAGGGAGAAAAATCATTTTAAATGTTTAAAAATAAATAAAATATTAATTATTTGTAAAAATATCAAGTATATGAAATAATTAATATTTTTGGGATTTTTAGGTAAAATAAAATATTTTAGCATTTTGGTGAATTATTAAAAAAAGAATCAACTCAAAATTATTAAAAACCAGAGAGAAATTAATTTTTGAATCAATTAAATAAAATCACAAAATTCAAATATTTGAATTTTCAAAAGGGGCGCCAAGAACATGGCAAGAACACGCGTCACCCTCTGTTTCTGTAGATTTGCATTTTCTATCCAATCTCACTGAATACTTGATAATATCATGCAATCTACATATTAATCTGATCGTTTTCACCTCACGATCATGTCTATGGTTTTTAATTTCATTTATTTTAAGCATGGAATAAGAAATCAAAGAGAAACCTCAAGAACCCTAAAATTTGCATGAAGGCTCAAAAATTCCATACACGATTCAAACAAAGCAGTTGATTGAGGGTAAACACTCTATGCATGATTATGAACATATGACCAAATTATTGTGCATACAAATATGCATGGATCATAGAGTTAGAAGAGTTCATGCTTACCTCTTGCAGTTGGTGATCGTGTTTTGTGTTAGAGGTGTTGCAAGCTGGTTCCAATGATTTTCACAGCTTCCTTAGGTGCCAAGTGATGTGTTTGAATGCTTGGAGTGGTTTGAAACAAGCCGAAACTGAAGACGGTACCCCAACTGCAAGTCTGCTAAAAGCTTGAGCAGTTGGATGGTGATTTTGAGAAATCAGTGTTCCAGATGTTGTTTATGTGTTTGGATCACTTCTATATGATGTTTATAAGGTGTGTGTGTGTGATTGGTTTGGTTGGAATAGCTCTCAAACTCAAAACCCGATAGTGACTTGCTTTGGAAGGCAATTTTGGAGTGAAGGAAGAGATTTTGAGGAAAGCATCTGTTTGATGGTTATGGTGTACTCAAACTGAGCACAAATGAGCTCTATTTATAGTAGAGCAAGTTTGTTTTGCAAGCAATAGTGAATGGCAACTGCTGCAGAAGTTTGGCAAATGTTGATCAATAGGAATCCAAGTCTCCTCTAGCCATTGACTAGAGGTTAGAGCACAGGCTGCTGGTTCCCTAGTTCTTGGATAAGTCTTGACTGAATTCAGTTGGAAAGGGCTCAGTCCATGCCAACTTGGTGCATCCATTAAATGCTCCAAATCAAAATTGGAGTATTGTCCCTCTTTTAGGCATTTATAGGTTTGGCATGCTACTTTTGGTTCCAAGGACTTAGGAGGCTGATGGATCAGTGTTTGTCCCTCCTTGGTCCCTCCCTGAGGTATTCAGATGGATAAACTTGTTTGTCATTTGTACAAATTGCTCAAATCGAGCAAAATGAACAAATCTGCCTAGTTATAATAGTTGCAGCAAGGCATACTACCACTGTCATAACTCTTAGCTCAAATGGAATTTCATGGGGTTCTTGTCCATTTTGGAAAGCTATCATATGATACAACATATGTGTGATCATAGTTTGTCTTGAAATTTTTTGGATCCAAGTGAAAAATGCCCCTACATTTTGAAAAAAGTGAAACAGATTCTGACTTAGTGAAAATTTCACTAAGTGTTGGAAAAAGTGACATTTCATGTTTTCAGCCATTTTGATCCAACCATAACTCAAAATCCATGATGAATTGGAATGAGGTGTAGTTGACACTTTTAAAGTATGCCATGAGAGCTACAAATCCATCTTTGGATCAGCCCAAATGGTTGCTTAGATCTCAAGTTATGATCCTTGGAAGTTGGTACCCTAGCCACTTTGTTCCATAACTTAGAAAATTTCTAAGTTTTTTATGGTTACCCCTTTTACAAGTTATCCCACTTTTCTTGATTTTTCTTGATGAATGATGATTCCAATCACACATTAACATCATTTTAGGGTCAAAGAACCATAATTGTGAAAAATCTCAAAAAGTCAAAGTTGACTTTTGTGCACAGTTGACTTTTTGTCAAATGAACTCCAAACTGTGCGATCCTCTATGAAATCAAGTTCTTGACCTAAATCAAACTTGATGGATTGATTTCATAGGTGTTATATTGTGTATTGAATCATGTCCCAAGGTTTGGGAGCATGCCTGGGTCAAAAGTCAAAGGCATAGTTGACTTTTCCCGCGAAACCCTAATCGTGGTTCTGATGAACTTGAAACTTGTGAATCAAGCTTCTTGGATCAATCCATTGTTGTAAATGGATCAACGTCGTTTACTAGGGACCCTCAAATCATGTCTTGAGGTCTTGGCTCATGTTTTGTCCCAAAAGTCAACTTAGGGGTGAATTAGGTAAAAAAACCCTAATTCCTGATTTTTATTGTATGCATCCCCTGAGGTAAAATTAACTTGATGATTGGGTCCATGAGGCCCCTTAGAGTTTTTTGGGTTATGCTTTGAAGCATTGGCTCATGTCCAGAGAAAAAATTCGATCTGGAGGCCCTGGTCGACCAAAACCCTAATTTGGTGGCACTGGCGATCTTGAGGCTTAATCCACTTGGAAAGCTGCAACATTGTGCTTGATTCTTGAGGTGGGAGTCCTCTTGATCCATTGTGGATGCTTAAGAGGCTTAGACAAGTTGAAGATCATGTCATTCCTTAATTGATCCTTTGTCTAAGAGCTCTGAGAGGGCTTTAAACCCAAAGTTTGATTGTAGTGGATGCTCACCCATCTTTGGGGAGACTAATGAGGTATGATGGTTCATCCATATTATGACGAGGATTTGCACAATGATGGGAAATCTTAGTGGTCAAAATTTGGGGTATGACAGATGCCTCTATTTAATCTTCTCTGACCCGAAGGTATGATGGCGAAGGTATTCGGGGTGCAAGAGGATTAAATATCGGAATACCCGAAATTTTGATGGTGGTTAGGAATGGTATTTCACGCATCCTTCTTCTTTTGCTAAGCAATGATGCTTAGAAAAGGTAAACTTCCCCTCGATCCTGGTTTCCTACCAAGGAACTGGTCTTAGTTTCTGAAATGAACTTCCCCTCGATCCTGGTTTCCTACCAAGGAACTGGTCTAAGTTTCTGAAATAAACTTCCCCTCAATCCTGGTTTCCTACCAAGGAACTGGTCTTAGTTTCTGAAATGAACTTCCCCTCGATCCTGGTTTCCTACCAAGGAACTGGTCTTAGTTTCTGAAATAAACTTCCCCTCGATCCTGGTTTCCTACCAAGGAACTGGTCTCAGTTTCTTTTGTCAATAAACTTTCTTGACAAGGGACGCTATTCGTAGCGGTTTTCCTTAAACTTCTCACAGAATTTTCCTGAGGAGATGCCATTTGATAGAAAAAATTTGATGTCAGAGTTGCTGGGGAACCCAGTCGTCTGAGTTGTAGAGGTGTGCAAACTTCTCTGTTGGAGATGCCATTTGTTGACCCTACTAGGAAAAAATTAGTCTCTTGAGAGACTGTTTTTGCTTGGGGATATTACATCATACTTTTCTCGGGATCTTCTTGGAGAAATGCCATATGATGTGATCCAATTTTAAGGTACTGATGACCTTTTCGTCAGCAAAATTTTTCAGAGAAAAACGGTTGCATTGCCGAATCTCTGATTAAGAGGCTTTCTCTAGAGATTTTCCTTAATCCGGGAAAGCGAAGACATCATCTTCAATGGCGAAGAGTGACGCTGGCTGAAGGTTCTTTGGCCTTTCAGAGGTTCAAGTTATCAAAGTGGTCGATGACCGTCTCTAATCCAGAGATAAGCTGGAGAGAGATTGCTTAGATGGTTCACTTCCTGACGAGAAAAGAACTGACAGCTCGATTGAGAGGAATTTTTTTATCACTGGGGAATAAGACTGACCGGAGTGATAGTGATGCAATATGAATATGAATGTAAATCAATAATGCAAGATGTATGTATGTATATGCTGACAAAACTTATGCGACATACAGACTAGTGGATGAACACGACTGGATACTCGGCCATAGCGGGAGATGAAAAGTATCGCTGGTTCAGAAAAAAGCAATTCTGCCTTGCTTAGGAGGGATAGTCCCTGTTGGGAGCTACGTTGGCCGGGCTTAGGAGATGAGAACTCTGTCGAGGGTGTCAGACGAAACCTGGTCTTTGACACAGTTGATCCTTCGTTCAGGTGTACTGGCTAAGAAGCAGTACTTTGATTCTGCACTTTGAAGCTCAATTACTTCTGGAGAAACGATCGTTGTTCTTTCGATGTTCAACAGTAAAAAGAAATTGCCATCTTTATTTTAAAAGCGGAAAAAGTTTGACAAGTAAATTCATTTTTGTTTCATTTCAAGAATCGTTGATCATGTTAAAATGTCGTTCTATAAAGCTAAAACAAATGAGAATTATAAACAAAAGCACAAGGGCTCAAATTTTATTGATAGGATGGAAATCAGCCAAGCGTGTGATTCCATAGAGTATTTACAAAGTTAGAAAATGGTAATTTAAGGGAAAAGGGCTACATTGAAACATAACAACCACTATCCTTCTACCAACTTTGAATTCTGGACATCCTGAGCTTCTGTCGAAGATGACCTTGACTGGAGCTTTTCTTCTGATGGATGCATTACTGCTGAGGAGTTAAACTGATCAAACGTAGTTACTTTCCATTATCCCTAACTTTTTCCTGGATTGTACTTTGAGATTTCCAATCTACCGGGATGGTTTTTACTTATGTCTCTAATTTTTGCCTGGACCGCCCTTTCGGGTTTTCAATCCACCGAGACATTTTATTTATTTTATTTTATTTTATTTAGGCGAAGTATTTCTTGACTACATCAACATTCGTGGGGTAGGCAAATTCTTCTCCATCCATGGTCGCGAGTCTCAAGGCGCCGCTTGAGAAGGCTTTCTTGACCACACAGGGGCCGTCATAATTCGGAGTCCATTTACCCCGCGAATCAGTGAGGAGTGATTGTATCTTTTTGAGCACGAGGTCTCCTTTCCTGAAGACGCGAGGTCAGACCTTTTTATCAGACGCATTCTTCATTCTCTATTGATACAACTGACCATGGCAAGTGCCGTTATTCGTTTTTCTTCGATCAGATTCAGTTCATTATGTCGACTTTGACACCATTCAGCTTCTGTTAGCTTAGCTTCCATCAATACCCGGATTGATGGAATCTTTACTTCTATGGGGAGCACTGCCTCAATGCCATATACTAGAGAGAAAGGGGTTGCCCCTGTTGAAGTGCGGACAGATGTACGATAACCGTGAAGAGCAAAGGGTAGCATCTCGTGCCAATATTTATAGATTACAACCATCTTTTGAACGATCTTCTTGATGTTCTTGTTAGCCGCTTCTACCACTCCGTTCATCTTGGGCTGGTAGGGAGATGAGTTATGGTGTTCGATCTTGAACTCAGCACACAACTCTTTCATCATCTTATTGTTCAAGTTGGATCCATTGTCAGTAATGATCTGGCTTGGAACACCATAACGGCAAATAATATTGTTTTTGATAAATCAGACCACCACTTGTCGAGTTATATTGGCGTATGACGCTAATTCGGCCTATTTGGTGAAGTAGTCAATGGCTACCAGAATGAACCGATGTCCGTTCGAAGCCTTGGGCTCTATCATACCAATCATGTCGATTCCCCATATGGAAAAAGGCCACGGGGAAGAAAGAACTTTGAGATGCGTTGGCGGTACATGGATTTTGTGTGAGTATATCTGACACTTATGACACTTTCTCATGTACTTGTAGCAGTCGGATTCCATGGTCAACCAGTAGTACCCTGCTCTTAGAATTTTTCTCGCCATTATGTGTCCATTGGCATGAGTGCCAAAGGATCCTTCATGAATTTCCTTTATCAGTGTGTTTGCTTTTGGTCTGTCTACACATCAGAGTAAGACCATGTCAAAGTTCCTCTTATAGAGTGTATCCCCGCTCAGTAAGAAGCTGCCTGCTAGCCTTCTGAGGGTCTTTCGGTCCTTTCTGGATGCCCCAAGAGGGTACTCTTGTTTCTGAAGGAAGCATTTGATATCGTGATACCAAGGTTTGTCATCTATGACTGCTTCAATCGTGAAGATGTAAGCGGGTCGTTCAAGGCGCATTATGTCAATCTTAGGTAAGTCGTTCCATTGACCCACACTAATCATGGAAGAGAGAGTGGCTAATGCATCAGCCATGTGATTCTCTTCACGAGGGATATGATGAAACTCGATTCTGTTGAAGAATGGTAACAACCTTCTTGCGTAATCTTTGTAAGGAATCAATCCTGATTGGTATGTGTTCCAATCTCCTTTGATTTGATTGATAACTAGGGCTAAATCGCCATATACATCCAAGTTCTTGATCCTCAAATCGTTCGCTTCTTCGAGACCCATGATACAATCTTCATATTCGGCCTCGTTGTTTGTACACTTGAATGTCAGTCTGGCGGTGAAAGGAATGTGGGTACCCTAAGGGGTAACAATGATTGCCCCAATTCCTTTTCCGTAATGGTTGACAGCTCCATCAAAAATTAATCCCCATTGGGATCTTGGTTCTGGCCCTTCACTGGGTAGTGGTTCATCGGAGTCTTTCATTTTTAGATACATGACATCTTCGTCTGGGAAGTCAAATCCGACTGATTCCTGATCGTTAATCGGTTGATGAGCCAAATGATCAGCTAAAATACTTCCTTTGACGGCTTTCTGAGCATGGTACTCGATGTCGTATTCGGATAACAACATCTGCCAACGGGCAATCCTTCCCGTGAGAGCAGGTTTTTCAAAGACGTACTTGATTGGATCCATTTCGGAGATTAACCAAGTAGTGTGACGAATCACATACTGGCGAAGACGTTGGCTGCCCAAGCCAGAGCACAACAAGTTTTCTCGAGCATAGTGTACCGAGTCTCGCAGTCGGTGAATTTCTTACTCAAATAGTAAATGACATACTCTTTCCTTTTTGTTTCGTCTTGTTGGCCAAGTACACAACCCATTGAGTCTTCCAAGACTGTTAAGTAAATGATCAGTGGTCTTTCTTCCACTGGAGGTGATAGAATCGGTGGGTTCAACAGATATTCCTTGATACTGTCAAAGGCGGTTTGGCAATCATCTGTCCAAATGCAGTCCTGATTCTTTTTTAGTAATTTAAAGATTGGCGCGCATGTCGCGGTCATGAGGAATATAAATCGGGAGATGTAATTCAAACGTCCCAGGAATCCCCTGACTTGTTTTTTAGTCCTGGAGAAGGCATTTCTTGAATGGCCTTGACCTTGTCAGGATCAACCTCAATTCCTTTCTGGCTGACGATGAACCCTAAAAATTTCCCTGAACGGACACCGAATGTGCATTTATTGGGATTCAAGCAGAGTTTATACTTTCTCAACCGTTCAAATAGTTTTGACAGGTGGGTCACATGCTCCTCCTCTGTTCTAGATTTGGCAATCATGTCATCAACATATACCTCGATTTCTTTGTGTATCATATCATGAAATAGAGTAGTCATGGCCCTTTGATAGGTTGCCCCAGTGTTCTTCAAACCGAATGGCATTACCTTGTAACAAAAAGTACCCCATGGGGTGATGAAGGAAGTTTTCTCCATGTCTTTCGGCGCCATTTTTATCTGATTATAGCCCGAGAATCCATCCATGAAGGAGAAGACTTTGAACTTTGCTGTACTGTCAACCAGCATGTCAATGTGTGGTAAAGGAAAGTCGTCCTTCTTAACAATTTGATAAAAAAGTAAAAATAAAAGGGATTAAAATGAATAAAAATAGGGTGTGAAAACACTCGAAAAAATAAAATGAATGCATTAAAATAATATATGCAAATTATACTTTCATAAACAGATAGATACAGATCAAATTTTGCAGTTAAAAACACCTGGTTGAAAAGGCTCATGTTGATCAAAGTGCGACCGCAAACGGAGTAAAAAAAATAAAACCAACACGCCAAGTTAAACTAATGAACCGTAGATCAATATCTGACAGCTGTAAGCCCAATCTTAAAATTTTTCGCCTGCTAAATTTACGCACATTTGGGAATCGATTCAACCGGTCTGTCTGTAATACCGAAATTTTATTTTAAGCAATAAAAATGAAGTTGGACGCATGAAATTTTAAAATGCCTAGACAAAATTGGCAACTTCTGATTCGAGTCACAGAGCTGCTTGACTCGAATCAAGTTAAAACACTGATTCGAATTAAGTTAAAACACTGATTCAAGTTAGGATCGAAACTACATGAGTTTTGAATCTCTTTTGTTTTTGGCTTAAACTCCTAGTCTTAGGACTAGGGGCCTTGGCAACTAGGGATTTTATCTCTTGGTAGTTTTTCATTGTAGCCTGGAATTTTTCTTTTCATTTTTTTAGCTAGTTTTAATCGATTATCCCAATCAAGTCATGGAGAAAGGGAAATGGACACAAGTTAACAGCAGAAAAAGGAAGCATCCTTTGGGAAGATATTCCATCTAGAATGCTAACAATGTAAAAAGGGATGATAATGATGAACATCTAACAAGTTATTTCTTTACAGAATTTTCGGACAAGTTTGAAGCCAAGGATATGTTTAATATCTTCAGAGGGTATGGTTTGGTGGAAGAGGTGTTCATCCCTCAGAGAAGAGACAAAAGGGGAAAAAGGTTTGGTTTCGTTCAATTTAGACGAGTAGATGACGACAAAGTGCTGGGTACGAAACTGGATAAAATTTTTATTCAAGGGACGAAGATCTTTGTTAATATACCTAGATTCCAAAGGCAGAGAGAACCGGTTAGAAAGACATTTGAAAATAGAGGAGGAGACACACAGATGAAGAGATATGAATGGAGGAGAGATCCTTTAGGCGTGTACAAAGATGAAAAGAAAGAAAACATATGCTCAGGCGGTAGATAATAGATTCAAAGGCAGAAATATCAGTGGTATTCAACCTGAAAAGTGTGTGGTCAATGGTAAGGCCTAACCTGAAAAGTGGGAGGATGAGGAAGCCAAGCCAACTTTTGCTCATTTATAGATTAATATTGATAAGAAGGATCAAGGAAGATTTGATAGAGCTTATGTGGGTACAGTTGAAAATTCAGGATCCAGTTATAACATCCAAGATGCACTGAATAAGAAAGGGATTTTTTCTATCAAAGTTATTCCTATAGGTGCTAGAAAATGTCTCCTGAAAGAATCGGAAGATGGGGTAATATCTGAACTGATTGAAGAGGATAAGGAGTGGGTGATGAAATGGTTCGAAGACATTAGGCCATGGACTCCGGGGGAAGTTGATAACGAAAGGTTTACGTGGATGCGGTGTTTTGGTCTTCCATGCCATGCTTGGAGGATTGAGATGTTCAAATTATTGGCATGTCGCATTAGGAAGTTTATTTGTTGTGATAAAGAGACTGAAAACTTAGAATGTTTAGACGTGGCAAGATTTCTGGTCAAGACCAAGTATCCCTTATGCCTAAATAAATCTTTCAATGTAGGTGTTAATGAGGATATCTTTAGGATCAAGCTCATGGAAGATTTCCATGGACCTAAGAGACTTAATGAAGATAATGAAGAAGTTTGTGAGTTTGACGATGTAGATGATGCTGACGTTGGAGGTGGTAGTGGTGGGGAGGGTGGGGATGGTGACGCGTGGAACGATAAGGAAGAGAGAGAGAGAGAGAGAGAGAGTCTAGCGATGAGAATGATCATGGTCTGGATGGGATAGATGATGTGAATAACGAGGATGGCAATTTGCAGAAAGATGGTAAGGGGGGTGCAGAGGGTAATGACAACTTTTTGGGGAGAGAGAATAAGCATATAGAAATAAATGAGGTTTTTGATGGAGTATGAGACACAAATAATGAAAAGGTGTTGCTTGGCATTGATGATGAAGTCAACATAAGAAAGGTTTTTCGTGTATCTAAATATAATGCATTTAAGAATGCTGACAAAACTGGGACATTGAGACATGAATCTACTGATCTAGTAGGATCTCTAGGAACACGCCACATAGGAATTAAGTCAACTCTTAAAGGGATGGGTGATTCAAAAAATGACGTGGGCCAGAATTACAAAGATGCTTTGGATCCTATTAAATCTGGTGACATTGGGCCACTTTTGAATAATAGTAATGAGAGGCCCAAGAAGAATAAGTCCTTAGAAGAAATTATGGAAAAAATAAAAATACCATTTGCCCCTTCATGCTTTGCATATTTAGCTCATCACGAGAAATTTTCAAAGTCTAGGAATCCAACAGGTCCATTCGAAATGCCTACCGACATAGAAGATTCTATTTCTTAGTTTTCAGGAGGGTCGGCCCTTTGTTGTGATTCGATTTCTGATGGTGATGTTATTAGGAGCAATTCACGAATTAGGAAAAACATTGAGGATATTCCTATGAAGATTTGGGAATCCATCAAACAGATGGGAATTGAAGGTGGCGAAGGCGACGAATACTTTGAAGGAATCATCAGAAACATGAAAGGATTAGATAGAGAAGAGTTCGAGATTTAGAAGGCATCAGATATTAAGGTTAAATGAATTACGTCTCTTTCAACATAAGAGGGTGTGGTGGCCCCATAAAGATAAAGAGGATAGCTCGCATTGTATCTGAAGGAGGAGCAGATATTTGCTTTTTGCAAGAGACTAAATGAAAGAAGATGTCTGACTCTATAGTTCAGGGTCTGTGGGTAGTGAGATTGTGTCATGGTCTGCATATGATTCAGAAGGTAATTCTGGTGGTCTAATTATAATGTGGAAGAAGGAGGTTCTTAGTCCAATTTATACTGTTAAAGGAAAAGGTTTCACCTGTGTTAATGCAATTTGGAAGAAGTTCAATGTGTATTTTGTTAACATTTACTCCTCCTGCAACATTGGAGAAAGGAGGAATATGTGGGCAAAATTATTAGCTTTGAAAGCTTCATCTTGTGATAGAAGTTGGGTTCTTAGGGGTGATTTCAACTCTACTAGGTCTAGGGAAGAAAACAGAGGTTCTGGGGTAAGGAGTTACGGTGAGATGGAGGAATTTAACAATTTTATAGCATCGATGGATATGGTGGATTTGCCAGTCTCAGGTAATATATTCATTTACTGTACCTCTAGGGGTTCTTCTATGAGTAGATTGGATAGATTCATTATTTCTTGGGATTTGGCTAAGGCTTGGAACACTATGAAACAAGTTGAGGGAAGTAGAGACATATCGGATCACCGCCCTGTGTGGTTAATTGGTAGGGAGATTAATTGGGGTCCTAAGCCGTTTAAGGTGTTTGATTGTTGGTTTGAACACATGGAGTTTAGGAATTTTGGTAAACAAGAGTGGAATTCTTTTATTGTGAGGGGTAGTATGTCTTTCATCCTTAGTCGTAAGTTCCAGAAGTTGCGAGATAGGTTGCGGTGGTGGAACTACAACGTTTTTGGCAAGGTTGATACGGAGATAGAGAATCATGTTGAACAAATGAATAAGATTGAGATGGAAATGGCTGCTGATCCTTTAAGCGTTACTGCTATGGAGTTAGATAACAGAATTAAAGCGTAAAAGCAGTTTTGGGAAAAGTTTCGCATCAAGGAATCTATTGTCTACCAAAAATCTAGGACAAGATGGATTAAGGTTGGTGATCAAAATATGGCTTATTTCCACAGACGGTTCAAACAAAGGGCCAAGATAAATTGCATAGCGTCAATTAGGGTGGGAGTTACTACAGTTGACGGTGTTAATCCGATAAAGAAGGCAGTGAAGGAGCATTTTGTTGCACAATTTTGCAGAAGGTAAAATACCTGCTTAAATTTCAATTTTCAGGATTTGTTAAAGTTGTTTGATGAGGAAAGAGATTCATTGGAAGGAGATTTTGATGAAGAGGAAAAATAGGGAGACAGTTTTCTTGTGTGTTGCAAACAGGAGTCCAGGGCCAGATGGATTTAATTTGGGTTTTTGTCAAAAGTTTTGGGATATCATTAAAACTGATTTTATCAACTGTGTCTAGGAGTTTTGTGTTTCATCTAAGCTGAATAAAGCCTTAACCTCCTATTTCCTTATGTTAATCCCGAAATGTGATAACCCCCAAACTATTGATGAGTATAGACTAATATGCCTTGTTGGGTGTGTGTATAAGGCGGTTTCCAAGTTGTTAGCGAATAAATTGAGAGGAGTTATAAGGGAAATCATTTCCAAAAGTCAATCAGCTTTTATACATGGTCGGTAATTGTTAGATGGAGTGACGGTGTTAAACGAAATAATAGATTTAGCTAAGAAGAGGAATCAGATTTGCGTTATGCTTAAGGTAGACTTCTCCAAGGCCTATGATTGCGTGGATTGGGCTTTATTGCGTAAAATGATGGTATCACGGGGTTTGGGGTGAGATGGATGCGATGGATGGAAGGGAGTATTTTCTCGAGTTTTATGTCGGTACTTGTTAATGGAAGTGCGCTGGTGATTCCAAGGTGACGTGTGGGTTAAGGCAAGGCGACCCATTATCCCCTTTCCTCTTTGCCATAGTGGCTGAAGGTTTTGCGTATAAGGTAAGGAAAGCCTCTGAGTCTGGATTATTGAAGGCTTTCAAAGTGAGCAATGCTTCTAGCTATGATCTCCTGCAGTTTGCCGACGACACGATCCTTTTGAGCGATGGTAATTGGAGTAAATTTTAGGCATTTAAATCCATTCTTAAAGGTTTTTCTATGATATCAGGTTCGAAAATTAATACTTCTAAAAGCTATTTGATTGGTATTGGTTTGGATGATTTTCTCATAAAGGCTGCTGAACAATTCCTTATGTGTCGGATTGGTTCTCGTTCATTTAAATTTCTTGGTATTTGGGTGAGGGACAATCATAGAAGATTGTCCTTTTGGAGACCGGTCATAGAAATATTCAAGAAAATATTGTCGACGTGGAATGGACGGGGTCTTTCAATAGGAGGTCGAGTGACATTGATCAACTCTATTTTGACTAATATGCCCATCCTTCATTTTTCATTCTTCAAAGCTCCTACGAAAGTCTTGAATGAAATCATTATCGTTCAAAGGAACTTTCTTTTGCATGGATCAGAGTCGAGAAAAGGAGTGGCGTGGGTTAGTTAGGATAATGTTTGCAAATCGAAAGATAAAGGAGGGCTAGGTGTGAAAGATTTGAGAACCTTTAACTTAGCCTTGTTGGTCAAATGGTTGTGGCGGTTTATCAAGGAACCGGATGTGAATTGGTGCGGAGTTTTGAGAGAAAGTATGGAGGTTATAGAAAAATCATTCTATCTCTTGATGATTATAAACCGAAACGTTTGCATTCTCAATGGTGGAAGAATCTTATGAGGATTAACGTTATGTCGCATAACGTTTCGTTTGGCAAGCTAGTTACTTCTAGATTGGGTGACGAAATTTCAATCCCTTTTTGGAAGGTGAGATGGTTGGGATCCAGTCCTTTGAGAGAATTGTTTAATGCTATTTTTTAGGTGGTGCAGTCTAAGGACTGCTGCATTACTGACATGGGATCGTGGAGGAATTCGAAGTGGGAATGGATCATTCCTCTTCTGCAGTTGCCTTTGCCTGCTGATGCAGTTGAAGATCTCAGGCAATTGAAAGAAATATTATTTGAAGTAATTCTTTTGCAGGCTCAATCTAATTTTGTTGTGTGGACATGTAATTCTTCTTACTGCTTTTCTGTTAAGAATTATTATGATATATTGAGAGCTGAAGTAGAAGGGATTTCGGGGGATGCTACGGTGCAGACAACGCTGGATCATTGTTGGAGTTCTTTTAGTCCTTCTAAAGTTAAAATTTTTGGTTGGTGGTTGTTTTTGAATAGATTACCAATGCGAGGAAATTTGTTTCGTCGGGGAATCATTACTAACGATCATTATGTCATTTGTGTTTCTTGTTTCCAATCCGTTGAGGAAGTGTTACACTTATTTCTGTTATGTCATTGGAGCAATATAATTTGGTGCAAGGTTTGTGCTTGGTTGGGGATTAATACAATTCAAGTTAATTCTATCTCTTTTCATTTTCTAACTTGGGTCATAAGATTCGACGGGAGATTAGCGACTAAGTTGGCTACTAGTCTTTGGTTGGTGGTTTGTTGGAATATTTGGATATATAGGAATAATATCATTTTCAAGGATGAGATTTGCGATCTGGAGTTGTGCTTCACTCGCATAAAATTTTACACGTGGTGGTGGATTTTAATTTTAGCTAAAGGGGATATGCATTGTACTTATTATGAGTGGCATAAGCATCTTTTAGATTTTCTGTAATCTTTTTTTCAATTGGTGGTTGTATCTTGTGTTGAGGTACCCCTAGTACCTCTTATTCATTATACTTGGCTTATAAAAAAAAGTCAGAGAAGTTGAAAAAGTTTGTTTTGCCTCTGTTTAATTTGATTCGAGTCAGGATATGTACATGATTCGAGTCATGCACACAAAATATCAAATTTTCATTATTTTCAAAATACTTTGAGATTTTTCTTTCAACCTAACTTAAATCAATAACTTACATGGTTCTTATTCCACTAACTCAACAAATTTGACTAAAAGTATCATGATCAAACTCAAATATAACAATTGAATTATGCATGCTAAAATTGAATTGATTCAAAACTTAATTCATGGATGTGCAATCATGAAGGAGACTCAATAAATAATAATAAACGAAATGAAAGCAACAAGACAAGCAAAAAATCTGTATTGGGATTCTTCCCTTTAATGTATTAGAAACATGCAACTTCAGTCTCCCCTTTTTGATGCTTAACAAGCTTTCAATTATAATTGAGTCGATTTTGAGACAAAAGCAAATACTTGGGCTCCCCCTAAAACATTGCACATAAACAACACAGCAAAAACACATAAAATAATTCTAGACTCACATTACAACTTCTCCCTGTCATACCCCAAATTTTGACCACTAAGATTTCCCATCATTGTGCAAATCATTAGCACAATATGGATGTACCTTTGTACCTCATTAGTCTCCCCAAAGGTGGGTAAGCATTCACTACAAATAGGATTTAGGCTTTCAAGCCCTCGCAGAGCTCTTAGACAAAGGATCAATCAAGGAATGACATGATATTCAACTTGTCTAGCCTCTCAAATATCCACAAAGGATCAAGAGGACTCCCACTTCAAGGATTAAGCACAAGTTTGCTCCCTTCTAGGTGGATCAAACCTCAGGATCGCCAGTGTCACCAAATTAGGGTTTAGTCGACTAGGGCCTCCAGATGGAAATTTTCCTCTGGGCATGAGCCAATGCTTCAAAGCATAACCTAAAATGCTCCATGGAACATCATAAACCCCATCATCAAGTCAATTTAGCCTCAGGGGATGCATACATCAAAAATCAGGAATTAGGGTTTCTTGACCTAATTCACCCCTAAGTTGACTTTTGGGACAAATCATGAGCCAAGACCTCAAGACATGATTTGAGGGTCTCCAACATACCACGTTGATCCATTTGCAACAATGGATTGACCCAAGAAGCTTGAGCAACAAGTTTCATTTTCATCTGAACCATAGTTAGGGTTTCGCGAGAAAAGTCAACTGTAGCTTTGACTTTTGACCAGGACATGCTCCCAAGCCGTGGGACACGATTAAATACACCCTATAACACCCATGGAACATGTCCATCAATTTTGATTCAGGTCAAGGACATGATTTCCTGAAGAATCGCACAGTTTGGAATTCATCTGATAAAAAGTCAACTGTGCACAAAAGTCAAACTTTGACTTTTTGAGATTTTTCATAAAAATGGTTTTTTAACCCTAAAATGATGTTAATGTGTGATTGGAATCATCATTCATCAATAAAAATCAAAGAAAGTGGGATAACTTGTAAAAGGGGTATACATAAAAACTTAGAAATTTTTCTAAGTTATGAAAAAAAGTGGCAAGGGTACCAACTTTGGAGGATCATAACTCCTAAACCACAAAGCCATTTTTATCCATCCAAATCTTGATTTGTAGCCCTCATTACCCTCTACAAAAACTTCAACTAGACCTAAGTCCAATTCATTAAGGATTTTGAGTTATGCTTGGATCAAAATGGCTAAAAAGTTAAAATTGACATTTTTCAGCACAATGTCCCAACTTCAAGGCTGTTTTTCTCCATGATCCAAGTTGAACCAGGTCTAATGTTAAACATCAAAGTTGAAGTACGTCGTCTAAGCTTTCCGAAAAGTCCTAGAACGTCCATGTAGCATACTCGAGCAAGGAGTTATGGATCTTACAAAAGGCCTTGCTGAAGCTGAATTTTACAAGGCAGATTTGCACATTTTTTGTGCCACACGAATTTTCAAGCATTGTCATCAGTTTGGACACATCTAAAGATCAAATCCAAGTGAGATGATCTAATCCATGAACCTCCCAAGTCCAAGGAACAAAGAAAAGCATGCCAAAGCCTAGAAATCCATAAAAGAGGGACAAAACTCCAATTTTGGTTTGGAGCATTTAATGGATGCTTAGAGGTGGCATGTACTGAGCCATTCTCATCTGAAATTAGTCAAGACTTATCCAAGACCAAGGGAACCAGCAGCCTGTGCCATAACCTCTAGTCAATGGCTAGAGGAACTAGCATTTCCATTGGCCAACATGGAACAAACACCTGCTGCAGTTGTCATTCACTGTGGATCCCAAAACAAACTTGCTCTACTATAAATAGAGCTCATTTGTGCTCAGTTTGAGTACACCAAAGCCATCAAACAGATGCTTTCCTCAAATTCTCTCTTTCACTCCAAAATGCCTTCATTAGTAAGGAAATTATGAGTTTTTGAGCTAGAGAGCAATTCCACTCAAACTAATCACACACACACCTCATATATATCATATGTAAGCTGTGAAAACCATCAAAAGTGACCTGTAATCACAACATCACAAAGTCACCTCTCAAAACCTCAAAATGGCACTTTTTTGCATTTTTCAAGCCATGTCTTGATTCAGTCACTTTCCAAGCCAGATGAAACCTCAAACACACTCTAAATATCATTCTTGAACTGTCCCAAATGGTGCCACACATCTGGAACACCATTTGAGAGAGTTGGCATTTTGGCCGTTTTTTACCATTTCGCGAGAAAGTGCACAAACTTGCTCCAGAGGTTTCCAGCCGATTTCAACCATCCTAAAAGCTTCTAAGAGGTCATTTGAGGTTGTCCAAAGCATCAAATCATTTCTGGAACAAAGCACTTGGAAGGTTGCCCAAAATCTCCAAAAAAGAGGTAAAATCCACAACTTGAATTCTTTGAATCATGCTTTCCTTTGTTGTCCACATACATGCATTATATTGAACAATTATTGAGGTAAAAATGTAGTCCTTAATGTGTATGTTGTGATCCTCCCACTATTTGCATTTTGACATGTTTGTTTTGTGGAGTTTTGGTTATTTTAAAACATGTACAGTTCTGATTTTTTGTGATTGGTGTGTTCTATACATTAAGTTTTAGTTTGCATGAGTAACACCATTGGATTCCTTGTGAAAAATCGGTCAAGATAGGTTTTTACGGATTTCAATTCCGATGAAAATTGAGAGAGTTACGCGTCTTGGAAATTTTACGCGAAACGACGTCGAATTAACGATAGCGGTTCTGTTTTTTTCGCTTTGTACAGCAAGTTCCCGAGTGCGTGAATAACACCATTGGATTCCTTGCGAAAAATCGGTCAAGATAGGTTTTTACGGATTTCAATTCCGATGAAAATTGAGAGAGTTACGCGCGTTGGAAATTTTACGCGAAACGGCGTCGAAAACAACGATAGCAGTTTTTGTTTTTTAATTTATGCAGTTTGTGCGTCGATTTTACATGTGCGTGAGTAATACCATTGGATTACTTGCGAAAAATCGGTCAAGATAGGCTCTTGCGGATCTTGATTCGGTTAAAAATCGAGAGAGTTACGCGCGTTGGAAATTTTACGCGAAACGATGTTTTTACAGGCAGCAGCTCTGGTTTTTTTATCGCTGCATTTTGTACGTTGAGTTTCGGCGTGCGTGAGCGATATCATTGGATTCCTTGCGAAAAATCGGTCAGGATAGGCTTTTACGGATCTTGATTCGGTTAAAAATCGAGAGAGTTACGCGTGTTTGAAATTCAACGCGGAACGATGTTTTTAATCGATAGCAGTTTTTGTTTTTTAATTTCTGCGTTTTATACATTGATTTTCCGTGTGCGTGAGTAATACCATCGGATTCCTTACGAAAAATTGGTCAGGTAGGTACTTCCGGATTTTGATTCCGATAAAAATCGAGAGAGTTACGCGTGTTGGAAATTCGGCGCGGAACGATATTTTCAAAACGATAGCAGTTTTTCTGCATTTTGTGCGTCGATTTTCCGTGCGCGTGAGTAATACCATCGGATTCCTTGCGAAAAATCGGTCAGGTAGGTACTTCCGAATTTTGATTCTGATAAAAATTGAGAGAGTTATGAGTGTTTGAAATTTGATAAAAACTTGTTGAAAATTAAAGTTTCGGTACTCGTTTTTACCCCAAAAGAAATGTCGGAGATGATATTTTGATATCTTTCCTCTTTTTCTTACTTTTTATTTTCAAAACTCAACCAATTTTTTTCACATAGCAAAAAATCATCGTTTTCCAATTCGTACCCCATAATATTTTAATCCAAAAAAAACACAAAAAAAAGTATTATTTTTAATATATTTAAAAATAGTGTTTTAAATTGTTTTAAATGCTTTTAAAATGATTTTTTTTCCTCTTGATTTTTAAAACCAAAATGATTTTAAATATTTATGTTGATAAAATATTTTTTTTCATAAACTTTAATCATTATTTAATGATTTTATTTGATATTTTTATCATTTTTTACTTAATTTTTCTTGAAAAAATGCATAAAAAATGAAATTGGGGTTTTCTTGGATTTGCACCATAACAAATCTTTTTCGAACTCTTTTACTTAATTTTTTACTTAATTTTAATAATTTGGAAAATTAATAACTCCTTCAATTTTGATTATTTTTTATTGGTTCTTTTTCTGAAAAATCAAAAAAATAGTAAAATATTTTATTCTACAAAAAAATCAAATTTATATTATTTATTTAATATAGTTGGTATTTTTGTGAATAAATTCATTTTTAATTGTTTTTAAGCATTTTAAAAGTGAATATTCATCTTGAAAATAAAGACTATGGGCCTCCCCTCGTGTTGTAAGCCCCATTTCTTTTCTTTAAACTCTTTGGGCCTCTAATAGAGTGTAAGACCCAATCCCTTTGTAAATACCAAAATTTTGGGCCTCAGTCACTTGTATAAGTCCCACGGTGTTTCCAAAACCTCGACGCGACCGTCGCCCTTTTCAAAATTAACCATTGGGCCTACCCTCGAGTAGTAAGACCCATTTCTTTTCTTAAAACTCACTTGGGCCTCTTGATAGAGTGTAAGACCCATCCCTTTGTACAGAAAACCTTTCTTGGGCCTCAGTCACTTGTATAAGTCCCTCTGTACAAATTCAACAGTGCGCTCACTGATAAAACCATGGGCCTCTCCTTGAGCTGTAAGCCCCAAATCTTTCTTTTTCAAAGCACTTTCTCCTTTGATTTTGAATATACTGTTGTTTTCAATCTTTCTTTGTTGAACAACTAACCAAACAACATGGAAGCTCTACAACCGAGTAAGTGTTTACCCGCTTTCATTTACCGCTTTCATATATATATATAACTGTATTGTGGGGCTGTTTCACTGTAAGTCTCCTTTCACAAACTCATATATATATAACTGTATTGTGGGGCTGTTTCGTTGTAAGTCTTCTTTCATAAACTCATATCAACTGTGTAATAATAGTATAGATATTTAGAGTTTCCCCGGCAACTACGTCTAGAACTAGGTGACGCCGTTTCGTTTATTCATAGAAATAGACAACTAGATCCCCAATAGGATCACCAGATACAGTCTTCTCTTCGGCTGTCCTCATTAGGAATTGTCAAGAAACTCTACTCCCCAAGATGAATGTCTTCTCCGTGAATGGCATCTTTGAGTTTCTTCCAAATTCTCGAACTTTCCTGACTTGACCTATTCCTTGTGAATAGCTTGCCTTGAATTTCTCGGGGTTTGGGGACCCACGGGCTTCCTAAAAGCATCAGCCTCCTCTTGGGCATCGTACAAGGACCCACGGGCTTCTTAAAAGCAACCCCGCCTCCTCTTGGGCTTCGTACAAGGACCCTACGGCTTCTTAGAAGTATTCACAGCCTCCTCTTAGGCTTCGTATAATGATCTCTTCCTTCGAGAATGATAGCCTCCTCTTGGGCTTAGTACAAGGACCCGTCGGCTTCTTAAAAGTTTCCAGCCTCCTCTTGGGCTTCGTACAAATTGTCCCGACGACCTCCTAGAGGTATAGGAACAGAACTTAGTCATCCTCATAGAATAGTCCTTTCATAGAGTCTACTACTATTTCTCAAAGCATAGTACAAAAGATAAAACTCTAGACATGGACGGTCTAATCTCCTTGAGTCTCAAAGACATTCTCAAGTGACCCCTTTCGTTAAATAGGAAGGAAACCGGCAGACTCGGACAGTCTCAATACCCTTTGGATTTCCCGTTTCCTCAAAGAGAAGGAAATATCCCTGATCCTCAAATCAAATCCCTGAGTACATTGTTGCTCATATGAGAACTGATTTTCTCTTTAAAATCAGTATATTGGATCTGTCACTCAACTGAAACAGTTACAATAGCCTCCTCTTGGGCTTTGTTCAATGATTCTTCCCAGCGAAGCAAACCTTTAGCCTCCATCTCGGGCTTCATACGAGATACAAAGACTCTCTTGTTGAGTCAAACCTTTTAGCCTCTCTCTCGGGCTTTGTACGAGACACATAAGAGACTCCCTCGTTGAGTCAATCACCCCTTTCGCCTCCATCTCGGGCTTTATACGAGATACAAAAAGGTTCTTATTGAGCCAAACAAACAATCGCCTCCATCTCGGGCTTCGTACGAGATACAGAGACTCTCTTGTTGAGTCAAACTTTTAGCCTTCATCTCGGGCTTCGTACGAGATACAAAGACTCTCTTGTTAAGTCAAACACTTTTAGCCTCCATCTCGGGCTTCGTACGAGATACAAAAAACACTCTCTTGTTGAGTATAAAAGATTCTCCTGTTGAGTCAACCCTTTTAGCCTCTTTCTCGGGCTTCGTACGAGACACATAAAAACTCCCTCTTGTTGGGCCAATAGCCTCCTCTTAGGCTTCGTATAAGAAAACCACTGGTTGATCCAATCAACCTTTTAGCAGCAAAGATGTGCCTCGTTCACAGTACACAAACATCAACAACTCTTTTCCCTTCATCTAATCGCTGTAAGCGGCAAGCCTCTGGATCATCTACATCCATGCCACTGTCCCTCTTTTAGCATGATAAATTCCTAAGGAAAGATAGCATTGCTCTACACTGAGTTAAAGTCTTCTCCTTCAGGGTTAATTGGAAACATCTATTTCCCTTCCTTATTCAACTCACAATAGGATAAAAAATGAATCGACCTGTAGTCAAAGCTCAAACCACAGAGAGCGACCAGCGCTTAAGAACCGCGTCCAAAATCGCTCGCTACAGAAAAATGGCGCCCACCGTGGGGCCGATTCTTTCCTTCTTACAATTTAAACCTTGGGTAAGTCATTTTCATGGCGGTGGCCGCCAACAGAAAATTGGCGCCCACCGTGGGGCATATCTCTTCAGCTTCTTTCCTTTTTCCTCCTTTTCACCTCTTTGGTTGATACCACAGATTGGGGCTTCCGCCGGGGAACCCATTTTCTGTCAGGAACTTAGGATTCTTAGCTTTAAAGGTCTAGGATGTTTAGGACAAATATATATACTGCTTTTCCTAATTGCTATACGTGTTTATTTTTCTGCTAATGGAAATGCGGGTGATGCCGTATGTGGAAAGAATGAGTATACACTTAAGATAAGTGATGGCGACGGGGTCGACCATCAACCTCAGTGGAGGCTGACCAACGCAACCCATTCACTCTTTTAGCCAATGGGCCGGTTGTTAAGTCTGAGAAGCTGAGGAGCCAAACCCTTTCGTAGTGCGGAAACTATCAAAAATAGTTGTTACGCGATACTACCCTCATTTGAGGCTGGTGATCTATTCTCGGTGAATGGCACTTACTCTAAGATTGCTTTAAAACTCGCTGGCGATCCGCTTGTTGTTTTGCTTTCCTGGGAGGAGCTGATGATAATGAGTACAGGTACAAAAATCACCCTAGTATAAACCTTTGGGGATGGGTAGAGCCTTGACTTCATGACAACGACCCTTTGACCCCATGTTTTTTCTATGTTTTTGTGTGCTGCATTCATGCATTCATTTAATAAAACATTAAAACATTCAAAAAAAAAACTTCTCTTCTAGTCTCTCTATTTTTCAAGTTAAACTAAGACTGTGATTGCAAAAATCAGAGAAGAGGATTACGCTAATGGATTTCGGTAGAAGGAGAACTCATACGTACACCTTCAAGGTTCCAAAGCTAGAGGATTTGAGAAGGTTAGCAAGGATGATCACTAACCCTGAGGCTTTTAGAGCCAAGCACGGAGGTCTGCTACCACTGTTAAGGGTCCATGTGATTGAGGGAATCATGGACGCGCTCGTTCAATTCTACGATCCGGTTTATCACTGTTTCACATTCCCGGATTACCAGCTTGCACCAACGCTAGAGGAGTATTCTCATCTGATTGATCTACATATCACCGATCGAGCTCCATTTTTTGGACTGGAAGAAATTCCAAAGAATCAGACCATTGCAAGAGCAATTCATTTGGACGAGTCTGAGGTCAGGACTCACATGACCGCTAAGGGTGGCATCCAAGGTTTGCCAGCCCAGTTCTTGACGATGAAAGCCCTATATTTTGCCAGTATAGGATACGTCACTGCTTTTGAAAGCATCTTTGTCTTGCTCACCTACGGGTTATTTTTGTTTCCTAACATCAATAACTTCGTCGATATTAACGCTATTAAGGTTTTTCTCATTGGAAACCCTATGCCGACTTTGCTCGCAGATGCGTATCATTCTGTACACTTAGGAAATTTGTACAGCAGAGGGGAGATCACATGATGTGTACCTCTGCTTTATAAATGGTTTATTTCCCACCTGCCCAAATCTGCTGCTTTTTGGGATTGTAAGAGTGCCTTACGTTGGTCGCAGAAGATCATGTCCCTCACCAACTCTGACATAGATTGGTGTAATAGGATTTATGAGGGAATCAGAATCATTGACTGTTGTGGAAACTTCCCCAACGTACCCCTCATAGGAACTAAAGGAGGAATCAACTACCATCCGATATTGGTTCTTCGTCAATTTGGATACCCGATGAGACACATCCCACTAGGTGTTCATCTGGAAGGTCTTTTCTTCAAGGAAGGAGAAAGTGACAGAGCACTAAAGATGGAAATAGTGCATGCTTGGAAACATGTTCATAAGAAAGGACGAGAGTCTCTGGGAAAACCGGACTGTGTCTCGGTGGAGCCTTATCTCCACTGGGTACAAACTAGAGCTCTCAAGCTAAAGATGCCTTATCCTCGTTACGAAATTCTTCCACCGAAGGAATCTGTCATGTACTTCATGACGGAAACTGAAAAGCTTCAGGTTACTCTCAACAAAGTTCAACGGGAGAGAAGGTATTGGAAGAACAAGTACCGCACCCTCGACGTCGAGTGCATCAAAATACAACAACTACTGAAAGAGAGGGCGCTCTGATTGAAATTTTGGAGCAACATGCTGTAGAGAATCAAGACGACCAAAGGAATTTGCTCACTCCTTTCACTTGGCAAAGGAATGACAACCCGACAACGGCCCCAGAGCCCCGGTCAAAGAAAAGGAAGATATCAGAATCAGCACTCGGTTTCTCCTCAGAGAGGACTCGGGACCCATTAGCTTAGGTTTCTGTTTCCGCACCTTGTAATCTACTGTATTTCCATTTCTGTAATCCTTTGGAATTCAATAAAAAGGGGTTTCCCCAGTGTTTGATATTTGCAATCTAATTGTCGAAGTTTATTTTGATTAAACCAAAAGAACAATTAATATAATCATTGCATTCATCATTCTCACGTAACGCATTCTTCTTACCTACGAATCTCACGTTTGTGTCTCGGTTCTAGAGTCAAACTGTCTCATTCGTACAATACTCGGGCCAATCGTCAGAAAAAGATGGATGATCTTGAGGAAGAAAACAGAGAGTTGAAAGAAGAAATCAACGCTCTAAGAGAGGATACGAGAAAGCTTCGTAACGACATGCAAGCCATGGCAGAAGCTCAGCTACAAAGAACTGTGATCTCAGAGATCACCTCAATGCCCATAGTGGAGAAGAATGATCCTAGGTATCAGATGCCGAAAGATCGTCCATGGGGCATGCCTGTCAACTATATCCCGGGAGGATATGTTCCGCCGATAACTGAAGATCAGGGAATCTCAACAGAAGCCGCTGGGCCTGAAGGTTACAAACTTCGGGAAAGCGAAGATGCCAGGGGCATACCAACAACTCCTGAAGGTTACAAACTTCGGGAGGCGCCAAGACTTACTGCCGTAGTCACGGTACCACCCCATGTGGTGCACACTGTCCCGGAAGGACAGATTCCACAGACACCTTCTGGTAAGAAGGAAACTATGTTTGACAGAATAGAGGAATTCCAGGAACAGTTCTTGGAAATGCAGAAAGAGCTGCAAGCCATTCGCGGTCAGGATTTATTCGGAAAGGACGCCGCAGACCTCTGCTTGGTCCCCAATGTGAAAGTCCCGCACAAATTCCAAGTGCCCGACTTTGAAAAATACAAGGGTAACTCTTGCCCTCAGAGCCATCTGGTGATGTACGCTCGGCGGATGTCAGCTAAGACGGAGAATCAGGACCTGCTGATTCACTACTTCCAGGATAGTTTAACCGGTGCCGCACTCAAATGGTACATGGGTTTAAACCGTGCTACAATCAGCACTTTCAGAGATCTTGGTACTGCCTTCGTCCAACAATACAAATACAATTTGGACATGGCACCCGACAGAGATCAACTCAGATCGATGTCACAAAAGGACAAGGAAACCTTTAAGGAGTATGCTCAAAGGTGGCGTGAAATTGCCGCTCAAATTTGTCCACCTCTTGAGGAAAAAGAGATGACAAAGATCTTCTTAAAGACCTTAAGCTCATTTTACTATGACCGAATGGTTGCCAGTGCGCCCAGTGATTTCACCGAAATGGTCGGCATGGGCGTACGTCTTGAGGAAGCCGTCCGAGAAGGACATTTGGTAAAAGACACTGGATCGACGAGCGGTACTAAAAAATATGGTAGTGCTCTCCCTAAGAAAAAAGAGCAAGATATTGGGAATATCTCTCTCGGAAAGCAAAGGCGTCGATATCAACCAGTAGCGGCTGTGACTCCTGCTGTCAACCTTGCGCCTATTCCAACGTATCAACCTCAGGTTGCGCAGAGCTAACCTGATCAGCAAAGGACACAACAGCCTCTTCAGCAGGCTCGTCCTCCATATAATAACAACCGTACAACACGACCATCAGGGTTTGATCCTATACCCATGTTGTACGCAGAATTATTTCCGTTACTACTGGCTAATGGGCACATCCAGACTAAGTCTCCTCTTACCGTACCGAAAAATCTGCCTTTTTGGTTTAAGGTGGATCAGACATCCCCTTATCATCAAGGAGGTTCAGGGCATAACATTGAGACTTGTCTCAATTTCAAGTCCGACGTGCAAAAGCTTGTTAGGAGCGGACTCTTATCTTTCAAAGATACGAATCCCAATGTTCTCACGAACCCGCTGCCTCAACATGAGAAAGCTGCAGTCAATCTGATTGAGAAAGAGACTAACAATGTCTATCAAATTCATGATGTACTCTTGTTAAAGACCAATCTGGTCAAGATGCATTATAGACAGAGTGGATATGGCCATGTGCCACCTCATAATTATCACCAGTGTGATATCTGCTCTAAAGACAACCAAGGATGTTCGGTAGTGTAATCAGCTCTACAGGAACAGATGGATCTCAGATGGATCCAAGAGCACCGAGTTCGTGGAGTTAACATGGTTTACACGAATTCTAACGTCATTCAGAACCACGACATCCGTGCAATGAATGTCAACTTGGTGGCGATGCACTCAAGGCAAAGCCAGTATCATAATCTGCCACGGCACGATTACAGTTCCTGTCTGATTTGCTCGATAAACAAACAGGGATGCTCTTTCATACAAGAGGCGCTCCAGCGTCAGATGGATCTTGGATGGATCCAAGACTACCATGATAGGAACCCTTATCAGATCAATATGGTTCAGATCTTCGATATTTGCGTGATGAATGCCAACCTGGTAGAGTTACATGCTGAGCAGGTCCGACTCAGATTCTTAATATCACATGACTATCAAAACTGTAAAGCAGGTTGCGAAAACGATCGAGGTTGTACCCTTGTTCAGGAGGCACTTCGGCACTTGTTAAATCATTGGTGGATGCCAATCTACATGGATGAAGATACTCAGCAAATTAGTATCAGTAACAGGAATCCTACTCGGCGTCAAAGTCAGGATGTCCGATCAGTGGAAGCTAACCTAGTGAGCTTACATTGTATTCAAAGTGGGCGTGGCCAGGTGCCACTACACAATTATGACCGTTGTAGCGTCTGTTCGGAAAGTAACCAAGGGTGCTACCTTGTGCGAGCAGCTCTCCAGGGGCAGGTGGATCGTGGAGAGATTCGTCCATATCCAGGTTCTGGACCCATCAACTGGACGCCGAACTACCTTGCCGATCAAGTCGAGGATGTTGTCACAATCTATGGTCGTCACCATACCAGGGATGTTTTTGCCATCATCCCTCTATTTGACAAATCTAAAGTTCCCAACCAAGAACGGATCGAGATTACTTACGATGGTCAGAAAAATCAGAAGGTTCCCATAGTCATCTATCTACTGGGACCACTACCGTATGAATCAACTAAGGCTATCCCTTACAAATACGGTGCAACAATAGTCGAGAATGGAAAGGAAATTCCATTACCCTCCGTTGTGAACATTGCAGACATCAGTCGAGTAACACGGAGCGGTAGAATCTTCAACCGAGGGGTTGGGGAAGTTAACAAAGAAAAGGAACTTCAGACAGAAGCTCCCGATCTATTAGTTGGTCAATCTAGTAATCCCGACATTTCGAAAAATGATGAGATGCTGAAGCTCATCCAAAGGAGTGAATACAACATTGTTGATCAACTGTTACAAACTCCTTTAAAGATCTCGGTATTATCACTATTACTCAGTTCAGAAGCCCACAGGGAGGCTCTACAGAAAGTCTTGGAACAAGCCTTTGTGGAACAGGATGTAACAATCAGACAGTTCGATAGCATTGTCTCTAACATCACTTCCTGCAACAATTTGGGATTTAGTGATGAGGAATTACCTGAAGAAGGTCCCCGTCATAACATGGCGCTCAATATCACAGTTAACTGCCAGGACGATGCTTTAGCCAGCGTACTGGTAGACACAGGGTCAGCCCTGAATGTTATGTTGAAGTCCACCTTGATGCAATTATCATTCAAGGGCCCTCCGATGAGAGTCAGCGAGGTCGTCGTCAAAGCATTCGACGGATCCAGAAAAGCGGTTATCGGCGAAGTTGATCTTCCCATAACTATTGGTCCTCACACTTTCCAAGTCACTTTCCAGGTCATGGACATCCGGGCAACATACAGTTGTTTATTAGGAAGACCTTGGATACATCAGGCTGGAGCGGTTACTTCAACCCTCCACCAAAAGCTAAAGTTCGTCAAGAACGGCCAACTTGTCACAGTCTGTGGAGAACAAGCCTTGCTCGTGAGTAACTTATCATCATCTGCTTGTGTAGAACCTGAGGAGGTTATTGGAACTCAGTTCCAAGCACTGCCGGTGAGCAAGGACAATCATTTCAAAGGAGGAACCTCGATTTCCTCATACAACGATGCTATCAAAGCGGTCGAGAGTACCGATACGATAGGATGGGGACAGCTTGTCATTCCCATTAACAATAAAACAAAGAAGGGTCTTGGTTTTTCTGCAACATGTACCCAGACAGCTGTCAACGATGAAAGTCTTCATCCCCTTCAAAACTTCTTCCACAGTGGAGGTTTTCTCCACCCAGTGTCTCAGACAGTTCATGCTATCAATGAGGAAGATCCCTCTGACACAGATGAAGAATGGAAGTCCTACCTTAACAAGGACGATTATATGTCTCAGGAAGAGGTGCCTATGCCTTTTTGCTTTCCTACAGAAAGTCCGAGATTTATACCAAGATCAGATGTCGAAATGATCTACGGAGATTGTGACCCGGAAGGATGCCGTGCTCCGCCAAATTCATTAGAGGAAGACACTCCGATGAAAGACAATTTTGACTACACCTACTATGGCCCGATGGATGGCCTGCCAATGTGGCAGCCTTACCCAGGAGACTTGGGGCAAGAAAGTCAGCCGAACAATGAAACTCAGCTGACTGTCATTGAACAGAATACCTGTGTCCCCACCATGTCATGGGATCAACACTCAGGTCATTCAGAAACTACTCAACATGAAGATGAATTCGCAACGTTTGCAGGACTAAAATTCATCAACTATGCTTTTCCTGAGGTCAACGTCATCGAGAGGGATGACTCCTCCAGTTCCAAAAAAGTGTGGGACACCTTGGGACAACCGAGTGGAAAATACGACTATATGGTCAAGTACACCGCTCCCGAAAGCTCTCGTATCAGGCTCGAAGATATCCAGCCAACTGGATGGGGAGATACAGCTGAGAGCACAAATGCTATGCAAAATGCAACTGAGGAATTCTCCTACGACAACTCTACCTGGGAGACAGATTCCAACGATCCTGCTCCACCAGAAATCAGCGTCATTTCTGAAGACAAATCAAGGAAGGTGCCAGACTTTGTGATTCACCGAGGAGTTCACCGCCAATGGGTTGCTGTCGATGTTTCGAAGGCCGTTCACCAGTCAAAGTAATTGCCATCTTTAACCTTTCACCCTGCCCAGGTGAAATGAATGTTTTGATAGGGCTCGCTTTCTGTAAATTTCCCTCTTCGCTTCGCCCAAAGCGGCAGAGTTTTGTTTTATAGGGCTGTAGTTTCAAGATTCGACTTGTTCATTAATAAAATAACGTCGTTCTGTAATTTCCGCATTAATTGCTGTTTTCTCTTTTTGCTTTTTCAGAAAATGGTAATCCTAAAAAAACAATTCAAAAATAAAAAACAAGCAGTAAAATAAAACACTGCACGCACTTGCATTTTCTCTATCTCTTCTAAACACGAATCATCACGTCATGCAGATTGCTTGTTTTACACCCCGTTGAAACATACGATCCAATGCCTTCTCCTAACTTTGAATTCTCGGTGTTCAAGGCTAAAGAAGAAGTTGACAACGAAATTCCAGATGAGATCTCCCGATTACTCAGACAAGAGGAAAGGTCCATTGAACCTCACAAAGAGCCGTTGGAAACGGTAAACTTGGGTTCAGAGCAAGAGAGAAAAGAAATCAGGATTGGGGCACTGCTCAGTCCAACTACCAGAGAGGGTTTGATAAAGCTTCTCAAAGAATTCCCCGATGTATTCGCTTGGTCTTATCAGGATATGCCAGGGTTGGATACCAGCATCGTGGAACATCACTTACCGTTGAGATCAGAATGTCCGCCAGTAAAGCAAAGGTTGAGACGGACTCACCCGGACATGGCCATCAAAATCAAAGAGGAGGTGCAGAAACAGATTGACGCAGGTTTCCTTGCTACATCTGAATATCCTCAATGGTTAGCCAACATCGTACCCGTTCCCAAAAAGGATGGAAAGGTCAGAAGGTGTGTTGATTTCAGAGATCTAAATAAGGCAAGTCCAAAGGATGACTTTCCTTTACCACACATTGACATGCTGGTTGACAGCACAACAAAGTTTAAAGTATTCTCCTTCATGGATGGATTCTCGGGCTATAACCAGATCAAAATGGCGCCGAAAGACATGGAGAAAACTTCATTCATTACCCCATGGGGCACCTTTTGTTACAAGGTAATGCCGTTCGGTTTGAAGAATGTCGGGGCAACCTATCAAAGGGCCATGACTACTCTGTTTCATGACATGATACACAAGGAAATCGAAGTGTATGTCGATGATATGATTGCAAAATCAAAAATAGAGAGTGAGCATGTTGAACATCTGTCAAAATTGTTCGAACGTCTACGAAAATTCAAGCTCCGCTTGAATCCCAACAAGTGCACCTTCGGTGTCCGTTCAGGGAAACTACTAGGGTTCATCGTCAGCCAGAAAGGAATTGAGGTTGATCCTGACAAGGTCAAGGCCATTCAAGAAATGCCTTCTCCGAAAACTGAAAAACAAGTCAGAGGATTCCTGGGACGTTTGAACTACATCTCCAGATTCATATTCCTCATGACCGCGACATGCGCGCCGATCTTCAAGTTACTCAAAAAGAACCAGGATTGCGTTTGGTCAGAAGATTGCCAAACCGCCTTCGACAGTATCAAGGAATATCTATTGAATCCTCCGATTCTATCACCTCCAGTGGAAGGAAGACCACTGATCATTTACCTCACAGTCCTAGAGGACTCAATGGGATGTGTACTTGGCCAACAAGACGAAACTAAAAGGAAAAGTCTGCCATCTACTATCTAAGCAAGAAATTCACCGACTGCGAGACTCGGTACACAATGCTTGAGAAAACTTGTTGCGCTTTGGCTTGGGCAGGCAAACGTCTTCGCCAATACATGATTCGTCATACTACTTGGTTGGTCTCCGAAATGGATCCAATCAAGTACGTTTTCGAAAAACCTGCTCTCACGGGAAGAATTGCCCGTTGGCAGATGCTGTTATCAGAATATGACATAGAGTACCACGCTCAGAAAGCCGTTAAAGGAAGTATTTTGGCCGATCATTTGGCTCATCAACCGATTGACAATCAAGAATCAATCGGGTTTGACTTCCCAGACGAAGATGTCATGTATCTAAAAATGAAAGATTGCGATGAACCGCTACCCAGTGAAGGGCCAGAACCAGGTTCCCAGTGGGGACTTATCTTTTACGGAGCTGTCAATCATTACGGAAACGGAATTGGGGCTACCCCTTTCTCTCTAGTATATGGCATGGAGGCAGTTCTCCCCCATAGAAATAGAGACCCCATCAATCCGGGTATTGATGGAAGCTAAGCTTTCAGAAGCTGAATGGTGTCAAAGTCGACACGACGAACTGAATCTGATCGAAGAAAAGAGAATAACGGCACTATGCCATGGTCAGTTGTATCAACAGAGAATGAAAAGGGTGTTCGACAAAAAGGTCCGACCTCGTATCTTCAGAAAAGGAGACCTCGTGCTCAAGAAGATACAATCATTTCTCACTGACTCTCGGGGCAAATGGACCCCAAATTATGATGGCCCCTATGTGGTCACGAAAGCTTTCTCAGGCGGCGCCTTGAGACTTGCAACCATGGACGGAGAGGAATTTTCCTACCCCACGAATGTTGATGTAGTCAAGAAATACTTCGCCTAAACTGAAGAAAAAAAAACGTCTCGGTGGATTGAAAACCCGAAAGGGCGGTCCAGGCAAAAGTTAGAGACATGAAAAAAATCATCCCGGTGGATTGGAAACATCAAAGTACACTCCAGGCAAAAATTAGGGATAATGGCAAGTAACTATGTTCAACAGAGGCAAGTCCCTCAGCAGCAGTAACAGCATCATCTATCGGAGGAAATCTCCAGTCAAAGGTCATCTTCGACAGAAGCTCAGGATGCCTCGAATTCAAAGTTGGTAGAAGGATAGTGGTCGTTATGTTTCAACGTAGCCCTTTTCCCTGTAAATTACCATTTTCAAACTTTGTAAATACTCTTTGGAATCACGCGTTTGGCGGATCTCCATCTTATCAATAAAATTTGGGCCCTTGTGCTTTTGTTTGTAATTCTTATTTGTTTTAGCTTTACAGAACGACGTTGTTAACATGATTAATGATTCTTGAAATAAAACAAAAATGAATTTACTTGTTAAAACTTTTTCTGCTTTTTAATAAAGATGGCAATTTCTTTTGACTGTTGAACATCGAAAGAACATCAATCGCGTCTCCAAAGGTGTTCGAACCTCAAAGTGCAGAATCAAAGTACTCCTTCTAGACCAGTACGCCTGAATGAAGGATTAACAATGTCAGAGACCATGTTTCGTCTGACATTTTTGGCCGAGTTCTCATCTCCTAAGCCCGACCAGCGTCACCCCCAACAGGGACCGTTTCTCCTAAGCAAGGCAGAATTGCTATCTTAAACCAGCGATATTTCTACACGCCCCGCGGTGGCCGAGTATCCAATCGTGTTCATCCCTTAGTCTGTATGTTGCGTCAGTTTTGTCCGCATATACATATATACATCATGCATTATTGATTTGCATTCACATTCATATTGCATCACTATCACTCTAGTCGTTCTTATCCCCTAGTGATAAGTCCTCTCAATCGAGTTGTCAGACCTTTCCTCGTTAGGAAGTGAATCATTTAAGCAATCTCTCTCCCGTTTATCTCTGGATTAGAGACGGTCCTTGACCACTTTGATAACTTGAACCTCTGAGAAACAAGAAAACTTTCAACAAATGTCGCTCTTCGCCATCGAAGACGATATCCTTGCTTTCCCGGATTAAGGAAAATCCCCAGAGAAAGCCTCTTAATCAGAGATTCGGCGGTACGACAGTTTTTCTCCGAAAAAACCACTGGTGAAAAGATCATTGGCACCTCAAAATTGGATTCCATCATATGGCATTTCTCCGGAAAGATCCCGAGAAAAGTATGATGTAAGACCCCAAACGAAAACAGTCTCTCAAGAGACTCGCTTTCCCCATGTAGAATCGACAAATGGCGTCTCCAAAATAGAGAAGTTTATGTACCTCTACAATTCAGACGAATGGGTTCCCCAGCAAGTCTGACATCAAATCTTTTCCCACTCAAATGGCATCTCCCCAGGAAAATTCAGCGAGAAGTTTGAGGAAAACCGCTACTAATAGCGTTCCTTGTCAAGAAAGTTTATTGACAAAAGAAACTGATACCAGTTCCTTGGTAGGAAACCAGGATCGAGGGGAAGTTTATTTCAGCAACTAAGACCAGGTCCTTGGTAGGAAACCAGGATCGAGGGGAAGTTTATATCAGAAACCGAGACCAGATCCTTGGTAGGAAACCAGGATCGAGGGGAAGTTTACAAAAGAAACTAAGACCAGTTCCTTGGTAGGAAACCAGGATCGAGGGGAAGTTTATTTCAAAAGAAAACTGAGACCAGCTCCTTGGCTGAAGACCAGGATCGAGGGGAAGTTTACCTTTTCTAAGCATCTTCGCTTAGCTAAAGAAGATGAATGCGTAAGCTACCATTCATAAACACCATCAAAATTTCGGGTATTCCGATATTTAATCCTCTTGCACCCCGAATGCCCGAATACCTTCGCCATTCACACCTTCGGGTCCAAGAAGATTAAATACGGGCATCTGTCATACCCCAAATTTTGACCACTAAGATTTCCCATCATTGTGCAAATCATCAGCACAATATGGATGTACCTTTGTACCTCATTAGTCTCCCCAAAGGTGGGTAAGCATTCACTACAAATAGGATTTAGGCTTTCAAGCCCTCGCAGAGCTCTTAGACAAAGGATCAATCAAGGAATGACATGATCTTCAACTTGTCTAGCCTCTCAAATGTCCACAAAGGATCAAGAGGACTCCCACTTCAAGGATTAAGCACAAGTTTGCTCCCTTCTAGGTGGATCAAGCCTCAGGATCGCCAGTGTCACCAAATTAGGGTTTGGTCGACTAGGGCCTCCAGATGGAAATTTTCCTCTGGGCATGAGCCAATGCTTCAAAGCATAACCTAAAATGCTCCATGGAACATCATAAACCCCATCATTAAGTCAATTTAGCCTCAGGGGATGCATACATCAAAAATCAGGAATTAGGGTTTCTTGACCTAATTCACCCCTAAGTTACCTTTTGGGACAAATCATGAGCCAAGACCTCAAGACATGATTTAAGGGTCTCAAACATACCACGTTGATCCATTTGCAACAATGGATTGACCCAAGAAGCTTGAGCAACAAGTTTCATTTTCATCTGAACCACAGTTAGGGTTTCGCGAGAAAAGTCAACTGTAGCTTTGACTTTTGACCAGGACATGCTCCCAAGCCGTGGGACACGATTAAATACACCCTATAACACCCATGGAACATGTCCATCAATTTTGATTTAGGTCAAGGACATGATTTCCTGAAGAATCGCACAGTTTGGAATTCATCTGATAAAAAGTCAACTGTGCACAAAAGTCAAACTTTGACTTTTTGAGATTTTTCATAAAAATGGTTTTTTAACCCTAAAATGATGTTAATGTGTGATTGGAATCATCATTCATCAAGAAAAATCAAAGAAAGTGGGATAACTTGTAAAAGGGGTAACCATAAAAACTTAGAAATTTTTCTAAGTTATGAAAAAAAGTGGCAAGGGTACCAACTTTGGAGGATCATAACTCCTAAACCACAAAGCCATTTTTCTCCATCCAAATCTTGATTTGTAGCCCTCATTACCCTCTACAAAAACTTCAACTAGACCTAAGTCTAATTCAGTAAGGATTTTGAGTTATGCTTGGATCAAAATGGCTAAAAAGTTAATGACATTTTTCAGCACAATGTCCCAACTTCAAGACTGTTTTTCTCCATGATCCAAGTTGAACCAGGTCTAATGTTAAACATCAAAGTTGAAGTAAGTCGTCTAAGCTTTCCGGAAAGTCCTAGAACGTCCATGTAGCATACTCGAGCAAGGAGTTATGGATCTTACAAAAGGCCTTGCTGAAGCTGAATTTTACAAGGCAGATTTGCACATTTTTTGTGCCACACGAATTTTCAAGCCTTGTCATCAGTTTGGACACATCTAAGGATCAAATCCAAGTGGGATGATCTGATCCATGAACCTCCCAAGTCCAAGGAACAAAGAAAAGCATGCCAAAGCCTAGAAATCCCTAAAAGAGGGACAAAACTCCAATTTTGGTTTGGAGCATTTAATGGATGTTTAGAGGTGGCATGTACTGAGCCATTCTCATCTGAAATTAGTCAAGACTTATCCAAGACCAAGGGAACCAGCAGCCTGTGCCCTAACCTTTAGTCAAAGGCTAGAGGAACTTGCATTTCCATTGGCCAACATGGAACAAACACCTGCTGCAGTTGCCATTCACTGTGGATCCCAAAACAAACTTGCTCTACTATAAATAGAGCTCATTTGTGCTCAGTTTGAGTACACCAAAGCCATCAAACAGATGCTTTCCTCAAATTCTCTCTTTCACACCAAAATGCCTTCATTAGTAAGGAAATTATGAGTTTTTGAGCTAGAGAGCAATTCCACTCAAACTAATCACACACACACCTCATATATATCATATGTAAGCTGTGCAAACCATCAAAAGTGACCTGTAATCACAACATCACAAAGTCACCTCTCAAAACCTCAAAATGACACTTTTTTGCATTTTTCAAGCCATATCTTGATTCAGTCACTTTCCAAGCCAGATGAAACCTCAAACACACTCTAAATATCATCCTTGAACTGTCCCAAATGGTGCCACACATCTGGAACACCATTTGAGAGAGTTGGCATTTTGGCCGTTTTTGACCATTTCGCGAGAAAGTGCACACACTTGCTCCAGAGGTTTCCAGCCGATTCCAACCATCCTAAAAGCTTCTAAGAGGTCATTTGAGGTTGTCCAAAACATCAAATCATTTCTGGAACAAAGCACTTGGAAGGTTGCCCAAAATCTCCAAAAAAGAGGTAAAATCCACAACTTGAATTCTTTGAATCATGCTTTCCTTTGTTGTCCACATACATGCATTATATTGAACAATTCTAGAGGTAAAAATGTAGTCCTTAATGTGTATGTTGTGATCCTCCCACTATTTGCATTTTGACATGTTTGTTTTGTGGAATTTTGGTTATTTTAAAACATGTACAATTCTGATTTTTTGTGATTGGTGTGTTCTATACATTAAGTTTTAGTTTGCATGAGTAACACCATTGGATTTCTTGCGAAAAATCGGTCAAGATAGGTTTTTACGGATTTCAATTCCGATGAAAATTGAGAGAGTTACGCGCGTTGGAAATTTTACGCGAAACGGCGTCGAATTAACGATAGCGGTTCTGTTTTTTTCGCTTTGTACAGCGAGTTTCCGAGTGCGTGAATAACACCATTGGATTCCTTGCGAAAAATCGGTCAAGATAGGTTTTTACGGATTTCAATTCCGATGAAAATTGAGAGAGTTACGCGCGTTGGAAATTTTACGCGAAACGGCGTCGAAAACAACGATAGCAGTTTTTGTTTTTTAATTTCTGCGTTTTGTGCGTCGATTTTCCATGTGCTTGAGTAATACCATTGGATTCCTTGCGAAAAATCGGTCAAGATAGGCTCTTGCGGATCTTGATTAGGTTAAAAATCGAGAGAGTTACGCGCGTTGGAAATTTTATGCGAAACGATGTTTTTACACGCAACAGCTCTGGTTTTTTTATCGCTGCGTTTTGTACGTTGAGTTTCAGGGTGCGTGAGCGATACCATTGGATTCCTTGCGAAAAATCGGTCAGGATAGGCTTTTGCGGATCTTGATTCGGTTAAAAATCGAGAGAGTTACGCGTGTTTGAAATTCAACGCGGAACGATGTTTTTAATCGATAGCAGTTTTTGTTTTTTAATTTCTGCATTTTATACGTCGATTTTCCGCGTGCGTGAGTAATACCATCGGATTCCTTGCGAAAAATCGGTCAGGTATGTACTTCCGGATTTTGATTCCGATAAAAATCGAGAGAGTTACGCGTGTTGGAAATTCGGCGCGGAACGATATTTTCAAAACGATAGCAGTTTTTTCTGCATTTTGTGCGTCGATTTTCCGTGCGCGTGAGTAATACCATCGGATTCCTTGCGAAAAATCGGTCAGGTAGGTACTTCCGGATTTTGATTCCGATAAAAATTGAGAGAGTTATGAGTGTTTGAAATTTGATAAAAACGTGTTGAAAATTAAAGTTTCGGTACTCGTTTTTACCCCAAAAGAAATGTCAGAGATGATATTTTGATATCTTTCCTCTTTTTCTTAGTTTTTATTTTCAAAACTCCACCAATTTTTTTCAGATAGCAAAAAATCATCGTTTTTCAATTCGTACCCCATAATATTTTAATCCAAAAAAATCACAAAAAAAAATATTATTTTTAATATATTTAAAAATAGTGTTTTAAATTGTTTTAAATGCTTTTAAAATGATTTCTTTTTTTTTTTCTCTTGATTTTTAAAACCAAAATGATTTTAAATATTTATGTTGATAAAATATTTTTTTTCATAAACTTTAATCATTATTTAATGATTTTATTTGATATTTTTATCATTTTTTACTTAATTTTTCTTGGAAAAATGCTTAAAAAATGAAATTGGGGTTTTCTTGGATTTTCACCCTAACAAATCTTTTTCGAACTCTTTGGGCCTCTAATAGAGTGTAAGACCCAATCCTTTTTTGACCAAATAATTTTTGGGCCTCATTCATTGTATAAGCCCCGATACCGTAAAAAACAAACGGCGCGATGGTCGCCTTTTTAAGAAATAACCTTGGGCCTCTCCTCGAGCTATAAGACCCATTCAAAACTTTTGGGTCTCTATTAGAGTGTAAGACTCAATCCCCTTTTAACCAAAACAATTTTGGGCCTCACTTATTGTATAAGTCCCTCTGCGTTAAAAGAAAAATTCGGCGCGATCGCCATTTTTAAACGAAAATCAACTGGGCTTCTCTTTGAGCTGTAAGTCCCATTTCTTTTTATTTTTTAACACTTGGGCCTCTATTAGAGTGTAAGACCCAACCCTTTTTTAACGAAACAATTTTGGGTCTCAGCTATTGTATAAGTCCCGATACGTTAAAAATCTCGGCGCGATCGCCATTTTCAAACTGAAAATATTTTGGGTCTCTCCCTGAGTTGTAAGCCCCATCTTTTGTACAAAAATACACTTTGGGCCTCTAATAGAGTGTAAGACCCAACCCCTCTTTTTTATATTTTCTTATTATTTTTTAATAATTTGGAAAATTAATAACTCCTTCAATTTTGATTATTTTTTATTGGTTCTTTTTCTGAAAAATCACAAAAATAGTAAAATATTTTATTCTACAAAAATATCAAATTTATATTATTTATTTAATATAGTTGGTATTTTTGTAAATAAATTCATTTTTAATTGTTTTTAAGCATTTTAAAAGTGAATATTCATCTTGAAAATAAAGACTATGGGCCTCCCCTCGTGTTGTAAGCCCCATTTCTTTTCTTTAAACTCTTTGGGACTCTAATAGAGTGTAAGACTCAATCCCTTTGTAAATACCAAAATTTTGGGCCTCAGTCACTTGTATAAGTCCCACGGTGTTTCCAAAACCTCGGCGCGACCGTCGCCCTTTTCAAAATTAACCATTAGGCCTACCCTCGAGTAGTAAGACCCATTTCTTTTCTTAAAACTCACTTGGGCCTCTTGATAGAGTGTAAGACCCATCCCTTTGTACAGAAAACCTTTCTTGGGCCTCAATCATTTGTATAAGTCCCTCTGTACAAATTCAACAGTGCGCTCACTGATAAAACCCTGGGTCTCTCCTTGAGCTGTAAGCCCCAAATCTTTCTTTTTCAAAGCACTTTCTCCTTTGATTTTGAATATACTGTTGTTTTCAATCTTTCTTTGTTGAACAACTAACCAAACAGCATGGAAGCTCTACAACCGAGTAAGTGTTTACTCGCTTTCATTTACCGCTTTCATATATATATAACTGTATTGTGGGGATGTTTCACTGTAAGTCTCCTTTCACAAACTCATATATATATAACTGTATTGTGGGGCTGTTTCGTTGTAAGTCTTCTTTCATAAACTCATATCAACTGTGTAATAATAGTATAGATATTTAGAGTTTCCCCGGCAACTACGTCTAGAACTAGGTGACGCCGTTTCGTTTATTCATAGAAATAGACAACTAGATCCCCAATAGGATCACCAGATACAGTCTTCTCTTCGGCTGTCCTCATTAGGAATTGTCAAGAAACTCTACTCCCCAAGATGAATGTCTTCTCCGTGAATGGCATCTTTGAGTTTCTTCCAAATTCTCGAACTTTCCTGACTTGACCTATTCCTTGTGAATAGCTTGCCTTGAATTTCTCGGGGTTTGGGGACCCACGGGCTTCCTAAAAGCATCAGCCTCCTCTTGGGCATCGTACAAGGACCCACGGGCTTCTTAAAAGCAACCCCGCCTCCTCTTGGGCTTCGTACAAGGACCCTACAGCTTCTTAGAAGTATTCACAGCCTCCTCTTAGGCTTCGTATAATGATCTCTTCCTTCGGGAATGATAGCCTCCTCTTGGGCTTAATACAAGGACCCGTCAGCTTCTTAAAAGTTTCCAGCCTCCTCTTGGGCTTCGTACAAATTGTCCCGACGACCTCCTAGAGGTATAGGAACAGAACTTAGTCATCCTCATAGAACAATCCTTTCATAGAGTCTACTACTGTTTCTCAAAGCATAGTACAAAAGATAAAACTCTAGACATGGACGGTCTAATCTCCTTGAGTCTCAAAGACATTCTCAAGTGACCCTTTTAGTTAAATAGGAAGGAAACCCGCAGACTCGGACAGTCTCAATACCCTTTGGATTTCCCGTTTCCTCAAAGAGAAGGAAATATCCCTGATCCTCAAATCAAATCCCTGAGTACAGTGTTGCTCATATGAGAACTGATTTTCTCTTTAAAATTAGTATATTGGATCTGTCACTCAACTGAAACAGTTACAATAGCCCCCTCTTGGGCTTTGTTCAATGATTCTTCCCAGCGAAGCAAACCTTTAGCGTCCATCTCGGGCTTCGTACGAGATACAAAGACTCTCTTGTTGAGTCAAACCTTTTAGCCTCTCTCTCGAGCTTTGTACGAGACACATAAGAGACTCCCTCGTTGAGTCAATCACCCCTTTCGCCTCCATCTCGGGCTTTATACGAGATACAAAAAGGTTCTTATTGAGCCAAACAAACAATCGCCTCCATCTCGGGCTTCGTACAAGATACAGAGACTCTCTTGTTGAGTCAAACTTTTAGCCTTCATCTCGGGCTTCGTACGAGATACAAAGACTCTCTTGTTAAGTCAAACACTTTTAGCCTCAATCTCGGGCTTCGTACGAGATACAAAAAACACTCTCTTGTTGAGTATAAAAGATTCTCCTGTTGAGTCAACCCTTTTAGCCTCTCTCTCGGGCTTCGTACGAGACACATAAAAACTCCCTCTTGTTGGGCCAATAGCCTCCTCTTAGGCTTCGTATAAGAAAACCACTGGTTGATCCAATCAACCTTTTAGCAGCAAAGTTGTGCCTCGTTCACAGTACACAAACATCAACAACTCTTTTCCCTTCATCTAATCGTTGTAAGCGGCAAGCCTCTGGATCATCTACATCCATGCCACTGTCCCTCTTTTAGCATGATAAATTCCTAAGGAAAGATAGCATTGCTCTACACTGAGTTAAAGTCTTCTCCTTCAGGTTAAAATCCCCTTTAAAGGAAATTATGGCATTGCTAGGATCCGCGTATCTCGGTTAAAGTAATTCTCCTTTATAACCAGTCACCCAACAGTTGTGACAGACAAACCCTTCTTTAGAGATGACAAATTCTCTCTAAAGTCGAGGTCCTTCAGCTTCACGTCTTGGGCTTTGAACAAGACACAAATAGACCCTTCAGCTTCACATCTTGGGCTTTGAACAAGATACAAAACACCTTTCGCTTCACGTCTTGGGCTTTGAACAAGACACCAAAAACCCATTTCCTCCCATAGAATAGGAGGAACTACGAACGCTCTGATTTCCCTATATCGGTAAACGGGAATACGTAGGCATAAGATCGAAAGAAAAGATCTTAGCGAGCGCAATCAACAAAAAACCCAAATCCCATATCTCCCTCAATCAAAAGCAGTAATTCAAAAGCATCAGTCCTAACATCCTAACCCTTGTTCCCCGCTAGAAGGTCCTAGAAAGAAAGAAAACCGTATTGGCGAAAATACAAATAACCAGTACAAAGGCCCCCCCACATTGATAGCATTCGTAACCTAACAGACCGCTGTTTAAACTCAGTATGCAAGCAGGGTTAATTGGAAACATCTATTTCCCTTCCTTATTCAGCTCACAATAGGATAAAAAATGAATCGACCTGTAGTCAAAGCTCAAACCACAGAGAGCGACCAGCGCTTAAGAACCGCGTCCAAAATCGCTCGCTACACTCCCCTTTTGACAACATAAAAAAGAGATAGATCAAAATGAGTCTAAAACCAGATAACCAACCACAAACAAATAATTCCATATGAACACGTGAGCTAAAAAGCTAAGAAGAATATACAACAACAAAGATTGGATATAGAACACGAAGATAGACATGCTACAAGAAATAAAAGGCAAGATAGACATGCAACAACATTCCACAACATACAATTAAGTGATCAAAAGTATTATACAAAAGAAACTAAACAACGATATGCTGTTTCTCATACAACCAAGAAACTAAACAACTTCAAAGTAAGTGACAGGTACCACTAGTGTTTTTCCTATCCTACTTGCACCCCACAAATTCATAATCAGAAAAACCTACTAAGCTACGAGAAGTACCTTTATGATACCAAAGACTATGTTGGGTGGTTCCATTAAGATACCTCAAAATTCTTTTTACGATCTCAAAGTGTGATTCCTTATGTGACGTCTGATATCTTGCACACATGCACACATTAAACATGATAACTGGCCTACTCTCTATTAAATAAAGTAAGGATCCAATTATACCTCTATACCTGGTGATCTCGAAATCCATTCTATTTTCGTCTTTGTCAATTAGCACATTTGATGCCACGGGTGTTGAGATACTTCTCGAATATTTCATATCAAACTTCTTGAGAAGCTCTAAGAAGTTTTTTGCTTGACTTACGAAAGTTCCTTCTCAGGCTTGCTTGATTTGCAATTCTAAGACATATGTGAGTTTTCCCATAAGAGACATCTCAAATTCGTTGTGTCGGACTAACAAACATCTTGACAAAGAGATTCGTTAGTAAGACCTAATATGATTTTATACATCTTCTTTCACTTGTCTTGAAAATCCAATAATATTCCCATACATTCTTGTATAAAATATCAATAGATAGAACTAGGTACCTAGTTTTAGTTGGGCCCTTGGGGTTAGTTAAGGAACACTTAGGAATCTATATCATTTTACCCCTAGGAACTTGAACGTTCTTAATATGACAAAGATGCCTAATGTGACCCTTATCACCACAATAATGACAAATGGATTTAGATGAAATACTTTTTCTATGTCTTCGAGTGACATGAGAGTTTTTCTTAAAACAGGTGCCTTTATCACTCGAAGAGCTAAAACTAGTAGAGGATGGTGAAAAAGCATGTGTTAATTGTCTTTTGAGAGTTTAAATTTCAAGTTTTAAAGTTGGACAAGTAACACACTATACTTTTTCTGTCTTTTCAACTAAAGTTTTAGAAACTGTAAAACGCTCATCAATTAGAGATGTATGTGCTTCCTTTAGGAGTCCAAAGTGCTATTGAGATCATTTATCTCCTTTTTAAGTTTTAAAATCATTTCTTTTTAGAGAGAAATTTTTTTAATAGAATTAATAAAATCTACATACATATCATTAAATACTTTCGACAATTCATTATATGAATATTCATCATCAAGATTAGAAGTATATACCATTGAGGTTTCACCTTTCTAATATGCCATCAAACATAGGTTGACACACTCTTCATCTGAACTTGAACGAGAATTTGAGGAGGGTATCTCATCCTCTTCTTCCTAAATGATATAGGTTCTACGACCTTTGGCACTTTTCTCTTTCGTCTTGTAGAATTCATTATCTTTCTTTTTATGATGTTTGGTGAGAATTGGACAAGTAGTTCTATAATGCCCCAATTTTCTTCACTCATAACACATAATATCATCATCCTTTTTCTTGTTTTCTCTATTAGGCGGGTGAGTATTTATGAAATTTACCAAACCTTTGTCAGAATGCTTGAGCTCATTTCTTTTCAAGTATCTATTGTAGCGTCTGATGAATAAACCCATCTCCTCTTCTTTAGGAGCTTCTTCATCGGAGTTATCACTTTCTTCCTCCGACTTCTTCGCTTTAGATGACGAAGCTGATAACGAGAAATTATATCATATTTTTAGGCTCATTGCGCATACTATCTGTCCGTTTTTATCGAGTCTTATTTGCATTTTACTTTATTTTGTTGTATTTTGCAGTTGATAGGTTCATCTGATGCGAAATCGGGAGTGAACCGGAAAAAGAGTGGAAGAATAAGAAAATGCAGCAAAAAGAAGACTTTCTGCCCCTTTTGCTGATATGGCCTTCACCATGGCTAGATGGCATTCGCCATCTATCAGCATGCCACGTCAATTAATGAATAGAGGCTATGGCGTTCACCATGACCCAATGGTGTTCGCCATGTCAACCCAGTTGCAGATTTCAAATTCTGCAACCGTTTTAAGCAGTTATTTTCCTCCTTTTTTCCCTTCACTCAGAGGCCACGACCAGAGCAGTTTGAGGTCTCCATTCTTCTATATAAAGGACCACTTGGACGCTTTCCAGACACCCCGAAATCGTGCGGAAGTGTTGCAGAATTCCGTTTAGCATTTTTAGGCATAAATTCATTTGTAAAACGACAATAACTAACATCGAGGGATTGTCGCACTTTTTATTGTATTTTCTTTTTACTGCTGTACCGTTTGGATTACAGACAAGCCTGCCGACATAAATTTCAATTCAAGTTCTGTATTTTACTCTACAGGTTTATTTCTTGTTTTTACTATTGCATTAGTATTTACTTTAATTTTGTCTACAATGTTTGTTTTAATTTTGATTACCGTTACTATGTTTGATACGAAAAATATTATGTCTTGCTAAATTATTTGAGTTCGGCGTATGAGGACCGTCATTACCAACGAGATTCCGTAGAAAACTTAGGCGCGTAATTATTAATTATATGATGGTTTTGGTCTATGTTTCCAAATATTCATGTTTTATTATTTCGACACGAGAGTGAGGAATAAACTAAGTTCGGACCGATAGCGTGAGAGTGTGAGGAATGAACTGATTGTGGAAACTAGACATCGATCCTAAAAACAGCGAGAGCGCTTTAGGCATCCTTTAGAATTTCATTAACTTTCAAAATACGCTTTTTAACTGGAACGGGCGAGCGAAAGCAAAATCCCGTGGTTGAAAGGTGTCGTTCTTTTCAATAGCGCAAGAGTGTGAGACGAAGTCTTTAAGTTAGTACTTTCTACGGAACTAAGTTCAGCCGTAATTAGCACCCGATTTCTACAATTCCCTTAGGCACGCGGAATTCCTATCCCGGACTCGTTTTTAGTGTTATTTTAAAAACCCTTTAGGAATTAGTATTTCTTTCTTCCTGTCTCAAATCCGTTAATCTTTAGCCTTAGCTTTGCACTACAACAATAGATTGCATTAGTTTGATGATCACTTCCTTGTGGGTTCGACAACCTTTTTAAAACTACGCGAACAACTGTATACTTGCAGTCTTTATTCGACGGACACGTCTGTGTGTTCGAAGCGCATCAGAAGCTTTCAATGATATATCCCTTTTCTCTTCTTTACCTTTCTCTTTCTTTTTTGACTTTACTTCACTATCCGCGAGTCATTTTAGTTCATTTTCATGCTCGACTAGTTTCCCAAATAACTTTGTGATATCCAAAGAACTAAGGTATCTTTAGATTATTTTATAGTGGTAACCTTTGGTTTCCACTCCTTATACATAGACCTTAATATTTTGTAAGCACAATATTTGATAGAATAGGGTTTTCCCGAGTTGCTTAGTTTGTTGATTTAGTGAAGGTGTCTAATTTTCAAGGAATTCACGGATTTTTCAGGTTCAATACAAAATAGTTCCAACTCCTCTATAAACATGTTGATCTTAGAATCCTTGACATCATATGTTCCCTCATAAAGGGTTTAGAGATCATCTCACATACCTTTAACACTCTTATAATGTGAAATTGAGTAGAATACTTTCACACTTAAAGGGAAGATAACTATGTTCTTCGCTTTCAGATCATATGAAGCTTGTTTGGTTTCATTATCAGACCAATATTTTTTGTTTTAACAACATCATCGTCGCCCTTAGGAATAAAAGGTCCTTCAGTGACGGCTACCCATATATATATATATATATATATATATATATATATAGAGAGAGAGAGAGAGAGAGAGAGAGAGAGACAGACAGAGAGAGTACAACAAGATACATAGTGGTTCGGTGTTTATCCTTGCTTTGCCTACTTCACTTTTCAATGGTTTCCAATTGGAACCTGTTTTGTTCATATCTTATTTTGACAAATATTGCAAGAGTTCATACAATTACTAATCTACAACAATGTTGAGAAAAATAAATCTCCAATCTAGATCTGGACTAATATACAACTTATTGCTAAACTCTTATGTGAAATCCTTACCCAATTCTCGCTTCTTGAATATTCCAGCTTCATCAATCTGCTCATAGTCTTCATCTATGGAAATTACCTATCGATCCAACTGATTTATTGTATGATAAACTATCCAAAGATTTGATAAGAAATCCACCTTATTCATAGCCTTCGACACAGTCACTACCAAGGTCACATGGAGAGAAGAACCTCCTTCTTTTCACTGGATTTTGTCAGCACCAATGGCAACAACCTCAATCTTGCAAGCTTCTTGAAAATCTTTACCAGACCTTCAATAACGATTAGTTTCAAGACAACTTCTCCCTCAATCAATTATAAATCTCTCATTATCAAGATCTGAAATCAAAACTAGATGTTGAAAATGAAAGAATTTCTATTTGGAAGAGCTTTTGAGTTTTCAAAAATGAGAGGGTGTTGATATCACAAAATCATACTATAGATTATGAAATTATGTTAAAATTGTTATTCAAAATGAGATGAGAAAAAGAATTTATATGTTCTTGAGATTAAGCATAAAAGTGGATGGAAAAGTTAATTAGATTCGAGTCAATAACATTTTATGATTTGAGTCAATTGAGCAAGTAAAGTGGAATAAGAAAACATAAAGATTTTGACCCATTTATCGTCTGATTCAAATCACTTTATAACCTTGATTCGAGTCACAAAGACTTCTAATTTGAATAAGGTGTAAAGCTTAATTTGAGTCAATTTAAACAGAGCCAAATAGAGAAATGTGAAAATTTGTCCGATTTTAGTTAGGTGTAAAGTCTGATTTGAATCAAATGAAACAGTAGTGACCTAGGTGTATCTGATTTAAATTAGGTGCAACTTGTGATTTGGGTCACATAGCTGCCTGGTTCGAGTCAAGTTAAAACACTGATTCGAGTCAAATAATTTGAAAAAGTTTGTTTTGCCTTTGTTTAATTTGATTCGAGTTAGGATACGTACGCGATTCAAGTCATGCACGAAAAATCTCAAATTTTCATGATTTTCAAAATAATTTGAGATTTTTCTTTCAACCTAACTTGTGTCAATAACATACATGGTTCTTGTTTTACTAACTCAACTAATTTGACTAAAGCATCATGATCAAACTCAGATATAACAATTGAATTAAGCATGCTAAAAATGAATTGATTGAAAACTTGATTAAGAGACGTGAAATCATGAAGGATACTCAATAAATAGTAATAAATGAAACATAAGCAAAAAGACAAGCAACAACACTATATTGGGGTTCCCCCTGAATGTATTAGGGACATGATACTTAAATTTGGTCTTCAAGAAATATCACATCATGACTTCTGATAATTTTCTTGTCAAATGGATCCGACAATCTATAACTAAATTCTTCATAACCATAACCTACAAACACACACTATTTATATATTTTATCAAGCTTAGGTCTTTTGTCTTTGGAATTTGAACAAAAACCTTGCAACTAAACACTCTCAAGTAATCATAAGAGACATCTTTCTCTATCCATACTCTGTTTGGAACATCACCATCAAGTGGAATAGAAGGAGAAAGATTGATTAAATCCACTGCAGTTGTTAATGTTTCACCCTAAAAGGATTTTGATAACTTTGTATGAGAGAGCGTACACCTACTTTTGTCATTAACCGTAAGATTCATTCTCTCTACAAATCCATTATGTTAAGGCATCTTTGGAACAATCTTCTCAAGATTGATTCCATTCTCTTTACAATGCTCTTCAAATGGACCTCTTTCAACACATGCATGAAAGTGCTTGAAAACACCGAGTACCTAGTCTTTATATTTCAAAACAAAAGCCCACACTTTTCTAAAGTGATCGCTAACAAAAGTAACAAAATATGATGCACCACCTAAATATTTACCATCTATCATACAAACATCATAGTGAAGTTTTTTATGATACAATCTTAAATACAACCTTTGAGTCAAGCAAAACGGTTAAAGATGCAAGTAGATAAGTTAGGGTTTGATGATCACTGTAAACATCCTCTGATGATGGAATTAATCCTGAAGATATCTCATGCTTCATCTCCAAGAATACTTAAGCAAGTGTCTAATGATTGATTTACTTGACAAGTACTGAAACTTCAAAGTATGAAAGAGAGGAAGTGTGAAAGCTCGTTTTGTCGTGTCTCAGTGAACTGTGTTTTGTAAAAACACAAAGGGATTTTTTGTAAAGTTATATAACTAAATCACACACACACACACACACACACATAGACACACACAGTCACACACACACACACACACACACACACACACACAAGCACGCTCGCGCACACGCACGCATATACACACACACACATACACACACACACACACTAAAACAAGTTTTTAAGCCTGGATTTATTATGAAAATATCCCTAAAATATTTTAGAGTCATGCTAGTTGAATTAGGAACTGTCTGAATGGTTTTGGACAAAAATTGTACAATCCAATCGATTGGCACACATATCCAATCTATTTGGTTAGTGAAAAAGCTCTACTTTAATTTTTGTCACACTGTTTTAATGAAAGGAAACCTATTTGTATCTTTTATTTCCTTTTAAACTTTGGAAAGCAATTATTTTAAGGGTTGCCAATCGATTACCACATTAATATTGGCCCCAGAAAATTTCCTTTTTTGTGCTCACCTCTAGCCTATAAATAGTGGCTCTTCCCTTCACATTTTCACATCTGGAAAATGTGAGGCACCTCCCTCTCTCTCTCTCTCTCTCTAAAATTATCATTTTACTTTCTCTCACTTAAAATTAGTCGTAGACTCGTAGCGCATTCAAGAAAGTTATTTTTTTAGTTGAGAATATTATATTATAGAAGGGGTATAATTGTAAATTTATCAAGGAATATTTTTATTTTTGTTTAATAATCTACCCATAAGGAAGTGTTTCATTATTTAAAGACTTTTGGGATGTAGCCGTCAGGGCATCTTTTATCATAATAAAATTCAAGATTTTATTTTCTCTTTTTGGTGGATTCCCGAGCCTTATCTAACAGGTTCGTTCTAGGTTTAAGACTTGCCAATCCTTTGTGATTCCGATTGCGTCAGGTGGCATTAGAGCAAGTTTTCTCCTATTTATTTTTGTAGCTTGATCAGCCATGGGAGATCACCCAGTGACCATGAGAGCATACCTTGAGGGAATTACTATGGGTTTTACTGTGTCCCTAATTGTTTTGACTAAATAGATGGAGAATATAATAAATCAGATGAACAATGCCAACAACAATGACAACTAGCAAAAAGACGGGGGAAGAGAACAAATAAGGGTTCTGCGGGATGGAAACAATAGAAAATTAGAGTTTTGAAGAAGAAGAACCTATTGAGGAATAGATAGTTGATCATGGGAATTGAAAATATAACCATGATTATCTAGTGAAAGCTGATATTATATTGTTCTAAAGAATGATGGAAGTGGACGAGTTTCTGAATTGGAAGATCGATGTTGACAGATTCTTCAACGTCACGGGCGTCCCTGTGAACAAGAAAGTTAAGATGGTGGCAATCAGACTGAAGAATGTTGTTATTATCTAGTGAGATAAGCTTATTATTCAGAGGCAGATGCAATGGAAGGGGCCAATCAGAACTTGGCGAAGAATGAAATAATTGATGCTGAAGCGGTTTTTACCAGAAGATTATGAGAAGATTATTTATAAGATGTATATTGAATGTGTTCAAGGAAAAAGAATAATTATGTTGGAATAGTACCTGTTTATATCCCTTGGGTTTTAATGATAACAAAGTAATTAAATAACAATTGGGTATACTAACATATGTTCAAGTGTGCAGGATCATATGCTTATATTAATATCTAAATAGATCCTGTTAAAAGCATATATGGAGAAGCAAAGTATCTCAGATTCTGAAAGATCAGAATTTGATGACTTTGAACGTGTTCATCATCCTCTAAAGGATCAAAATCTGATAATGGAATTCCATCCTCTTGTGACAACTCAGACTCTGAAGGCTAAAGGCGCCTCTAATTTGTACTCTGCCTCATATACAGACCTGTCTTGTCAAATGCCAAATTTCTAGAGAAAGTCAACTAGGTTTTTGTTTTGCAAGGCTCAAGGAATGGTGGTGTGACATCTTCAGTCTATTCTACCTTTCTATAGATACCTAGTACTTAGAAAGATGTTATAGATAATGCTATTATTCATTAGACAATGTTTCTAACTAGATACATCCTCAAACCTTTCTCTTGGCATGCTTCTTCACAAAGAAATCTCTTAAGCTCATCCCTTCTAACGACTCATTCTCTGCCTCTATAAAAAGAAACTGAAGATTTGAAACAAGGAAACAACACTACATTAGAACAACTTGAGCATAACTTTGAGCTATTGTTTATAACTAATATTGCATAAGTTCATAAGGTTTCTTATCTTTGTATATCTTAGAAATCTTAAGAGTTAAGAACCTTTATGGTTTTTGGACAACTAATGTACTTATGATTGTGTATCAAAGTATAGTTGTAATCGTTTCTACTAAACTGTTTGTTTAAAGTAGAGGAAGTATATTGCAAGATTACTTGAGCATTGAAGTTTCTTGCCTATGTGCTCGAGTAATGAAGTCTCTTTCTAGTGTGATTGAGCAGAAGTATCTTGCTAGGTTGCTTGAGTGGAAATTTCTTTATGGATTGATTGAGCAGTGAAGTATCTTTCTAGTTTGATTGAACAAAGTTGTAATCAGTTTAATTATATCAAAAATCTCTTATTGAGGCAAAGGGAATAGACTATTCTCAGTTTAGTAGAGGAACTAGTTTAAACTCAGTGTGTTGATTTACTCTTGCTTCTGAACTTTATTATTCTATTGCTACTCTTATTCTGTGTTTAGACTCTGAACTTGTTAAGATTCTGAAGCTGTGTTTTTTAGAAGTGAAAAAGAAATCGATATACACAATTGAACTCCCCTTTCTTGTTTATTTTATCACCTTCAAGTTATAGAATACATAGCTTAGTTCATGCATTTATCTGAGCATAATGAACTGAGAGAATCTGAGATCCAGAAGGTGGCTCGACACACCAATGGATTAAAGGGATATTTGCATGTGAAAATGATTTACGAATTATATGGGTCACGGTGGAGGCATACAGTCTAGATTTAAAGGTAGAATTGATGGCAAAATTCCCTTGAAAATTCTCACCTTTTAGGAGGTTTCGCGCCATAATGACTTTGAATCTATATGTGACAAGGAAAAGTGTGTAGAAACAAGGGATTTCAACCCTAGAAATAAGGGGGCTAGTAGTGCCAGCGGTGTTCATTAGGGTAAAACATTAGTGCATAGGAAAAATAATCCATATGTTAAACCCAATAAAAACATGTGTCATCATTGTAATCAAAGAGGTCACAAGTTAAATGTTTTCCTAACAAGGAGAGTCGTTATTATTGCGGAAGAAAGGAAAAGGGAAGAGGAAATAGAAGGACCTGTAGTTGAGAACAATGAATATGCAGAGGTTAAGTTTTTATAGGAAGAATATGATAAGAGGGTAAATTTTATGTTGCAAAGAATTTTACTAGAATCCAAATATGAAGGGCAGCGCAAGAATTTGTGTCAAGAACAAGGTGTATAATCTGTTCGTGGATAATGGCAGCACAGAGGATCCGGCGGTGGATTTTAATTTTAGCTAAAGGGGATATGAATTGTACTTATTATGAGTGGCATAAGCATCTTTTAGATTTTCTGTAATCTTTTTTTCAATTGGTAGTTGTATCTTGGGTTGAGGTACCCCTAGTACCTCTTATTCATTATACTTGGCTTATGAAAAAAAGTCAGAGAAGTTGAAAAAGTTTGTATTGCCTCTGTTCAATTTGATTCGAGTCAGGATATGTACATGATTCGAGTCATGCACACAAAATATCAAATTTTCATTATTTTCAAAATACTTTGAGATTTTTCTTTCAACCTAACTTAAATCAATAACATACATGGTTCTTATTCCACTAACTCAACAAATTTGACTAAAAGTATCATGATCAAACTCAAATATAACAATTGAATTATGCATGCTAAAATTGAATTGATTCAAAACGTAATTCATGGATGTGCAATCATGAAAGAGACTCAATAAATAATAATAAACGAAATGAAAGCAACAAGACAAGCAAAAAATCTGTATTGGGATTCTTCCCTTTAATGTATTAGAAACATGCAACTTCAGTCTCCCCTTTTTGATGCTTAACAAGCTTTCAATTATAATTGAGTCGATTTTGAGACAAAAGCAAATACTTGGGCTCCCCCTAAAACATTGCACATAAACAACACAGCAAAAACACATAAAATAATTCTAGACTCACATTATAACTTCTCCCTTTTTGACAACATAAAAAAGAGATAGATCAAAATGAGTCTAAAACCAGATAACCAACCACAAACAAATAATTCCATATAAACACGTGAGCTAAAAAGCTAAGAAGAATATACAACAACAAAGATTGGATATAGAACACGAAGATAGACATGCTACAAGAAATAAAAGGCAAGATAGACATGCAACAACATTCCACAACATAAAATTAAGTGATCAAAAGTATTATACAAAAGAAACTAAACAACGATATGCTGTTTCTCATACAACCAAGAAACTAAACAACTTCAAAGTAAGTGACAGGTACCACTAGTGTTTTTCCTATCCTACTTGCACCCCACAAATTCAAAATCAGAAAAACCTACTAAGCTACGAGAAGTACCTTTATGATACCAAAGACTATGTTGGGTGGTTCCATTAAGATACCTCAAAATTCTTTTTACGATCTCAAAGTGTGATTCCTTATGTGACGTCTGATATCTTGCACACATGCACACATTAAACATGATAACTGGCCTACTCTCTATTAAATAAAGTAAGGATCCAATTATACCTCTATACCTGGTGATCTCGAAATCCATTCTATTTTCGTCTTTGTCAATTAGCACATTTGATGCCATGGGTGTTGAGATACATCTCGAATATTTCATATCGAACTTCTTGAGAAGCTCTAAGAATTTTTTTGCTTGACTTACGAAAGTTCCTTCTCATGCTTGCTTGATTTGCAATTCTAAGACATATGTGAGTTTTCCCATAAGAGACATCTCAAATTCGTTGTGTCGGACTAACAAACATCTTGACAAAGAGATTCGTTAGTAAGACCTAAAATAATATCATCAAAGTATATTAGAACTAGAATAAACATGTTTTTCCTAAAACTTTAAGTGCAAAAAATGTTTAATGCAAAGCGAATTTAATGAAAAAGATTTTAATGTAACTAAAGCATTATTTTGATGCAGATGAAAATTAACTTTAATGTATATGAGAAATAATTTTGATGCAAGGGAAAAATGATTTTGATGCATATAATAAAAGTTGAATGATTATGATGCAAACAAAAACAATTAATGTAAATTAAGTGCAAATAGGCGAGATAGAGAAGAAATGAACAATCATACCAATTACGATGATTTAGGACTAAATTTTCTACATAAGTAAAGTTAGCAAATAACAACACTAATACAACAAAAAGAATACAATACTGTCAAAAATATGATTTTATACATCTTCTTTCACTTGTCTTAAAAATCCAATAATATTCCTAGACATTCTTTGTATAAAATATCAATAGATAGAACTAGGTACCTAGTTTTAGTTGGGCCCTTGGGGTTAGTTAAGGAACACTTAGGAATCCATATCATTTTACCCTTAGGAACTTGAACGTTCTTAATATGACAAAGATGCCTAATGTGACCCTTATCACCACAATAATGACAAATGGATTTAGATGAAATACTTTTTCTATGTCTTCGAGTGACATGAGAGTTTTTCTTAAAACATGCGCCTTTATCACTCAAAGAGCTAGAACTAGTAGAGGATGGTGAAAAAGCATGTGTTAATTGTCTTTTGAGAGTTTAAATTTCAAGTTTTAAAGTTGGACAAGTAACACACTATACTTTTTCTATCTTTTCAACTAAAGTTTTAGAAACTGTAAAACGCTAATCAATTAGAGATGTATGCGCTTCCTTTAGGAGTCCAAAGTGCTATTGAGATCATTTATCTCCTTTTTAAGTTTTAAAATCATTTCTTTTTAGAGAGAAATTTTTTTAATATAATTTATAAAATCTACATACATATCATTAAATACTTTCGACAATTCATTATATGAATATTCATCATCAAGATTAGAAGTATATACCATTGAGGTTTCACCTTTCTAATATGCCATCAAACATAGGTTGACACACTCTTCATCCGAACTTGAACAAGAATTTATGGAGGGTATCTCATCCTCTTCTTCCTAAGTGATATAGGTTCTACGACCTTTGGCACTTTTCTCTTTCGTCTTGTAGAATTCATTATCTTTCTTTTTATGATGTTTGGTGAGAATTGGACAAGTAGTTCTATAATGCCCCAATTTTCTTCACTCATAACACATAATATCATCATCATTTTTCTTGTTTTCTCTATTAGGCGGGTGAGTATTTATGAAATTTACCAAACCTTTGTCAGAATTCTTGAGCTCATTTCTTTTCAAGTATCTATTGTAGCGTCTGATGAATAAACCCATTTCCTCTTCTTTAGGAGCTTCTTCATCAGAGTTATCACTTTCTTCCTCCGACTTCTTCGCTTTAGATGACGAAGCTGATAACGAGAAATTATATCATATTTTTAGGCTCATTGCGCGTACTATCTGTCCGTTTTTATCGAGTCTTCTTTGCATTTTACTTTATTTTGTTGTATTTTGCAGTTGATAGGTTCATCTGTTGCGGAATCGGGAGCGAATCGGAAAAAGAGTGGAAGAATAGGAAAATGCAGCAAAAAGAAGACTTTCTACCCCTTTGCTGATATGGCCTTCACCATGGCTAGATGGCATTCGCCATCTATCAGCATGCCACGTCAATTAATGAATTGAGGCCATGGCGTTTACCATGACCTAATGGCGTTCGCCATGTCAACCCAGTAGCAGATTTCAAATTCTGCAACCGTTTTAAGCAGTTATTTTTCCTCCTTTTTTCCCTTCACTCAGAGGCCACGACCAGAGCAGTTTGAGGTCTCCATTCCTTTATATAAAGGACCTCTTGGACACTTTCCAGACACCCCGAAATCGTTCGGAAGTGTTGCAGAATTCCGTTTAGCATTTTTAGGCATAAATTCATTTGTAAAGCGACAATAACTCACATCGAGGGATTGTCGCACTTTTTATTGTATTTTCTTTTTATTGCTGTACCGTTTGGATTACAGACAAGTCTGCCGACATAAATTTCAATTCAAGTTCTGTATTTTACTCTACAGGTTTATTTCTTATTTTAACTATTGCATTAGTATTTACTTTAATTTTGTCTCCAATGTTTGTTTTAATTTTGATTACCGTTACTATGTTTGATACGAAAAATATTATGTCTTGCTAATTTATTTGAGTTCGGCGTATGAGGACCGTCATTACCGACGAGATTCCGTAGAAAACTTAGGCGCGTAATTATTGATTATATGTTGGTTTTGGTCTATGTTTCCAAATATTCATGTTTTATTATTTCGACACGAGAGTGAGGAATAAACTAAGTCCGGACCGATAGCGCGAGTGTGAGGAATGAACTGATTGTGGAAACTAGGCATCGATCCTAAAAACAGCGAGAGCGCTTTAGGCATCATTTAGAATTTCATTAACTTTTAAATACGCTTTTTAACTGGAACGGGCGAGCGAGAGCAAAATCCCGTGGTTGAAAGGTGTGGTTCTTGTCAATAGCACGAGAGTGTGAGACGAAGTCTTTAAGGTAGTACTTTCTACGGAACTAAGTTCAGTCGTAATTAGCACCCGATTTCTACAATTCTCTTAGGCACGCGGAATCCCTATTCCGGACTCATTTTTACTGTTATTTTAAAAACCCTTTAGAAATTAATATTTCTTTCTTCCTGTCTCAAATCCGTTAATCTTTAGCCTTAGCTTTGCACTACAACAATAGATTGCATTAGTTTGATTATCACTTCCTTGTGGGTTCGACAACCTTTTTAAAACTACGCGAACAACTGTATACTTGCAGTCTTTATTCGACTGACACGTCTGTGTGCTCGAAGCGCATCAGAAGCTTTCAATGATATATCCCTTTTCTCTTCTTTACCTTTCTCTTTCTTTTTCGACTTTACTTCACTATCCGCGAGTCATTTTAGTTCATTTTCATGCTTGACTAGTTTCCCAAATAACTTTGTGATATCCAAAGAACTAAGGTATCTTTAGATAATTTTATAGTGGTAACCTTTGATTTCCACTCCTTATACATAGACCTTAATATTTTGTAAGTACAATATTTGATAGAATAGGTTTTTCCCGACTTGCTTAGTTTGTTGATTTAGTGAAGGAGTTTAATTTTCATGGAATTCACGAATTTTTCAGGTTCCATACGAAATAGTTCCAACTCCTCTATAAACATGTTGATCTTAGAATCCTTGACGTCATATGTTCCCTAATAAAGGGTTTAGAGATCATCTCACATACATTTAACACTCTTATAATGTGAAATTGAGTAGAATACTTTCACACTTAAAGGGAAGATAACTATGTTCTTCGCTTTCAGATCATATGAAGCTTGTTTGGTTTCATTATCAGACCAATATTTTTTGTTTTAACAACATCATCGTCGCCCTTAGGAATAAAAGGTCCTTCAGTGACGGCTACCCATATATATATATATAGAGAGAGAGAGAGAGAGAGAGAGAGTACAACAAGATACATAGTGGTTTGGTGTTTATCCTTGCTTTGCCTACTTCACTTTTCAATGGTTTCCAATTGGAACCTGTTTTGTTCATTTCTTATTTTGACAAATATTGCAAGAGTTTATAGAATTACTAATCTACAACAATGTTGAGAAAAATAAATCTCCAATCTAGATCTGGACTAATATACAACTTATTGCTAAACTCTTATGTGAAATCCTTACTCAATTCTCGCTTCTTGAATATTCCAGCTTCATCAATCTGCTCATAGTCTTCATCTATGGAAATTACCTATCGATCCAACTGATTTATTGTATGATAAACTATCCAAAGATTTGAGAAGAAATCCACCTTGTTCATAGCCTTCGACACAGTCACTACCAAGGTCACATGGAGAGAAATACCTCTTTCTTTTCACTAGATTTTGTCAGCACCAATGACAACAACCTCAATCTTGCAAGCTTCCTGAAAATCTTTACCAGACCTTCAAGAATGATTAGTTTCAAGACAACTTCTCCCTCAATCAATTATAAATCTCTCATTATCAAGATCTGAAATCAAAACTAGATGTTGAAAATGAAAGAATTTCTATTTGGAAGAGCTTTTGAGTTTTAAAAAATGAGAGGGTGTTGATATCACAAAATCATAATGTAGATTATGAAATTATGTTAAAATTGTTATTCAAAATGAGATGAGAAAAAGAATTTATATGTGCTTGTGATTAAGCATAAAAGTGGATGGAAAAGTTAGTTAGATTCGAGTCAATAACATTTTATGATTTGAGTCAATTGAGCAAGTAAAGTGGAATAAGAAAACATAAAGATTTTGACCCATTTATCGTCTGATTCAAATCACTTTATAACCTTGATTCGAGTCACAAAGACTTCTAATTTGAATAAGGTGTAAAGCTTAATTTGAGTCAATTTAAACAGAGCCAAATAGAGAAATGTGAAAATTTGTCCGATTTTAGTTAGGTGTAAAGTCTGATTTGAATCAAATGAAACAACAGTGACCTAGGTGTATCTGATTCAAATTAGGTGCAACTTGTGATTTGGGTCACATAGCTGCCTGGTTCGAGTCAAGTTAAAACACTGATTCGAGTCAAATAATTTGAAAAAGTTTGTTTTGCCTTTGTTCAATTTGATTCGAGTTAGGATACGTGTGAGCAAGCCTTTAAGTTTTTGTATGATTGCAAATTGTGTGATATGCATGATATAAGATTTGTATGCATGATTAGTTTGTACATACATATGATTTCATACCTACTATGATTTAAAAGACAATGCAAATTGATTCATATCATCATTGTAATCATAAAAACGATTTTCCCTATGTATGCATCGATTCATACGTGTCTTGTACCGACACATACCTTTGATAAACTCACAAAAAAAACCGTTTTTCTTCAGTATGTATCGATTCATACGACACTTGTATCGATACATGATCCTTTGTAACTAGGGTATGTATCGACGCATACGCATCATGTATCAATGCATGATTTACTTCACATTCTGAAATAATTTTTCTTCAGTATGTATCGATTCATACGATACTTGTATCGACACATGTTCCTTTGTAATTGAGCTATGTATCGACGCATGCGCATCATGTATCGATGCATGATTTATTTTACATTCTGAAAATTAACAGGTACAGTATGCATCGTTGCATACAACCATGTGTCGACTCATGCATGTGTTATACTCACTATGTATCGACGCATACGACTCTTGTATCGATACATAGAGCTGTTTGTTGCTTTTAACCGTTTCTGTTTTCATATATAAGTGTCATGACAGTTCAGTTTCGAAGAAATTCTGGTTAGAGTGAAAAAGTGCAATCAAAGCAAAAGACAAGTTTGATGTGCATTATTTTTGAAGAGCAGTGTTAGAAACCTGAAAGAGACTTTGTCTTCATCATCTTCTCAATCTCGTTAATTCAAGAACATCAACACATAATCATTTTTGTTCTTCGGATTAAGGGATCTTTGAGATAACGTTCAGTGGTACGATCATTGATCTAGCTGAGTTGAAGATACAAAGGGGGTTTCGAGGAAAAACCATCTGGTTTGTCCTTCAAGAACGGGCCTGTTCTTGAGGGTTTGTTAGTCACGATTGCATAACAGATTCAGCCGCAGCGTAGGGTTTGGAAATCTGGAGATTTCGCAAACAGGTCGTGGAACCGGTGAATTGTCTGTATTTCTTGCAGGAAAATTCTTGATCAAGCTCAGATCAAGTGAAGGTTCATACAATAGGAAGATCTTGGGGTTTAGATTTCTGGATTTGTATTGTAACCTTGTAAAGAACGAATTCAGCATTATTGATATAACAGGTCTCAATTTCATTTTGAAATTGAGAGGGAGACGTACCCACACGCGAGGACGGAAGTGGGGAACTTCCTTACCAAATCTCTGCGTATCGTATTCTATCTTTATCTCTTTACGCTTTCAACAATTTTGTGATTCGTTTGGTGTGTTGCGTATTAAAGTTTCAAGATACAATAGTGGTACGAAAATCTTTGTCAAAATCACCATTATTGTTAATCGTTGAATGCATACACGCCAAGTGTTTGACAAAATTGTTTGCTGTGTTTTTGTTCATTGGAAACAACCTTTGTATGATAAGTGCATTTGAGTCGATTCATATCTGGTGTTAATATATCTTTGTCATCCTAATAAATCCAGCATAAACTCGTGTGTCCGGTTTTCTAGTAGCTGGTTCAGAATAGACGGAAGTCGATTCGAGATCATAATTTTTCCGCTAACTTGAAAGACTCTGATAAACTTTTTTAAATCCTTGAGTTTCAAGGAGGTGATCTATTCTCCCCCCTTCTCGATCACTAGCCACACCGTCTAACAAGTGGTATCAGAGCGCCGGTTCGCTGGTGCTTTGTGGCTGCTTGTAACGATATGGATTCTGAACCAAAGGGGGCGTATAATAGAGCGCCTGTTTTCAACGGTGAAAATTATGGCTACTGGAAAGACTGCATGCGAGTTCATATAAATTCTGTGGATAGGAATGTGTGGGCTGCCATTCAAAATGGTCCTTTTCAAATTACTATGAGAAATGAGGCTGGCGCCATAGTTCCTAAACCAGAAGATGATTACGATGAGAAAGATGAGAAAAAGTGGTCGAGTGATTGGAGAGCTCGAAATATGCTAATTTCAGCACTTAGTGCTGATGAGTATTATCGGGTATCCCATTGCTCGACAGCTAAAGAAATGTGGGATGCTTTAGAAATTGCCCATGAGGGTACTACTGAAGTAAAACAGTCCCGTATTAACACACTTAATCAAGAGTTCGAGCTCTTTCGCATGAAACAAGGAGAATCTATCTCTGACATGCAAAAGAGATTCGTTCATCTCATAAATCGGTTGAATGCACTTGGAAAACCTGTTTCCAATGAAATAGCCACTAATAAAATTCTGAGGTGTCTTAGCAGGGAATGGCAACCTAAAGTAACAGCTATTAAGGAAGCCAACGACCTCACGACGCTTACTATTATAACTTTATTCGGCAAGCTGGAAGAACATCAGCAAGAACTGGAAAGTCTCAAAATATTTGAGAAAAAGAGTAAAAAGGAAAAGAATAAAGACAAAGAGAGTGAGAAGAAGCCAATAGCTCTTGTGGCCTCTAACTCAAAGTCCTCACAAAAAGAGCAAAGCGACAATGATTCAAGTAGTGACGAAGATTCGGGTGATGAAGAGATGGGAC